>OY282606.1:32121919-33371919 GCA_958298945.1 Atherix ibis
CACTTACGCCATCTATGACCAAACAACGGATTTAAGCTTATAAACCTGTTAATTTCCAAATTTTAATTGTAATATTTTAAATTTTTAAATTTAAAATATTACAATTAAAATTCGGAAAATAAAAATATTTTAAAATTATTTTTAAAAGCAGCAATACTTTTTTTCTTTGACTGAACGACCATTAACTATAGTACTGGGCTATTATGACTAAAAGATAGGTCATTAACTATTTATATTATAGAAGACTTTTTTTCATTCAAATTATTACCTGTACTTGTATTAATTTGATCTTTATTATTATATTCTAATTTAAAAATATAATTTTATAATGAATAAATTAAAAATTAAATAAAAATTATATTTTGAAAAATTTTCATTCAAATAAATATTTTTGTACTAAAATATTAAATAAATAGGCAAAATTGAAAATTTGACTAAAATTAAAATAAAATAATTGAATTAATAGAAAACCATTTTTAAATTTTAATATAAAAATATTCACAAATATTTTTTAAACTATTATCTATGCGTTTTAAAAAATTTTATATAACATTTTATTGTTATTTCAAATTGTTTGAAAATTTTTTTATTTTATTATTCTTTAAAAGTATTAAAAATTCATTTAGATTGTCCTCATAGTTTAAGATTATGATTATTTTAGACCACCCACATAGTATATAATCCTTATAAAGTAAACCTAATCTTTATTATTCTTCTATGTCCTTTTATAAAAGGCATTCTTTATTATTCAACGGATGGATTAGGGTAAACATACCCTTCGCGACATTATAGAACTTATTCTCATTTATCATGTCAGACTTGATATTAATCCTTGTATTCATACCACATGTCAACACAATATTCTCGAAATTCTTGATTATCATATATTTTTAGTCTAAATATCATTCAACCAGAAGTTATAATAAATGAATATATAAGAAACATGATATGATTACGAATCAAGGATAATAAGTATTTTTTCGAGTAAAATTACACCGCTAGGTAAGGATTTTGATTCTAAAAGTTAACAAATTAAATTTCATATAATGGATGCACATATGAACAGAATGGTTAATATAATTCATCATTTTTTTTTCTATTAAATATTACCAAAACAAGATTATTTTTAGTTCAAAGATGATGAATTATCTTTTACCGTCTAGACATATGGTGTACTTTTTCAGTAACAAGGTAACTCTAGATATTGTAATTTTTTTGCAATCAGTTATTATCCTTTTTTTGTTAATGAACTTGTAATGGGATGTAAGGCTTTTAATATGAGTAAATTTTTCATACATTCATTATAGAAGCTAGACTGTTTTAATTATTATTCATATTTGCGGGCTATGTCTTTAGGATTTTATACAAAGTCTATGGTTTTCTCTTCTAGTCTCCTACAATTATGGTTAACATCTTTGCTTAGCCTTTTTTTTTAAAGAGATAAGTATGTATTCATATTTTTAGAACATATGCAAATATATATTTAATTCTTTATAATAGAGCCAAAATTACAAAAAAAAAAAATATATTCAAACAATAATCTTCTGTTTGTTCTTATATTTATCTTTCTCTCTCTTAAATTGAAGTAATATCATATAAACTTTTATAAGAAGACATGAATTTAGTTTCAATGACCGACTATAATTTAATCATTGTCATCTTAATCGTATATTAAAAAAATAAAATAAACAATAAAGTATGACACATCCTGAAATTGTTTATTTTTCTAATGAAAGTAATCGATTTGAAATGCTAATTATAACCACAGATACGTGCCGTTCATAATTGATATAATCAATTTTTAGGCACGATTCATAGCCATCGTCTTACAAAAATTACTTAAAATTATGCTCAACTTTTAGTTTCAAAAAAAAAAAAAAAATAATTAAAAAATTTAGATTGATTAATAATAATAATACTAACATTTTAAAAGTAGGTTTTAAGTAAATTTTGTAATAGACTAATTTGCTTCTATTCAAATATATGCGTTAACAATTTTGTCTATAGTAATTTTATTAAATATTAACTATAGGGTAGGACAAAAAAATAATTTTTGATTGTTAATAATTTTAATCTTTTATTAGATTTTTTTCTTTTTATACGAAAGTTAAATTTGTTAATTTTTTTTTATGTACTAGAGGGAAATAAAATTATCACCAAGTGAAATTGGCATTTTTCGAAGTGATTTGAACTTTTGACTGAAAAGTTCTTGAAGAGAAATAACTTCTTCCTTTTTCTGTTTGAACCCTATGTCAAGGTAGTTTAGAACTGTTGATATAACAACACTTTGTCGGTGTTCATCCTCAAGAGATAATTCTATTCCAAAACAAAACGGTGCATCTACAAGGGTTTAATTAATGCTGACGTTATACTCCTCAGATTGTCCATATACAAATTTCGGTAATTCTATTTATTTACTTATCAATTTAAAAGGCATTTTGGACTAATTGAATCTTGTTTAGAAACATCTTCAAAACAAGTATTCAAAATCTATTTTAGCGATGTTGTAGACTCCTGGTTTTTGCACTGAGAACAGGTGGGTAACCAAAATTGGTGATTAAGTACCGAATTATGTTTGCACAAAAACCTGTCGTACCATTAAAATTCTCTATGGTATTTTCTTTACCTTATAATAATAGATCGTACCAAAAAAAAAAACCTAATAAAATTCAATAAGTTCGACCCGTTCTTCGACCAATTTTTTATTTGAATTAGTAAAAAAATTAAAAATTAAAAATGCAAAAGTTACAAATTTTTAATAAGAAAAAGTCTTTCAAGTTGGTGCACCCTGTAATTATCTTCATATAATAAAAGTTTACAGTTTATTACTTACTCATACTAGCAAATATATTTATTTTCATAGTCTCAAATATATTATTAAGTTTACAGACAATATAAAATTTTAGATTTTTCCATGTAGTTTTTTGCAAATTAATATTAATTGTGTAATTTCAAAATTCATTTAAAATGGTCAAAAAAAAAAGTCAAAAAGCTTGTTTTTATGTTCTAAAATTTTGTTCTATAAAAAAAAACTATATCAGTTCTTCCCCTAAGCTTTTGTACTATAGTTAAAGTTGCAATAATCTTTAAATACTCGTTTTGTAAACTTGTTTTAATAATATTTTATTGCAGCACTTTTTTTTATTATTGTAAAATAAATTTGTATAAAATTTA
Organism: Atherix ibis; assembly: GCA_958298945.1. NCBI lineage: Eukaryota > Metazoa > Arthropoda > Insecta > Diptera > Athericidae > Atherix > Atherix ibis. Next base: position 32,125,094 of record OY282606.1, read on the forward strand.
TATAAACCAAAAGAGAAATAAAAACAATTTCAAAATTAATCTGTACAATATATTCTACATCATTATAGCATCGTTTTTTTTTTTTTTATAGAATGGCATCATAAAAGTGGTTGTTCTTGAAAAAATTGCTTACAATATAAAAATTCTTATAAATTCACATAACCTTTTACAACAATCAAATTTGTACAAAAAATTGGTTGTGCATTTTTTTTTAAATTAATTTCTTGAAGAGTATATTTTGTATTTTAACGTATAAGATTTTAAATGTTTTTTGCACCGTCTAAGTTTGAAATACGAGGGTCGTTCAATAAGTCTTTAGAAAAAGATGGAAAAAAACTGTTTTTTAAAATCTCCTTTTAGCTTTATACACTTTCCCAACCGTTTTTCCAAAATTTTTATGCCGTCCAAAAAATAGGATTTCGAAAGTTCTGCAAAATACTCATCCGTTTGAGCAATGACGTCCACGTTAGAAGTGAACCGTCATCCGCCAAGCCATTTCTTCAGATTGGGGAAAAGAAAATAGTCACTCGGGGCCAAATCTGGTGAATAAGCGGGATGCTGCAACAATTCCATTCTCAATTCCACAATTTTGGCCATAGGAACAGTGCAGGTGTGCACACGCGCATTGTCCTGATGCAAGAGGATTTTTTTCTTCTTCAGATGGGGGGCGTTTCTCTTTGATTTCCTCGCTCAACCGTTGCAATAACGACGCGTAATACGCTCCTGTTATTGTTTTTCCTTTTTAAAGTAGTCGATAAAAATGATGCCCTGCGAATCCCAAAAGACCGTGGCCATCACCTTGCCGGCCGATGGCACAGTTTTTGCCTTCTTCGAAGCCCGTTCAACCTTGAAAATCCACTGTGATGACTGTCTCTTCGTTTCTGGAGTGTACGTAGGCTACTATATATATTTCTGGCCTAGGCAACACTAAGTGTTGCCAGGTGCGATCTGACATTTCCATTGGAAAGTTTGACATTTTTTAGCATAAACGTACTCAGAACGTTTTGACGTACGACTATCATTTGTGTTGTTTACAGTGACTTGAAAAAATCAATTTGGCAAAAAAATTGAATTAACTCGTGAACATTTTCGTGCGATCATTTTTCACAACTTTCGACGTGGATTATCACGACAAGAGTGCATCGATGAACTTAAATCTTTGTATGGCTATGAAGCACCATCCTATAGCACTGTGAAAAACTGGTACAACGAATTCAATCGTGGCCGACGCTCGCTCAAAGACGAATTCCGTGAAGGTCGTCCAAAAACAGCCGTTGTTCCAGAAAACATCGATGCCGTACGTGAACTGATAATGCAAGACCGTCATGTGACATACCGTGAGATAGAGGCATGCCTAGGCATTTCTCCCACCAGCATACATTCGATATTGCATGAACACCTGGCCGTAAAAAAGGTTTGTTCTCGTTGGATCCCGCACAATTTGACAATCGCTCAAAAAAAGGCTCGTGTGGATTGGTGTAAAGAAATGCTGAAAAAATACGATCGCGGTGCTTCAAAAGACGTTTATAAGATCGTCACAGGTGACGAATCATGGATCTATGCGTATGAGCCCGAAACAAAACAGCAATCGACCGTGTGGGTCTTCCAAGACGAGTCAAATCCAACGAAAGTTGTTCGTGGAAGAAGCACTTCGAAGCAAATGGTCGCTTGTTTCTTTGGCAAAACTGGTCATGTGGCGACTGTTCCGCTTGTGCAACGTAGGACGGTCAATTCTGAGTGGTACACCACCATTTGTTTGCCTGAAGTCTTCGGAGAAATTCGAAAAACGAACAAGAGAAGTCGAATCATTGTGCGCCATGACAATGCGAGCTCTCACACATCGGCTCAAACCAGCGCCTTTTTGACCGGACAAAACGTCGAATTGATGGGTCATCCTCCGTACAGCCCTGACTTGGCACCCAATGACTTCTTTTTAATTTTCGTCGCCAGAAGATGCTGTTGAAGCATTCAAAAACCATGTTTTGGAGGTGTCTCAATCGGAGTGGAAAAAGTGCTTCGAAAATTGGTTTGAGCGCATGCAAAAGTGTATAAATCTTGATGGAGAATATTTTGAAAAACAATAAAACCTTTTTCGTTGATAAATATTCGCATTTTCATTATTAGGCCAGAAATATATATAGTAGCCCACGTAGTAGTGTATCCAGGTTTCGTCCACAGTGACATATCGACGAAGGAATTCGGCAGGATTGCGATGAAAGAGTGCCAACATAGCCTCAGAGTCCACTACACGATTGCGCTTATTCTCCTCTGAGAGCAAACGCGGCACCCATCTTGCCGAAATTTTTTTCACAGACAATTTTTCATGCAAAATTGAAGCGACTGTACCTTGTGATATGCCCGTGGCCTCAACTAATTCGCGCACTTTAATTCGCCGATCGTTCAAAATCAGATCGTGGATTTTGTCGATGATTTCAGGAGTAGACACCTCAACTGGGCGTCCTGAACGATGTTCATCTTTTGTGGATGAACGGCCACGTTTAAATTCATTCACCCAATTGTAAACCGTCGCAAACCCAGGTGCAGATGTGCCATGAACTCGGCTTTGATTTCTTTCGGGCTTAAGCCTGTCAAATGGAGATGTTTGATGACAGCCCTAAACTCGCTTTTTTCCATTGTTATGCACAAATAAATGCCGTTAACTTTAATCGACGATAGAAATTGACCTACGCTATGGATCGAGCTGAATCCATCTCGTAGGTCGAGCTGAATCTACGCTATGGATCGAACTGAATCCATAGCGTAGGTCAATTTCTATCGTTTAATCGACGATAGAAATTGACCTACACTATGGAACGATTTTGACAGCTTTCCTGTTGATAATGCTACTTACAAAAAAAAATCTTCATCGACACTACGAGTGCAATTTCTCGGATTTTCTAAGGACTTATTGAACGACCCTCGTATTTTCTCTATAAGGAATATTCTTTTATAATTTAATTAAAAAATAATTTGCAATCAAATAGCCCCCATAGTCATGGCATTACAGAAATCACTCCGTATAAAATTTCTTAATCAATTTGTACATGTACGAGGTCTGTTCAAAAAGTATCGAGAATTTTGAATTTCACGCGGATTACGTATATTCGATTTTCGATTTTTTGTGGCGTTATATTGGTACTCATGTCTCTCACTTATGCCGATAAGTTCGGCCATTTTGAATGTTCAGTTAATTTTTGACAGCTGCTTTGCTTGCACGTGTTTGGCTCGTCTTCGATTTTTGCCCATTCCAAAAAATGGATCAAAGAATCTTTTTCGGGAACAAGAAAAAGTCACAGGGGGCCAGATCTGGGGAATACGGTAGCTGCGGAATTATTAGTGTATTATTTTTGCCCAAAAATTTTCGCACAAGCAACGATGCTTATCATGGTACAAAAGCCAATTTTTGTTCTTTCACAAATCCGAGCGTCTCTGGCGGATTGCTTCGCACAACTTATGCATAACTTACAGGTAATATTCCTTATTGACCGTTCTACCCTATGGCAAGAACTCATGATGCACCATACCCCTGCAATAAAAGAAAACTGTAAGCAAATCCTTTACATTCGACCGAACTTGGCGCTTTTTTGGGTCTTGGAAGCTTCCATTGGGATGATTGAGCTTTGGTTTCCACGTCATAACCATAAACCCATGATTCGTCATCAGTTATGACCCTCTGGAGCAAATTTGGGTCATCGCGGACAGAGTCCAACAGCTCCTTAGCAATGTTAATGCGATGCTGTTTTTGGTCGCAATTGAGCAATTTTAGTATGAATTTCGCGGCGACCCGTCTGACGTCAAATTATTGGTAAAAATCGATTGGCATATCTGCAACTTCTCTAACGGTTATTCGACGATTGGCCAATACTATTTTCTTCACTTCATTTAATGTTTTCGTCTGTTGTTGACGTGCTCGGGCGTCCGGCCCGTTTTTCGTCGTTCACATCTTCTCGGACCTCTGAGAACATTTTGTACCACCGATAAATGTTGATTCAGTCCAAGATAGCTTCACCATATCCACAGTCAACATTCGGAATGCTTCCGCGCAATTAATTTTATTTTTTACACAAAATTTGATACAGATTCTTTGATCCATTTTTTGGAATGGACAAAAATCGAAGACAAGCCAAAACACGTGCAAGCAAAGCAGCTGTCAAAAATTAACTGAACATTCAAAATGGCCGAACTTTTCGGCATAAGTGAGAGACATAAGAACCAACGTAACGCCACAAAAAATCAAAAATCGAATATACGTAACCCGCGTGAAATTCAAATTTCTCGATACTTTTTGAACAGACCTCGTATATTAAATTGATTAAGAAATTTTATTCATTAAAAAAATGTTCACTAATACTATTCTTTTTATAAAAACTCTAGAAAAACATATTTTTCTGTTCAACGAAAAAATATTTTTGTAGATTTTCAACTGAACTGAGATAGTAGAACTTAAATTCCATGGAAGAAAAGTACTTAAACTATAAAATGGTGTCATTATTAATGAAGTCCTTTACAAGAAATTTCTTCAATACTCGAAAAAAATTATAATATAGTAGTTTTTTATTATACATTCAAAAATATACTTTAGATTTGTAAGTTTTATAACTTGATTTTATTATTTACCTCCATCGTATCAAATTTGATGAATAATGATGGACATTTTAATGAGATAAACGTTTTTTCAAAAATATTTTTGAAGTGTAGTAAGGATATTTCTTATATAAACCAAATTATATTACACATAAAAAGTTATTTCTTAATTAATAAATAAGAAATAAATACACATAATTATTAGATTAGCATCATGTACTTGACATATTTAATTTAAGTCCTCTGGTATGGTCAGTTTGAGTAGCTTTGCAAGGTAGGGCATCCTATTGCCGAATGCCCATCAGTGTTCTGGCTTTTAGAATTAATATCTCAGTACTATTGTTACTTGAAACGATAATAAAATTTAAAAAAATACATCAAATTTGAGTTTAGCTTAAATATTAAAAATAGAGAAAATAATTTTTTTTAATTATTTTAGTGGAAATCATATATGTTCTGATGTAAAATAATGCAAGTTTTATTGTTAGAAAAATGAAAATCTAATTTAAAAGTTTATAAAAATATATTTTTCATATTTTAAAATTTTTGGTGCTTTCAAAGAATTTTTCTTTAATTTTTGTAAATATTTTCTTTTAACTTTGATTATCAAATACCAAACATATTAAAATTATTATTTTGAAATTTGGTAATTTTAGAAATACTATCGAATTTATTAACATATAAAATTATTATCAAAATTTAATATTTTATTAGTATTATTTTTCTACATCTAATTTTATATTAAATTTAATAAAAAAGTAGTAAACTTAATGCTAAGTGGTTTTTTTTTCGAAAAGTCTAAGAAATACATTTAAGAACATATCAAAAATATTTAGTATTTAATTGATAACATAATGAACTTTGTTGGTAAATTGAAAATATAATATTTGATAACATTACAAGTCACAGACAGCTTTTAATTATTAATTTATATTTAATATTTAATGGTTTGAAAAGAAATTTTTCAAAATTATTCAAAATAATTTTGCTAAAAAGAGTAAAAGAAAATATTCATGCTAACTTTTGATGATAACCTAATATTTTTCTGTTTTAGAATTTAAAAAAAAAATTATTAAATGAGAAGTTGTTCCCAAAAGCTTGATTCAACTTAATATTTATTTTAATTGGAATTTTATTTATATTGTATTTATTGGTGGTATGCAAAATATCCTGAATATATATTCTTATAAATACTGCAGATATTTTTCTCTCCATATAAATGATTATATAATCAAGAGGAAAACCCAAAAATCTTAGCCAATCAAAAACCCAAAAATCTTAGTTGATAAAATATCAGATTTTTTAAAAAAAACACGATAGAAAAATTTTAAAGTTTGTGTACATAAATTTGATTTCTTTCTCATAGAATTTCTTCAATTAAAATTAAATAAAAAATAATAAAAAGTGTGTTTAAACTAGAATTAATTAGAAAATGTTTACTTAAATTTGTTAATAAAATATGTTGACATCTCTACAAAAAAAAACCAAAAGAATTTTTTCAAAATTTAACATTCTTTTATATTAAAATACAAGTAATTCTTGTCATTAAAAATTTAAAAAAAAAAAACCTATCAAAAACAAGAATTATTTAATTAAAATAGCTTAAACATTAGTATTTGTTTTATTAAAAAAATGTTTCATTTATGATAAGATAATATTTGCACATAAATAATTTTCTTCAAAATAGATTTCAAGAAAAAATTAGCAATTTTCTTTAAGAAAAAATTTCATTAAAATTAACAAATCTTTCCTATAATTAATTTTTGATAAAAATTACATAATCACGAAAATATTTCTTGAAAGAAAAGACAATTTGTTGGTTTTTTCTGATAAAAAAATTATTCAGAAATTAATTAATATCAAATTCAATTCGAATGTTTTTGAAACTTTAACAACTTTCATTTAGATAAAAATTTAATTCTATCTTTTAATACTAATATTTTGTTTTAGTTTTTGCTGTTTTTATTTTATTTTTTTTATTTTGTTATCTAAAATTGTAATGTTCGATTTTTAATATAGTTTTATCCATATTCTTATTTTAATTATAGGCAATAATATATGCAAAGCCTTATGATGACATACCACCGAGCTTACACAATCAACCAATGCCATCAAATGATGAGGTTTGTAAATAATTTTAAGTTTTATTTTTTATAATTATTGGCTGAATAAATATTTTGATTTGAACGATAATAAAAATTATTATTCAATATTTGAAATATCAGAAATTTTTTTGTTGAAAAGAGGCTTAAATACTAAAACAACTATTTTAGTTGCTAAATAATGTTTACGAATATTTGTTTTTACTTTAATAAGGAAAAAGACAAAGGAATCAATAATAATATTAAATTAAATGTTAAGTAATTACAAAAATAAAAAATTAAAAATTGCAAATTTAATGTCCATTGAAAATTAATATTAATAATATAGTCTGAATTTTTAAAATTGTAGTGATTCTGTCCTAGCCTTGTTTCACGATTTAATAATAGAAATTTTCTACAGCGATGGGGCTCAAAAACCGCTTGACTGCTTAATAAGCAAAATAGTAAAAACTGTCAAGTGTTAGTGCAGAATCCACTGTATCTGCGAAAAGTGACTGTCTTATGTGATTTGTGCTGTATTTCTTTGAAATGAAGAAGGAAAGACATTTACAGTAAATTTTAAGACAAGTGACTTTTATGGTCTTAACTTAAAGAATTTAATCAGAACCATACGAGGTTTCAGCAAAACAGCACCACAAGCTACTAAGCGCCACCAATTTATAATTTATTGCGCTATTAGTTCTCTGAAATTTAGGTATTTTCCTATTGCTAGTTTGAAAAATATAGCCTAGGTTTTTCAAATTGTAAAAAAATTGTTATATTACTACTAAATAATCAGTCAAAATTTAAAGGACTTTTTTTTTACAAATGTAGTGATTCTACCGTATCCTCGTTTCACGCTTTAATAATAAAAATGTTCTAAAGAGATGAGACTCAAAATGTGCTTGATGGCTCAATAAGCAATATAGTAAAAACTGTCAAGTGTTAGTGCAGAAGCCACTGTATCTAAAAAAATTGACTGTCTTGTGTGATTTGTGCTGTATTTCTTTGAAATGAAGAAGGAAAGACATTTATAGTAAATTTTAAGACAACCGATTTTTTATGGTCTTAACTTAAAGAATTTAATTAGAAACATACGTGGTTTCAGCAAAACAGCACCACAACCTACTAAGCATAACAAATTTATATTTTATTGCGCTAATAGTTCTCTGAACATATCACTTTGAAATTAGGTGAGGTCAGTTAGCCGCTGGTATAAATTAATATCTTTGAGGTTTTTTTATATATTCATTCAAACAATCTTTAAACTTTAGAGCATTTAAAATCCAATTTCCATCATCAACTAATGTTAAAATTATAGTTCCAAATGTGCCAAAAACTCATAAAAAGCTTAATCGAAAGGATTGAATCCTTTAAGAAAAATATAACGTCTTTTTTAAAATGTTTTTTTTATTGTAAAAGCTTACACATGTTTTTTAACTAACCTAACTTTTTAAAGTAAAAAATTCGGTAAACATTTAAAATCATACAAAAGTTTAGACATACTCGCAAATAATATATTATATTTTTTTTCCAAATTTCAAAGTTTATTACAAAAAGCACATAATTTTTTTTTTTAGATTTACTCACCGTTGAATAGGATAAGAAGCCTTTTTAAAGTTGGCAATACCACTAAAGATTCAGCTCTATTCGATTGTAGTGAAAATAATTTGGTAAATTCACAATCAGTTTTATAACTTTTACTTTCGATCGATCCCATAATAATTATTGTTAATTGTAATTTGTGTTTAATATTTTTCAAAGGACGAATCATTTGTGGTAACAAGAGATTCGAATGGAAAACTTCAAGTGATATGGAATCGTCCAGCTAATTGGTCTGAAAAGAGTACGCCACGTTGTAAGGAAGTGCCCCTAGCAAAGGATCCAAATACTTCGGGAAATTCTATCGAAACTGTAGATGAGACTACAGTTTATGAAAACGTCCGAGGTAAGAGAGGTAATGAATCTTCGATTATTTTTTTTTGTGTCTTGTTACTGCGCTTGTTTGCTTTAATACATACGTACTTGGATGCTAGTAAATGTATGTTGCATGCCTTCCCAACCTATTGGAATGCATTATCCAATCTCCAATAAAATTCGTAATATAATATATATATTATATTGATTGTAATCGTATTACCCACTCAGACCTATTTCTACTTTTGTGATGTAGTACACAAAAAAAATATGATAAATTATTTCAGTTGGATATGAAGATTTACTTACTCGTAGAATTCTGAACGACATTTGTCAATAGAAGTAAATATTTTTTTTGGAGAAAAGTTGGAATTCCGTTTTGTTATTACAATTTCAGAATTGGCATCGCAATACATCGGAACAAGGAAGGCATTTTCAAGAAAACGATCGAAAAGAAATTGGAAGTGGGATAGAACGTCTGGTAAATATGAAAAGATGAGCGTCGCTAACGTAACATATTTGCAATAAGAACATTTGCAATTTTTTCACAAATATATACGCTTTTGTTGTTAGTTATGAAAATTGTCTGATAAACTTTTCTGAGCTTTAATTTCTTTATGCATTTTTTCATAATATTTTCAACATTATATTTTGAGCTTCGACTTTCAACTTTCTAATTTATGGAAACAAACAATTCATTATATTTGTGAGAACGTTTTTAAGAGTATTATCGGTTTATATAAAATTTAATTTAGCGTCATCGCATTAGTGCGACTCCATATTGCTTTGCTTGATCATATTTCTTCAAAGAAGAAAATTCTATACTAATAATGTAAACATTTTTATTTTTAAGACATCGTGTTTCCAGACAGTGTATTCCAACCACGACTCAAAAACGACTCCGCCAGTTGTGCACAGCCTGGGAAAATATTTTGCGAGAATGCACCTGATTATCCGGTGAACTATGTCAGAAATAGTCTTCAGCTTGAGTTGGAAAAGTTTGAAGGATTTTTCGTCAATGATTCAAAAGAAGCTGATGTGGCATTAGCCCAACGGATCGATGCACCCGATGAGATTTCTTTATGTTCCAGTATTGAACGGATTGTTTATCCGAAAGTTGGACAAACCAGCGAGAAAACCTGGAAATATATTGTGAATTCAGAGAAGTTTGCTCAAGGAATACGTATAGAAGAGTGCAGGTAATTTTTTTTTTTTGGTTCGCAGAAACTAATTTAACATTTTTTAAATTTTATGCGCATATTTAAGTATTGTTGCATATTAGTCCTTATAAATGTTTCTTATAAAACTATCACGTTTTCTTATGCTATGATTTCATTTTTCCATTATATTATGGTTTTGCTGTTGTTTTAATTCTCTGTATTACATTAACTAATATGTGTAAGTACAACTTTTAAAATTTAAATCTTCCTAAAAAGATTTATTTTTATTCAGATGATTTGTGAAGTTAGAAAGTAGAATGTGAGCTTTTGATCTAAGAACCTAGTCATAAATATTTACAAACAAGTTACATTCACGATTAATCATAGCTTAAATTTAAATTTTTCTGTGACTATTAATCTATTTCGGGTACAAAAAATAATTTCATCTTTTAATGACTCGGAGTCCAATTCATAAGATTAAATATAAATTTTCATCAGCTCTCTTCATATTAGCTAAATGCGTTTTTATATGTTTTATTCTTTCAGAGATCAAGGTACGAAATGTTCATACACGGATAGTTTTCCAAATGGTTACAATTCCGAATGCAAACAATATTATGCGCAACGAACTCTTGTAGCTTTAGATGCAAATGGTAAACCTGTTAAAGATCAATTTACGATTCCATCTTGCTGTAAATGCATCCTAAGGACAACATCTGGACGTCGGAGAAAATAGAATCAAATCCATTTTCATATATATTGAGGCTTTGCCAGTATTTTTATGTAAATACAATATCAATAAAAATATATTTTCCTGTTTCGAAATACAATATTTTTTTTGTATCAATTTATTATGGGTTTTATTATATCGTATATTCCTTAGTTTAAATAATAAGGGTTAATAAGTGAGCAGAAGTTTAGTAATAAAAAAATATAACTGAAAATTTATAGAATTCAAAATCAACATTAAAAAAAATATGTGGAATCTTACATGTTGCAAAATATACTTTCACTTATAATAATGTCAACTCAAATCTACAAGTTTTAATATAACAAATACTTAATTATTTACTATATCATAGATGGCAATAGAATCGCTAGAACATATTAGCTGTCTTCCATTGGGAAAGTTTTGCTACTCAAAAAAACTTCAACTACTCATGCTCATACAGATGAGTACTTCGCTTGTGTAGTTACGCATACAATTTACGGTAGGGGGAGTTTAGTTCCCAAAATTTTATATTGCGTCGTAAAATGGTTTGTTGAAGTGAGTGCCAATTACATAAAATAGCTAACAGCATCCGAAATGCAAAATAACCAAAAATGCAATTTGCAGCTATGAAAGGTGTACCCGGTGTAGTTGGAGCTATTGATATTATTATAGTAAACGCCGAGAAAAAGTTTATAGATGTGCACTGTGGTGAACCTGGTACAATGCACGATGCATAGCTTCTACGAAAATCGGCGTTTTACAGGCGTATTACTGAGGATGAGTCCATAATTATACCAGAAGGAGTGCTACTTGGAGACTCAGCGAATGGTGTAAGCAGATATTTAGTTCCCCCGTGTAAGGGTTAACTGAAAATTATTTCTGTGATATAGAATTTTTAGATAATGAAGTCAACAACATACAGAATTACGCAGAATCTGAAGGAATTGACAGCAACAATGGTGCACGTGCGAGGCGGCAAATGTTTGAAAATATGGATAATAATGTATAGTTAAATTAATTTAAACTTAACTGATGTATTTGTTTAACTTCATATTTATTATAACACTGTCAATTGTAAATAAATGCCTCCTTGGTTAACAAAAATAAAAATAATCAATTTATCACATACTATATATAAAATATCTTAATTTAACTTATTTAATATATTTAAAAGTGTAGAACGAATTTCAGGCCTATCATTTTCTTGATGATAGTTTTAAAGCATTAATAAATGTTTTCGTACAACATTTATTAATGCTTTACCCTAGTTATAAGTCCAATTTTTAGACATTATGTAATATTTATCAAATTCAAATATTCTCCGAAACACATCCACTCCACTTCACGTTGACAAGCTGAATAAACTAAGTATTTTGAGGTTATATTTTACTTCTGTATGCTCTGCGTTCCATTGGGCAAGTACTCCCAAGTACTCGCGAGTAGCAAAATAGGCCCAATAGAAGACAGCTATTATTGATTTTTTTACACAATTATCTGAAATTCTATACTTCTAATGATAAAATGAATGGGCGAAACAATTATTAAATTTATCATTATTAAATAAATCACTAGATGGCTCTAAAATTAGGTAAGTTTATTACCATATTAATCTTATCTGAAACTACTGATAATATAATTTAATTTTTTATAACTATAAACTATAAAAAAATCATTTACAAATATATAAAAAAAAATTCATTAATTATAATGACATAAAAATATTTTTTTAAAAATAAGTGCGAAAAATAAGTCCAATACGGTCATCCGACCAGCATGAAAATCAACAGATCACAGCAACCTGCCGTTTTTTTTTTCTGTTTAGATTAATGAGGTACAGGGGGAAACCTTCAAAAGGTACTCGCCTGGAAGTTTTTCCTGCCAGGCGAGTTATGCGGGATTTTTACCTCGCTAAAACATAACCTGCACCTCTGATCTTGCTCCCGGAACGATGGTTCCCAGGCGGCACTCTTTGTAAATACTACTTCGCCGGGGCGTTCTTGTTTGATGCTACTGCTGTCCCGATGTTATGACGCCTCGCGGCCTATTCTTCGTACGTTGTGTGGAGATCCTTGATAATAGATTCCACGTACTCTGCAATTCTGTTCCAAGCCGATTGGCTCTTCAGCATGCACTCCACTATATTTTCTGGACTGATGGAACGGCCCAGATTTCTCTCCAGCTCCACCCGCGTCTCCTCGTAGAGGGGGCACTGGAAGAACACGTGTTCTGCGTCTTCGATCACATCGCGGCAATGATGACAGTTTGGGGAGTCAGTTCTCTTGAATCTGTGCAAGTATGCCCGAAAGCATCCATGCCCAGTAAAGAGTTGGGTGATATAATACCCGACTTCCCCGTGCAGGCGGGTGACCCATTTGGTAACATGTGGGATCAGCCGATGAGTCCACCGACCCTTCGTCGAGTTGTCCCATCTCTCTTGCCAGAGGCGAAGACTCTCGGGTCTCTCCTATTCACAGAGGACCTTTCGCCGCTCTTCCTTCTTCCTACGATGTTGGCGTTCCCACTCTCCTGCCAGGATGTCGATGGGTGGGCATGATGCCACGATGTTGACCGCATCGTGTGATACCGTTCGGTATGCTGAGGCCACTCTGATCGCTGAGAGCCGCTGGACTGATGTCATTGTCTTGCGGTATGTTGTTAGCTCTAGCAATTTCGCCCAGACTGGTGCTCCGTATAGCAGGACGGAGGTAACCAGAGTTGCCAGTAGTCGCCTTCGGATTTGCCTGGGGCCTCCAACAGCACACCTGCCGTCCAGCAACACCGGTTTGCGTTATTCACAGATAAGGAGGAGCAGACAACACAGCAATACCATGTGGTAAGCCCACCACCAACCTACATACGTGACGTATAAAGTTTTTTGGTAAAATCCAGAGCAAGCTGGAAATACACGTACTCTGATTTCAAGTCCGAAGTATTTTTAACGTAAAAAAAAATGAGAGCGACAACATAAATCTACCTTATTTTTTATTGATTTGGAGCCTTCTCCGAAAAATAAAGAAATTTTTGGTGCTAAATGGCTATTCTACACTTAAATCAAAGTAGAAGAGCTATACCCCGTAAAGGATATTACCCAGTGCCATCATTGCCAGGCTTATAGGCACACTACGGTCTATTGCAGGCATCTGACCAAGGGCGTTAAATGTGCTGTAGAACATTTAACGTCAATCTGCTCTAAAATGCCAGCTGGTACCGTCAAATCGGCACCTGCTGGAGGAAGTCACCCCGCAAACTATAAGGACTGCACTTCTTGGGGGCCGGGTATTCAGCAGCCATCTCCAAAAGTTATCACCGGAATATCTAATGCGGGAATAGATTCTGGCATCGCCTAAATCACACGAATAACAACTGGATATTCTGATTCTCAACTTCAATAACAGCATCAACGATATGAACCAGAGCACCAGCAACAAGAGCAAGAACACAATCTATAGCAACACCAGAAACAACACCAAGAACAACAACAACACCAAAAGCAGCAACAGCAGACGTAGTACTCATAACAGAAAAACACTTTACGTCTAGGTCCAACTTCTACAATACAAACGCGAATACATAATTTTCAGAACTGACCACCCTGCAAATACTGCCCACGGTGGTGTTGCCATCCTCACGAGAAATTTCTTATCTTTTCTTTTCATTCCTATATTGTAAAAGAGTTTCTTTAATTCACCGCCATATCAACTGACTACTCTCCTGTCCCATTAACTATTGTCACCACATATTGTCCCCGAATAAACCCATAAGATGCATTGAATTTAGATCTTTTCTCCAAACTCTTGGGTATTATTTCATTGCTGGTGGTGACTAACGCCAAGAACCAACAATGGGGCAGTCATTGATCCATCATATTAAGCAAATGCTTTCATCCACTCCCTACAAAGTCATCTGTCCTACGGCTCCTACATATTGGCAAACTTCCCGATACAAGCATTCTGATATACTAGATTATTTTATAACTAGTCCTATGTATTCCTCCAATATACATATTAATTCCCTCGTAGGTATTAACTCCGATCATAGTCCTGTTCTACTAGTCCTCGATTTCCAACATACTCCAAAAGCCAACGCTGCGAGACACATTAATAGAGCAATCGACTGGGAGTTGTTCAAACCATATATTGACAAGTAATTAGACTCTTTTTACACACAAAAGTAAAAACTCGAAGCCTCCTCAAAACTAGACAAATAAACCACTAACGATTGCGTGACTAATTACAGAAAAACGTAAAGCAAGAGCTCATCGGTAACACACAAGAACGCCCACCCACAAAATAAAACTGAACAAGTTGCAAAAAAACATGACGAAATCTTTTTTGAAACTACACATCACCATTCACGAAAAATAGATAAAAACAACGCACACTTTACAAAAAAAAACTGCTGTAACCTGTGCCAAAACGGATAAATATAAAGCAGACGCTTTTGCTGAACATTTCACATAAACATTTACTCGATATGAGAACATATTAGACAGTACTTATTGTACTAAAACTGAGACAGAACTATCCATTCCCTTAGCCATGGTCTTCGCCCAAAAGTAATCACTCCTTCGGAAGTTGTCAATATTATCAAAATACCTCCCAATAATAAAGCTTTTTTCTTTAAAAAAAAAATAGTTCTCTACCGCTTATATCCCCTACTCGAATCCTCAAATTGACCATAATACCTAATCATCAATTCGGTTTAAACTCCGAACACTCCACTCTCAGCAGTGTCATCGAGTTATCCGTAGTCCTAAAAGCATTCCTTTCCAACCGACACTTCCAAGTAAACGAATCCAAAGAACTCTCCAATATCTCTCCAAAATAGGCTGGTGTTCCACAGGTGAGTATACTTAGACCCATGCTCTACAACATTTACACATCCGATATCCCAATCTGTGCTAATGCCTTCTTTGCTAACATGATTCCGAAATTCCCCAGTCCCAAATCTTAACCCTACAGAACTGGTTTACCAGGTGGAGAATAAAAATTAATGAACGTAAATCTCCCAACGTAATATTTACTCTCTGCCATGAACCATACCATTACACACCAAATTTTGGTACCTATGACTGAACTTAGACAAACGTTTGACATGGAACCTACATACAAGACTTAAAAGACAAGAACTGAAAAGACGATTCCTACAACTACTTCGAATTCTAGACAAACGTTCTAAACCCACTATAGACAGTAAAGTACTTTTGTACAATGCCCTACTGAAACCGATATGGACTTACGAACTAGAAATCTGGGGTTCTACTAAGCCTTCCAATTCCCGTCGAGTTTAATCCCATCAATCAAAAATACTCCGTACAATTGGGGCTGTGTCTCGTTATAGAAAGTTCCATTCCCATATCTCCAATTATAATAGTCTCCTAAAAACACCCATCGAAAACTTAAGCATCACTGGTCGCGTGATTTACTAAAATAACGACGCTTAACATAAGCAAACGCTAGCACGAGAAGCTTCAATACACATAGATGTTTACCCTCCCCAACCAGTCATGTTAATTATTACTATTATATAAAGCTCCTTTTTATTATGTGTAGTTGTAGATATCTGTAAAAATGTTTTTAAAAAATAAAAAAAATAAAAGAGAATATATTGTATATAACAGCTTTTTGTTTGTATAACAGTTTTAAGTCAATAAACTGAATTATAATAAAAGCTACTGAAATATCTTGAATTCCTAAGAAATTTCATAAAGCTTTTTTTAACCATATTTATAGGCGCTTTACAATTTCTTATTTATTGTAGAATATTTCAAATCAAAACAATGGCATATAATCTAAATTATTCACAAAATTAGTTCAAAACCAAAATATTTACTTTATTTTAATCAATGAGAATATTTTGTTTGTACGTCAACAACTCTAAACGTAATGGAATATTTGCGTCAATTAATTTCTTATCTACAATATAATGCAGAAAATGCAAATATTTTGCAATTTTTCGATTAGTTAATGCTTAATATAAAAATATTTAATTTTTTTTTTGTAACCCACTTTATCAAAGTGAATTTTATTTATTGAAAACTATAGTAAACAAGCTGATTCGTCATTTGAAAATACCTTAAAAATGTCGCCTTCATTATTTTTATATATACGAGTAAAATCAGCAATGTTAGCAAAACTGTATTTATTGTCCAAGAATCTGTTTTTGTAAATAATTCTTATAATAAGACTACTAGAGTTTCGTTTGATCTTATTTTATAAAATAATCTTTAAACAATATTTGAATAATAATTTTCTAGAGTTATTTTTCACGAAAAAAAATTTATTGAGTATTTTATTATAGTTTCTATTAAATGGAATACTATTTATTTTATGAGAGTAGTATTTTAAATAAATTGCAATCCAATAGTTAGAAATTAATTTTTTAACATCTACACGTCTATATACTCACATACAGTAGCTATTAAATAGCATAGTTATGAGTCATTATATAAAAATAAAAGTAAAGCAGAAAACCCAAAAAAAACAACTGTTTGTAAAATATTGAAGCTAAAATAGTTAAGTTTTTATAATTAAATTTATTTCTTTAAATAGAAAAACTTTTATTATAAAAAATAATAATTTTTTCTGAAAAAATTTTCAAAGTAAATTTTCAAAATGTTTATAAGCAAATCTGGAATGTTTATAAACAAATTCAGTTTAGCGGGGCTAAAGCTATATACATAAGTTGTAGTAAAAAGAAATCCATTATTCTTGCATTAAATTGAAGGTTTTATTTAGCATAGATAGAATGATACGATTTAGGTCAAATATGCACCGTTTTGTTCGATAACTTTGTTGCCATTTTGGAAGTAATTTCATAATGCCTCTCTCATAGAAACCCTCGTCCCTATTGGCAAAAAACTGGGACAGTCGATTTTCACAATCTTCTCTTGAGGCGAATTTTTCACCTGCAAAATCATTCGTCATAGACAGGAAGAGGTGGTAATCACTTGGTCCCAGTTCCGGACTATAAGGTGGATGCATAAGAACATCCCAACCAAGGCCCCGGAACTTCTGGCGAGTCACTATAGGCGTGTGTCTATAGTGACTCGCCAGAAGTCCTCTCCTAATGGCCAAAGCTGGCCGCTTCTGGACGATTGCTTCTTTCAGACGGTCCAATTGTTGACAGTATAGGTCCGAATTAAGAGTTTGGCCGTAGGGGAGTAGCTCATAGTAGATGATTCTCTGCCAGTCCCACCAAACACACAGCAAAACCTTCCTGACTGTCAATCCTGGCTTGACCACCGTTTGCGCCGGGTGACCGCGATTTGACCACGACCGTTGTCGCTTGACGTTGTCGTAAGTGACCCACTTTTCATCACCAGTAACCATCCGCTTCAGAAATGGATCGATATTGCTGCGATTCAGCAGCGATTCGCAGATGGAAATTCGGTCTATGAGGTTTTTTTGCGATAACTCGTGTGGCACCCATACATCGAGCTTCTTTTTGTATCCAGCCTTATTTAAGTGGTTCCAAACGGTTTTTTGTGCAATGTTTAGCTCCTGGGCAATCGAAACAGTGCTTACGTGACGGTCGGACTCGACGATTTCCATTATTTTATCGACATTTTCGACAATTGTCCTTCCAGAGCGTGATGCATATTTGACATCAAAATTACCGGAACGGAATCGACGAAACCAAAACTGCGCGTGATTGGCTGTTACAGTATCAGGACCATAAACACTATTCACATTTTCAGTTACAAAAACTGTAAAATGTGGCGTTTTTTCTCTTTGTTGGTATCCATCTTTAATTACTAATGATCCACCTTTTCGGAATACTTGTATTTTTCCAATGCAGTCTATATTTATACAATTTTAGTTATGTTAGAAAAATTGTTAAAAATAATATATTACAGCGTATTTTGAGAATAATAGGCAATATCTTAAAAATGTGCCTTGAAACATTATTTCCAATTGGTCAAAAGAAAACTTTTAATCAATTCCAAAAAAAAACGCTTTGCAAGCTAATAATAAAAATTATGATCATACAATGAAATTTTGGTAAAAAATATTTTATGTAATATATGTTTAGTGCTCTCATAAATATTGTTTTATAAACTAATAGGTTATGTTTAATGACAAAGCAACTTTTTACCAAAGCTTACATATTTTTCAAGTAATTAATTTAATAAAAAAAAAAATCTGATAGCTAACCTTATTAACATATATAAATGATTAGTATTTTTTTTTAATCAATAACGTTATCATACTATAGCACATATATTAGGAGAACCTATTTTTTGTGAGAACGTCCATTATCACAATCTTATAAAGTGAACAATATTTGTCATAGCACGTAATATTAATTTAAACATTTTATTCTTATTTACAAATATTTTGATTCTATCCAATGTGTGATCTTATGTAAATATTTTTTAATTCATTTATTTTAAAAAGATGCCCATATTATTATTTACGCAGTTTAAAAAGATTCTTTGTATAAAAATTTGACAATTTTTCCAATTTATTTGAGTTTTTGCATATGAGTTTTATACAAATTTATTTTAACTGAATTATTCAAGAAAAAAAATGAATAAGTTAAATAAAAATATATATATTTTTTTATTTTTATTTGACAGGTTTTTCATTTCTACATTATTGTACAATAACACATATATGCATTTATACACATAGCCATGAGACACAGTCGCTCCTATGGAGCATATAGCGGCACTACAGACTCTGTGAACTCTCTCCATCTGCTTCCGACCATGACTTGCCAATTTGTTGGTGTTCGCGCACGACTGATCTTCTTCAAGTGGTCCTTGGTCATCCTCTGCTGCGATTACCCTGTGGGTTCCAATCTAGTGCCATCCTTGCTATGTCCGTAGGTGGTTTTCGGAAGGTTTGGCCAATCCAACTCCATTTCCTGCGTTTGATGTCAGCTAGCAGGGGTTTTTGCTTCGTGAGAAGAAGCAGCTCATCGTTCGTTATCCAGTTCGGCCAGAAGATCTTGCTTATACGCCTCAAGCATCTGTTCACAAATGTTTGAGGCTTACGAGTCGTGCTGTCGGTTTCTTTCCATGTCTCGCAGCCGTACAGCAGGACTGGCTTGACGTTTGAGCTGAACATTCGAAGTTTGAGTGCTATGGAGAGGTGGTTGGAACGCCACACGTTCCTAAGTGAGGTGTACGCTTGTCACGCCTTGTTGATGCGTGTTTGGATGTCAGTTTCAGTTCCACCATCCTTGCTGAGCATGCTGCCAAGGTAACAGAACTTTTCGACATCTTCAACTTGGGTACCGTGTAGCATCAAGGGCCTCTCGCAGGTGGCGCCGATACGCATCAATTTGGTCTTTTTGATGTTGATTCTCATCCCCACTTCTTCGGCGTTGGAGGCCAGAGTATTCAGTTTCTCCGGTAGTTCTGGAAGCCCGTTGCTTTCTCTGCAGCGGACTTTAGTTTGCGCAGTAGAGAAGGCCATGTCAGCCTTTCGGCATTGTGGCTAACTTCTTCCAGCTTGTTTGCAAATATCTCGGCTGTCTCTGGATTCTGCAGGCGTTGGATGTCGTACCAGCGTTTTGCGCGACCTTGTTGTTTAGTTGCCGCAGGCCTTAGTTTGACCACCCCAAGTAACAGTTGATGGTCGCTGTATATGTCAGCTCCTCGGATTGTCTTGACGTCCAGGAGCGATCCGAGGAATTTTTTGCTTATCAGGATGTGGTCTATCTGGTTGCGGGTCACACGATCCGGAGACTGCCAGGTGTATTTGTGGATGTTTTTGTAAGGAAACTTGGTGCCACCGATGAAGAGTTGATGAGTTGAGCAGAGGTCAGTGAGACGGTTTCCGTTGTCGTTTATCTCTGCGTGGAGGCTGTGTGTTCCAACGACCGAGCGAAGATCAGTGTTGTCCTGGCCTACTTTAGCGTTAAAGTCGCCCATGACAATTTTGATGTCGCTCTTCGGGGCAGATTGAATACACGTCTATAGTTGGTGGTAGAAGGCTTCTTTGTTGGCGTCATTATCTACTTCGGTTGGGGCATAGCACTGCACGATGGTGATGTTTCGGAACTTCGAGTGGAACCTGGCTGTCAGAAGGCGGTTGGAAACCGTTTTGTAGCCCATGAGAGATCTCTTTGCGTTGGCTGATAGGATCAATCCGACTCCACAGTGGTGGCCGCTGTCGTTGCCGCTGTAGATGAAATATTCACCCGTCTGCGTTGTGAGATTTCCTTGATGTTTCCACCTTGTCTCGGATATTCCCAGGATGTCGAGGTTGTAGCGTCGCATTTCGAAGCAGCTTGCGCCAGTCGAGAAGTTTGGGAGAGAGTCCGCACGTTCCAGGTACCTATTCGGGTTGTTCGATGAAAGCCAAATGAGTTTTTGCCTTAGGTATGGTCCGGATGGTTCTTCTTGTGCTGTTTCTTGATAAGGTGTTTTTTTTATAGCTTGCGGCTTATCAGGCCAGCGAAGCAACCCCCAGTGACGTTGGGGGACCCTACGGACTAAATATATATAAGGCTTGTAGTCGGCCTCTCATCCCGGCACCAATGCCGAGATGGAGGCAGCGGGAATCGAACCCGCTACCTACCGAGTGTGAGTCCACTTGACCGACCACACTCGGTCAAAAAAAAAAAATATATTAGATATAACTTAATTGTTATTAATAAAAGTAATTTTTGATATAATTTATAGAAAGATGAAATATTTTTTAATTAATATTATTAGTTTTTTTTTATAATAAGGCATTTAAAAGAATTTGCAACTTTAAAATGTGAAGTTAAATAAAAGATATTTAAAATTTAGATTAAAAAAAAATATATATAATTTTATTATATTTTGTTAGATGAGTCTCATTACTGAAGAAATTTGCTCGTTGTATTTTCTGCGCATTACCTAGTTGCTTAAACGATCCATAATATAAAGTGGCTAATATTAATCTAAACAAATGCTATATTAAATTATATATATATATATATATTTAACAAGTGTCAAATAACAGGGCTACACTTTTATTAAACCGCAAAATGGATAACCCTGTTCTTTCTTATATTTATACCTTTTTTTTTTTTTTTTTTAAAAAGGTTATTTTAAAAAGTTTTTAAAAAAAATTCTAAAGAAAAATCCATAATTGCATAAGTATGTCATCAAAATATAATAATAAATTTAAGAAATTACCATCAAAATAAAGTTAACATTTTTCTTAAACAATTCGTATTAAATGATCTAAATAAAATCGTAGAATATTGGTACAGAAGATTTCATCAATGAAACAACAATTCCAATGAATAATTTTGTTATCTAGGAACTTCCCATGATGTATTTGAGACAAACTTAGCATGATCATCCGTGAACAATCATCAATTTCCATTTCGTTTATTCATTATCAGTTAGGGGGCTTTGGGGGATCGGGAGTTTTCGTGGCAAAGTTCTTAACTTAAAATAAATAAAAAAAAACCCAATACAGAATACAAAGAAACAGTTTTCGAACTCTCCTATTAAAAAAAAAAAGAAGACAAAAACATAAATATTATGCGAAATAAATGACGTCTTCGAGCAGATTCCCCTACTTGAACTTATAAAATTCGTTGTCAATCTTGAATCCAGTCAGTTCACTTACATATTCGTGCTGCTAACCTTAATGTCGATTGAGTAGAAATTTGCTATATCAAGTCGAGTTTGTGTTAATAAGTTTTTATAAAAAAGTTTTCATATTTATTAGTGACTCTCTTCTCACGTTTACAATAAATTATTACCAAAAAAAAAATATATATATCTATACAAAAACTACAAAATGGAATTTTTTTATGTATCATTAATAGTGATACTGTGTCTAAATGTGAGTAAAAAATTTATTAATTAGCAAAAAAACATACAATTTTAATATAATAATTAGTGTTCGGTTTGTTGAGTGGTTATATTTGATGATTTTGTGTAAATATTGTTCATACAATAAAAATATTTGCTTTTTAATTTAGCATAAAATTTATTCTTTGTATGATACAAAAATATATTTTTATATATACAAAAAGAAAATATGAACGGATAATGTTCGGTACTATAATATATGCTCAAAAAATTGGACTCCAATTTGAGGAAAAATTTGTAGACTATTGAACTGTATCGCAAGTGAATTACTCAGAATAAATAAATTCCATTGGGAAATCCCAATAATATTGAATAAGTTACTTTTTTAGTCTACCTTAAAACTTACAGACTATGAGTACGCATAAATTTATATTGAATCATTACTTAAATATGCATTACACGACAGAATTGACTGTGTCTGATTTCAAAAAGTGTCACTTTACATTAGCTTCAATATATTACTTTTCAATGATCATGATTTGTTTATACGTTAATACATACAAAATATTTTAATAGTTTGTGAATTTTAAATAAAGAATTAATATTTTAGAACAAATATAAATAACATTTCTGAATGGCAATTGTTTTCGATAAATAACATTAAAAAATTGGGCATAATATTATTAAAATTTCAATAATGTACCTTAACATCATTAATAATATAATAACCAATATTTTTTTAAAATATGACTGTCAAGAGGTAAAAATTTAATATTCTAATTTCAATTGCAATCTTTATTTAAGAGTAATTGCGTTGGAATAAAATTATGCTTTTATAACAAAAAAAAAAACAGAACTTATTATTTAAATATAATAAAATAATGATAATATAAATACTAGTATTTTGAGATAAGTTTTTTAATATATTAATATAAAAATTATTCATTTAAAAATATTTATCTTAAATAATAGTAAATGTTAAGAAATAAATTTCGAATTTTTTATAGTTTTTTTAACAAATAAGTTTAAATTTAATTAATGTTACAGGATTGAATGAAAATATTTTTTAACAACTATACACAATTTTTTATTAGAAAACTACATATTATCCAATTAATGCTTTGGAAAGTAATATTTATAAAATAATTATACAGATGTAGAAGTTTATACAATTTTTACATGATTATATTTCAATAATTTTGCCATTATGATTAAAATAATTTTTCGAGGTTATTTTGATGAGTTTTTTGCACGTTTCGAAATATAATTTGGCTATTACTTGATGGATGGTAATTTTAAAAGTGCTCTTAAATTTTTAGGATTATCTGAGCGAGTATGGTTTTTTTTTTAAATAAATAATCTGGATATGTATATTTAATACGAGGGTCGTTTAATAAGTCCTTAGAAATGGATGGAAAAAAACTGTTTTTAAAAAAAAAAAAAATTTTATTTTTCAACATACTCTTCTTTTAGCTCTATACACTTTGCCAACGGTTTTTCCAAAATTTTTATCCCGTCCAAAAAATTGGATTTCGGAAGTTCTGCAAAATACTCATCCGTTTGAGCACTGACGTCCTCGTTGGAAGTGAACCGTCGTCCGCCAAGCCATTTCTTCAGATTGGGGAAAAGAAAATAGTCACTCGGGGCCAAATCTGGTGAATAAGCAGGATGCTGCAACAATTCCATTCTCAATTCCAAAATTTTGGCCATGGAAACAGCGCAGGTGTGCATACGCACATTGTCCTGATGCAAGAGGATTTTTTTCTTCTTCAGATGGAAGCGTTTCTCTTTGATTTCCTCGCTCAACCGTTGCAATAACGACGCGTAATACGTTCTGTTATTGTTTTTCCTTTTTCCAAATAGTCGATAAAAATGATGCCCTGCGAATCCCAAAAGACCGTCGCCATCACCTTGCTGGCCGATGGCACAGATTTTGCCTTCTTCGGAGCCCGTTCACCCTTGAAAATCCACTATGATGACTGTCTCTTCGTTTCTGGAGTGTAGTAGTGTATCCAGATTTCTTCCACAGTGACATATCGACGAAGGAATTCGGCAGGATTGAGATGTACGAGTGCTAACATAGCCTCAGAGTCCACTACACGATTGCGCTTATTCTCCTCTGAGAGCAAACGCGGCAATTTCTTGCCGAAATTTTTTTCACAGACAATTTTTCATGCAAAATTGAAGCGACTGTACCTTGTGAAATGCCCGTGGCCTCAACTAATTCACGCACTTTAATTCGCCGATCGTTCAAAATCAGATCGTGGATTTTGTCGATGATTTCAGGAGTAGACACCTCAACTGGGCGTCCTGAACGATGTTCATCTTTTGTGGATGAACGGCCACGTTTAAATTCATTCGCCCAATTGTAAACCGTCGCAAACACAGGTGCAGATGTGCCATGAACTGCATCCAACTCGGCTTTGATTTCTTTCGGGCTTAAGCCTTTCAAATGGAGATGTTTCATGACAGCCCTAAACTCGCTTTTTTCCATTGTTATGCACAAATAAATGTCGTTAACTTTAATCGACGATAGAAATTGACCTACGCTATGGATCGAGCTGAAATTTTGACAGCTTTCCTTTCGATAATGCTTCTTCCAAAAAAAAATCTTTACTGACACTACGAGCGCAATTTTCTAAGGACTTATTGAACGAACCCCGTATCTAAGAAAAACAAAGACTTTCACGAATTTTTAAATTTAATAATTTTTTTTAAAATTCTTTAATTGGAGTTGTTTTTTTTCTTAAAAAAATCACCATAATCCACATCAATTTACATGCACCAAATTTTTAGTACAATTTTTAGTCTACAAAGAGCCATTGTCAACATATTCACATGTAAAACAATAAAAAAATTAATTTTTCTAAACTATTTAAAATTTATACTTTACTATAAATTTTTTTTTTTTAGCAAATATTTTTCCAATTATTTGTTCAAATTGGATGGCAAATTTTTTAATTAAAAATTATTTTTCTATATTGCAAAAATAGTATTGTCAAATAAATTAAATTATAAAATTAAATACTTTTTATTTATTTATTTAAAAAATCGATAATATTTGTTCTATTCAATAATGTTGAAAAATATATAAAAATTATTTTAATATGCTAATATAAAATTACTGAGATTGAGGAATTAATTACGATTAAATGTTAATACTTTTAAATAAGATAAATATTTTATCAAAATATTAATGAAATAATTTGTTAAAGGGTAATTATTTATGGTATAATGCAATTACACGTGCTCATGTTTCCTTCAATGACACGAATTAAAGAATGTCATATCAGTTACAAGCTACCGATTATAGAGTATTTAACTTTTGAATAGTTGTTAATTGTACAACTATGCTATTATTTTATTTAAAAAAATAAAGATTATGGATTATTAAAAATAATTTCCTGTTTGTGCTGGCTATTAAATTTAATTTCCTTTTTGCTCATTATTTAATTCAATTTTATTGAAAACTACATGTTGAAGAATGATTTTAATATAAACTTACTCTTAATATTAACTTTGAATATTTACTAAAACAATTTTTCTTTTAAATTATTTTTACAGATAGTCTTATCTACACCAATACCAGAAAGATCAGATGTTTTATTAGAAACAAATTTACACAATCAAATTAGAAGGGTAAGTTTTTATATTCCAGCTTATAATGTTCAGATGATTAATTTTTTCTATTATAGATAACAACAACTGAAATTATATCAAATATAGTAAATAATGAATCCAAAGAAGCTTTGATTAGAAAAAATGTAGGCAAATTGGAAGAGATAATTTTGAGGCATAGTTTAAGTTCAAGTGGCACAGAAGAAAATCTTCGTGCAAAAAGAGGTAAATTCGATATTTATTTTTAAGGATTTCCTTTTAAATATACAAAAAACAATCTTTATTTAGTTAGGAAAAAAAAACTTTATTGATAATAATATTAATTTAAAACTGAAATTCTCATTTTTTTTAGGTGCCACTTTTCAACCACCAATGGAAAAGGGTAGACCACGTTGTGCAAAATCCGGCCAAATCTATTGCTCTGAAGTATCTGAATATCCTACTGAACATATTGATAAGGTACTCTCAACTGATTTGGAACAACTTAACAATTATTTCGTAGCAGATTCTTTAAAAAAATCCTCACTATCTATTGTTATACCAGATAAATAATATTACAATAGTTTTAAAATTTTTGAAAAATTCTAGGTAATTTTCTAGTAGTTTTTGTAAAACGTCACAAAGTCAATAATTAATAATATTTTGAACGAATTTATTTTATAATTAAATACAGTTTTTTTTTGTTTTAGTAAAAGTTTATTAAATATTTTAGTTAAGAGATCAAAAGTATTTTTAGGTTAAATTTATTTATAATCGAAGATTTAGTATTTTAAGATAGTTTATGTAATTTTATAAATTTTATATGATCATTAGATACTTACGCTTATTATTTAAGGTTAATTATTGAACTTATTAATAATATAATTAAATAAAATTGAAATATAGTGAAAAGTACATATTTTTTTATTAATACATCGACAATTTGCTGAAGGACTATTCTTATTAATCTGGTAAGATTTTTTTAAAAACAATTTGCCTTTAAAGTATTTTTACCAAAATTTTATTATTTAAAATCTAAATTCGGATATTAAATTTAAAAGGATTTTTTACTATTCTTTTTCATCAAAAAAAAGGTGTAATAAAATAAAGATTTTATTTTATGCATTCGAAGTTATTGCATATAAAAGTATATCACTTTTCTTTAGATATTATAATAAAATATTAAAATTTGTCTTTTTCTGCATAATATATAGAATAAAATTGAATTTCTTATAGTAAATCCTAAAGTATACAGATTAAGTGAATTTGCATATACGAGGTATGTTCAAAAAGTATCACGAATTTTGAATATCCGCGGATTACGTATACGAGTATTCGATTTTCGATTTTTTTGTGGCGCCATGTTGGTACTAATGTCTTGCACTTATGCCGACAAGTTCGACCATTTTGAATGTTCAGTTAATTTTTGATAGCTGCACGTGTTTTGGCTCGTCTTCAATTTTTGAATCACTAAGGAGCTTTTGGACTCTGTCCGCGATGACCTAAATTTGCTCCAAAGGGTCATAACTGGTGACGAATCATGGGTTTATAGTTATGAAGTGGAAACTAAAGTTAAATCATCCTAATGGAAGCTGCCACACGAGCCAAGACCGAAAAAAGCGCGCCAAGTTCGGTCGAATGTGAAGGTTTTGCTTACAGTTTTCTTCGATTGTAGGGGCATGGTACATTATAATTTTATGTCACAGGGTAGAACGGTCAATAAGGAATATTACCTGCAAGTTATGCGCAAGTTGTGTGAAGCAATCCACCAGAAACGCTCGGATTTGTGGAAGAACAAAAATTGGATTTGCACTATGATAACGCCCCTGCTCACGAATCGATGCTTGTGCGCGAGCTTTTGGCCAAAAACAATACACTAATAATGCCGCAGGCACCGTATTCCCCAGATCTGGCCCCCTGTGACTTTTTCTTTTTCGCGAAACTGATGAAAGGACGACGCTACGCTTCGCTTGAGGAGATAAAGACGGCATTGAAGGAGGAGCTGAACAAGATCACAAAAAATGATTTTTTGAAGTGTTTCGATATATAATATCTGGTGGCGATTTCTTTGAAGGGTACAAAATAGATATTCATGAATAAATAAATAATTTTTGAATAAAAAAAAAATTCGCGATACTTTCTGAACAGACCTCATATAACGCTTTGGAAAAGATAGCATAATAATTTGACACAAATTTTATTCCAAATTGTCATCGATTGCAATATTTTCTTTAGCAATGAGGCCTTATTTATCATTCGGTAGGTACGTCAATAAGTAAAATTTAATAAAACTGCAAAAACCCAGACGTGACTGTATAGTAGTTTTGTATCAATAGAAAATGAATTTTGATTTAAACGTAATGGTTTTTTCTTCTTCATTTCTTTGAAAATGAAGAAGGAAAAACCGTTTTCATCACTTCTGAGAGCAATGACCATATGTATTGTATATAAACAACTTTTTTTTTTTGATCTAAGCATAAAGATTTTTATATAGACTATATGTGGTTTTAGCAAAATAGCGCAATAACCTAAACGACATGACAAACTATGGTTTTATTACGCTAAAAGTTCTAAAAAACTCGAAATTTCTAGATTTGGTGATGTATTGGGTTGTCCGGAAAGTAATTTCGTTGTTTTCCAACAAAGGAATTAATTGTAATTATTCACAAACAACTTCACGCTTAAGCTGCTAAATATTATGTATTTTGACAGCTGACATAGCAAAGCTTACTTATGAAAAAATTCAAATGATTCTGCACAGGAGTTTTTGGTTGATACCCTTTTAAATATGGAAAATGAAAAACAGCATTTTCGGCATATTTTATTTTTTTGCTATAGAAAAGATAAAAATTCTGTTCAAGCAAAAAAAAATTATCCGATGTGTATGGAGAAGATGTGTTAAGTGAGCGCCAGTGCCAAAACTGGTTTGCAAAATTTCGATCCGGTAATTTTGATCTCGAAGATGCAACACGTTCTGGAAGTACAGTTGAATCTGATGAAGACACAATAAAGTATGATTTCACCGTTCATGATCATTTGAAGGTTTTTTTTTAAATTTGTACCGTCGTATTGACATTTGTGATTTGCTTCTCAAACGCCAAGAAAATGATCCATTTTTGAAGTGTATCATCACTGGGGACGAGAAATGGGTTGTCTAAAACAATATTAAGCGCAAAAGATCCTGGAGTAAAAAAGATGAACCGGCGCAAAGCACTTCGAAAGTCAATATTCATCAAAAAAAGATTATGCTATCTGTTTGGTGGGATTTCAAAGGAATCGTTTATTTTGAGCTTCTACCGAGCAACACAATGAGTTGGACAATTGAATGATTCACTTAAAGAAAAAAGGCTAGAATTGGTCAATAGAAAAGGTATAGTATTCCAACAGGATAATGCAAAACCACATACAAGTTTGACCACTCCGAAAAAGCTTTTAGAGCTTGAATGGGATATAATGCCATACCCACAATACTCTCCAGACCTAGCAACTTCCAATTATTATTTTAATAAAAACGTTTAACTCAAATGAGGAGATTAAAAATTACTTGGATCAGTGTTTTGCCAGTAAAGAACAAAAATTGTATGAGCGTGGAACCATGCTACTGCCAGAAAGATTTCGTCTTTCATTTTTATTTAAAAAAAATGAAATTACTTCCCGGACAACCCAATAAATTGGCTTTGTAGATCGTACGATTTGATGCCATTGTACTTTTCCTCTTAAAACTAAACAAAATATTATTATGTAGATAATCTTTAAACTTTTCAGAATTTAAAAATTAACAACCAAATTACAGTCGAAAATATGCAAAAAAGCCAATAAAAATTACCACCAAATCATCGAAATCTCCAAAAACCCCGTACAAACACTTAAAAAAAATTTATATTTAATACATTATGGCATAATTTAATCAATACAGTTAAATATAAATGGTAATCTTTATTACAAAAAATAAAAAATTTTGGTAAATAAATCAGATGTGTTTTGAGAATTTTTCTATTTTTTTTTTAAACCTAAAATGGATAATGGTTTAAAAAAAAATAGAAAAATTCTCAAAACACATCTGATTTATTTACCAAAATTTTTTTGGATAAATTTACTTAAAAAAAATAATTAAATCAAAACAATTTATTGTATATTCACTATCTTAGGTTTCTGACTAAACATATTTTTATTATTTCTATTTTTTTTATCAAAAACTTAAATTACGAGTACTAAAATATTTTCTATATTTAATTTTGATCCACTAAATTCGAGCACATACATCCACTTGGATATTTAAAAGACCTTTTGGCAACCACTCCATCTTTTCCTATACTATTGAGATCTATTTTGGAGTATATGTTCGCACAATGTGAAGATTTATTTTCTGTTTGATGGCAGATCCTCCCAACATTTCTGTTAAGCAAAAGATTGAACATAAAATAATATTATTAATTCTATGAGAAACTATGATTTAAATATATTAACGTACATGCATTCCTTAACATCTACTCTTTGTTGGCCTACAATATCATAGGCGACACCATCTTCACCAACGCCAGTTACCGGATAGAGTACTTTTGCCAAAGTCTTACAAGTGGAACTATCGTTACTTTTTGTAATTTTCTTTAACGAGTCAACAGTTTGTGCACTTGAAATCTAAATCATATATAATAGAATTTTTTTAAATTTAAAGTTTATTTTAAACAAAAAGCTGTTCTTAGCTCATAAACCATAAGAAATTCTGTCTTACATTAATATCCGCTATTAAAATAGTAAAAACTATTAATATTGAAAATAATTTAGAAGACATTTTATAATAAGTTTCTATTAAAACTCCGTGAACTATTGCTGAACTTCTTTAAACAACTGATAGAAAATTTCGATTGCAATTGATTTTTATAGATTTTATGTAAAACTGGGAAGTCCACAACCATTTTCGCAGCAAGTTTTTTTTTGTATAATTTAGTGGAAGAAAAATTTCCAGTGCAGGCCCAGTAAACTTGTTCATTACTAATGATGGTATTCACTTTATTTTATATGATTAACTGAATCAATACACTTGCAACAATTCTCAAGGAAATATATGAAAATCTTGTACTCATTTGCTATTGAATTACAGAAACTGCAATAGGCTTTTGTCTGTACTTGAAGCAAAATTAATCATTGAAGGTTAGTTGGTTATACGCGTAACAAGACTTATTAGATTTCTTTATTGGTTGTTTATTTGTAGGAAGACACCGCACAGACAGTAGTTGGAGGGGTTTTTAATTATTCTTAGCTAATTTGAATTATGTTAATTAAAAATCAGCTTTACATTATGCTATATTCAATGAGAAATTACTCTTTAAGCGTAGAATATTTTTAATTTCATTCTTGATTGCACAAATTAAAAAAAAAAAAGATTTGTTGTAAAACAATCTCACCTCTTTAAATGTGTATAATATGGGTGAATAGGTAAAAATGTGCGCATATAACTTTTACACTTTGCCGAGCACAGTTTGTTTATATAACAATAAATGGGAGTAATATTCGACAAATAATAAATGTTATAATTGTACGATGTCTGTTCAAAAAGTATCGCGAATTTTGAATTTTCGCGGGCTACGTATATTCGATTTCCGATTTTTTTTGTGGCGTTATGTTGGTACTCATGTTTTTCACTTATGCCGATAAGTTCAGCCATTTTGAATGTTTAGTTAATTTTTGACAGCTACTTTGCTTGCACGTGTTTTGGCTCGTCTTCGATTTTTGACCATTCCAAAAAATGGATCCAGAATCTGTCAAGTCAACAGACGAAAACATTGATGAAGTGAAGAAAATAGTATTGGCCAATCGTCGAATCACCGTTAGAGCAGTTGCTTCACAACTTGAACATATCGACTGACTCGTGCCATCCGATTTTAACCTATGATTTGTCGTGAGACGTGTCGCCGCGAAATTCGTACCAAAATTGCTCAGTTTCGACCAAAAACAGCATCGCATTAACATTTCTAAGAAGCTGTTGGACTCTGTCCGCGATGACCCAAATTTGCTCCAGAGGGTCATAACTGATGACGAATCGTGGGTTTAAGGTTATGACGTGGAAACTAAAGCTCAATCAATCCAATGGAAGCTGCTGCACAAGCCAAGACCAAAAAAGCGCGCCTTGTTGGGTCGAAAGTGAAGGTTTTGCTTACAGTTTTTTTCGATTGCAGGTGCGTGGTGCATCATGAGATCTTGCCACAGGGTATAACGGTCAATAAGGAATATTACCTGGAAGTTATGTGCAAGTTGCGCGAAGAAATCCGCCAGAAACGTCCGGATTTGTTTAAGAACAAAAATTGGCTTTTGCACCATAACGCCCCTGCTCACGCATCGTTGCTTGTGCGTGAATTTTTGGCCAAAAACAACCCACTTATAATGCCGCAGCCACCGTAATCCCCACATCTAGCCCTATGTAACTTTTTCTTGTTCCCGAAACTGAAGAGCCTCATGAATGGACGACGCTACGCTACGATTGAGGAGATAAAGACGGCATCGAAGGAGGAGCTGAACAAGATCACAAAAAATGATTTTTTGAAATCCTTCGAGGATTGGAAAAAACCCTGGCACAAGTGTATAATATCTGGTGGGGATTACTTTGAAGGGGACAAAATAGATATTCATGAATAAATAAATAATTTTTGAAAAAACACTAAATTCGCGATACTTTTTGAACAGACCTCGTACAAGGTGCTTTTTATATTCCAGGTTGATTATATTTAGTCGCAATTTTAATTTGAATAATTTTTGTGAGTTAGTGTTCGACAATCGTAGAAAGTGGTTAATAACAAATTTATTGCAAAACATTTACAGTTACAAAAACATGTTTAAATTATTAAAACATTTTATTTAAATAATTGTTCAATTGCAAATACAAAATTATGGGACCTTTTTAGTGTAAATCACCGTGACTTTTTTAGTGTTAATGCTGAGCAAGTCAATGATTCAGCGTATAAGGAATAATTTTAAAAATTTGTATATACTGGGAGATATAACGTAGACTGGTCAACAATTAAGCCAACGTACACCTGAAACATTGATGTGGTGTTGGTGAATGTTCGAGTACCTCTCACCGACGCCATGCACAAGAATTGGGAAATCTCCATCATGTTTGTTAAAAATTCTCAAAAAAGATTTGATTTTTTACCTGTATAATATTCAATTGACACAACAGCTGGAGGTAAATGACAATGCCCGGCGTCGAGACTGGACTGCTCCATTTTTAGCAAAAAAAAATCACTCTTTTCGACTTGGGAAGTACATTTTTAATTAGCTGGCTTTGTTAATAAACATAATAGCTGCTATTGGGATACTGAAAACCCTCACCTGTTACACCAAAGACCACTACACCGTTGTACGTGTAGAGTAACTGTATGGTGCGGAATTTGGGCCGGTGGCATCATTGGGCCATATTTCTTTAAGGATGCTGGAGGCAATGCTGTAACAATTACTGGTGACCGCTATCGGGACATGTTGGAAAATATTTTTCTACCCGAATTAGATTAATTAGGCCTGCAGAATATATGGTTCCAACGAGACCATGCCACATCACACACGGCCCGTGCTACGATTCACATTTTAGGAGAAATTTTTCTCTGCCGAATAATATCAAAAAGTGGTGTAATCGACTGCCCCACGATCACCTGATTTGAACCTTTCCGATATCTTCGTATGGATTTACTTGAATAAATAAGTATATTCTAATAAACCAACCATAATCTCGCTGTTTAAGGACAATATTCCAAACGAAATTGCTTAAATAACACCAGAAGTCTGCGAAAATATTATGACAAATGTGCTTAAAAGAGGTTACCTTTGTGCTGCGGCCAGAGACGGACATTTTGGTACAGTTGTAAAAACCGAATGGCACGAGCCAGTCGATATGTTTAAGTCCTCAGAAACTTCTCTAACGATGATTCGACGATTGTCCAATATTCTTTTTTTCACTTCATCAATGTTTTCGTCTGTTGTTGACGTGCTCGAGCGTCTGCCACGCTTTTCGTCGTTCACATCTTCTCGGCCCTCTGACAACATTTTGTACCACCGATAAACAACATTCGGAATGCGTCCGCGCAATTAATTTTGTTTTTCACACAAAATTTGATACAGATTCTTTGATCCATTTCTTGGAATGGACAAAAATCGATGAGGAGCCAAAACACGTACAAGCAAAGCAGCTGTCAAAAATTAACTGAACATTCAAAATGGCTGAACTTATTGGCATAAGTGAGAGACATGAGTACCAACATAACGGCACAGAAAATCGGATATACGTAACCCGCGGAAATTCAAAATTCGCGATACTTTTTTAACAGACCTCGTATATCTTCTTAGTTTAGATTTCGTTAAAATTCAAAAAGAAGCTCTATAAATATAGTTAAGCATTTGATAAACCTTCCTAACTAATATTGTTTAAGAAACCACCAATTAAAAATATTATTCACTTTAATTAGATGAGAAAATCGGAAATTTTATTTATTTTAATGTACATACACTTTTCAGAATAATTAATTAAAAATATTAAAGCTTAATTTTAAAAGAATAATCTTTTAACAAACAATAATTTATTCAAATCCAATTATTATTTCATATGTTTTGTTTTTTTTTGTTTAATTTCTATCAAAACTTTTCTTAAAGAATTTAATTAATTTGATTGTTATTTTTGAAATCTCTTTTATAACTTTGGTAAACATTTTTTTTTGCGCATTTATCATAATTAACTGGAGAAAACTTTTACAAAAATTTAAAAAAAATTCAGGGACTTCTTATTGTAAATACAAAAATTTCTTTATAATTTTTTAATGGTTATTATACGAGCACTATTGAGAAAACCCTACAGAAGCATATTAAAAAAAATTTCTACGTATTTCCTTTACATTTTACACATCATGAATGAAAATTATAATAAAATACAGTAATTGTCATTATAGAAGAACTTGTTACAGAATGGTAAGAGACTGTACATATTCTTCTATATTCGAGAGAGTGAAAAATAATTACATAAAGTATGGTATTCGAAAAAGCTTTCACATTTTAATAGTGAACATTTAATTATAAGAGCAGAATATACAAATGCATATACAAGTCAACTAAGAGTTCTTACATATAAGTGCTAAATGTATATTAAAAAGGGTTTTTAAGTAAACAAATAGTACAAGAGTCGTTACTTTCCTTAGAAATAACAAAATAAAAATGATGAATATGTAATATAGTGCAAATAAACAACTACAGATAAAATACTCTATATGCTATATGAAAGTGCAATTATATTTCTTTGACGCAAACATGGAATATACGAAGAGGTTCTTGTATGCTCGTATCACTCATACACGTATTGTAGATACATTCATATTTATTTAAAGATAAATTTTTCAGTTCAGAAAACTTTAAGATTTTTTTTTAATAGTTGCTAATGTTATAAATGGTAAAATGTCCTTTTTAATAGGAAAAAAATTGCAATCAACGTTAGGCGGTGTAGATAATTTCTGTGTCAGCATATGTACTTTTTTTAAATTGAATTTTATGCAAATTTAATTAAAAGTAATTTTTTGAATTTTTTATTGCTCAAGATAATAATGCTATTTTTATTCTGAATTAATTAAATGACCATAAAATGCACAATGAGAGAAATTTTCACTTTATTGCTGGAAAAGTAGCTTCCAAGATCGTGCAATTTGATGTCGTTTTATATTTTTTTTGTAGACCATTTAAAAGCCAACATAACATATCCCCGAATTGTAGCCCTTAATGTGTAAAAAAATCAGCAATAATTCATAGTGGCAAATTCTAAGCAATGTAATAAAAAAAATATAATTTTAACTTAAATTTAAAGTGTCTTTCTTTTCGCAAAATTTTATTTTAATTGTAAATATTCTATGCAAAAAAAAAAATATATATTTGCATTTAGTCGTTTCTAGTAATAAATTTTTTCTACTACGCCCCAAAGTGATCATATAATTTCGATTATTTCGGTAATGATTTACTCACACAATCCCATGATTAAAACGTTTAAGAAAAATAATCAAAAAGCTCATCCTAAAATTGTTTATTGTAACAAAAGTAAATTATTTAAAATAAAAGATTAATAAAATACTAGTTTTTAAAACATTTACAAATCATTTTATTTTCTTATAAGATTATTTACATTTATCTAATAATAAATTAACCTATTACAAACAAATACATTTTATTATTAATATTTATTTATTCTCTGCTTAAATAGTAAAAGTTTTGAAATAATTATTTTTATATTTATTACACGTAACATATATTAATTGTAATATTATAATGTTAAACTATTCAAGATGAACAGTATTTTAATTTAAAATGAAAAGATTTCTTTTAACTATTAAAAGTTAGGTGTATAACTTAAGAATGCGGGATTTTTGGCAAACTTTAAGTGTTTATTTTGAAAAATTGTTACAATATATTTTATTCAAAGTATTTTCCATCGGAAGCCACTACTTTTTCCCATCTTTCTGGCAACATATGGATTTCGCGCCAAAAAAAAACTGCTCCGGTTTTGAAGCCAAGAATGAATCGAGCCAATTTTTGATGCCCTAAGTGAAGCGTATTCCGGTGAGGGCGTTTTGCATGGAATGCAAATGGTAGTCGGACGGGGCAAGGTCTGGGCTATAAGGCGGGTGAGGCAAAACTTCCCAGCCACTGTTTTCTAAATAATTTTTAACCGGTCTTGCAACATGGGGCCGAGCGTTGTCATGATGGAAAATTATGGCTTCGTGTCTGGTCGCATATTCCGGGCGTTTTTCGGTCAATGCTCGCTTCAAACGGATTAATTGTGTTCGGTAGAGGTCGCCTGTGATCGTCTAGTCCGATTTCAATAGCTCATAATAGATCACACCAAATACAGAGCATTACCTTGGCTTTGGCGTTGATTTGGCTGGTTGACCGGGCTTTACATACAATTTTTTGCGCTTTGGGTTGTCGTAATGAATCCATTTTTCGTCGCCAGTAATGATTCGATTCAAAAACGACTTCTTTTTCTGCCGTTCAAGCAGCATTTCGGGCATGCCTTTTAACGTCTCTCGGCTTCAATTCATATGGGACCCAATTTCCTAGCTTTTGAATGAATCCTGCTGCTTTCAAACGTTTTGAAATGGCTGCTTGAGTGACTCCCAATGATTTTGCAATTTCTTCTTGAGTTCGACAACAGTCTTCGTCGAGTAATGCCTCCAAATCTTCATCTTGGCTGACCTGGTCGTTCTTTGTCTTCCATGTCAAAATCACCACTTTTGAACCGCACAAACTATCTCTCGCACGTTGAAATCGATGGAACATATTCAGGATAAGCTTCGGTGAGCAATCGATGGGCTTCAGCTGCACTTGAAGAAGTAAATCAACACTTCCCGCAAATGGGACTTTTTTGGTACGAAATTCGACATTTTTGAAGCAAAAAAAAACTTTGTTGTTTACACTATTTCGTTCAATGACTAATCGAGAATGAATGACAGATGTTTAACCTCCAAAATGTCATATGAGTTATTATTAACACAAACCATGTGTAAAAGTTATGTCATCTGTTGTCAATCCCGCATTTTTAAGTTATATAACCAATATTTTGAAAATAAATAATTTTTAAATTAATTAATTGTGAATTATTAATTTTTAATTATTTTTATTAAATTTATTTAATTAATTCTACGTGTACGAATATTTTACAATTGCAAGCAGTCTAAAATTCTCCAAATAAACTTTATAGTTTTGTTTCTTTTATTTTGATATGAAAGAAGTTTTTTTTTTTTTAGTTTATTTATTTACTAATCGAGAGTATATATATATATATTTTTATATTTTAATTTATAACTTTTTTTTAATATTAAATTTTTTTGTTGATCATTTATACAAAAAAAAAAACCGCCAGTTAAATTGTCCTTACTTCATTTTCATTTCTATATCAGAAGAAACCATCAACTTATTGACCATAAATTTTTATCAATATTTATATACAATTTTAAAATTTTAATTATTTTATTTAAAATTTACAATAGGTTTTTTTAGTTTTTATATTTTTAAAATAAGATTATAAGTTTTTAAACATTTTACATTATATTTAATATTACACATTGCAGGTATTCTTTTTACAAATATTTTTCTCACATATTATTTATTATTTATTCATAACCAATTAAAGCACATCGAAAAATGTTCATTTTATTCCTTAAGGATTTAAAAAAAAATATTTTTTAATAGTATTTTCTTTGAAACTCAAATTCTGAATTTATCTTAATTCAAATAAATTTATCGTATCATCCATCATTAGTCGGAATTATTGCAGAAAGTGATATAAATAATTGTTTTATTTAGTGATTTATTATTTTATATAAAAAAAAGTTTATTTGTTTTTATTTTTTTTTATTTCTAACAATTATTTTAATAGAATTTGATTGTGTTAAATAAAAATAAATATTATCCTAATTAATTATAATAAGGATGCTCATAGAAAACAATAGTTATTGAAGTCAAATAATTATTTCATAATAAATATAAAGTTATAAGTTTTCACTACTTTGTAAACTAAACAAATAGAAAATTAATTTTTATAAAGAAAAATTTAAGATATTTCGAATATTTTTCCATATTTAATATTACAGTAGATCGTTTTAAAGAATATTTCATATAAGGTGTAGTAAAAAGTAATCCATTATTTTGCCAATTATTGGCTTTAGGAGTCTGTATCTCCCGTTGTAAAATTGCGATCGGGTTGCATTAGATGGCGTTAGAAAGATAAGATTTCGTACCAAAAAAGATTCTGATACAGTTTTGTGATTATTTGACAAAGAGAAAATACGCCATATTTTACAGTTTTTCTTCGGTAACGGCGAAAACGCAAGCCAGGCAGCTGAAAATGTGAATTGTACGAAGGTCGTTCAGTAAGTCCTTAGAAAATCCAAGAAATTGCGCTTGTAGTGTCGGTAAGTAGCATTATCGACAGGAAAGCTGTCAAAATTTCAGCTTGATCCATAGCGTAGGTCAATTTCTATCGTCGATTAAAGTTAACGACATTTATTTGTGCATAACAATGGAAAAAAGGGAGTTTAGGGCTGTCATCAAACATCTCCATTTGAAAGGCTTAAGCCCAAAAGAAATCAAAGCCGAGTTGGATGCAGTTCATGGCACATCTGCACCTGTGTTTGCGATGGTTTACAATTGGGTGAATGAATTTAAACGTGGCCGTTCATTCACAAAAGATGAACATCGTTCAGGACGCCCAGTTGAGGTGTCTACTCCTAAAATCATCGACAAAATCCACGATCTGATTTTGAACGATCGGCGAATTAAAGTACGCGAATTAGTTGAGGACACGGGCATATCACAAGGTACAGTCGCTTCAATTTTGCATGAAAAATTGTCTGTGAAAAAAATTTCGGCAAGATGGGTGCCGCGTTTGCTCTCAGAGGAGAATAAGCGCAATCGTGTAGTGGACTCTGAGGATATGTTGGCACTCTTTCATCGCAATCCTCCGAATTCCTTCGTCGATATGTCACTGTGGATGAAACCTGGATACACTACTACACTCCAGAAACGAAGAGACAGTCATCACAGTGGATTTTCAAGGGTGAACGGGCTCCGAAGAAGGCAAAAACTGTGCCATCGGCCGGCAAGGTGATGGCCACGGTCTTTTGGGATTCGCAGGGCATTATTTTTATCGACTACTTGGAAAAAGGAAAAACAATAACAGGAGCGTATTACGCGTCGTTATTGCAACGGTTGAGCGAGGAAATCAAAGAGAAACGCCCCCATCTGAAGAAGAAAAAATCCTCTTGCATCAGAACAATGCGCGTGTGCACACCTGCGCTGTTTCCATGGCCAAAATTGTGGAATTGAGAATGGAATTGTTGCAGCATCCCGCTTATTCACCAGATTTGGCCCAGACTGACTATTTTCTTTTCCCCAATCTGAAGAAATGGCTTGGCGGACAACGGTTCACTTCCAACGAGGACGTCATTGCTCAAACGGATGAGTATTTTGCAGAACTTCCGAAATCCTATTTTTTGGACGGGATAATAATTTTGGAAAAACGGTTGGCAAAGTGTATAGAGCGAAAAGGAGATTATGTTAAAAAATAAAAATTTTTTTTTTAAAAAAACCGTTTTTTTCCATCTTTTTCTAAGGACTTATTGAAGGATCCTCGTATATATGGTCCGATACTGTAACAGGCAATCACGTGCAATTTTGGTTTCGTCGATTCCGTTCCGGTAATTTTGATGTCAAAGATGCACCACGCTCTGGAAGGTCAATTGTCGAAAATGTCGATAAAATAATGGAAATCGTCGAGTCTCACCGTCACGTAAGCACTGTTTCGATTGCCCAGGAGCTAAACATTGCATAAAAACCGTTTGGAACCACTTAAATAAGGCTGGATACAAAAAGAAGTTCGATGTATGGGTGCCACACGAGTTATCGCAAAAAAACCTCATGGACCGAATTTCCATCTGCGAATCGCTGCTGAATCGCAACAATATCGATCCATTTCTGAAGCGGATGGTTACTGGTGATGAAAAGTGGGTCATTTACGACAACGTAAATGCGCAAACGGTGGTCAAGCCAGGATTGACAGCCAGGAAGGTTTTGTTGTATGTTTGGTGGGACTGGCAAGGAATCATCTACTATGAGCTGCTCCCCTACGGCCGAACTCTTAATTCGGACGTATACTGTCAACAATTGGACCGTCTGAAAGAAGCAATCGCCCAGAAGCGGCCAGCTTTGGCCAATAGGAGAGGAACTGTGTTCCATCAGGATAACGCCAGGCCGCATATATCGATAGTGACTCGCCAGAAGTTTCGGGACCTTGGTTGGGATGTTCGTATGCATCCACCTTATAGTATGGACCTGGCACCAAGTGATTACCACATCTTCCTGTCTATGACGAATGATTTTGCAGGTGAAAAATTCGCCTCAAGAGAAGATTGTGAAAATCGACTGTCCCAGTTTTTTGCCAATAGGGACAAGGGTTTCTATGAGAGAGGCATTATGAAATTACTTCCAAAACGGCAACAAGTTATCGAACAAAACGGTGCATATTTGACCTAAATCGTATCATTCTATCTATGCTAAATAAAACCTTCAATTTAATGCAAAAATAATGGATTTCTGTGTACTACACCTTATATAATATAGTTTTTATAATAAATACTCTTAATAAATACAAAATCGATAACTGAAGAATAGAATTAAATTAAACAACTAAGCCAACAATCCCCATTACCAAATTGAAAATGTAAATTTTTATTATTAAATTAATACATTATACACACTTAACTATTATTTTATGATCTTTTGTTTTAAAAGAATCTATTTTTTATATAATTTATTTAAAAAACGTTATTATTATGCTGAAAAATTAAAAATAAAAATTTAAAAAATGAAGGAAAAACAACGTAGCTATGCAAAAAGAGCAATTTCGGAAAAGTCAGATAAGAAAAATTCGTATAAAAATTGGTCGAAAAATCGTCTCAATTATACCGGCTATTTGGGTCGTGGTCATGCTCTCGATCTCGGCTACGGTCGCGATCGCAGTCAATGTTCCGTTCGCGGTCGCGGCCGCGGTCGAGGTCGAGGTCTCGTTCTCGGTCGCAATCGTATACGCAGTCCAAATTGCTGCTTCCCTTTCCGTTTGATAACACTAGCGCTGCGCTCGGCTTGAGGTAGCTGGTTCGTACACCAACTAATTCTCTATGCATATGGTTCTGTTCCTCGCTATAGCCGATCTCACCGTTGTTGGTTGTTAAATCCGCAAAACTGATCGTACACGACGGCAGCATTTCGATATCATCACGACTTCGCTTCGAGCATACAACCCCGTCCTCAAGTAGCGGCTTGCATCACCGCAGCAGCGTGGTTTCCGCACATGAATACTGAGTCTGTGTTAAAAAAGGAATTTTTTTCTCAAATTTATTTAAGTTATTTTTTATATTTTACCATGTTTTCAAAATAAATTCATTATTATATAAATGTTATGTTATAAAACTACACTATTACTAGTTATTTCTTTTCTCAAGGAGTTTTAAGAAATTTCAAAAAAACTATTAATATTTAACACACAATTCTAAAGAAATATTTAAAAACTTAATTTTACTTGCAAAAAAAACTATTATTTCTATTTTTAAAAAAATAATAATTACTAATCAGAAGAGAAGCTCGTTTAATTAAAAGCAACGACCTGTCCATTTTGTGGATTGGAAAAAAAACATCGCCGTCATTTTGTTTAGGAACAATATTATTTATTTGAATATTATTATTTCGCTTAAAGTTTTTCATATTAAATTATGGTACGGTGTACTATCAAACAATACATTTAAATCTTAAAAACTATCCGCAAAAATGTTGTTGGACAACTAGATTTGAACAAAACTTTATTTGAAGAGAAGGATTATTTTTCGCTCGGTACATTCATCAGTAAAAAACATTTCTATATATCCACAAATGACTGTGGAGAAGTCCACAAATGACTGTGGAGTCCACAAATGCTCTGACAGTTCACAAATTACTGTTAAGAAGTCAACAAATGACTGTTGAAGAAATGAATTTTGGACTGGGGCTCTGAAAGTCCACAAATGAGTGTTGAGAAGTCAACAAATGACTGTTGAAAAAGTGAATTTTGGACTGGGGCCCTGAAAGTCTACAAATGAGTGTTGAAAAAGTGAATTTTGGACTGGGGCTCTGAAAGTCCACAAATGACTGTTGAAATGTCAACAAATGACTGTTGAAAAAGTGAATTTTTGACTGGGGCTCTGAAAGTCCACAAATGAGTGTTGAAAAAGTGAATTTTGGACTGGGGCTCTGAAAGTCTACAAATGAGTGTTGAGAAGTCAACAAAGGAATTTTGTAAAAGTGAATTTTGGACTGGGGCTCTGAAAGTTCACAAATGAGTGTTGAGAAGTCAACAAAGCAATGTTGAAAAAGTGAATTTTGGACTGGGGCTCTGAAAGTCCACAAATGACTGTTGAAATGTCAACAGATGACTGTTGAAAAAGTGAATTTTGGACTGGGGCTCTGAAAGTCCACAAATAAGTGTTGAGAAGTCAACAAAGGAATGTTAAAAAAGTGAATTTTGGACTGGGGCTCTGAAAGTCCACAAATGACTGTTGAAATGTCAACAAATGACTGTTGAAAAAGTGCATTTTGGACTGGGGTTCTGAAAGTCCACAAATGAGTGTTGAAAAAGTGCATTTTGGACTGGGGCTCTGAAAGTCCACAAATGAGTGTTGGGAAGTCAACAAATGACTGTTGAAGAAGTGAATTTTGAACTGGGGCTCTGAAAGTCCACAAACGAGTGTTGAGAAGTCAACAAATAACTGTTGAAAAAGTGCATTTTGGACTGGGGCTCTGAAAGTCCACAAATGAGTGTTGAAAAAGTGCATTTCGGACTGGGGCTCTGAAAGTCCATAAATTAGTGTTGAGAAGTCAACAAAGGAATGTTGAAAAAGTGAATTTTGGACTGGGGCTCTGAAAGTCCACAAATGAGTGTTGAGAAG
This sequence comes from Atherix ibis, assembly GCA_958298945.1. Taxonomy (NCBI): domain Eukaryota; kingdom Metazoa; phylum Arthropoda; class Insecta; order Diptera; family Athericidae; genus Atherix; species Atherix ibis. The sequence continues at coordinate 32,168,392 of OY282606.1, forward strand.
TCAACAAAGGACTGTTGAAAAAGTGCATTTTGGACTGGGGCTCTGAAAGTCTACAAATGAGTGTTGAAAAAGTGAATTTTGGACTGGGGCTCTGAAAGTCTACAAATGAGTGTTGAGAAGTCAACAAATAACTGTTGAAAAAGTGCATTTTGGACTGGGGCTCGGAAAGTCCACAAATAAATGTTGAGAAGTCAACAAATGACTGTTGAAGAAGTGAATTTTGGACTGGGGCTCTGAAAGTCCACAAATGAGTGTTGAGAAGTCAACAAAGGACTGTTGAAAAAGTGAATTTTCAACTGGGGCTCTGAAAGTCCACAAATGAGTGTTGAAAAAGTGCATTTCGGAGTGGGGCTCTGAAAGTCCAGAAATGACTGTTAAAAAAGTACATTTTGGACTGGGGCTCTGAAAGTCCACAAATGACTGTTGAAAAAGTACTTTTTCGACTGAAGAAGTCAAAGGATCGTATTTTTTTGACTATGCAATTTTATGACGCTATTCAAAAGATCGTATTTACGCAGATGATTTTTAAAATTTAGAGCATTTGAAAACCAAACGTCTGTTGAGCAATGATTCAATTACAGCCTGACAAAATGCAAAAATGCATCAAAAATGACATGAAAAGAATCAAGACCTGCAAGAAATCTCGGCGCAGTTATTTGAATAATTCTATTTTTTTCCAAAAGTGTAAATAAGTAAAGTTTTATTTTCCAAATCCATTACATTTTATTAGCTTATAAACCGATTTAAAACTAAATTATCATAACAAAATAATATAAAGTCCCAATTTAATATGTAATAGTAGAGACATTTTAGTTGAAAATATATTTTTTGGAGATGTTTTTTTTTAAATTTTTCTAATAACCTAAAAATAAATAAGAACAAAATAAATTTACCGGCATTGTGTTCATTTTTTGTTTTCGTCTCGTGCTTATGTAAGTTGTACAAGTGTTTACGCGTTGCAATTGGGACGTTTCGTCTATTCCTGAAATAGACAAATCCACTCTTCTATTTAGTTTAATAAATAAAATATTTAAAAAAATAATTCAAACATTAAGTACATAATATGCAATCTCAAAATAGGCCACATTGTTAACTGATTTTACAAAATAAATTATAGGAAAAAATTTACAATGATTAATACAAAATCATATGTTAATTACACAAAGTATATTTTTTCAATTATTATATTTTGTTTTGTGTATTTTGGAGTTATGTTATTAAATTTTTTGGACTAAATTAAACGAAAAACTGAAAGAATTATTTTTTTCATATTCAAAGTTTGTCTCATTTTTTGAGAGGGGATGAAACAAATGAAAAATCGATTTATAGAGAAAATTTAATTAAGCAATTATTATAAATAATAAAAAAATAGAAAACATTGTTATTGTTAAATTTTTAATATCTCTGTACAGTACAGATGATATGCTGACAATAATTTCCATTCTGTTTTCTTTTTGCGATAATTTGATATCAAATCTAAAGCATGTGTCTGGGCGGATTTACTAAAATGAAATTTAATGAAAAGTTATCTAATGAGTGGTGCATAAGTTTCAAATTAACTTTAATTATCTTCAATGGAATAATGCAATTCCACAACATTATTTCTCGAACAAATGAGCTGCAATGACACTTTGATCCATTAAACATGTTAAACTTGAAAAAATTAAAATCTAAAAAATATGTTCAACTGCAATATGTGCGCTCATGAAGGATTGTGCTAATAGCTTTGAACTCATTATGATCTGACATATGAAATTGTATTATATGAATCTGGTTTTATCTCAATTAAGTTTATGTTCGAGATATAATGCTAGAATATCCCTCCAACGACCATCAGGATAAATTCAGCTCCTTTTCCATATTCTCTGAATAAAATAATATAATTTTTTCCATGCACACAAATATGCAGAGACATGCTCACACGTTTATATAAATATTCCTATCACGTTAGACTCTGTTTAGTTAATCATTTCGGAAAATTCATAATCGACTTTCGGAAATTTAGAATATTTCATGAATACGCACATGAAAATGAACAGTAAAAGATAAATTTTCTCACAATCCACCCCCGCAAATAAATTCGATCAGTGCTTATATTCTATATAGTCATATTCAGTTAGAAATTTTAGAAATATTCCATATTAAAGTAGTATAAAAACAGAGATGGGAAAAAAATCATCCCTATTTGAAATGTTGAAGGATATTGAAAAGTTGGTAACCATAGTCTCAAAAGTTTGTTACTTAGTTGAGTTTACGATTTCATGCTTCACGACAAAATATTCCCTAAATATCAACAGGAATTTTGATGAGATTCTCTCGGCTTTCAAATTTTTCCTGTATAATAATAAATCAGCAAAAAAAAAAACGTAAATCACCTAACTTTAAAAAGTATTTCCATTTTCTGAAATATTTCATGAATATTCATAATACGAGTTTTGTACAAGAAAAACTAAAATATCGTATCGGGAAAAAGTCAGGAAATTTCTCTCAATATTTTCTTGTGGAATTTGCAATGTTTTCAGAATTTTTCATCCACTATTCAAGTTTCAAGATTTTTACATTAAGTATTCCTCTGGGAGTATTTATTCAAAAATAGATAGAATGAATTTTGTAACATTTTTGGGATTTCTAGAAGGTCAAATTTCTTTCGCCAGTAACACCCTTAAAAGTGTTCCGACTAAACTAACATGAGAAATGTGATTTGAAGATATTCTCGTATTATTATTGACTCGAAACTACAACGTTTCACCTCTACGTTCATACGTCTGCTAGATTATCTGCAATAAATTAGTTTTATCAGGTACTGAACTCTCAACTATATACCATGATTTATTCCCTACCCCTGATAACATACAAACTGAAATGAATCTCATAGAAAATACAAAATATTTGCTTCCAATTCATAAATATCAACAAATAAATTATGCCATTCTGTCTTCACATTCATTATTCTATTCTATAATATATAATAGATTATATAATAAATTATAGGTAAATGTTCTGCTTTTAAAGAATTGAAATAAATATTATATTTCCAAGAGTTAAATTGTTTCCAGGTGAATGTGATAAATCTAAACGAATATTTTGTTTGTAGTTCATAATTTTCATTTGAATGATTTCTAATACGTTTTTTGCAAAAAAAACCATATTTAATTGGTATTTTTTTTAAGTTTTAGAATTTAAGATAGTAAATTTTTTTTTGTTAGTGAATAATATATTATTAACCTAAGGAAATTGTACTAAGAGCTCAAGGGGCTTTTGTCTTTTTTTTTTAATGGAAAATATATTATAAAAATTTTTAACAATATAAAAATTCAGTTTAAATATTTTTAAAAACTTCTAACTGAAAATTTAGAATAGGAAAAAATTCAGATTCAATTCATACTAGACCATATGTAATTAAAAGAGTTATCCAATTTACGCTATGAAAAGTAAAGTTTATTATAATACTTTATTATTTAGATATTAATAATAAATTATAATTAAATATATTAATTTAACTAAGCTATTATAAATAAAATTTATTAATTTTTATATACCAGATGTATAAGCTTAAATCCGCTGTTTGGTCATAGATGGCGTGAGTGGGCACGCCATACTTTTTTTCTATGAGTTTGACATCTGTCAACATTAATCAGTGAACATTGACATACATAATTTCGTACAACAACATAAATTTTTCCTATGGTAATTATGTCTAGTTTTGTGCCAGAAAAAGAGCATATGCGGGATGCTCTGCTTTTCTGCTTCAATTTGTCGAAATCGGCTGCCGAATCGCATCGAATGCTTACGGAGGCCTATGGTGACAATGCTTTATTGGAAACAACATGCCGAGATTGGTTTCGTCGGTTCCAAGACGGTAATTTTGACTTGTGGGGCAAGAAGCGTGAAAATCGGTCTAGGAAGGTTCAGGGCAGGCTCTTTTGGACGAAGACGATACCCAATCGCAAAATATGCTCAGTGAGCAATAGGTAGTTACTCAACCAGCCATTTATATGCATCTGCGTGCCATGAGGAAGATTGGAAAGATTGGAAAATGGGTGCCGCATGAGAACGATAGGCAGATGGAGCGACACCAAAATACATGCGAAATCTTGCTCGCCAGACAAAAAAGAAAGTCGTTCCTGCATCGGATTGTGATAGGCGATGAAAAGTGAATATATTTCAATACTCCTTAACACAAGAAATCGTGGGTTGATCCCGGCCACCCATCAACATCGGACGGAAGATGATGCTGTACGTTTGGTGGGATCAGCAGGGTATCGTCTACTAACATATGAGATGTTGAAATCTGGTGAAACTGTCAATGCATACCGCTACCACTAATAACTGATCAAATTGCACAGTGCTCTGCTTGAACCTTGCCACTTCCGACTACCACCAGTTTTCGTCGATGGGCCACGCGCTCGCTGAGCAGCACTTCGATTCTTACGAAAGCGTCCAAAATGTCTTCATGAGTGGTTTGTATCGAAAGAGACTCGATTTTTTTGGCGTGGTATCCACAAATTGCCCGAGAGATGAGAAAAATGTGTAGCTAGCGAGAGTAAGTATTTTGAATAAATTTATTTTTGCTTTCTATGAAAAAAACATGTCTTTTTTTAATAAAAAACAACGGATTAAAGCTTATACACCTGGTCATATTACTGCTAAAAGATTTGTTACATGACTTGATTGTCATAAAGTAATTTTTTTAATGATTTTTCCACATTAAGGGCTGTATTACAGCCCTTATTATTTACGTATGTGTACGTTGGCTTTTTAATGATTTTAAATTTAAGAATTTTCTACGAAAATATGAATTTTGTATAGTTTTATAAACAAAAAATATTTTGGCGAACAATCTTTAAGGCCAACTAACAGTATAGAGTTCTGGGAGCTTTTCGCACAATTAAGCCAACATTTTTCATGTTGTATAGGTTGTGGTGTCATCTTGTTAAAATTGTATATGGTCCAAATTAAAACCTTAAAGTTCAGGATAAAATTGACTGTACCATATGCTTCATCAAGGACCATCATATTCTCTTGAATTCTGAAACGTAGCTACGGCAGAATCAAATCCTTTGAAGCAAATTTGCGCAATTTTAAAAATAATACAATTTTTTTTTTAATACTTCTATAACGGCTAATAAATACAATTTTAATAGCCATAAATAAAATATTTTTCCTTAATTTCATTATTTTTTTCTATTTGAAAATACCCCAAATAAATATGGAAAAATGCGTTACCAAATAAAATTTAGTATTAAAAAAAAAACTACTTTATAATAAAGATTTTAATAGATAAAAATGTTTAACATTTAGATCTATGGGATCAAGTAGCAATAAAGAAGATGACAAATTGTTATTGGAGGTTTATTCAAGTTCCTTTCATTTGGTTGACATTTGCCACTTTTATTTTGACCAATAGTTGAAATGTTTTAAAAATGGGAATATATTTTTTTAAATCTAAAATATATCTAAAGAGTAGAAGAAGAATCTATGATTTTGCAATTTTATTAATTAGAGAATGGATTAGTACTTGTACGACCATGACGGATGCTACTACCAGTTTACTGTCTCGACTATGAGTACGAGTATCATCATTTTTTCAGTATTTATTTTCGATACAAAATAATTTGTGGTGAAGTGTTCTCCTATCGAATAGATGGTAACAAACTAGTTGACACAATTTCCATTCAAGGCTGTCATCTTTTTCTGTACTAATTATCCTTGGACTAGTTATTACTAATAATTTTTTTTTCTATCTATAAATACTTATATACAATATTACTAACTATAGTACTAGTCAGTAAAAATTGAAATTACTTTAATCACGCTAGTCTGTTATTGACATGCATTTTAATTAGAATTAAACTTCTCATTAAACATTTCCTTTGAATTTTTCAAATCATTCTCATATTTTTGGTTGAATTCAATAAAATTTTATAGTTTAAATAATGAAAAATTTAATTAAAATATGAACAAGTAAATAAATTAATAGTCAATCAATCTATTGTATGAATATATTTTGATTAGAATTTTTGGATAATTAATTGGAAACTAACGTTGCTAATTAAGGAAAAATGTTTAGTAAATAAAAAGTTTGGGAGAGGATGATTATTATTTTATGGTAATTATAGATAAGCTTTATTAAATATTTGCATATTAAAGATTATAGATTTTTTGACAGCCATTTGACCGATGTTATATTATTTGCAATAAAAATAATACACCAAAAACCTTAATTCCACATATTATTGCCGAAGTAAAATAAAATCTCATCTAAATGACAGAATTATGAATAAAAATTAACCATTTTCGATGTTTGCTTAATTAGAAAAAAACTTATTCTTATTTGTGGTAGTTAAATGAAGGATAAAGTTGAAAAAAAATATATTTTGCATCCTACCCCGACTGGATATTTTTGATTTGTACTCATCAGGTCGCTTCAAGAAATACAGCTGATCGTGAATTTAATTTTATCACTCAAAAAGTTGTGGGAGTAAAAATCTATCAAATTGTTGTACATAAATTAGACATTTAGTATTTTAACAAATCTCAGGATCAACGTCAATGGATGTTTTCAAGGAAGGTAGGTGAATACGAGGTCTGTTCAAAAAGTAACGCGAATTTTTTGTTTTTGTCCAATCCTCAAAGCACTTCAAAAAATGAATTTTTTGTGATCTTGTTCAGCTCCTCCTTCGATGCCGTCTTTACCTCCTTAATCGTAGCGAAGCGTCGTCCTTTCATGGGGCTCTTCAGTTTCGAAAACAAGATAAAGTCACATGGGGCCAGATCTGGGGAATACGGTACCTGCGGCATTATTAGTTTATTGTTTTTGGCCAAAAATTAGCTCACAAGCAACGATGCGTAAGCAAGGGTGTTATCATGGTGCAAAATCCAATTTTTGTTCTTCCACAAATCCGGGCGTTTCTGACGGATTGCTTGGCGCAACTTGCGCATAACATGCAGGTAATATTTCTTATTGACCGTTCTACCCTGTGGCAAGAATTCATGATGAACCACGCCCCTACAATCGAAGAAAAGTGTAAGCAAAACCTTCACATTCGCTTCTCGTCGTTCAGATCTTCTCGGACCTCTGAGAACATTTTGTACTACCGGAATGCGTCCACGCAATTAATTTTTTTTTACACAAAATTTGATAGAGATTCTTTGATACACTTTTTGGAATTGGCAAAATTCGAAGACGAGCCAAAACACGTGCAAGCAAAGCAGCTGTCAAAAATTAACTGAACATTCAAAATGGGCGAACTTATTCGCATAAGTGAGAGACATGAGTACCAACATAACGCCATAAAAAACTGAAAATCGAATATATGGTACGTAACCCGCGGAAAATTCGTGATACTTTTTGAACAGACCACGTATAGCTCTCAAACAAGGAGTTTATTATGATTGGAAAGATGAAAATGAGACTTTTTATAATGAGATACAGGCACATCACGAACATAAAGGACTTCAAGATCACGATAAATAACGCTACTGTGAATAGAAAAGGAAGCATTGAACATTGTGCAAAGAATTTTGGACTGAAACAATTGGAATCAACAAGAATGGATAGACTTCGTCTGTAAGTCCATATTGGTTTCAGTATAAACATTTTTAATTTTTCCTCTATAAATTTAGATAATTTTTAATATATTGTATAAAAATTTTATTACCTATACTGAAAGTTAATTTGTAAATGCATTTAAAATAATATACGTATAACATAAAAACATGTTTGTAAAAGATTTTTGTTTTTATAAAATATTTTTTAAAATAATATATTTTAGTTTAATTTACTTTTCCATATTGTAAAAATTATTTGCTAAGAAAATTATGAATTTATCTCAGAAAAGAACGTTTATATTTTGAGATAGATATCTTATGAATAATATTTTTGTGATCTTTATCGGTTTAGTACTGAGAAAAATAATATACTAACTTGTAGTTGATGTTTTTCAATTAAAGGATAGAAATTCTTAGCAATATAAATCACTATTCAAATGAAATAAGCTGATAAGTTTTAAATTCTCTAGAAATATTATTCAGCAGCAATTGAGTATAGAATTGATATCAATTAAATATATTATTTTTTCATTGAATTAGAATAGCTTTTATGTATTTTAAAATTCTTAGAGACTCATAAAAAGTCCATTTATCCTTAACAAATAATGATTGATAATGGTTCTGAAAAAGATATTATCAAATTTATAAATGGATTTTAGATATATTTCAAAGCAATACCATCATATCATCTTTATTATATTTCGTCGAAGAGTTTGAAATCTTAATTCGAAGTGTAAATAAGAATCTTTTCTATCTTTTTATATAGAAAGGAAAATATTTGTGTTTGTTTAGGAAATCTTACATAAGATTTAAATAGAAAAGGAATACTTACAAATACTTAGATAAGAACAGTTCCATAAAAGATGAGAATGTTGTGTAATTTTGAAACAGATTTTCTATGATTATACTTACTATAAATAAGAATTTTATAATATTTAATTTTATTTAATATAATAATAATATAATATAGGATTTTTTTTTGGTATTCGAAAAATTTTATTCGAAGGTAAGAAAAGATTTCTCTTTTTTGTTTTGATAATTCTTTGTTCAGGAATATATAATTTTTTTATAAGCTTAAATCCGCTGTTTGGTTTTTAGTAGATGGCGTGAGTGAGCGTATTAAGCTACCATGGGCACGCCATACTTTTTTTTATGAGTTTGACATCTGTCAACATTAATCAGTGCACATTGTCAATAATTTCGTACAACAAAATACATTTTTCCTTTGGTAATCATGTCTAGTTTTGTGGCAGAAAAAGAGCATATACGGGAAGCTCTGCTTTTCTGCTTCAATTTAAAGAAATCGAATGTTGAATCGCATCGAATGCTCTATGCCGCGGTTGGTTTCATCGGTTCAAAGACAAGAAGCGTGAAAATCGGTCTAGTAAAGTTGAGGACCATCAAATGCAGGCTCTTTTGGACGAAAACGATACGCAATTGCAAAAAATGCTCGCGGAGGAATTGGGTGTTACTCAACCAGCCATTTCCATGCGTCTGCGTGCCATGGGGAAGATTGAAAAGATTGGAAAATGGGTGCCGCATGAATTGAACGATAGGCAGATGGAGCGACGCCAAAACGCATGCGAAATCTTGCTCGCAAGGCAAAAAATAAAGTCGTTCCTGCATCGGATTGTGACAGGCGATGAAAAGTGGATATATTTCGGGAATCCTAAACGCAAGAAATCGTGGGTTGATCCCGGCCAACCGTCAACATCTTCCCCAAGACCAAATCGCTTCGGACGGAGGATGATGCTGTACGTTTGGTGGGATCAGCAGGGTATCGTCTACTATGAGATGTTGAAATCTGGTGAAACTGTCAATACCCACCGCTACCACCAACAACTGATCAAATTGCACCGTGCTCTGCGTGAAAAAAGGACGGAATATCAACAAAGACATGATAAGCTGATTTTCCTCCACGACAACGCACCATCGCACTCGTCACAAATGGTCCGAAACTACTTGGAGACACTCAACTGGGAGGTGCTACCTCAACCCGCTTATTCAGCAGACCTGGCCCCTTCCGACTACCATCTGTTTTCGTCGATGGGCCACGCGCTCGCTGAGCAGCACTTCAATTCTTACGAAGACGTCCGAATATGGCTTGATGAGTGCTTTGTCTCGAAAGTGAAGGAATTTTTTTGGCGTGGTATCCGCAAATTGCCAGAGAGATGGAAAAAATGTGTAGCTAGCAAGGGCAAGTACTTTGAATAAATTTATTTTTGCTTTCTATGAAAAAACATGTTTTTTTTTTGACTAAAAATCAGCGGATTTAAGCTAATACACCTGGTATTATATTATTATTTTTTTTAAATTGTATAATATTTATTATTATTAAGTTTTTATTTACAGAAAATATTCCAAATACTAAAGAAAAATTTAGTTTTCCATAAGAAGTTCTACATTGATACGTTCTTTTGCTATAAGAAAAATAGTAAATATTTTCTACGAAAATTAATAATATTAAATCTCAACTAAATAATTTCTCAATATTACAATATTTTTTTGAAATTTAAAAGAATTTATACATAAAAAAGTCTATTATATATTTATGTTGATAGAGAATAAAAATTAAGTAGCGTTAAGTTATAAAATTAATAGAAAGGAACTCGATTTTCTTTTGAAAAAGATATTATGGAAAGAACTTTTTTCCACTAAATGTCAATAATTTTCTTCTGAGTACACTTCAGTTTTCGGATTATCAAATGATATTAAGTTAAAAGACCATTTTCTATATGATATGATCCTTAGAATGATCCTTAAAAGGTATATGACTTAGTAATTTATATAAAAGGTATTTTTTCTCAATTTTGGCACCAAGGACTTTCGATAATAATTATGCTTCTAAGAAGTATTAATTTAGTAAATTTTTTTTCTCCTCTTATTTAAGTTACCAGGGAATTTTGTGTTTTTTTTTTTTACAAGATTTTAGAAATTTTCTCGCTTTGAGATTAAATTTTTTCCAATTACTGATTCTGTTGTTATTATGTAAGGACTTTATTAGCTTTTATGAATGCGTAAAATAAGATGAAATTCTAAGAATCGTTTTTACACAATTTTTATCCCCTGTTAAATTTAGTTTTTGCTTAAAATTGTTCTTGTTAAAAAATGATTTTTTTTTATTCTAAATTCAAAGACGATTTTATTATATGTAATTTGTGGGGGGGAAAAAGTTTATCAGCTTGTAGCTTTAACAATAATTATTCTTGAAAATTAGTTGAAACAATACATGTTATTAAATTTTTTTGTTGAAATATTATGTATATGCGCATTGAATATATTTTTGTTTTGTTTTGAATATTTTTCATGTTATACGTGTACTCGTAATCGAAGACAAGCACCTGTTAAATGAACAATTAATAGTCGTCTCTCTTACCTTGATGAAATTAATGATTGAATTATTTATTCTTTTATTTTATGTGCATGCCTTTTTTTTTTATTGTGTGTGAATGAGTATTTTGACATGGAATCTTTTCAGAATCAATTCATCATTTTTATAACATTTACTATTTCAAATCATAGAAAGTATACAATATTCGATTAACTGTGGACAGATAAACAGATTAAATCTAATAAGAAAAATTATGATCAATGTGAATGCACAGACAAAATATTACGAGTGTTTTTATGACCCCCTTCCGCTTAAAACATGTTGTTTTGGAAGCAATTTTAAGTGGAACTTTTCGAGAAAGTCACGATAAACAAGAGGTCAAATTACATACAATCGTACAATATTTAGTTGCATTTCATAACAAAGAACTCATCACATAATCAATCAAATTTGGGGGGGATTCCCTTTCAATAAAATTTTGCTCTTCTACAATTGCATATAACCAAAACTATTCATGTTTACTCTAACTTAGTTTTTAACTATAAAAGACTTGTCGTTTTTTTTCCAAGTTTCGAATTAATAAAGAAGAATTGAGTAAAAAAATGTTAAATGTTAAAAAAAAAACAACAAAATTATTAACTTTTGAGTACAAAGTGCCTGAGGTTAATAATTTGTTATTTAAATTTCTATCTTGGGTGTAATTGCATTTAATATAGTATAAAGGTAAGGATTTCCATTAAAATGAAGCTTTACTTTTACTTTCGATAAAAGACTTTAAAAGAATAGTTATCAGCGATACATTTCGATGGAATATTTTTTCATATCTTATATAAATTTTCATCATCACTACTTAACCTGAGAAAAATTTTTCACAAATATTTTTATGTAGCAAATTTAATTTTATTTTTATGTAGCAAATAAATATTAATAATATAATATAATTTTTTTCATTTATTTTAATTTCATAAAACTTTTAATTTAATCTTATTTAAGAAAAGTAGCTAAAAATATGGAACATAAAAAAAAATAAACGATTTCAAAGTTGGATTTATATTTTTAGAGCTGCTCTTTGAAAATGTGCAATCCTTTTTAATGCTGCTACGAGTAGTTAAATTATTTTTTTAAAAATAGTAGAAAATTATTGTTTTAAAATAGAAATCGGATCAAAACTTCCCGGAACGATGGGAGTGTGACGCTCCCATCGTTCCGATTTGAGTTCTGTTGGCTACGTAACTTTTTTGTTCAATTGGTATTCCTGTTGTTGATATTCTCTCTAAATCTTAGCGTCATAGCTTGACATTTGCAAAAGTTACGTAGTCAAGAGTACATCTATCTCTGTGTGTGTTGGCGATTTCTTACAATTTTAGAAATGGATTTAAATTTGGAACAACGAACTTATATTAAATTTTGCGTAAAAAACGGATTTAATGGTGCGCGAACGTTGGAAATATTGGAAAAGTGTTTTGGCAACGATTCTCTAAAGAAAACGGTCGTCTACCAGTGGCACGAGCGGTTCAAAAGTGGTCGTGAGTCAATCGAAGATGATGAACGCAGCGGCAGACCATCGACATCGAAAACCGACGAAAACATAGATAAAGTAAAAGAAATGTTGGTCAATAACCGCAAATTAACTATCAGAGAGATAGCGGAGGACTTGAACATTGCCTATGGATCCGTCCAAGACATTTTGGTTAATGATTTGGGTTTGGTGCCAAAAGACCTCAATTTCATGCAAAAAAGAGACCGTGTTCTAGCCAGTGGAGCACATCGGACATCTCCGGTGGAATCCATACTGATAGAGACTGGTCGAAAACCTATTTTTCTCTATCTTCACAAAGCCCGCCTAAGTTTAATTTACAAAAACCTATGCCTTCCAAATTATCCCCTCCACACTTTAATAAAAAACATTATCATCTCCCCCAGCTCAAAAAGGAATTCATCATCGCTATCCTTATTAATATCCCACCTTGAAAGAAATTCATCCATCCTCCCCGTCGATTTCCAAACTTCCCTTCCACACCCAGATTGGAAACCATGGTTAGGAGCAAAGTTGAAAGTGACTGCTTCTCTTGACAGGTTTAAGAAGGCTAGAACTGATCCATCCACATATAGGAAATTGTTCCTTGAACAGTTGGACGGATTAAAACATCATCGACTGTTGTTCACTGATGCCGCCGCTGACACCGATATTACATCTTTTGCGGTCGTCGAACTTTTTGGCTGCAGCACCCGCACACTATGTTGTGGAATCTTCCCTTATAAGGCAGCTCCATATTACGGGGAGCTGTGGGCCATCAAAACGGCAATTGAAATTGCGACCAATATTCCCAGCCAACAAAACGTTATTATTTTTAGCGACAGCCTTGCCGCCCTTAAAGCCATTTGTGGCCCATCGAGTGACCCAGTACTTAGCGCAATTCGTCATAGCCTACTTAGCAATAGGAGTGTCGAGTTGCAATGGGTGCCAGGGCATGTGGGAATTGTGGGTAATGAAAGTGCTGACAAGTTGGCTGGAGAAACACTCCGTCGGCCAGTGATCACAGTCATTCCCAATCTGCCTCGCCTACTAACAGAATGGCAACTAACACCTTTAGCCATCCGCAGACACGATGACTGGACCAATAGCGACACTTTTTTGTCGACTCATTGGAGAACCACTAACAAACCAGTGTATTCAACATCCATACCGAAATTCTGGGCGCGAAAGCTCCTCAGAATCCGGATTGGACATACTGCTCTTACCCATAACTTCCTTTTTGGCAACACCAACCGTCCCTTCTGCCAATCCTGTGGCACCCATTTCACTGTCTACCATAATCTACAGGAATGCCACATAACCAAGAACTACTTTGCGAGCAGGATTCCTCCCATTATGGAGCTCCTCGATCCAACAACTCCATTCCCTAGTCCCCTATTTAATCTTCTACAACATACTAATCTGCTCCACAAAATATAACAAAATTCTCAACTTTCTATACTACTAACCAGAGACCAGTTTCTCTCAGAAAAATTCCCACACGTACTACGAAGTCGCCAAATGGCCTCACGGTCGTGGCGCTATGAAGTGGCCCCTGGCACATGTCTAAGGGACCTTACAAACAAACAAACAAAGAGACCGTGTTGACGTCGCAAAAGACATGATTTGCGAGGCTGAATCCGATCCCACATTCATCGAAAGGATCATTACTAGAGACAAGACGTGGGTTTATGAGTATGACATGCAATCCAGACATCAGGCAAGTAAATGGCGTTCACCAAATGAGCCGAGACCAAAAAAACACGTCGTTTTCAGTCAAAAAAGAAGGCAATGCTCACGGTTGTTTGTTTGTAAGGTCCCTTAGACATGTGCCAGGGGCCACTTCATAGCGCCACGACCGTGAGGTCATTTAGCGACTTCGTAGTACGTGTAGGAAATCATCTGAGAGAGACTGGTCTGCGGTTAGTGGTATGGAACATTAAGAATTTTGTTATATTTTGTAGAGCAGATTAGTAAGTTGTAGAAGTTTAAATAGGGGACTAGGGAATGAAGTTGTTGGGTCGAGGAGCTCAATAATAGGAGGAATCCTGCTCGCAAAGTAGTTCTTGGTTATGTGGCATTCCTGTAGAATATGGGTGATAGTGAACTGGGTGCCATAGGATTGGCAGAAGGGACGATTGGTGGTGCCAAAAAGGAAGTTATGGGTAAGAGCAGTATGCCCTATCCGGATTCTGAGGAGCTTTCGCGCCCAGAATTTCGGTATGGATGTTGAATACAGTGGTATTGTTAGTGGTTCTCCAATTAGCCGACAAAAAAGTGTCGCTATTGGTCCAGTCATCGTGTCTGCGGATGGCTAAAAGTGTTAGTTGCCATTCTGTTAGTAGGCGAGGCAGATTGGGAATGACTGTGATCACTGGCCGACGGAGTGTTTCTCCAGCCAACTTGTCAGCACTTTCATTACCCACAATTCCCACATGCCCTGGCACCCATTGCAACTCGACACTCCTATTGCTAAGTAAGCTATGACGAATTGCGCTAAGTACTGGGTCACTCGATGGGCCACAAATGGCTTTAAGGGCGGCAAGTCTGTCGCTAAAAATAATAACGTTTTGTTGGCTGGGAATATTGGTCGCAATTTCAATTGCCGTTTTGATGGCCCACAGCTCCCCGTAATATGGAGCTGCCTTATAAGGGAAGATTCCATAACATAGTGTGCGGGTGCTGTAGCCAAAAAGTTCGACAACCGCAAAAAAGGTAATATCGGTGTCAGCGGCGGCATCAGTGAACAACAGTCGATGATCTTTTAATCCGTCCAACTGTTTTCTTGTATGTGGATGGATCAGTTCTAGCCTTCTTAAACCTGTCAAGAGAAGCAGTCACTTTTAACTTTGCTCCTAACCACGGTTTCAAATCTGGGTGTGGAAGGGAAGTTTGGAAATCGAGGGGGAGGATGGATGAATTGCTTTCAAGGTGGGATATTAATAAGAATAGCGATGATGAATTCCTTTTTGAGCTGGGGCAGATGATAATGTTTTTTATTAAAGTGTGGAGTGGATAATTTGGAAGGCATAGGTTTTTGTAAATTAAACTTAGGTGGGCTTTGTGAAGATAGAGAAAAATAGGTTTTCGACCAATCTCTATCAGTATGGATTCCACCGGAGATGTCCGATGTGCTCCACTGGCTAGTCTAATACAACGGTTTACCGCTGCCTCGGCTAGTTTTTTCGCTGCTATTGGCACACTGACACATATATAGACAATAGCAGGGAAAAAACAATGCTCACGGTTTTCATGGATTACAACGGTGTAGTGCATCATGAATTTTTGCCAGAAGGCCGGAGAGTAAATAAAGAGTATTATTTGGGCATTATGAGATGTTTGCGTGAAGCAATTCCCCGAAAGAGACCAGAATTGTGGGCAGAAAACTCGTGGATTTTGCACCGTCGCACAGTGCCATCATTATTCGTAATTTTTTGACGAAAAATGCAACAAATACCACCCAACAACCACCGAATTCACCTGATTTGGCTCTCTGTGAATTCTTTCTGTTCAATCGAGTTAAAAAAACTATTATGGGGAACGCGTTTCAACAGCCGAGAGGAAGTAATGGAAAAATCGCAGGAAGCACTGATGGGCATACCGAAAACCGAATATAAAAAATGTTTCGAGGATTGGATCAAGCGCTGGCATAAGTGTATTAAAGTCGATGAGGATTACTTTGAAGGGGACAATATAGATTTAGATGAATAAACTTGTATTTTGAATTTTCTGAATAAATTCCGGTAACTTTTTGATCAAGGTGGTATATGAGTACGTGTATCATTAGTATTTTAGGTAGCGTATTCTGGATAATTTCTTTTTTTTTTAAATATTTTATCTGGTTATGAATTTTTTAGGTTAAAAAATTATGCAAAATAATATTTTTGAGCATAAAATTTATATTTTTGAATAAAAAATAATAAATTTTTTTTTGATCTGATGAAACTTCCTCAAAGCGACACACAATTTAAATTATTTTCATCTCAAACTCAGAACGTCTAATCAGCATTGCTTATATTATTTGTATTTTTTGTAATATTTTATAATGTTTTATTTTTCTACTAAAATTTCTGATACGAGTAATAATCAATTTTAATATCATGAATTTTTTTTTGTGAAAAAAAAATTTCCAAAATTTGAAAATCTTATAAAATTTTTTTTTTTTTTTTTTTTCAATTTTAAATTTTATCTACAACTACTTATGCTAGTAACAAGCAGGTTTTTTTTGGGGAATATACATGGACATGACATGAAGACATGTGGAGGAAAACCTCCATCGATGTTACCTCTAGAACAGGGTAATTTTATTTTATAATTTTAGAGAATCTCTCGGGTGTATACTGGAAGAGTGGGAGTGAAAAGTTATCTTCCTAAAGGATTAGGGTGGAAGGATAGATGCGAATGGAATTTTTTATATCGGGAGATGCATAGTTCACGAACAAATGGAACATTTAGGTCACGGTGGATAACAGTGTTTCGCACATAAAAGGAGGCATTGACAATTTTACGAAGGATTCGGGATTGTAGGGATTAGATTTGAAGGGAGTTGGAATGCTTAGTCGAACCCCAAAGTTCTAGACCATATGTCCATATTGGTTTCAGAACCGTATTGTATAGTAATAGTTTACTTGGTGTTGTAAGTTTTGATTTACTGTCTAGGAGACGTAATAATTATTTGTATCGTCCGTTAAGTTCATGTCTTTTAGTTTTCGTATGAAGGTTCCAGGTTAACCGTTTGTCGAATATAAGTCCAAGGTAACGTACGATATTTTTTTGTGGAATAATACTGCCGTTTAGGGTTATATCGGGAATTTGTTCTCGGCAGAGTGTGAAAGTTACATGAGCAGATTTTTGCTCATATACCTTCACTCTCCACCTTTTGAACCAAGTTTCTAAGGAGTGGATATGGTTCTGTAGGATACTAATGGCTGTGGAAGGATCTTTGTGATGTGTCAGGATAGCTGTATTGTCAGCATATGTTGCGGTTAGGATGTTGTTGTGGCAAGGAATGTCATGGGTATAAATGTTATAAAGGATAGGACCTAGGAGACTTCCTTGAGCGACACCGGCGGAAATTGGATAAATATCGGTCTGAGAGATAAGATTTAAGGATGTGGAAATAACCCGAGGGTAGGACTCGCTGCAACTTCCAAAGCATTCCAGGGTGCCATACACGGTCGAAAGCATGCGAAATGTGAAGAAACACACCTGGGCAGTATTCCTTTTGCTCTAGCGAACACGCTATGTAGTCGACTACGCGATGACACTGCTGGATAGTGGAATGCTCAGGTCGAAATCCAAACTGATGCTAAGGAATGACACTCTCGGTTTCAAAAATGGGATAAAGGCGTTTTAGGATTAATTTTTCTAGGATTTTTTATAACATGGGAAGGAATAAAAAGTTTGAAATATAAATAAATAATTTGGAATCTAAAATATACTCAAATATTTTTGTTAACAACAATTATGATAAAATAACATTTCTTGAAATATATTAAAAACTTAATAATTAATAATTTTAATCAATAAACAGATAATTACGTTACAAGAATATGAAAATTTTCCCATTTTAAGTTTTGTTAAAATTATACAATGAAACATATCTGGTGGTTTATAAAAGAACATTTTCATTTATAATAAATTATTAAAGCCGTTTTACATTTGTGTGAAAATGTTGATATTTGTTTAACGTTTCACTTGTTTTGACTTTAAGCCCTTAGTAGAGTGGAAGGCACATACAATAGGATCATTCGTAGCCCACCGTTCACTTTCCAATTACGTGTTATCTTAGCAAACAAATTGTCATGCACATACTGCGGAATAGCAATCTAATAGAATTATTATGAGTCCTGGCGACACTATTTCATGCCAAGTAATTCCTTACCATATCATCGTGATATGGAATACAAATGTTTTTATAGCAAAATGACTCACTACTAATCCTTTACTGATGAGTTAGAACAATAGGAAAAGAAAGCTATTAGTTGCTATTCACATTCTATTAGAACTAATTGAATGAGTTTCCATCCGGCATTATATAAACACTTAGCCAAACTACCACGAATATAGTGAAAGGATATAAAATTGTAAATAGAAGAACCTCCTTTGCCACAGTTCACGTTTAAGTTTACATTTACGACATTCGATTTTAATTATTAATCCAGGCATTTTTTTGTTCATATCAAACCAACTATTGTGAAGTAGCCTTTAGGATTTTATCAACTTAACTTCCTGATATACAAAATTACTCCTTCCTCACGAACTATACTCATACGATGATGTGTCTAGACTTGTATGCATGTTTGTACGATACGCTTGAGGAAAATTTATGACCGTATTTATTCTAAAATTCATTAAAAATGAACTTAAATTTTTAGTCAAGTCCCTACAATCCCTTCACGATAATAGAAAATAAAGAAATTAGTAAAGAGAATAAGATCTATGAGCATTTTATGAGAATCACAGTAAAGTTGCTTTCAAGGAGTAATATTCCGGTTATATGGGGAATGTAATAAATTTTTTATGATCAATAAAATTTTCAAGTATATTTTAACTACTTGTATTCTGTTTTATTCTTCTTACCTATTGTTACATGTGTACTAAATACTTGTACGTGGAAAAATAATTCAACTGGGAATACAAGAGAACTATCGTCGACTAGAAAGTTGTTTTTTTTCTTCTCCATGTTACTTATTTCTTCCAATGACAATTTGTGAGTTATTATTTTTAAACTAAAAATACATTCTTATATTTATTTGTATTTAAAAGTTATTAATAAATATTATATAATCTATTAATTTTTTTAAAAGAATCTAATATAATTCGAAGTAAATATGATGAAAATTTCTATAAAACAACTTTTAATTCAAATTGATGAAAATTCTAAAACAAAAAAATTCAGTTTTCTACCTACGACAAAAGGAATTTGCTTTATTAGATAAAATCTATTTTCTATAAATTTTCTTAACCAATAAAAATGCTTTAGTTACGAGGGTCGTTCAATAAGTCCTTAGAAAAAGATGGAAAAAAACTGCTTTTAAAAAAAAATAATTTTTATTTTTCAACATTATCTCCTTTTAGCTCTATACATTTTTCCAACCGTTTTTCCAAAATTTTTATCCCGTCCAAAAAAATAGGATTTAGGAAGTTCTGCAAAATACTCATCCGTTTGAGCAATAACGTCCTCGTTGGAAGTGAACCGTCGTCCGCCAAGCCATTTCTTCAGATTGGCAAAAAGAAAATAGTCACTCGGGGCCAAATCTGGTGAATAGGCGGGATGCTGCAACAATTCCATTCTCAATTCCACAATTTTGGCCATGGAAACAGCGCAGGTGTGCACACGCGCATTGTCCTGATGCAAGAGGATTTTTTTCTTCTTCAGATGGGGGCGTTTCTCTTTGATTTCCTCGCTCAACCGTTGCAATAACGACGCGTAATACGCTCCTGTTATTGTTTTTCCTTTTTCCAAGTAGTCGATAAAAATGATGCCCAGCGAATCCCAAAAGACCGTGGCCATCACCTTGCCGGCCGATGGCACAGTTTTTGCCTTCTTCGGAGCCCGTTCACCCTTGAAAATCCACTGTGATGACTGTCTCTTCGTTTCTTGCGATGAAAGAGTGCCAACATAGCCTCAGAGTCCACTACACGATTGCGCTTATTCTCCTCTGAGAGCAAACGCGGCACCCATCTTGCCGAAATTTTTTTCACAGACAATTTTTCATGCAAAATTGAAGCGACTGTACCATGTGATATGTCGTGGCCTCAACTAATTCGCGCACTTTAATTCGCCGATCGTTCAAAATCAGATCGTGGATTTTGTCGATGATTTCAGGAGTAGACACCTCAACTGGGCGTCCTGAACGGTGTTCATCTTTTGTGGAAGAACGGCCACGTTTAAATTCATTCACCCAATTGTAAACCGTCGCAAACGCAGATGCAGATGTGCCATGAACTGCATCCAACTCGGCTTTGATTTCTTTTGGGCTTAAGCCTTTCAAATGGAGATGTTTGATGAGCACAATTTCTCGGATTTTCTAAGGACTTATTGAACGACCCTCGTAACTATAAAGTTATTTCAACGCATATAGTGTTAGATAGATTTGCATTTAAGGATAGTTTTTGCAAAATTTTTGTCTCTATCCATTTTTCCTTTTGGAAAGTGGAGCACTATCATTTAATAGCTGTTCAATTTCTATATTATTTAAGCTAAACTTTTAAAAATAATTTTTTTTGCCATTTTATATAAAAGGCTTTTGTTTACTAAAAATATTGGAAATTTTTTTTAAACTTTCTTTAGCGATTAGGCTCAGTAGATAATTTAATAAGCATATCGTCAATGCTCGAGAATTGTGACACAAGTGAAAAAAGTGAACTTTTCAGAATAAATGTTTAAAAATTGCTTGTTTGGTTCGTGGTTTTTTTTATAGTCCTGAATTTTAAATATTTAAATTTTTTTTTGTTCATTAAGAAGTAGATTCACATTGCACCTGAGCAATAGAAAAATGAATAATTCCTCCGAGTTATGACGGTTTTCCAGAGTAGAATGATTAATTTTGTGTTGCCAACTTTATCACAGATAGTAAGGAGATGAATACAAAACATTCATTTTCCTTATGATATTTTATTAATAAAAACCAATTTATTAAAACAAATTGTGATCTCTGACAGTTTTCTTAACTTCATTATTTGTCGAATACTTTAAAAAAAATTTAAATTTCAATAAAAAAACAAAAAAAAAATCCTTAAAATTATCTTACGTGATATTTTCTAAATTGAATTGATGAGAAAATTCACAGGGTTTTGAAAAATCTTTGTAAGTATCTTACACAGCTTTTTTTTTATTTATAAAAGGATTTTTATTTAAAAAAAAAAGAAAAAGGATTTTGGAATTATAGTTTTTTCCAGTAATTTAAGATGACCGTGTTTTTTAGTTACTGTCTCCAATTTGGCTCTATACAATTGTTTCAATTCAGGACGAACGCCTCTTGATTTTGAACGTGTTTCTTTTAAATTGATAATACTATAATCTTACTGTGAATAAGAAGTTTTGTAAAAAAAATTCCGAGGACTATCCTTTTCAAAACGAAATACAAAGACGCTCGTTATTCTTACAACGTCACCATTTGAATTCTTAAGATTATTCGTAATCAAAGATTGTGCAGCTAAATCCTTTAAATCCAAGAAGGAGTCGTAGCTCATTTCCTTCACCATTTAGGACTTTCCGGTTTTCTTTGAACCGATGTCTTTGTTCTACACAAAAGTGACGCTTTCTCATTGGAAGTCGGAGCACAACTAGAATTATGTCGATCTACGTGATTGCAAATTCTCGACTTCGTTCTGGAGAAAAAACGACACAACCGCTTTCTAGCGTCTAACATAAAAATATAGAGATTTTGTTGACCATTTTTACAATAAAATCGAAAATGGCAATTTTTGACTTGTGTCACTATTCTCGAGCATCGACGATATAAGGTTCAGAAAACCTACTGGTGATTGTAAAGAAGCTATTTTGTTCAGGAAAAATAACCATCTAATTTGCATTTTGGTCGGAAGGTGTCATTGGCGCATATTTCTTGGAAAAGGTAGAAGAAAATAATAACTGATTTGATCTTCAGAACGCTATGGCCATATGATATACTACACAACGTGACAAATTTTTGGTTTATTGCATGGAAAGTTTCCAGGGCGCATAATTTGATGATTTTTGGATGTTAATTGGCCTTCGATATCATGTGATTTGACGCCGAATTACAGCCTAAAATGAGCGAAAAGGCCAATAAAAATTATCGCAAAAGATTTGAATCTTCTAGGAAGTGCTGTGGCAGCCTTTTACATGGTTTTTTATTTAATACTTAGTTGTTAGTATACTGGATTATCATAAAAGAAGTCATGGATTCGAATCCCACTAAGGGATGGTTCTAGGCTAATTCCCAAAAACTACTTTTCCTTCCATTTCTACTTTAATTTCCTTATCCCGATATCCTTTGTCGCCAAATAGCCTTTAGTATTGTGGCATGAGGTTATCGATTTTTTGTGGAATTTTGAATTTCCGCGGGTTACGTATATTCGGTTATCGATTTTTTGTGGCGTTATATTGGTGCTCATGTCTTTCACTTATGCCAACAAGTTCAGCTATTTTGAATGTTCAGTTAATTTTTAACAGCTGCTTTGCTTGCACGTGTTTTGGCTCGTTTTCGATTTTTGCCCATTCCAAAAAATGGATTGAAGAATCTATTTCAAGAACAGGAAAAAGTTGCAGGGGGCCAGATCAAGCAACGATGCTTATCATGGTGCAAAAGCCAAATTTTGTTCTTCCACGAATTACCTGCAAGTTATGCGCAAGTTATATGAAGCGTATTGCTTCATTTAACTTGCGCATAACTTGCAGGTAATATTCCTTATTGACCGTTCTACCCTGTGGCAAGAACTCATGATGCACAACGCTCCTGCAATCGAAGAAAACTGTAAGCAAAACCTTCACATTCGACCGAAAGAAAACTGTAAGCAAAACCTTCACATTCGACCGGCGCGGTTTTCTCAGTCTTGGCTCATGCGGCAGCTTGCATTGGGATGGTTTCCATGTCATAAACATATACCCATGATTCTTTAATAGTTATGACCCTCTGGAGCAAATTTTGGCCATTGCGGACAGAGTCCAACAGCTCCTTAGCAATGTTAATGCGATGTTGTTTTTGGTCGAAATTGAGCAAAAATCAAAGACGAGCAAAAACACGTGCAAGCAAATCAGCTGTCAAAAATTAACTGAACATTCAATATGGCCGAACTTGTCGGCATAAGTGAAAGACATAAGTACCAACATGACGCCACAAAAAATCGAAAATTTAATATACGTAACCCGCAAAAATTCAAAATTCGAAATTCAAAATTCGATACTTTTTGAGCAGACCTCGTATATTAAAAAAAAAAAAATTAATACCTAATGCCAAGGTTAAGGTAATGTAATGAATTAAAAATTTAATCATAATCGGAATTTAAAGAATTTTTTTTAACTTTATTTTATGCAAATCGCAAATTGGATAATCCTTTTATATTTAAAATATTTAAATTTAATTGTATAATAATTTTTTCATTCCTAATTTCAAATAAAAATTCATTAATAGCATCTGTACCAACGTGAGTTATTAGGTGAGTCTATGTGAGTAATTAGGTAAATGTATTTAAGGAAATCAAATAAACATAACATGATATATGAGGACAAAAAAAAAATAATAGCATTTGTAAAAAAAAAGTTAATGGAAATTATTTTCAAAAAAAGAACAATATCAACATAATAATATCAAATTGTTAATTGAGAAATCTTTTACAAGGACTGTTTTCTATTAACATTTAAGTAGAAATAGTAAAATGATCG
Source organism: Atherix ibis (assembly GCA_958298945.1). Lineage (NCBI taxonomy): Eukaryota > Metazoa > Arthropoda > Insecta > Diptera > Athericidae > Atherix > Atherix ibis. The sequence goes on from OY282606.1 coordinate 32,192,161, forward strand.
AATTTTGCAATAGTACACCTACAACTTCATTAGAAATATAAAAATCTATCGGGTATACAGTATAGCTACAGACAAATATATTTTTCCGAATCATAAACACACTGAAGTTTATCAACAACAACAAAAAATAGTAAATAATTCTAATCAAATAAATTTAAAGAAGAAAAAAATTAATTAAATAAATGAGAATTTTGTTTCAGATTTTTGTTTTGTTAACTGCGCAAATAGAGGCGGCACCTAATCCGAACTCTAGGCTTCCGTTTAAGAGCTCCATCACCAAAATTGTCGTTCATCTCACCAGTGAGTGCAAAACCTGTGCCCATACTTCCTCCACGACCTCGGGCACACCTCCTTAAACAGCAACATCGTCGTAGACCCGGTATACCATGTAATACTTGAAGGAAACCACCCCGGAATCTAGCGTTCATATAACAATAAATTACGGGATTGTAACAACTATGCGACATTGCCAACCAGTGGAATGCAAACCAGAAATAGGGCAGTGGTTCCCATTTATCGAAATTCTCTTCGTTAAGTAGAATCTGAAATAGATAAAAAAAAATTTTTTTTTATATATATTAGAAAATATTGTATTTTATTCTAAGCGTTTAACAATTTTTAATTAAAATTTAAGGAAAATTGCAGATATTTAAACAAGTTATCTGTCCATTTGAGTCTGATTTAGTAGGATTTTATCAGGCTATACTCCTATTAACCTTAAAAAGGGGGCTGTATTTGTTGTAATAGTTAATTGGACTTAAAGATTTTACTGCAGTTTAGTTTTATTAGTAGTTAAGCATGCTTGCCTATGTTATAATTTCTATTGTACTTACAACAACTATCTGATCATATTCACATAAGAATTTTTAAGGGACATATTTTCTTGCCACAATAAAATATAAATAATTGAGTAATTCTTCTTCCTTTGTAGTAAAAGTTTTTATAAATCCGAACAAACTTTCTTGAATAAATCTTTAAATTACAAAATTTCCAAGAAATTAGGTTACCCTTAACAAATGAGGATATTTTCCTTTTTCGTGTTGTAAACATAATCTTAGACAAACAATAGGAAGTTTGAAAATCGTTGAGCATTTCCTGTGATAAATAAATAAAAAATTCTATTACAGCACTTTGGAACTTTTTCAACATGCATTCTATTATATATAGTATTTTTTTTTTGGTAGAAAATAATTCAAAGTATTCAAACTTTTATAAGAATATGTTGTACATACTCTAAGCTTAAATAGGACTTAATGCAAACTTTGAAATTTTTACAAAATGTTCTGAGAACTCTCAATTTGCACGGATTTACTCTATATCGCATTTTTATACTTTTTTCCTATAATAGATACTGTTAATCAGCAAATGGGTTATTCATGTAAAATTAATCTAATTAAGGAAATACTTTATTGTGATAAGAGAAAAATTACTTGTTATTTCATTAGGATTACCCTTATAGTATTTGATGAAAATTTAATATAAAGAATAATGTATATTTTTTAGTTTACAAAAATCTGATATTCAAAAATACAATTATAAATTCTCTACTCACCACTAATATGTTAAAGGGAAGCCAACATATTGTAAAAACTATCACAACAGTTACCATCATTTTAATCATCTGAAATATTATAAATAAAAATTAATTTTTTAAATTGTTATTTAATAATAATAATAAAAAGTTATTAAATTGTATAAGAATAGGAAAAATGACATATTTGCAAAACAGTATTAGAGGTGAAAACTTAAAAATTGAAAATTATCTGATATTAAGAGTAACTAAATTGAAAATCACGTGTACAAATAATTTGTATGTTCAAACCTTTTTTTTTAGAAGGTTCCATATTTAAAAAACAATTGAAATTGTAGTAAATGTGCAAAAAAATATTTTACCATGTTTACAAAATTCATCCATACCGGAACCATCAATTTCTATCGTCGATTAAAGTTAACGACATTTATTTGTGCATAACAATGGAAAAAAGCGAGTTTAGGGCTGTCATCAAACATCTCCATTTGAATGGCTTAAGCCCGAAAGAAATCAAAGCAGAGTTGGATGCAGTTCATGGCACATCTGCACCTGTGTTTGCGACGGTTTACAATTGGGTGAATGAATTTAAACGTGGCCGTTCATCCACAACAGATGAACATCGTTCAGGACGCCCAGTTGAGGTGTCTACTCCTGAAATCATCGATAAAATCCACGATCTGATTTTGAACGATCGGCGAATTAAAGTGCGCGAATTAGTTGAGGCCACGGGCATATCACAAGGTACTGTCGCTTCAATTTTGCATGAAAAATTGTCTGTGAAAAAAATTTCGGCAAGATGGGTGCCGCGTTTGCTCTCTTAGGCTATGTTGGCACTCTTTCATCGCAATCCTGCCGAATTCCTTCGTCGATATGTCATTGTGGACGAAACCTGGATACACTACTACACTCCAGAAACGAAGAGACAGTCATCACAGTGGATTTTCAAGGGTGAACGGGCTCCGAAGAAGGCAAAAACTGTGCCATCGGCCGGCAAGGTGATGGCCACGGTCTTTTGGGATTCGCAGGGCATCATTTTTATCGACTACTTGGAAAAAGGGAAAACAATAACAGGAGCGTATTACGCGTCGTTATTGCAACGGTTGAGCGAGGAAATCAAAGAGAAACGCCCCCATCTGAAGAAGAAAAAATCCTCTTGCATCAGGACAATGCGCGTGTGCACACCTGCGCTGTTTCCATGGCCAAAATTGTGGAATTGAGAATGGAATTGTTACAGCATCCCGCTTATTCACCAGATTTGGCCCCGAGTGACTATTTTCTTTTCCTCAATCTGAAGAAATGGCATGGCGGACGACGGTTCACTTCCAACGAGGACGAAATTTCTCAAACGGATGAGTATTTTGCAGAACTTCCGAAATCCTATTTTTTGGACGGGGTAAAAATTTTGGAAAAACGGTTGGAAACGTGTATAGGGCTAAAAGGAGATTATGTTGAAAAATAAAAAATTTTTTTTTTAAGAAACAGTTTTTTCTATTTTTTTCTAAGGACTTATTGAACGACCCTCGTATCTATTTTGTCTCCTTGAAAGTAATCCCCACCAGATATTATACACTGTTCCAATGTTTTTCCCAATCCTCGAAGCACTTCAAAAAATTAATTTTTTTGTGATCTTGTTCAGTTCCTCCTTCGATGCCGTCTTTATATCCTCAATCGTAGCGTAGCGTCGTCCTTTCATGCGGCTCTTCAGTTTCGGGAACAAGAAAAAGTTTCAGGGGGCCAGATCTGAGGAATACGATGGCTGCAACATTATTAGTGTATTGTTTTTGGCCAAAAATGGCAACAGTCAATTTTTGTTCTTCCACAAACTTGCAGGTAATATTCCTTATTAACCGTTCTACCCTGTGGCAAGAACTCATGATGCACCACGCCTCTGCAATCGAAGAAAACTGTAAGGAAAACCTTCACATTCGACCGAACTTGGCTCGTGCGGCAGTTTCCATTGGGATGATTGAGCATTGGTTTCCACGTCATAACCATATACCCATGATTTTCAACAGTTATGACCCTCTGAAGCAAATTTGGGTCATCGCGGACAGAGTCCAAAAGCTCTTTAGCAATGTTAATGCGATGCTGTTTTTGGTCGAAATTGAGCAAAAACCGAAGACGAGCCAAAACACATGCAAGCAAAGCAGCTGTCAAAAATTAACTGAACAATCAAAATAGCCGAACTTGTCGTCATAAGTTAGAGATATGAGTACCAATATGACGCCACAAAAAATCGAAAATCGAATACTCGTATACGTAACCCGCGAAAATTCAAAATTCGCGATACTTTTTAAATAGACCCCGTAGACTTTAGAAACTTAAGGTTTCATGTTGGAAAAATGTCAGCCGCATTATCCAAAAATCTTTATTTTTAAAATTAAAGGACATTCCTGACCTAGTTTTACTATAAAAAAATCCCCTGCACGTTGTCAGGAAAGTTTAAGGAGGCTCCCATTTTAGGGGATAAAAATTAAATGCTCACACATTTCTGACCTGCTTAGGTAATGTTGATGTTGAACTAGTTTTGAATTAAAAAAAATCTCTTCCCAACATAGTTCCGAGCTCTTTAGATTAAAGTTCCAGAATGTCCTCGAATTATTTGGTTATTATTGAAAAATGTTTATGCACATTACCTGAAAATATTTATATTTTGAAATTCAAGAACTTTTTAAACTAGTTTTCTTTTGAAAAAATTTCGTGCATTTTGTCAGCCAGTTTAAGGAGTCTCTCATCCTTATTTTATATTAAAAGAAAATGTTTACAATAACCGTATTTGCATAGACTTTAATTCAAAATCGCTGTTGGCTTTGTTTTATGTTCGAACTTAATCTCGCAGACATATTTTTGAGCTGCTAACTTAGAAGTTCAACATTGCGCTAGACCTAGTTTACTGTAGAGAAAATCTTAGAATGATGTTTTGATCTAGTTTTACACTAAGAAAGATCTCCTTGAGAAAGAAATTTCTCTACACCATTTTATAAAAATCTACTCAATTACTAAAAAATCTACTCGATTTAAATTTAAAGGTTGTTCTCGACCTTGTTTTTTGTCTCAAAAAATAGCTTGTCAGAACAGTTCCGAGCTGTTAATTAAAAAGCTTAAAGCTGTCATCGATCTTCTTTCGTAACTGACCAAATAAAAAATTTTTCCACTGTTTATATTTAAAATTCAAGAACGTTTCGGACTTAGTTTCACTTATAAAAAATCTAACGCACGTTGTCATAAAGTTTAAGAAGGATAACGACCTTATTTTATATAAAATGAGAACATTTTCAGGAAGATCCGGGCTGCTTTCCACATAGTTTCATGATTAAACTATCTCACATTATGTTCTTGACGCAGTTTTATATTGAAATAATTTTGTACAAAAAAAGAACTTTTTATAAAAAATAAACTGCCTCTTATCCTCTTCATTTTCAAATTTGAGGTACCTCTCATCCTAATTTAAAGATAGACAAAAATTCACTGCAAGTAGTTTTATTTAAATACAAAACAGAAAATATAATTAAAGGTAATTTTTCATGACAACGAATTTTAATTCGAATTTTTTTTCCCCAATACTATATTCTGAAACAGAATTTACAATATGTCCTTTTACGTTGAAAGGTTCAGTTATTAATTATTCATTTTAATATCGAACATTTATAATTATTTTTGACAACTGAAAATTATAGCATTTCACTGTCATATTGAACTAAATGGACTTCTTGCGATAATGACTTTTCTGTGCTATCAGAAAAATGTGCAATCGAATGACAGATTATATTAATGGCAGTTATATTTTTATGCAAAAATTTCGTACAGGAAGATTTCGTAATAAATAATTTTAATCTAAAAAAAAATATTTTGAATTTATGGCGGACATTTACCATAAAAATTGCATAAATTGTTTTTGGATAGACACATCATGTGCATTTTGATACATGATGTCACACAGGAGGATATATATTTTTTTATGTAGTCACACAATTCAAATTTATGTAATTTTTCGAAATATTATGTTTTGTGGAGGCGTTATAAATGCAGTGTTTGTGGCACAATTTAATTATATTATATGTAAATAAGCACGAAGTATCTTCCAAATAACGTATTCAAATGATCGGTCATCGAACAAATCGTAATCGATTAGTGCACTCAACTTATTATTTAATTTATTCATTCATGCATAAAATTCGCTATTATACAATAACATCAAAGAAGGTGGTAACTTTAAGTTCCTCCATTGGATAGCTAATCATTCGAAACTATAGACTTTAATGGTACGAGTAGCTTTCGATGCAAATCGGAGTGTTCACTTTTACAAGCCATTATTACGTGACCACATCGATTGATTTACTCTACTTTGAAGGTGAATTCGATTCAATATTCAGGTGAGTATTTATGCTTGATGTGAATTTCAAAACAGATTAATCCCAATAGCTAATACAATTGATAGAATGGCGATGCCCGAAAATGTTCATCTTCAAAATGTTCGAGTTCAGGAATAGTACATGTAAAGTTGGCTCTGATGGCTTCGGTTGGTTTGGTAAAAGTATTGGTAAGATTAAATCAAGAAAGTGAAACTTTGCTCAGTTCGAATTAATTGAATCAAAAACTTCCAATTTCTTTCGTTGTTCCTAAAGATTATCTTTTTTCTAGCACCGAAATATCTTCTATTTTCTTCAGTCTATCTACTATCATCATCATCATCATTGGTTCGGAAGATGGAAGTTACGAGTTTAAATCAGCAATTTTTTTTCCAAACATTAATTACCCATCACAGGTGAAAGTTTTTCGAACTCCCAATTCATATGCGCTCATCATAAAATGTTTTATTGCAATTATATTTTTTGGACATCATTTTTAAGTATTTCCTATCAATAAAAATGAATTTATGCTTCCGAAATACAAACTATGATAGATTTTGAAATTTTTCTCAACAATTTGGTAAAAGATTTTAAATAATTTCTGTATAACTAAAGACTTAAAGAGAGCATTTCTAAATAAAACCACCACGTATTAAATGTTTGTATTTTGTTAGGAAGAATTCTTAGAAAATTGAATTTCTATTAAAGCCAGTAAAACCACATTGGATGTCTGCCAAAACTAAAAATATCAAAATCCTTTTTGTGAATTTCCCAATTCATCGTAAGTATTTACCAAATATACCAATGAGATCATTTTCTCTATGGTCATATTTTTAACCTTTGCAAAAACGCATTTACATCTGAATTAATTCTTAGCATAAATTTAATCCATTTTAAATATAAATTATGGAAATTTTTACTCAAAAGCAAATAAATAATGACTTTATTCCATAATTAAATATATTTTATATATATTATAAAATATATTTAATTATGGAATGGAGTCATTATTTATTATATATTTTTTTTTTAAATACTGGATGCCAAAAGAAGTACATATGGAACTATTTACGAATTAAGCTACCTTAAATAATTTGCTTTATTAAATCATATCCTCTTTATAGATATTTAATATCCTTTCTCTAATATTTTTATATAAGACATTCAAGAATACTGACTATCATGTGCTGATAAGTATGCCTACTTCATAGTAATAATAATAGTTAGATACACAAAATCCTCTAAGGAATGTTCATTGCTATTGAGAGCATTTCCGTATTTAATGGTCAGAAAGCATATTTCACAGATATTACCTATATAATTAATTCGATTATAGTAAGTATAGTACTTATCAGCAGTTAAGTAAATCCGGTGAACTATAAGTCTTATACGGAAAATATATATTGTACATTCTTCGAAAGGTGTTCAACCAAACATTAATCAATTTGTGTACTTACACATACGTGTATTATGCCTTTTATCTATTGTATTTTCGATAATATTGCATTCAATTTATAAAATATAATTGGAAAATCTACTTTCATCCTTATTAATAAAGAACATTATAAAAAGAAGGATCTTTAAGATATTTTCCATGAAATATTAACTAGGAAAATTTGTTAAAATGTTTTAGGACAAAATGTGCTTAAATCATTCTACAATATTTTTCTTCTTATCTTATCCAAATGTTAACAGAAAATTTTCAACGATTATCAACTTGTACGTGCACAAAATATGAAATTCATTTGGTTACTATTAAGAAAAACATTCGATACTACAGATTTAAGTAATTTTTCTTTCTTTGTTCACATATTCTGGAGTATCTTAGTGTTTGTTGGAAATGTTCATCATTCAATTGAATTGCAATTTATTAAAGGTGAACTATCAATTGTACAATACAAATAACTGAAACTTTAACTGATAGTAATTTTTTAGTCTTCAAAGAGCTTAAAGGTGAATTTACTTTTGCTGTACTAAAATATAAAAGGTTATCCAATATGTGCTTTAGAAAGTTAAGTTAAATAAAATACACTTTATTATTTAGATTTTTTTATTTTATTATTTTATTGAACATATAATATTATTCAGAAACGAAATTAATTTTTTAACTCAGTTCTATTATTTCAAAAATAGATAGAATTAAATTTAACAAAATCGAATATTTTTTTTTAAGAAAAATTTTTTTATTGTAGTTTAAAAAAATGTTGTTTCCTAACATAAAAATTTACAACATATTTTTATCGAGTTAAATTATTATGATTATAATTTACTATAATATTATAGCCTAATTGGCTAACTATATAAGTTAGAATCTGCTATTGTCAATGAAGTGACATTTTAACCTACAAAACTAGAAAGTCCTTATTTTCTATTGTAGAAAACGACGTAAGCCTTATTTATCGAGACCTGAACCAGATTTAAGTAATCCTCAATTTGACGTCAATAATATTAATTGAAAAAAAATATATTCTTCGAATTACTTATATCCGTAATAATTTATTTTAAAAAATATGCAAATTTGTTTTGTAAATGTTTTCTTTTAAAATAAAAAATTACAATTAAAATTTTTTAAAAAGCTAATTTCTTAGAAAAAAATTTATATTTAACAATTTTATCTATTCTATTGGCTCATTTCTCGTTTAAAAAAATATTATAGAACTTATAAATAATTGTAAAGAGCCATTTTATATACGAAAAATAACTTTCTGTTGTGGATTTTTGTGTACAGGTGTTATTTGCCCATATTTCTTTCAAGATGAAGAAGGATACATACGGCCATATAATAGCCGACTAAACTAAACTTAAAGATTTTAAACTAGACCATTATATTAAAACATATAATTTTTAAATTGTAAAATTTTGAAAAATGAACATCCACTAAGTAATGGTTGAATTACAGTCCGAAATATGTAAAAAATCTATCAAAAATTACCTCAAAAGAATCTGGTCTGGCAAGGAGTCTTGTGGTAGTTATATGAGTATTTTTATAGTTTTTATACAATACAATGACACAAATATTGTAGTATTGTATTTTTGTGTAAAGATTTTGTCAAAATCGATATTTTAAATATAATTTATTTAGCTTGATTTTCAAAAGTACGCAGTGGATAAGTTTTGAGTGCGTACATTATATATAATAACGAATTTAATTATTGGGTTGTTCGGAAAGTAATTTCGTTTTTTTTTATAAAAATGAAAGATGATTTTCTTATAGTAAATTAATATTTTATTCAATTAAATATTGTCCAGTCTAATCCAATATCCTTTACCATCTTTCTGGCAGTAGCATGATTCCCACGCTCATAAAATTTTTGTTCTTTGCTGGCAAAAAACTACCCCAAGTGATTTTTGACCTCCTCACTTGAATTAAACGTTTTACCGTCTAAAATTTTTTGTAGAGGCCGGATCAAATGATAATCGGAAGATGCTAGGTCTGGAGAGTATGGTTAGTATGGCAGTATATCCTATCCAAGCTCTAAAAGCATTTGGCGACTGGTCAAACTTGTATGTGGTTTCGCATCATCGTGTTGGAACACTATACTTTTTCTATTGAGCAATTCTGGCCTTTCTTCTTTAAGTGAGTCATTCAATTTGTCCAACTGATGACAGTATACTTTAGAATTGATCGTGGTGTTGCTCGGTCTTTTCTAATCCAGGATCTTTTACACTTAACATTGTTGTAGACAACCCATTTCTCGTCCCCAGTGATGAAACGTTTCAAAAATTCATAATTTTCTTGGCGTTTGAGAAGCAAATCACAAACGTCAATGCGACAGCACAAATTTTTTTCCGTCAGAAGATGAGAAATCCTAATGTCGAGTTTTGAGATAAAACCTAGCCGTTTCAAATAATCATAAACGATCGAATTCGACAAAATTTAAACTCTCAGCGATTTTACGAATTGTTATTCATCAATTAATGCCTTTATTGTGTCTTCATCAGCAAACGAAATTACTTTCCGAACAACCGAATATTTATGAAGAAAAATATAATGCTTGCTTAAAGGAAACCCTCTTTTCATAAATAGCTTATTTCTTCGATGTAATTAAACTTTTTTTTTTCACTGGTATATAAAAACTAAATCAGATAAGTTAAAGTGTTAATGCTTCCCTAATAAACGGACATGTTGAAATGATTTATTTTTAATATGAATATAAAAAGCATAAATAGTTTCGTTAGGAATGATTTAGCAGGTAAAAAATATTGATTGTAATTCATTTTAAGATAAGACCATGTACCAGAAACGGAGAAAGACTGTCACCATGTTACCAATTGCAGTTAGTATGCTACCAAATGTGGATAAAAATTGCACATGTTCAATGATTAAATACCATTATTGGTAGTATTGAGTATGTTTTTGTAGTGTTGATGAAGTGAACTGGAATTATTGTATCATCTTCATCGTCCGGTGGAATTGTGGATTCAATTTGTTGTGAATGCAACGCATTGGTACTTCTTTGGTAATGTTGTGGCTTCCGCGAACTTTGTTCAATCATGAAATTTAGTAATTTTATTCGATTTTAGGATGCAATCAATTTCACTGCTGTGCCCAGAGACTTGTCGTCCACCAGAGTTCAGATTCACTTTCCCAGTTATCTGTTCAGATCAGGTATTTGACGGTTGGCCGCGGAAGATGGGAAGACTTTCTTATTCATCTTCTGATCAGGTCGTTTTAGCCCAAAGAATGCTGTTTTAGATAGTTGCACTTACTACTACTATCCGAATAGAAAGGTGCACTTTTCAAAGGAGTGTACACCTAAAAATTTACTCCTCTCTGCATTGAATTAACATCGTGGGAAATCAAAATTTAATTTTCTATCAAAATAAATAATAATAACTTGTGTATTAAAACCTATTACCATAGTCAAAGATATGTACAACTACTGAATAGTATAACTTGTGGTATGTCAATGGAATACTCTCACCAAATCACTTTTTATTTTATTTATAAACAAAAAATTAATATGCATTATAGTAAAAACCATGAACAGACATTGTCTATGTTAGTATTCATTAGTTGGAATATTGTAGATAGAAATGGAGGCCAAACCTTAATGCTGCTTTTATAATATTAAGTCATATGCTAAAATGGGGAATTGTATCCTCTGGTACGAATCACACCATCCATTATTGCTGATTATTCCACCTCAGGGACCTCGAACAACATGCGTGCATACAGAGAAACTCTAATCCTTTGAGTGCTGACAAATATAACAAATAATCACATAACGTTTATGGCCACATTAAACCAACAAAGTATTTATGATCCGGATTACGTACTCCAACTGATTTGCGGCGTCATTTATGATAACCGAATATACTCGTACTTATGAGCACATGGTATCAGAGCAGTATCCTTTGGGGAAATTTTTTCCTATTTATTCATATTGCTTGGTGTGATAAGGTTGAGTGTGATACTAGCAGTAAATACAGCTTTTCGGTAGGCAAACTGGGAATTTCGAAAACACTCATTTGCAAATTGTTTAAAAAAAAATTATTTTTAGAGCAATTTTAATAAAATTCTCTTCTGTATCTTTAATATTTTGTTTTTGAAAGGTAATCAATTTTTTTTTATTCTGTACTAAAATTTCAATTTTTAAAAGTCTGTTATTTTAAAAATAATTGAATGGTTGGTATTGACAATTTTAATATAAATTTCGCTTACATCAAATTCAACACATTCAACTGTCAAAATGTTTAATTAATTTTACAATTTATATCATATATTTAAATTTAACTTAATGTGTAATTGGATTTTTTTTATAGGAAATATTATATTTTCAAATTTACCATCAGTATTAGTTAATATTGGGTTTTTTTTAAAGACACAATTTAATAGACACAGTTTAATGGAGTCAAAAATGCGATTGGAAATTCATTAATTTATATAAAATAAAAGATTTATGCAATTTTTTAAAATGTCCCAAAAATAACTCCATTCATCAATCACATCGACTTGACCATTTAATTACTATGGTATAGCAGAAAAGTAATGAGACTGATATTATTTAATGTTACAACCATATTATTTTTCCAAAATAATTTTTTCCTACCTTCAACAGGAATTCTCTTCAGCTCTTGAAATCAAGTCGGCATTTGTTATAAATTAAAAGAATTTTGGATAACTTAATAAATTAATAATTTGAGTTCACCTGTGACTGTGGAAATATTTCTGTAAATTTACATTTTACCAAGAAAGAAAAAACACTTATAGAACTTGGCAGTTTCCTGACTTGATTATTTCCATTGAAACAACCCAACAAACACTGTTCAATTAAGGAAAATTGTCGCAAAAAGTTCATATCTATCACAAAATAAAGAAAAAATTATAATTCTACAAAATATTTTATATTATTAATAAATAATAATTTTGGACAAAATTTTCACTTTTAAATATTTCCGCAAACTATACTTAACATAAAGCACTTTTAATTTTCTTCTAGTAAATTTGTCATTTTAATTAAATATAATTTTTTATAAAATATTACTAACTATACTCGAATATAATAAAATACGTTTAGCTTATTATTAAAGGTGAATTACCTTATTATATTATCTTCGAATAATTCATCTCAAGAAAGTTGAACGAAATTCAACGTGATAACTTAATAAAAAGATTTTATATTGTAAATAATTAATGGTAAGAGACTTACTTAAATAATGATCTAGCTGAAAGTGAATTTTTCAATAATATTTGCCTATTATTTAAATTTTTTATTCACACATTTTAATAAATGACGTGATCGCCTAGTTAATTTTCGTTACGGGTGCACGCATTTACGGATGTAGACAAGAAAATTCACTTTCAAAAAACAACAGCTCGTGCCTAAGATCATTTGCACGACCTGTCAAATTTAATTGGTATCTAAATTTTTATTGGAAATTTCCGTAGCTAGACTTTCGCCCAAAAAAAAAAAATCAAAGGTATCCAAAAGAAAAATGGATAAAAATTTTTATAATATATATAATCTAAAAATTCATGGTAAGATTGAGGAATAAAATTGAAGAAAATTTTCTGAACTGACATTTTGATGTTTTGAAAATAATGAATTGATGGCAAAAATTCGAAGATTTAACTATCAATTAGATAAAGGTAAGGTACTCGTATACACTCTTATTACTATTAGTGTATGGAGATGAAAAACGATGGCATTAAAAATTTCTAAGCTGCCGTTATGATCGATTACGGAAACAAAATAAATCGATTCGCTGGGGATCCATACGAAAATGTATGTTTTACTATAGAAACAATCATAAAATTTTGGTAACCAACAAAAAAAAATGACAGACAAATATTGAGTGTTCAGGAATGAATCAAGATGATTGCAAATTAAAGAAAATTATTTAACTAAACTATTATGTAATTGCATCATAGATACAAAGACAGATGCACATATCTAAAAATATTTCCATCTATAAAATACATATTTATTTGATAATTTTGCTAAATATCAGTGATACGTGAGAGATAGCAGAATAGGAGTTTATAAATTATTTTTTCCATCAGACAATTTTCTTGTATATCGAATTGAAATAAATGAGAATATTTTTATTAATTGGAAATAGTCAAATCAAAAAAATTTTGTTATTTAACAAAATTTTTTTTAAATTTTAATTATAAAAAATAAATTGTGTAAAAAATTAGAAAAATTTAAATTTTGAATTTTTTTTCTTATTAAAGAATATAAGAAATAAAATAGTTTTTTTTATATAGAAATTGTTAATTCGAAATTGCTTTTAATTTTATAGTAAATTTAGAGTTATTTAAAAAGTGAAATTTATTTCTTTAGATTTAAAATTTTATATTTTTTAATTAGACTTTCAAAAAAAAATTCGCTTAAATAATAAAATATTTTTACAAATGTGTGGTAATTTAGTAAAAATTACATTTCGCCGTTTTAAGAATACAATTTTCTTTAGGGATTATTCTTATTTCTCTCTTCACAAGCAAAATTGTCTTATTAAGAAAACTAAAAATCCAAAAATATCTGTTGAGAAGCCATTGCATCTATAAAAAGTGATTGTCCTGTATTTCTTTGAGTCCATCACCATTAATTTTGAGTACTATGGCCTTCTGTTAACCAATTTTTTTTTTTTTTTGATAAAAACTAAAATATTTTAAATTAAATCAAATGTGGTTATAAAAAGTACGATATTGGAAGCTGTGGAAAATAAAAATTAATTTTGCTTTAATTGCCCAAAAAGTTCCCATGACACGTAAAATTTCGAGACTTGGTGATTTGCAATTGAAGACACCGCTGCAAAAAGGAGGCAGCTCCATTTTTGGAGATTTTTTTTCTCCAGTGGATATAAAGTATTCCAAAGCTGCTCTATCAATCAGTGGCAAAACGAGGCAGCTGCCTTAATTCACTGCATTGAATCTCGTGCAAAAGCGAGTCAGCTCCGGAGCTGCCTCGTTTTTGCACTAAATGAACATCCTTGCAATAGTTTATAATTTCATATCAATGTGAAAAAGGATCTTGTAACTGAAAAAGAGGTGCACGAGAAAAAAGCAAAATATTTCTATACAAAAATGAAAGAAGACACCGCAGAAATTTCACAGAACAAGGATGAGATGGAGCTGTTAGCTTTCGATTGCTAACAAAATATGCCTCTCCCACATGTAACTAGTGGTGACGTTTTCTTTAAACGGCAACTGTGGGAATATAACTTTTGCATTTTTGCAGCTAGTTCTAGGAAATCGTACTTTTTCATGTACGATGAAACCATAGCCAAGAAAGGAGCTAATGATGTACTAAGCTTTTTACACTATTTTCTTGAGAACTTTTTAGCACCAACAGTCAGAAAAATATATCTTTATTCCGATAACTGCAGCTCACAAAATAAAAACAAAATCTTGGCTAAGTACTTTTATACACTTTTTGCAAATACTAACAGATTTTCTGCAATAAAACACAGATTTCCAGAACCAGGGCACAGTTTTCTTCCTTGCAATAGGAGCTTTGGATTAATCGAAAAAGAGAAAAGGAAACATGAAAGCATCTATTTGCTAGAAGAATGGGTTCAACTGGTTAAAAATACATGCCGAAAATTTTTAGTAGTTCCTGTTTCCCAAGATATGATTTTAGATTTCACTGATCATTTTAAAGGAGCTTTCAAAACAACCGTTTCAAACAAAAGGAAACAACAATTCGGGATATCTTCCTACCGTGTCATAACGTATACAGCAAAAGGCGTAGAATGCAGCAGTGTTGCCTCTGCCTTGCTAAAGGACTTGTTTATCCTTAAGAAACATGGCGTTACGTTTACTTTACCTGCTTCTACATCTCTATTCTACTCTGGGCCGTTACCACTTAAGCGCCCCAAATATCTACAATACATGTCCGAGAACTCGCAACAAAATATGTGCTCCCAGACTGTATGTGGTTTTATGACCAGCTGAAGAGCCAAGAAGAAGAGCAAACTGTTGGGCACGAAGAAGATAGCTTAACAGACTAATGTAATGTTACTTTATTATGTACGTTTGAAAAAAAATTGTTAATACATAACTTGAAATTTATTATTGACTTTTTTTTCGCATCCTCCGGTGCAAAAAGGGGGCAGCTCCATCGTTTTTTTTAATATTATTATCTATCCAAGTTTCCAAGAGGAGTAATTTGAGAGTATATTATGTATTAAGTAATAGAGTTTAACTCCACATATGAATAAAGAAAAAAAATCCACAGAATTCATAGTGATACAGTTTTTTGTTTCTCCTGAAGAAATTGGTAAAATGGAGCTGCCTCCTTTTTGCAGCGGTGTTTTTAATTGGCTTCCAAGATTGTGCCATTTCATACCGTTGAACATTTTTTTTTATAGAAGAAACCGTATTTAAATACAGAATTTTTAAATTGTAGAACATTCACAAGCTAACATCCTTCCAGTAATGAATAATTCGAAAAGTAGACAAAAATCATCAAAAGTTACCTCAAAAGGATCGATTTCTGCAAAACATGCATAATGGCAAGGTTTAAGCAAAATAATTAAATAAAAATTTTAGATATGTTGTGGACGTCAACTGAATGTGGAAATTAGAAAGCCACTAGACGAATACTCTCGTACAAAAGAACATCACAGCCACTGAAATAAAATGACGGTAACTGGATAAAAACAGAAAAAGAAAAAGGTAAAGTATTTGCTAAACATTTTGTAAATACTTTTACTCCACATGATGATATAGAAGATAAATCACATACTAACAAAATCATCGAAGAACTTATGTTCCCAATGCCTATGAGTCTTCCCCCAAAAATGTTAAGCCCTCGGAAATTACAATCTGCAATTCTGCACCTTCCCAATAAAAAAGCTCCTGGTTATGATCTAATAGCAGCTACTATTCTTAAGCAAATTTCCCGAAAAGCTTTAGTTTTAATTACATATATTTTTAATAGTATCCTGCGCACAATCTATTTTCCTTTACTCTGGAAATTTTCTGTCATTAGAAGGATTCCTAAACCAAATAAACCCATTAATTGTCCTTGGTAAGATTTTTGAAAAACTCCTATTAAAACGATTCTACCCAGTCCTAGTTAATGAAAAAATTATTCCTGATCACCGATCTAAACACTCCACTATCCAATAATGCGATCATATTGTTGACCACATTGCATCCTCTCTTGAGAGGAAAGAGTATTGTCCGGGAGTATTTTAAGATATGCTCCAAGCTTTTGATCGTGTGTGGCATCCTGGACTCCTCTGAAAACTCAAGGGCTTGCTTCCTTCAACATACCAACTTATCATAAATTCATATCTCTCCCAACGTCATTTCCAAGTTGCAATTAACTCAGAATCCTCGGAAATATATCCTATTGTAGGTAAAGTCCTACAAGGCAGTACCCTTGGTCCTATTTTATATAATATTTATACCCATGACTTCCCATCTGATCCTAATACTATCATTGCTACTTATGCAGACGATACGGCCATACTTGCTACCCATACAAATCCTGACATAGTTACCAACAATTAACAATCGCATACACACAACCTTCAATCCTGGTTTAAGTGAAGGAGAGTGGGGGTTAATGAACAGAAGAGTCAAGGAAAACCTACCCTTTTATAATTTAATATTATAGCAATAAAGAGGTCTGTTCAAAAAGTATCGTGAATTTTGAATTTCCGCGGGTTACGTATATTCGATTTTCGATTTTTTTGTGCCGTTATGTTGGTACTCATGTCTCTCACTTATGCCAACAAGTTCGGCCATTTTGAATGTTCAGTTAATTTTTGACAGCTGTTTTGCTTGCACGTGTTTTGGCTCGTCTTTGATTTTTGATCAATTTCAACCAAAAACAGCATCGCATTAACATTGCTAAGGAGCTGTTGGGCTCTGTCCGCGACGACCCAAATTTGCGCCAGAGAGTCATAACTGGTTACGAATCATAGGTTTATGGTTATGACGTGGAAACCAAAGCTCAATCATCCAAATTGAAGCTGCCGCACGAGCCAATACCGAAAAAACCGCCAAGTTGGTCCGAAGGTGAAGATTTTGCTTACAGTTTTCTTCAATTGCAGGGCCGTAGTGCATCATGAGTTCTTACCATAAGGTAGAACGGTCAATAAGGAACTATCCTTACCATAGGGTAGAACGGTCAATCGCCAGAAACGCCCGGATTTGTGGAAGAACAAAAAAGGCTTTTGCCATTTTTGGCCCAAAACAACATACTAATAAAGCTGCAGCTACCGTATTCTCCAGATCTGACCCCCTGTGATTCTTTCTTGTTCCCAAAACTGAAGAGCCTCATGAAAAGACGATGGTACGCTACGATAAGAGATTAACTTGGAACTCACATGCTAGACTAAAAAGAGTTGAAGCTAACAGACGTTACTTACAAATCCTTAGAATACCGGACACACGCTCAAAACGAACAATGAAAAGTAAGCTTCTAATCTACAATACAATTATAAAACCTATTTGGACTTAGGGAATTGAACTTTGCGGTTCAACGAAACGTTCCAATTGCTATCACGCCCAAGCCTTACAATCCAAAATCCTTCGTAAAATTGTTGATGCCCTCTTTCATGTTCGTAACAACGTAATACATCGTGATCTAAATGTTCCCTTTATTCAGGACCTGTGTATTTCCCGCTATCAAAAATTTCACTCCCGTGTATCCTATCATCATAATCCACTTATGACAGAATTTTCGTGTACTGCCCTCCCCGGAAACACTCATCGGAGACTTAAGAGACAATAGCCTAGAGATTTTTTAGAGGAATCTAACTTCCAATAGTTGGAAAAATGTTGATGGGTGTTTACTCCCACTTCATGATTCACAAGATTGTTAATTAAAATGTTATGTAAATCTGCTTGTTACATTACAATTGTAGTTGTAGATAATAAGAAAAAAAAAACTTAACCTCAAACTTTATTGAAAATTAATTACAATAAAACAATTAATTTTATATATTAATATAAACTTCGAATGCAACTTTAAAGATTTTTATTTTTTTAAATCTATAATAATGTAGGAAAAAAGAACAGAAAACATTTCAAAAAAAATTGTTTTAATTGTACAAAACTACATAAACATTCACCGGAAGTTGCAAAAAGATTGTTTCTATGTTAAAAAGACAAGGTCTAAAAAATTAAGAGAATTTTTTGTATTGTTTTTTTTTTTTTGCTAACAAATTGAAATTTTTCTTTGTTGGCTGTGTAATATATGAAAAATTTTTGTAGAGCTTTTTAGAAATTAAAATAATTTCGTCTGCTCAATAATTTGTTATATGTGCGATAATAAAAGCAATTTGGAATATAATAATTTGACTTACTCAAGTTAATATTTCTCTGACATGGATAAAGAAAAGAGAACCCACAATCTGTCATAATACAATTAAGGTAATTCCATTCAACTTTCTGTAGAGAAAAATATTTACTAGTGAAATTATAGAAATTGGAAATAATAATTGTTGAAAATTACCAACCATACTTTGTTGATGCCAAAAATCCATAGAGAAATCCACATAAATGGGATGAACATGTTTTGAAACTATCGGAAAGTAATCACATGAATAGGTAAATAAATGAAGATTCCAGAAAATTGTAGACAATCATCTCGAAGTGAATGTTGGCACACGTTCACATTCAATGATGTCACAAACTATACTATAATAATATGGGTCTCTACGATACCGTACGGTTGCAGCTGTCAATGTCCACAGTCATCCGGGGCTATGAAAGCTAAAGTTTAATTTATAACACGTACTATGTAACCATTTGTATATGTACCTTAGACCTGGCCTTTTACAATTACAATACGGAAGCGATTAATGTGGCCCCTTATGGCACAGCGGAGACCATTCTTTGCCGAGACTATTCATATGGTAAAATCTAAACGTATAAATTTGCGTGGCTGTATTTTACCAAAGAGATTCCTTCACCGATAATCGCATCAACAATTTTTGGGATTCACTTTCCCGGTTGAGCGAATCTACACTTCACAGTCCATGATGGCATACGCCAAAAAGTTCAAACGCACCACCATAGATGGATAAGCACTAATGTGGATACTATTTGCCAGAAGTTTATATTCATCTATAGAAATATGTGGAAATATTTACCTTAGAGCCTGATTAAATAAGAAGCCAACAAATTTTCCACTTGAAAAACTTCAAAGAAGGCAATTTTTATGATGTTTAACTTTTTCGAATGTAAATGATTGCAAATGTTTGTCATTCGAATAGAAGGTAAAAAAAAAAGTGAAATATCTCAATTTGCCAAATAGTGCTTTGGGTGGTACGGTATGGACAGACCTACAACCTAACAATAAATACAAAATTGTTGTGTGAAAATGTCACTAAGTTGTTGGAGAATTGTTTTTCAGCAACAAAAAAAAACCCCATTAAATTATGGACTACACGAAAGGAATAATAATGTGATTAAAAGTTATGCTCCAGACGACAATCTGACATAATCCAAAGGAATGGCTAATTTCATCAACAGCGGATTCAATTAATTAAAATACCACATTCTTGATGCAATGGCAATTGATTTTCAAGTTATGGCCATTATCAGGCGTTATTATGATAAATGGACAACTGAACCTATTCATCCCGACATTAAGTTACGTTCACTTGTAAACTTGTGGACGAGGAAACTTCAACTTTGCTTTTTCTGTTAAATTAACTGGCAATTAATTGTAAACTATTTTATATAATCTCATTTTTTACGGTTTTGATTTTTCACATCAACAAAGCTCTCTTCTATTGTAAAACCAGGTAGCTTTTCTTTTATATTCACAATAAGGTAAGACAAAAAAAATTTTATTTTTTTTTCAAAACCTCACAATAAGTTAAATATTTTTGCTTTCTTTTAACCCATTCTTTATTTTATAAACAAGTAACGAAGGGAACAAAGGAAGTCTTTAACAATTTGCAAAATGTTTTTATTTCTAAATTATGAAATACAGGAAAAATATATAAGTAAATAGTTTTTTAAGAAAAGAAAAAAATCTGTTCGATTAAATATTATCAATAGTAGTAATAAAACAATTTTTTTTTTCTTCTGCAAAACTGGAATTTATTATTTTTACAATAATTTACGATTAGCTAATTAAAAAAAAAACTTTTATTTTCCAGAAGTAAAAATATTTAAAATTATTAAAGTTTTTAACATACCAAAAAAAAATGTTCGAAGAAGAATGAAACCATTAATTATGATTGTTGATGAATTATGATATCAGTAGTCTTAAATAGACTTTTTATGTATTTGAAATTATTTAATAAAGTTTACATCTATTCGTTAATACAATATTATGTAACATAACATTATAGTTTATAAACTATTTAATAAAAATGAGATTTTCGATGAAGAAAAACGGATATTGTTCATAGTAAAGATACCGAAAACGGCTGCTACGGAGGCAAACGTTAAAAAAGTCCACGATCTCGTGTTGGCAGACCGTCGATTGAAGGTTCACGAGATAGCTGAGACTGTGGGCATCGCAGTAGGAACGGTGCATCATATTCTACACGAAGAACTGGACACGAGAAAGCTGTCGGAGCGATGGGTGCTGCGTTTGCTCATACCGGAAAACAAGCGCAAACCGTGAGACCACATCGGCGACGTGTTTGGCGCTGTATCAGTAACCGTCGACGAAACATGGATTCACTGGTACCCACCAGAGACCAAGGAACAGTCGAAACAGTGGATTTCACCCGGCGAACGTGCTCCGAAGAAGGCGAAGACTGTTCGATCGGCCGGAAAGGTGATGGCCACCGTTTTCTGGAATTCACAGGGTGTGATCCACATCGATTATCTCGAGAAGTGTAAAACAATCATGGGGCGCTACTATGCTGACTTATTGGGCCGATTTGACGTCGAATTGAAGAAAAAGCGGCCCCGCTTTGCGAAGAAAAAAGTGCTGTTCCACCACGACAACACGCCGGCTCACACCTCCGCCGTCGCCATGGTCAAATTGGTCGAATTGCGCTAAGAATTGCTGCCCCATCCACCGTACTCTCCAGATTTACCCCCTGTGCCTACTTTTTGTTTCCAAACCTGAAAAAATCAGTCGCCGGGAATAAATTTGGGTCAAATGAGGAGGTCATCGTCGCCACGGAGGCCTATTTTGCTTCCCTCGAGAAAATGTATTTTTTGGATGGGTTAAAAAGGTTAGAGCATCGTTGGGCCAAGTGTATCGAACTTGAAAGAGATTATGTGTAAAAATAAATTGCCACCTTTCAAAAATTTTCGTTTTTCTTTTGTAGGCTAAGTACTTGTTGAATGACCCTCGTATGAAAATATGGAAAAATCTACTAAAAAATGAATAAGTTTTCTTCAAAAAATTTCAAAAAAACTTATTTTAGAAGTTTTTAAATTATTTTTTTAAAAATTTTACTTAGTTTTATTTTTTAAAAAAATTTTCCCAAACTTTGCTATAAAATTAATGTGGAAAATCATTAAATTAATTGATCTTCAAATAAAATTATTAAAATTTCTTTTTTTTAACGAAAATAGTAGTAATTATTATAGAATATTAGAATAATGCCATAAAAATACTTATATATACGTCTTTTATAAATTCAATTTAAATTAATGCTCTGGAATTATGCTGATATATATTTTTGCCATGGAATTTCGAAATTTGGCAGAGATTTTTTTATGAGCGCCATTAATCGAATTTCTAAAGAATTACATAAATCTCCACTAAGATTATTGCTATCGTACATTATTCATGAATGAATATTAGTAAATTTTATATAATTATCCATAATGTCCGTGATAAAAGTAACTTACCAAGATATCAATACAAAAATATTATAGTTAATGGTCAACATAATGACTTTTGGTTATCGAAATTTATATTCAGTAAGAATCTCAAGAAAATTTAATATAGCCAACAGTTTAGATTATAAATAAAGAAGGATCTTTTATAAACAATTTCGAACATATTAAATTTAGGATTTTGTTGAATAATTTTAAAAGGATAAATTCTTTAACTATTGAATATAAAATGAAAATTTTAATTTTCCAACGAATAATTTAATTCAAACTAAATTAATAGTTTAGAAACTGAAAACTGAATTTAAAATAATTGATTTTATTTTAATAAAAATTAAGATCAAAATATAAGTTGTAGTAAAAAGAAATCCATTATTTTTGCATTAAATTGAAGGTTTTATTTAGCATAGATAAAATGATACGATTTAGGTCAAATATGCACTGTTTTGTTTGATAGCTTGTTGCCATTTTGGAGGTAATTTCATAATGCCTCTCTCATAGAAACCCTCGTCCCTATTGGCAAAAAACTGGGACAGTCGATTTTCACAATCTTCTCTTGAGGCGAATTTTTCACCTGCAAAATCATTCTTCATAGACAGGAAGAGGTGGTAATCACTTGGTGCCAGGGCCGGCGTTGTCCTGATGGAACACCCCGGCGTTGTCCTGATGGAACATCCCAACCAAGGTCCCGGAACTTCTGGCGAGTCACTATCGATGTATGCGGCCTGGCGTTGTCCTGATGGAACACAATTCCTCTCCTATTGGCCAAAGCTGGCCGCTTCTGGGCGATTGCTTCTTTCAGACGGTCCAATTGTTGACAGTATAGGCCCGAATTAAGAGTTCGGTCGTAGGGGAGCATCTCATAGTAGATGATTCCCTGCCAGTCCCACCAAACACACAGCAAAACCTTCCTGGCTATCAATCCTGGCTTGACCACCGTTTGCGCCGGGTGACCGCGATTTGACCACGACCGTTGTCACTTGACGTTGTCGTAAGTGACCCACTTTTCATCAC
The DNA here is from genome assembly GCA_958298945.1 of Atherix ibis. NCBI lineage: Eukaryota > Metazoa > Arthropoda > Insecta > Diptera > Athericidae > Atherix > Atherix ibis. Next base: position 32,215,277 of record OY282606.1, read on the forward strand.
CAGTAACCATCCGCTTCAGAAATGGATCGAACCATCCGCTTCAGAAATGGATTCAGCAGCGATTCGCAGATGGAAATTCGGTCCATGTGGTTTTTTTGCGATAACTCGTGTGGCAACCATACATCGAGCTTCTTTTTGTATCCAGCCTTATTTAAGTGGTTCTTAACGGTTTTTTGTGCAATGTTTAGCTCTTGGGCAATCGAAACAGTGCTTACGTGACGGTCGGACTCGACAATTTCCATTATTTTATCGACATTTTCGACAATTGGCCTTCCGGATCGTGGTGCATCTTTCACATCAAAATTACCGTAACGGAATCGACGAAACCGAAATTGCGCATGATTGGCTATTACAGTATCAGGACCATAAACACTATTCACATTTTCAGCTGCCTGGCTTGCGTTTTCGCTTTTATCGAAGAAAAACTGTAAAATATGGCGTATTTTCTGTTTGTTGGTGTCCATCTTTGAAGCGTGCTAAAAAAATACTGAGTCAAGTAATCACAAAACTGTATGAGAAGCTTTTTTTAGTACTAAGATAAAATCTTATCTTTCTAACACCATCTAGTGCAACCCGATTGCACTTTTAAAACGGGAGATACAGACTCCTAAAGCCATCTATTGGCAAAATAATGGATTACTTTTTAATAGATTCCTTTTCAAATTTTGAATACTATATAAGCTGAGATAAGCTTTCATAGAATGGTTTACCCTTTGTAGCAGTGCTTATTTGGTTATTATCAACAGTGCGAAGATAAGGTCCTTTTAAGTGTGTTTTTTATCTTAAGGAAAACTGGAATAGGGAACAGCTGACAACACAGAAAATCTATTGTGTTTTTATGTTATTGATAAAATTTTGAAGATAATGTCCTTTCAAGTACTTTTTGATCCTGAGGTGCAATGCAAATACAGATTTAGACTTAGGTGAATAGAGATAGAGAAATGTACAAGAATCCTTTTTTTTCTAACAAAAAATTACTGATAGAGATGGCACTGTAACAGGATCTTTTGTCATGTTGGACAGTATCAGATTTTGACGCAATAAATCCTTTTTGTGAACCGTTTGAAAATTTCTTTTTAAGAAAAGTCCTTTTTATAAATGAGTGCTTAGAAGATTCTACACTTTTACCAGTTTTCGACATTAAAAGCCTCTCTGAGTGAGGCTCGTCCTCGATTAATTATATAAGTAATGTTTGTATTTGATAAGGACGAGTAGACTTGTTCAAACTTTTTGAAAGTGAAACTTATGGATTTTCCAAGTTTAACACAATATTTACTATAAAATGCACTATTCCTTAATCACAACTTCAATTATCATGGTCTAAAAGGTCGTATAGTTACCGGGCAATGCTAGAATATAAGTTTTGTAATGTGGCAGTCCACAATATTACTAAATAGCTCACAGTGATGCCAGTCTTATTAAATTTCTATCACAGCAAGTTAGGTTAAGTGAACAATTTTTTATAATAATATATTTTTCAAATAATTTTTACAATTAAAATTTTAAAATTTATTATGCAACAACACATAAACCATTGTGTACAGAAATCAATTTTTTGATTATATTTTTTTTAATGTTGAAAATTTTCATTTCAATTACAATGGAAATTTTTTATTCGAATCACCTCAACTTTTATAAAGTTTAAAGAAATCCAATCATTAAAAGTAAATTGAAAGTATAAATTTCAATTATGTTTAACATTTTTCAATTTGCAGAAAATAAATCGTTTTTCTGCAAGTGTGAAAAATTTATCTACAAATGTCGAAATACTCTCACCATCATCATTCGAAGACAGTCGAATTTTTTAATCAATTTCCGAATCAATCATGCAAATGATGAATATTCTCACCATTTTCATATTAAACTCAGACAGAAATATTATTATAAATATTAGTTGTCGAATTGCTATGATATAATTTAAATAAATTTGAATAGAATTTTTTCTTCTGTACGGAAATAAGTTATTCAATTTTTTTTTAAGAATTGTAATTAATATTGAGAAATATTGACGTTATTTGTACAAGTGACAAAGTTCAAAATTTGTCAACTTCACATTGAATTTGGATCAGTTTAAAAGTGAGAATAAGTCGAATGCCTAGATATAATATAATCCAAATTATTATCAAGAAATGGAAAATTATTCAAGTATCAGGATTATATCTCAACAAAACAGCAAAGATAAACTTTAGGAAATTTTCAATTTCCACTTACTTATTATGCATGGTTTTGTTATCGTTGCTAAATTAGGGATATAAAATTATAAAAACAATTTCCATTTTCATATAAATATCATAAAATCTGAGAAAATAGGGTTTTTTTTTATTATATTGTAATATAATGACACCATTATTGTGAACATGAAAGTCAATGGACTGTTTTCCTATTTGAATATATCTGGAACAATTCCATAAATTAAATAGATTTTTTTTTAGAGCAAATTCAGAATCAAATGCGTTTTGTGTCTTGTTTGTAAGAGATTTGGTATTTTTTTTTGTAGAAATAATGTTTCAATTTATGGTTTGTATTGCATAATATTATGTATATGATTTTAATAAATTAATATTATATTAGAGAAAGAAAATTTCCTTACATGGTAGAGATTATTAATTATTAACAATAATTGAAAAATCTACAGAAGATAAATGAAAATACTTGGCAGAAATCTAAAAATTTTATGACTTTAGAAAGAATCAGAAACTTTAATAATATTTAATTGTAATTGTAAAATTTTCATTATAATTCCAAGTAGATAGAAGAACAATTGAACTCAAAATAAGAAGTTTCATTAAACTTTAAATAATTTAAACTAGAAGAAGATTCAACAACAAGAAAATAAGATTCAGTAAAAGGACAATGATTTTATAATATTTTGTCACTTTGCTAGAATATATAAAAAAATATTTCCAACTCTTCAGTCATTGTATTTGAATTTCAAATAGGAAAGTTCTTAGAAGCAAACTTTTGGACAAACTTTTCTGAAAACTTAAATGTTTTGAAAATTGAAAACACTTCAAGTGATTTATAAGATTTAATTTTGTTTTGAATTGAACGAATGTTATTGAATATTGTATTGATCGATTTGATTGAATTTTAGTAGGGTTTATTTAGAGGATATTTAAAGTTTTTTATAAAATTTATTACCTTCATTGAATCATAAAAAAAATCAATCATTTAGCGTTAAAATTTTTAATAATGGGGAACAAACCCAATTGGCGATCACGAACAGTATTTTGAATACAAAATAGACTTTATATGAGCATATACGAGGTCTGTTCAAAAAGTGTCACGTATTTTGAATTTCCGCGGGTTACGTATATTCGATTTTCGATTTTTTGTGCCGTTATGTTGGTACTCATGTCTCTCACTTATGCCGACAAGTTCGGCATTTTTAAATGTTCAGTTAATTTTTGACAGCTGCTTTGCTTGCACGTGTTCTGACTCGTCTTCGATTTTTTTTGCAGGGTCGTGGTGCATCATGAGTTCTTGCCACAACGTAAAACGGTCAATAAGGAATATAACCTGCAAGTTATGCGCAAGTTACGTGAACCAATCCGCCAGAAACTCCCCGGATTTGTGGAACAACAAAAATTGACTTTTGCCATTTTTGGCCAAAAAAAAAAAACACACTAATAATGCTGCAGCCACCACATTCCCCAGATCTGGCCCCTTGTGACTTTTTCTTGTTTCCGAAACTGAAGAGCCCCATGAAAGGACGACGCTACGCTACGATTGAGCAGATAAAGACGGCATCGAAGGAGGAGCTGAACAAGATCACGTGAAAAAACGTTGGCATAAGTGTATAATATCTGGTGGGGATTACTTTGAAGGGGACAAAATAGATATTCATGAATAAAAAAATAATTTTTGAAAAAACACAAAATTCGCGTTACTTTTTGAACAGATCTTGTACATCTCTTATTTGGAACTATACCAAAATAGTGAGACGAGATTTATTACGATCACTGGGTTACCCATCCAATTAGAAGATATCGAGTTAAAAATTCAAAAGCAAACAAATCCATTTTTTGACTAGGATAATTTTTTGTTTTTTGGACCTTCTCTATTGAAGCTTGACAAGATTTCATATATTGTAGAATACTAGGCAGACTTACGGTTGTTGAGACTTTTTAGAAGAAAAGGATATTATTTTTTTATATCTATGATCAAAAGGACATAATTTTGTAAATTAAGAAATAAAAAAATAAATTTTTTTTATAAATAACTAAAAAAATGGGATTTTTTCTATCATGTTAGAAAGATTCGCTTAAATTATATCAGGTTTCCCCACATGGCTGAAAATACTGCATTCAATAGCAAATATTATAAAAAAGAACACAGTAAAATAATTAATAGTAATTCTAATACTCTTATTAAAAAATATTTTCCGACCGAATTTTATAAATTATTCCATTTAGTTATCCTTTTGATATTTGACAAATTATTTGTACTGAATGCATGGAATTTTAGGAATTTTTCAATATTCTCCATAATGAACCAAGAAAATACAATAATATATTTTATAGGAAGTCAAAATATATTTATTTTTTTTGGAAACGTTATTATTACAAATTTTGGTGTTGACTGAATGACTTTCCATACTAGAGCAGTTATATTAAAGGTGTTCTCAGACTACTTACGATGTTGTTTCAATTTTGCAATAAATTCCAAAAGTTATGAAATAAAATATTGCGCTTGATTAATGTTGAACTGAAAACCTTTGCACTACTTTATGTTCAGATATTGCAGATACATGCGTTTTAATATAACAAAAAGTATAAAAATGTTACAATTTTTTGGAGCAGAACTTTCATTTACAAAAAGTTGAAATGTTTTGCAATGATTTTACTTAAAAATTAGATACTAGATAAAAATGAACTTTTATGATGATATAAAAAAAATATATATATTTGGATTACTGAAAATTACATAATAATATGGAAACATTTATTAAAAAATTAACTTTTTTCCTTAGTTAAGATACTTTAAATAATGTTCAAAATGATCTAAAGTATTTTAACGAAGAAAAAATAGTACTTAAAAAAATATTTTTCAAAATTATAAATATTCTAAATGGGAATACTATCATTTATAATTTATTATTTAGTATAAGTAACGTCCATAATAATTATGAAATTTATATTATTGTATATGCACATATAGCTTACTCTGAACTAATAACTTACTATCGTTATTGAAGATATTCTCCTTAATGTTTGTATATTTATAAACTAAACCATTCTCACAAGAGTTATTATAAGACAAGAGAAGTAATTACCCGAAGTAGTTGACACAATTTTTGTCTTAAAGCTAATTAAAGTAGAATGGCAATCAGTTTCAATCAGAATAGAGATTCGCTTTTCTGTGTCAAACAACCTTTGAGTATATTCATGGAACTAGCATATAGATACAATAGTTTAGTGAAAAGTGACAGGTGAATGGTCAGGTGAGTATGTACAATATTTGAATGGCTTACAGTTAACTCGTGATGAACTATGTTCAATATCCATCCGATGACATGACCACAGTTATTTTGGATGCATCGAAAATGAATAGCTTTAAAGATGAGATCAGTCTGTGTCCATACTAGGAATGCCATTCTCATTGGAATCGAAACGCGCATGTTGTTAGTGGTCATCAGCATAAATTCTAGTGACCATCACTTCACCTCAGCTGCAGGAATCGTCCATAATCAAGTCTGACTATGACATATGAAGCATATGCTTGGATATCGTCCAATACCAAAATTGCTTAAAGTAGATTTTTCGAGTGGATAAAATATCTATTGTAAAATTGTTGTGCAATTTATGACAAAACTGGAAGCTATAAATTGAAAGTGGATATGTTTTCGACATTCATGTAGTGGGAGAGCTTTTCTGCAAACGCTTACTCATGACTTTCAGAAAAATCATGTTTTAATCGATATGATTTACAGAATAAATTTGGAATATTATAGCTAATATAGGAATGCTTCTATTACTCCGTACCAAATAGTGGATAATAAAATAAATCATTTATAAACATTTATTCTTTTAAATCTCATTTAAACAGAAAATAAAACTATTGTAAATAACTTAATCGAAACGAATATTTTCCACATCAAAATAAGGATCTTTAACAAAAAAAAAAATGTTGTTCTGGATAAAAAATGTGAAATTCTATTATTTTTATTCAATCAATAATATTGTCTGTACATTTTTTTTTCTCAAGTTCCAATAGATCGTTAATATAAAAGCAATTAAATATTTTACAAGTTTTTGTAAGTACCTCTCAATAAATTATGAAGAGGAGTTTATAATTTCTGCAAAATATTAGCTTGCATTAGGAAAGGTATGAAAAATTATTTACAATCGAGTGTACTTGTTCGTCAAAAACTTTTCTTATATGGTTTCGTCAAAAACTTTTCTCCAATCAACTCGGATTCTAGCAATAATTTTTTTTTATTTCAATTATTCTATAAATTTTTTTTTTTTGCAAAGAATTTAATACAGCTCTTATCATCAAGGTTTTAAGCAGTTTTAATATAATACATTTTCTAGTTATATCAATTAAATGTATGCTATGAGTGCGCTCTTAATAAAGAATATTTGTTAAATATTGTACGAAGAATTATTTAAAATAAAATAAAATAAAGAAAAATAAATTTAATATTAAGTATTTTTTAAATGAAAAAATTTCTAGTATTTTTATTTGGTAATAAAACAAGGAATTATACAAAGTAAAATAATTACTTACTAAAAGAGAGCTTTTTTTTTAGTAAAAGCATAATAAAAAGTAAGTATACTATTTTGTTATTAACAAAAATGGGAGTAAAATTTATTTATACGCTCAAATCGTCCGGATAGTTCATCTTTTGGTTTTTGTAGTATTTAACTTTAAATAGAATGAATCTCAAACCGCAAAAATTAGTTTTGTTATACCAGGGGTATAAGCTTAAATCCGCTCTTTGGTCATAGATGGCGTGAGTGCGCCTATTAAGCTACCATGGGCACACCACACTTTTTTTTATGAGTTTGACATCTGTCAACATTAATCAGTGTACATTGTCAGCAATTTCGTACAACAACAGACATTTTTTCTTTGGTCTAGTTTTGTGCCAGAAAAAGAGCATATGCGGGAAGCTCTGCTTTTCTGCTTCAATTTGAAGAAATCCATTGCCGAACCGCATCAAATGCTTATGGAGGCCTATGGTAACAGTGCTTTATCGGAAATAACGTGCCAAGATTGGTTTCGTCGGTTCAAAGACGTCAATTTTGACTTGTGGAACAAGAAGCGTGCAAATCGGTCTAGGAAGGTGGAGGACCATCAAGTGCAGGCTCTTTTGGAGGAAGACGATACCCAATCGCAAAAAATGCTCGCTGAGCAATTAGGTGTTACTCAACCAGCCATTTCCATGCATGCCATGGGGAAGATTGAAAAGATCGGAAAATGTGTGCCGCATGAATTGAACGATAGGCGGATGGAACGACGCCAAAACACATGCGAAATCTTGCTCGCCAGACAAAAAAAAATCGTTCCTGCATCGGACTGTGACAGGCGATGAAAAGTGGATATATTTTGAGAATCTTAAACGCAAGAAATCGTGGGTTGATCCCGGCCAACCATCAACATCTTCCCAAAGACCAAATCGCTTCGGACGGAAGATGATGCTGTACGTTTGGTGGGATCAGCAGGGTATCGTCTACTATGAGATGTTGAAATCTGGTGAAACTGTCAATACCCACCGCTACCACCAACAACTGATCAAATTGCACCGTGCTCTGCGTGAAAAAAGGACAGATTATCAACAAAGACATGGAAAGCTGATTTTCCTCCACGACAACGCACCATCGCACATGTCGAAAGTGGTCCGAAATTACTTGGAGACACTCAACTGGGAGGTGCTACCCCACCCCGCTTATTCAGCAGACCTGGCCCTTTACGATTACCACCTGTTTTCGTCGATGGGCCACGCGCTCGCTGAGCAGCATTTCGATTCTTACGAAGACGTCCGAAAATGGCTTGATGAGTGGTTTTCCTCAAAAAAGAAGGAATTTTTTTGGCGTGGTATCTACAAATTGCCCGAGAGATGGATAAAATGTGTAGCTAGCGAGGACAAGTACTTTAAATAAATTTGTTTTTGCTTTCTATGAAAAAAAACATGTGTTTTTTTTTGACTAAAAAACAGCAGATTTAAGCCTATACACCTGGTATTAAAAAGAAATTTTCATTTTTTTTTTTACATAAATAATTTTATTAAAATCGCATAATAAAAGGGATAACATTTAAGATGCGTTTCATGCTCAAAACTTCTTAAAATAGTGCAAAGCGATTTGTGAGACATATCCGGTTTCTGAGCAATCACAAAATTTCAGGATAACTTGTTCTTTCATATTTTTTTATATATAAAAAATTGCAATGCAAACTTGACATCCACCAACAAAATCAACTGTTGCATACGAACTACTTTATAAATCACTTAAAATATTGGTTCTACGTGAAAATTAGGCATATTAGTGCCAACTTTACAGCAAAACATTTTTATTCATCTTTTACGCGGGCTTTTTAAATAAGTGATTATTTATTTCACAGAATGTACATGTTATACAAACTATTTAATCAGGTATTATTTTCAGAAGAATTTTGTATTTTTCTCAAATGTTTTCTATCAACAATTTCAATTGGGACAGTAAACTTACTTCAATTTTTGACTAACAAAAAAATAATAATCATAATATATAAATATCCAAAAAAAAAGGTTCTAATGCACTTAAATTGAATAATTTGATATTAAGGAGAATTTCTGGGAATAGTATGTTTTGTAAGATTTTTTTTTTGATTTTATTTATATTTTTTGTTATCATAGTTTTCTTAAACTTTTTGCAAAACTAGTAAATTTTCAAACTACAAGAAATTTAAATCCGTGCGATTTTACGAAGTAGTGAAAGTACCAACGAATTATAGCTAATGCAGAAAAGATAAACCAACAAATTGAACGTATTGAATTTAAATGTTGTTCAACACGTTGCGAGTATCTGTTGATTCAATCAATAAAATATATTTTATCTTTTATTCAATTTAATATTAACTTTTGTTAATGTAATTTATGTTAAAAGCTATTTCAGATACGGATGCATTTTTTTCTCTTGAAAATTTAGTAAAAATTATAGGAGTCATCGTAGTGGGAATAGTAATATTGATGAGCTATACTTAAAGACGAGTTAGAAGATAAAAAGACTTGAACTTAATCAATAACAATAACAAATTAAACAATAATCACCATCAACTCGTACCTTAATTTCACTTGTTTGATTATGTTTCTTGAATACCAACAAAATTAAAATTAAACAATAGCAAATCATGAAATTACATAATTTTACTTATAGTTCAATAAACATAATAGAAAACTTGATACCACATATTACAAAAATTTCAATTTGGGAAAAACATTTTTTCCGGGGTCCAAAATATTTGAACTTTTATGTTTCGCGAAGTACTTTTTATAAAGGAGATATAATAAAAAAAAATATGAGGAACCATAAAAATCTTAAATACGTAATCTTAAATCAAATTAAGTAATCATTGTTGATTTTTTATAATCTTATATGCTACATGGATTTGAATTATTTACTAATTTCTTTTTTGGAAAAATAATTTTTAAAAAATAAAGGAAATTTAACAAAAAAAAAAAGAAACTCTTCATTTCTTCGAATAGTGAAAAGTGAAAAGTTTACCATTAATCAAAAAGAAATTGTAAATAATTAAAATGGTAAGTAAGAGTTGAAAAAAGTTTGTTTTATTTTCCAAATTAAAAATGCGATTTTAATAGCAACCAGACGAGAAGAATTTCATAATAATTTTTATAATTTGTTCAGATTTACAAGATGATGGAAACTGTATTTTTTTTTTTATTTGTTAATTTTGATGAGGTCAAAAGTGAAATAATAAGCCAAAAAGTTGTAAAAAGAGTGCATAAATAAATATTTAGGAAACTTTCTACTTAATCGACCTTATCTAAAGAAAATTGTTTGCTTCGATGTCATGTACTCGTAATAAGTTTTCTAAGGTCATACAAACTAAAATGACCTCTGGTTGATATTTTCTTCTTCTAATAGATTGAAATGTAATTATTGATTTTATTTTTTATTTTTTTATTTGTTATTATTATTATTAAATACTTTATTATTATTATTATTATTTTTAATATTAAATGTAATATTATTTTTATAAAATTGCAAATTAAAACAATATTTTGAGTATATTTTTGAGAAAGTAAATCTTTACTACACTTTAAATTTATGTACTTTTTCTTTAGGCAAATAGTCAACAAAATAAATACATGACAACCCCATTGACCTAGCGGGGGTCATTAACTATTCTCTAATATTATTTGGTTAATAACTTTAATGATACTCTTCTCTTATGCTTATTTGTGTACTAATCTTATTATAGTACATATGCAAAATATGTTCGAAAAGTATTAAATGCCCCATTACGCTTTATTATGTTCATCTATCATACTACTGTCATAGGCAACATCATTTAGAAATACTAAATTACAGTTGTTTACTTTCATATCTTCAGTTTTTTCTTATTTAAATTTTCGAATATATATGAAATTTATTTAATTTTTTCTTTTGAGTTATTATAAATACATTTTTGAAGGTTCTAGGCAAATATTTTTAAATTTATAGGTGTTTACATATGAGTTTTTCATAACCAAAGTTGAATTGTTTATTCCCCATAGGCAATCACTAATGTTTTTCGAGCCTAAAATTAAGGGCCTACAACGTTAAGGTTTAAGTTTTCAAATTAATTTACTAACTTAGGCATCTAACTAACACCTTTTTAGATAACCTATTATTTGTCTGAAATTGAAAAAATAATAATAATAATATGCTTGGAATAGTGATAAAGAGTGTAAGTAGTTGCTACTATTTGTAATGTTGCTAGCAATATGTTTATAAACAATTTTCAAAAACGATTTCTTTCCGTTCACATATGATAAAAAGCTCTCATAATAAACAATATTTTTTTGTTAAAAGCAGAAAATTTTTACTAACACATAATTAGTTAAATTTTATTATTGGTAACAAAAAAAGCAGATCTAATAACAGAGCTTTTTAAAGAGAAATTATACCCACTACACTAGTAGAATAAAATTATTTCCGACTTAAAAATAGTAAAACTATAAACATTAACTAACAGAAATATTTATTACTGACTTGAAGAATATTAAAAATTGAATTAAACACATTTTGCTATATAAAAGACTGTCCATTTTGTAGTTTGAAAATTATAGCTCCAGTAATTGACTGTTATTGAATAAATATCAATAAAGATAATAATTATTTTTCAAAAAATTTACCAATATTACGAGTATATTACAGATTGATTAATTACCAATCAATGTGTTCAAATTACAAAATTTTTTTTGAGCTTTAAGGTGAGATGATGGGGGCTCATTTTGCAAAATTACCATATATGAGGTCTTAAAAATTTGTGTGGTCCTAAAAATTTACAAGGGACGACTATTTAGAAGTTATTTATTTTACAGAGAGTGACTGTCTATTTATTTGATAATAAAGAATGAAAAATTGTTACCGTCAATTGTAGATGCTTTGGCCGTATTATAACTAACTTATTTATTTTAGCTTAGAAGTAGCATAAGCCACAAAAAATATCAAATTTTGTCTTTCTTGAGGGAAAAAATACCAGGACGGATATTTTAGGAATTTAGCAATGTCAATTGACCTTCAAGATCGTTCGATTTGTTATGGTTGGAATTTTTCTTGTATGGCTATGCAAAAAATCGTGTTTTTGCAATTAAGCTTCGAACTTTAGAAAATTTAAATGCCAACGCCCGTCAATTAATGGCTAAATCACAATCCGAAATATGTGAAAAAGTTATCATAAATTACTACAAAAAGGATCGAGTCTTGCATTATTCTACAAATGGTAAAATTTAAGCATTATAATAAAAATTATTTTATTAAAATAAGAATTTCAAAATGAGCTGTATTTGTCTTTCAATTTCCAAAGCACAAATTGGATAATCCTCTAAATATACAATATTTTTAATCATAAGGCGATTACAATTGTTTAAAGTTCCAATTTTAATGGTATTTTATTCTTTTTTTTAATAATACTGTAAGCAACTCATTATGATTTTTTTGTTTTTAAAAGAGAATTACTCTATAAATTATATCCTGCACTATCATTTAATTGAAATTGAAGATTTCGATTATATGAAAGTTTTATTAAGATGGAAAGTTTTACTAAGATGTACTTTTAGAGGAAAGTTTTTATTTAAAAATATACTTAAGCAAATTTATTTTTATTGTATAATTTGTATTCACCAAAAGTAATCCACTATAAGCCACATTTTGAAAGTAATTCTATTAAATCTATCAAAATTTCGACTACGGTTTTCAAATAACAAAAAAAAACATTTTGCATTTTATGAGCACCTTGCACCAAAACTATTTCTGTAAGCTTTTCTAAAAAACTTCTAGTAAGCTTGATAAGAAAAACGTTATTCAATTACTCTACTATTTGTTTTTATAAAGGTTTTGCATTGGAAATTATGTTAAATTTGAGGATGTACTCTATATCACGTAAATACTAACTAGAGAATATTTATTTTCCTTTGAAAACTGTGGTGAATATTAAGTTAATAGAATACTGATACCCAAATTAGAGAAGGAATTCGGAAATAAATTAAATGGTTATTTTTTCTTATAAATTCTGCTACGAAATTTAATATAGAAAAAATTTTTTAGTTAATATTTAACTAAAGCTTTTAGTAAATATCTTTTAGAAATGCCATAATATAAATAAATTTAAGTAAAAGTTTCTACACAGTCTGTTTGAAAAATGTTTGATACTTAAATTTAATATAAATCATAATATTTTTGCTGTTAATAATTGAAGAAGAAAAAAACAGAATATTTGAAAGACTTAACAAAATGCAGATCTATTAACAATTTTAATGCAATTAAACCAAAACAAAATCATAAAAAACTGAATATTTTTCAGCAGAAATTCTGTAAATGCCAAAAACCATTTTAATAATTAATATTAAATTTAAAAAAAATATGCGTACTCATGAACTAATGTTCATAATTTAACCATCTATATTTGAATAAAGTGAATTGAAGAATAATTTTCAGAGAAAGCTGAGCAAATTTATTCCATCAATATTTGCAGAATATTCATTCTTTCATATCATGAACACTGTTAGAATTGAACAATATTGCCTACAATCGAGATTGAAATTACTATTTTAACACCTTAGTGGGTACTTAATCACAGTCATTATTTTTGACTTAAGTAATAAATTTGTTATTCAAGTGCAAATTTTACATTTTTTCTTTTTTTTTTTAAAACAAAAACCATTTTGGTCTATTATAGTATACGTATGGAAAACATGCAAAATATTAACCCGTTCGATGGTGAAAAATTCATAATGTACTCGCGTCAAAGTTAGATAAACGCAAAACCGGATCAAAAATATTTTCTTTATGGTACCCCGAAGAAAGTTGTATACTATTATAAGTACGATTTGAATTTTGAATTTCGTGTTTTTTCGTTTTTTTTAAGTCTGTGTCTACAGACTACAGATCAACAAAAAGTTTTTAGTATAAAACTGAAAAGAGGTATTCCTAGTAGTGCTATTTTTGAGTAGAGCACTCTGGACAGACATCGTGTAGTCCCCATTAATATGAAGGAAAATTGCTTTCACGGAAATATTAAAGACAATAGCAGAAGACATCGTATACGTGAATGTACTGTCAATTCGATGAACATTAATATAAATAATAAATCTACATCGGATTAGTTAAGGTAAGGTACTATGCGAAGATGATTAAAGCTACAATATCACGTCGTGGCACTGATTTAAATGTTTCCTCGTACTTCCGGAAGCTGAATCGGATATAAAAGATTTCAAAATATTCAACAATTCAGTTTGCCAATAATTTCACTACATTATGCTGGTTTTGATCATACACATAGGTCAGTTTTTATATCAAAGAAACTACTTGAAAGGTCATATTTCCTATTCGAATTAGATATCGAATGCGTCAATTGAAGCTATCCAACTGATAGGTAAGTACGAATTCGTGACAACCGATTAAATTGGAACTAGAGATAGTGACTCCAATGCAATTTACGAGTATATGAATGCAAATGTGAACAATTCGCAATTATCCATTGAAAAGAATCAGGAATTTTCCTTGAATATTTTCATTTACAATTGACACTAGTTAAGTTGGTTTTTTTTTTGTCTCTACCTCATATAAGGAAACATTTTCACAAATTCGACAAATGTAAAAAAGCCCTTCGAATTTGCACAATTGTTAAACAATAACAATGACTGCTGAGAAAACATCACTTATTATTGGCAAAAGAGAAATTTTTCAAGTTGCAATGTCACTTTCTGTTTCGATAAAATTCCTTTTTAACTTTTTCCTTCTAAATGACATGTTCAAACTTATTGTACTATCTTAAAAGTGGATGACTGTAATATATGCTATTGTAAGCAATTTGAAATTAAAGCAAGCGAATATCATAAATCATTTTAAGACATTTTCTATCGGATTAATTTTATATGAACTCTACTGTCATCTATGGCATAAAGATACTATCTATCTAGTCTATTGTTATTTAGTATTATAGATATTAATAAAATGACATAAATTGAAATTAATTTGTACTAGTAAAAATAACGAAAATACTAAAGCGGAAGCACATGATTTTCATCTTCAAAAAGTGTATGCAAAGTAAACAGAATTTTTTACTAAACCGATATTGATAAACAAACAAGATATTTTATTACCCCTGACATTGGCATTGATATTGCCATGTAATACGAGTACAAGTGTATATATGGAGACATTATCGATACTTCACAAAAATTTTTACACCTGTACAATAATGGTATATAAAACTTAAGTACCAAACAGATAAACATCTTTCTCAGGTGTGGCAATTGATTTTGCTGTATTTCTTGAACTGAGTTTTTTTTCTTTTTATGGATTTGTCTACGTGTCAATCAATTGATAATTTATCAAAATAAAAAAGAAGATATTCAATAATAATATAATATGGATGAAAATCTCTTATAATCGATAAAAAATCTGTTCTTAGAAAACAAATAAGTGCCATGTGCAAAAAGATTTGGATTTTTCACCGACATACTTTAAGGTTTCTTCACAGTTTTTTTTTTTTTGTGCAATTTTCTTTAGAAAGTTACAAAATATTATTCAAAAGTGATTATGGGATAATTGATCAATAAACTCCTACACTTGTGAGATGAAATTTTTCTACTTTGCTTATCTACTGTGTCTTATATTCAAAGTTTGCACATAAAATATAAATATTTATGAATACCTGAGGATTAATTTAATTTAATTTTGTATTTCATAGAAAAAAATTATATTTAGAAACAAAATTTACAAATAAATAATTTGAATATAAAATTTCTTTATATTCTAAAATGTACTTATGATATAAAAGTAATGAGACTATTTTTTTTCTTCTTCAATATTAACGAGGTCTGTTCAAAAAGTATTGGGAATTTTGAATTTTCGCGGGTTACGAATATTCGATTGTCGATTTTTTGTGCCGTTATGTTGGTACTCATGTCTCTCACTTATGCTGACAAGTTCGGCCATGTTGAATATTCAGTTAATTTTTGACAGCTGCTTTGCTTGGACGTGTTTTGACTCGTCCTCGATTTTTGCCTCAATTTCAACCAAAAATAGCATCGCATTAACATTGCTATGGAGCTGTTGGACTCTGTCCGCGATAATCCAAACTTGCTCCAGAGGGTCATAACTGATGACAAATCATGGGTTTATGATTATGACGTGTAAACGAAAGCTCAATCATCCCAATGGAAGCCGCCGCACGAGCCAAGACCGAAAAAAGCGCGCCAAGTTCGGTCGAATGTGAAGGTACTCGCTTACAGTTTTCTTCAATTGCAGGAGGAAGGTGCATCATAAGTTCTTGCCACAGGGTAGAACGGTCAATAAGGAAAAGCACCTGCAAGTTATAAGCAAGTTACGCGAAGCAGTCCGCCAGAATCGCCCGGAGTTGTGGAAGAAAAAATTTGGGTTTGCACCATGATAACGCCCCTGCTCACGCAACGTTGCTTGTGCGGAAATTTTTAGCCAAAAACCACACACTAATAATGCCGCAGCCACCATATTCCCCAGATCTGGCCCATTATGACTTTCTATTGTCCCCGAAACAGATTCTTTGATCCATTTTTTGGAAAGGGCAAAAATCGAAGACAAGCCAAAACACGTGCAAACAAAGCAGCTGTCAAAAATTAACTGAACATTCAAAATGGCCGAACTTTTCGGTATAAGTAAGAAACGTAAGTACCAACATAACGCCACAAAAAAATCGAAAATCGAATATACGTAACCCACGGAAATTTGACTTCGTGATACTTTTTGAACAGACCTCGTATATGCGTTTGTGTTATGCTCTGCAAATCAGTTCCGCAAAGCTGATGAAGATCGGCGGAAGCGTTATTACCACTTTTCGTAGCAGTGATGGAAGGCGTTAATTGGAATGGCCTTCATCTCTTTGGTTGCACTGATTTCAAGGGTTTTATTGATCTTGGAAAATAATAAAAAGTCACACAAATTTAGATCAGATGAAAAACGGGGGGTTGCAGGGCCACAGAAATTTATTTTTCAATGACGTGTTTCTCACTTCTCATCAGCTTCAACGTTTGGCGATGGTCTGACCTCACAAAAGCCCTCACTCGTCCTAAATTGGACCTAGAACATACTTGGGGATGCTCCACTAAAACAGCGTCCGCTGTCACACTGAGATCTCCATCAAAGAGTTTTTGAGGTCTCCGTGAGCATAAGCAACGCGTAGTTATCAGATGATTTCGAAAATTTTACTGTACGTGTACATCTAGGATGGATAAAAATTTAAGTCATGTCAAAGAAAAGTCCGCAGTATTGCCCAATCGCTCAGCGACATCAGTCTCGTTACTTTTCTGCCACACCTCGTACGCATTTTAAAAAAAAAATTTCGATACAACTTTATTTATAAAAATAATTAATGTAGCAATATAATAAAATTTAACAATATTTTTAATTTAAAAAAAAATATAGATTAATGTTCCCTAAATTTTTTTATTAATAAATATTTTAAAACTAAAATAAACAATCTTAAAATGTTGACAAATATGCAAAAAAAATTATAAACTTTTTAATAAGTTCACTGGAGTTTTACCATAAGAATAATAAAAAATCTTAAGGTATTTTCCTACATTTTAATCTACATAAATTTACCAATCCAACAAAAATAGAATAAAAAACTAGACGTCATCTTAGGTAAATTTATATTAGCGAAAAATTGATTTCATGATTATTTCCTGTTGAGAATATTTGCAAAAATCATTAATATTATTTTATGAAAATCAATAAAATTGATATTGATTGGTGGAAAATTGAGAAGATATGCTAAAATATGGAAATTTTATAAACTAATTTATTTTGTGATTGGTTAACTTAAATAACTCAATTATGTCGGAAAGGAGTACTTTACGCACATCAAAGGGTAATTGATCATTTTAAGCATTCTAGTTAACTCAGCTATAAAAAGGATATTTTAAGACAGACAATATTGTTTTTATAGCATATTTGTAGTATATTGCCTCATTTTGAGAGATTCAATATTTCTTATAGCATATTAAAAAGTAATGTGAATGTTGGGCGAATAAGATTTAAGATCTTATTTGTTGTATACTTAAAGTGATTTATTAAGAAAATTATATTTTTTTTTTCATTAGTAAGAAGATTGCACAAAATAGTTGATATTATTTATTATAGAAATTTTGAAAAATTATATTTTGCATATTCTAAATAAATTATTTAATTTTTGGTATACTATTTTCGTATATTTAAAATAATATTTTTTTAAATAAGAAATATTTTATAGAATTTGATGTAAAAAATATTGGTGACGTAAAAATTTGTTCTAAGATTATAATTTAAAAGAAATAGTACTTTTATAGCTTAAATAAAAATATTGATAAAATATTTCAATAAAGTGTATTTTTAATCAGATAAATTTTTAAATATCACAAATATGCCAACCCTTTTTCATAAGGTAAATTTCCATAAATAATGTATAAAATGTTTTATATTAAAAAGAATTTTTCTAAATGAATGAGTATTAGAACTTCTAAAAATATGAATGAATTTAAGAACCTTAAAGGTGAATTGAATGAACCAAAAACTTGAGCAATGTCAAGATACTCGGAACACATATACGAGATCTGTTCAAAAAGTATCGCGAATTTTGAATTTCCGCGGGTTACGTATGTTCGATTTTCGATTTTTTGTGGTGCTATGTTGGTACTCATTTCTATCACTTATGCCGATAAGTTTGGCCATTTTGAATGTTCAGTTAATTTTGGACAGCTGCTTTGCTTGGACGTGTTTTGGCTCGTCTTCGATTTTTGCTAAATTTCGACCAAAAACAGCATCGCATTAACATTACTAAGGAGCTGTTGGACTCTGTCCGCGATGACCCAAATTTGCTCTAGAGGGTCATAACTGTTGGCGAATCATGGGATTTGTTTACAGTTTCCTTCGATTGCAGGGGCATGGTGCATTATAAATTCTTGCCACAGGGTAGAACGGTCAATAAGGAATATTACCTGCAAGCAATCCGCCAGAAACGCTCGGATTTGTGGAAGAACAAAAATTGGCTTTTGCCATTTTTGGCCAACAACAACACACTAATAATGTCGCAGCCACCGTATTCCCCAGACCTGTGACTTTTTCTTGTTTCCGAAACTGAAGAGCCCCATGAAGGGACGACGCTACGCTATGATTGAGGAGATAAAAACGGCATCGAAGAAGAAGCTGAACAAGATCACAAAAAATGATGTTTTGAAGTTTTTCGAGGATTGGAAAAAATATTGGCACAAGTGTATCTGGTGGGAATTTTTTTAAACGGTACGAAATAGATATTCATGAAAAAATAAATAATTTTTGAAAAAACACAAAATTCGCGATACTTTTTGAACATACTTCGTATATACCTGAATGCATCTTCCATTATGACATTTTTTAATTTGTAACTAACCGCTTTCTTTTATTCAACTGCAATCTAGTTATTTGAGTACCTTGGGAATTTTTTACAAAAACGATATCATAAACCATAATTCTATGAAACGATCTGTTTTTCATATGTTCTGGGAATTAAATACTCGTACACAAATTGCATTGTGTAAAAGTTTTTATTTATTGCCAAAAAACCGGATAAGCTTTTTCCTTTTCACAAATACGATGAGGACTTTTCAAATAAATTAAAAACTTGTCTATGTCCTCTGCTGAACTCATAAATAATGTAAATTGTTATAGTCACTCGTATGGTTTTATGTTGTAAAATGAAATTATTTTAGTATATTTTACATTTATAAACTTTATTGCATAAAATTTAATTCTATTGTACTCCTAACCATTAATTGAACCAATTTTCAATTTTAAATAACACAAAAATTAAACATTTTTAAATAAATTTATTCCAAATAAATCAAAATATTAATCTTCCGTTTTATTGAAAAATTTAGGAATTTACATTCAATTTGACTGCAACACATAAAAAATTTCAAATAAATTTTTATTTTCATATTAAATCTGTTTTACATCCTTAATCTATAAAGAAGGTGTGACGCTATAAATATATGAGAGAAGTGATTTTGTCGGAAATATTTTCTTTTTTATAATTTTGTAAATTATTAGAACAAGAGAGGGTCATTTCGTGACTTGAATATTTCAGATTCATAAATGGTTAAGGATATACTTCTAAGGAATATGTTATACGCAATTCGATATCCTAGAAAAATATCTACTTTCTATAATTTTAGATGGATTGTGTGTGACCAAAAAAAAATACTCGAATTGTTATCGAATTTTTTTCCATGAAGCATAATGAATGTGATTAAAATGGAACTTCTAAGCTATAAAATAAATTTGATTTGAAGTGATTTAGTCCTTTTTCTATATAGTAAAAGAAAGAAAAATATTGTACTTAATCTTTTTTATCAAGATATATTATTATAAAAATATAAGTGATGGTTATAAAATATTATTTTCCGAATAGTATTAAATAAATATTCAATAAAATTTTCTCTGAATTGAGAAAAGGGGACAATTGTAAATAATTATGGTTAAATAAAATTAGTTCACAATTAAAAGAGTAATTTTTTTTTTTAAAGAAAAAGAAATCGAACCCACTTGGTATCTACGTGTATCTTTAGAAAATTTAAACAAAATAAATTGGATTTGTTCAACTTAATTTTTGCCATAAAATAGCAAGTACTGAATGATTTTGTATTATTTTTCAATTTTTCACACACATTAAATAAAAACGTATACAAAGTATTAAAGTATTGTAAATTCAATTTTATTACTGTATCAAAATAGAAGAAACTTTTTATAAATTTTATCTGGAATCGTTACTCTTGTGGGTGGTTTGGCTTTTTTGTATGAGAACCTCGACAAATTGAATCCAATTTTACAAAAATGGTACTGCTGATGATTATATAGCAGTTATTGAAACTCAATCAAAATACTTATTGGCATTTCGATCAAATTTCGAAATCATTGCTCCAAATCAGTTTAATACGATTCGATTTACCAAAGCTTAAATACAAATTATTTATAGCTACTCCAGCGTTTAGATTTCAATTGAATAGAAATATAAAAAAAAATATATTAACTCTTTTTGAATAGCAAAAGTCAATATTATTATAGGAAAAATTATTTTAAATCGGTTGAAAATAAAAATATTGAATAAGACAAAATAAATGTTTGAACTAATAGTGAAAACAGTGAATTTTTGACTTACTATAATATGGATGGAATATTTTTATGAATATTTTTAAATATCTGTAAAAGTATAATTTTCACCTGATACCTATTGTTAGCTTTCGAAATACAATAGAAAGAAAAAACTTCAATCATTCCCAAAATCACTACTCAAAAGTGGTAATTCCGAGCAAAAGTACACGAAAATCGCTTCAATACACAATGCCACAAAAAGAGTCCATTATATGATAATTAGGTATATGCATTATTTTATTCACTTCTTCCGACCACTTGTAGCTTCCGACTATCTTTTCTACCTACACGTAGCTTCCTAGTCGGTTTTTGTAATCCAACTCTTTGATTATTTTCAGAGATAGGCAATTTCAAGTGGAACATCCGAAATATTGCACAAAATTTTATTTTCTTTCTCACCAAAGAGTTCATCTTTCTTTAAACATTTTAATTTCCCATCTCTTCCTTTATACTTAGTAATGAAAATGATGGTACTTTTTATCTACTAGTATTGAAATTATATACTTTCATTTTTATTCCAAACAATTAATGGGGGGGGAAATATTTCAATTCCTAATAAAGTTATATTATTTTCGAAATGCAACATTGATTCGAAAAGTGTTATATGCGATGTACTGTTGATTGTTAGAAGAAAGTAACAAAATCTCTAGGAACATGAAAAACTACCAAAAGAAATTAATCTACTACAAAAAAAGATATTGTCCAAATGATTAATTAATTTGCAATAGTGAAAGTCAATATTTTCGATTTGAATAGAAATAAAGCTTTATACCTAAACGGCGTTGAAGAGGCATTTTAATAAATTACTACTAAATACTTGAACTTATATTACGGTAGAGAAAAAAAAATTTTTTTTGCCTTTTTAAAGTTTTCTTATAATATTATATGAAAAGGAGGAGAAAAAAAAATTAAAATTTTTCTAAAATTAAATTTTATATTAATTCATTTTTTTTTAATAAAAGATAAAAACAATTTTATTTAAGATATTTTAAGAGAAATATAACAAATTAATAATCTTCTTAGTTGAGGGTAAACACTTTACGATGATAAATATGATTAATTTGTTGTTGTTTTTTCTTTATTTAAACCTAGACTAAGTTGAACAAAAAAAGTTTATCATTTATAATTACTTGAGCAGGAATTAGTCCTTTTTTGGTGTATAACTTAAAAATGCAGGATTTTTGGCAAACTTTGAGTGTTTATTTTGAAAAATTGTTACAATATATTTTATTCAAAGTATTGTCCATCGGAAGCCACTACTTTTTCCCATCTTTCTGGCAACATATGGATTCCGCGCCAAAAAAACTGCTCCGGTTTTGAGGCCAAGAATGAATCGAGCCAATTTTTGATGCCCTGTTCTAAAGTGAAGCGTATTCCGGTGAGGGCGTTTTGCATGGATCTAAACAAATGGTAGTCGGACGGGACAAGGTCTGGGCTATAAGGCGGGTGAGGCAAAACTTCCCAGCCACTGTTTTCTAAATAATTTTTAGCCGGTCTTGCAACATGAGGCCGAGCGTTGTCATGATGGAAAATTATGGCTTCGTGTCTGGTTGCATATTCCGGGCGTTTTTCGGCCAATGCTCGCTTCAAACGGATTAATTGTGTTTGGTAGAGGTTGCATGTGATCGTCTGGCCCGATTTCAATAGCTCATAATAGGTCACACCCTTCTGATCCCACCAAATACAGAGCATTACCTTGGCGCCATAGATATTTGGTTTTGGCGTTGATTTGGCTGGTAAGCCGGGCTTCACATACGATTTTTTGCGCTTTGTATTGTCGTAATGAATCCATTTTTCGACGCCAGTAATGATTCGATTCAAAAACGACTTCTTTTTCTGCCGTTCAAGCAGCATTTCGGACATGCAAAATCGCCTTTCAACGTCTCTCGGCTTCAATTCATATGGGACCCAATTTCCTTGCGCTTTGTAAAGATGGGTAATAAATCCATTCGATTCAAAAACGACTTTTTTTTCTGCCGTTCAAGCATTTTGGACATGCAAAATCGTTTTGAAATGGCTGCTTGAGTGACTCTCAATGATTTTGCAATTTCTTCTTGAGTTCGACAACAGTCTTCGTCGAGCCTCCAAATCTTCATCTTCAAACTTTTTTGGCTGACCTGGTCGTTCTTTGTCTTTCGTGTCAAAATCACCACTTTTGAACCGCACAAACCATCTCTCGCACGTTGAAATCGATGGAACATATTCAGGATAAGCTTCGGTGAGCAATCGATGTGCTTCAGCTGCACAAATGGGACTTTTGGTACGAAAGTCGACATTTTTGAAGCAAAAAAAAACTTTGTTGTTTACACTATTTTGTTCAATGACTAATCGAGAATAAATGACAGATGTTTAACCTCCAAAATGCCATATGAGTTATTATTAACACAAACCATGTGTAAAAGTTATGCCATCTGTTGTCAATCCCGCATTTTTAAGTTATACACCCTAATATATTTTTGAAAAATATAATTGGCAACAATTTTTTTATTGAGGTTTTAAAAATTTTATTAAGTTTTTAAGAAAAATTATATGCAAAAGATTATAGTTTCTGAAAAAAAAAAATTAAAATACTTTACATTAAATAGATTGTCTTATATTAGATTCTTATGCCAAAATTCAGAATCTTCATAAACTCAAGATATTGTATTTTTTTTTATAACATAAAACGTTTAAGATGTGATGTGAAATTCCTTTTTTTTTGTAAGACTATAATTTCTCCGTAGTCTAAAGAATATATGCAAATATCTTATATTGAAAATTTGCTAAATGAAGGAATTTGCACGTAGCTTAAATATTAGCATCAGATTTTTTTTTACATAAAATCGACTGCTCTTTACCATTTTGTACATCGAAATATTCTAAGAGAAGCTACTAACCCTGATATTTATTCTGAAAGGTACAAATACCTTACAATATCTTAAAGATTTTTAGATAGATTTTCAAATATATATTCTTTGTTATAACAGCGGACAACATCATTTACAGATTAAGTCTCTGCACAAAATTCTCTAATAATCTCAGTTCTTACTACATAGTTGTTTTCAGAAAACCATCAATTTTAGTGGGGAAAATAGAATGCCAAAAGATAAAATTGCATCTAAGATCTTGAACTTTTGAAAATGTAATATAACTTCATGGAAGTTTTATAGTTTCACCATATTTGCCTACTTCAATTTCCATTTAAACTGGAATGCAATTTGTCTGCAAAAACTAAATTATTGAAATTTACATTATGCACAGTTAATTGCAGCTCAATGTCTGGTAGAGCTCGAATCGAATTAGTTGGTTTTCTTAATTTTTGCATTTATTAATTTGTGTGTCTGATAAAAACACATTAAAATTTTCATATAAATTGCAAAAGTTACTTCGGCGATTGTTGAATTCAGTTCTAATGTATAATATCTTCTGGTGACAAACTTCCTCAGAAGTAGCAGTCGTACTTAACCTCCCATTGATTTGCATAAGAGTCAATTACGAAGCGCTATTTTAAATAGTATTTGAACCTTCATTGGAAATTTTATTGAATAATCAAATTGTATTTTTTTTTGAAGTTTTTCTTATAAAATTTCAACAACAAAAAATTAAAGAATTTTTACCAATTTTTAAAATTTACACAAAATTTTCCCTTTTTAATTTATGGTATTATCTACTATAAATTAAAAAGGAAAGGATTTTTTTAATTTACTCTGAGAGCAATCTGGCAACGTTGAGGACTTCACCTCCACTTTACATGTACTATAGTCCCTTTGAGACATGATATAGAATTTTCAACCGCATCTGGTAACTATGCGACACTATAGAGGGTGATAAGTGGAAGTTGTGTTTTTGTAGTGCCTTCAAATTTTATGTTAAGCTTGGTGAATCTACGAGTTTTAATATACGAAAAGACCTAGAGGAACATTCCACATCAAGAGTACACATTTTTCGGCGGTATAAAGCATCATCGAAAATATGTGGAACTTTTCGAGGACCTCTTTGTGAAAAAAAACCTTATTTTATTAAGAAGTCTTTAAAAGACTAAGTAAAAGGATTCTTTGCGTCAGATCGCACGTTGCAAACATTTGAATGGTACCACCAACAAAACACACTCATCTTTACAGGAATTCCTGTAATTGCTACTTAAGAATAAAAAAAATACTTGAAAGGCAGTCATCTTGGCAGTTTCGATAACATTCAAAGTAGTATAACTGAGAAATTGAAGGCAATTTCCTTTGAAGCCATTCAGAAGCCCAAACAAACCCATTAAAGGGAAGAAAATGGATGTTTAAAAATTTCAACAAAAAAAAAATCATTAAGAAAAACGTTTTATTAAATTTTTTTTATTGTGAAAAAAAATTTAAATTGAAACATTTTATTTACTCATTTAATTGTATATGAAATAAAGCTTCCACTATTGTAAATTATTTTTCGAGAGATTTTCTGAATATTATTTTAAGTAAATATTGTATATTTTAGAGTATAGTATTTATATCTAATGTTTCAACTTTTTATTTAAGAGTATGCAATAAAGAAAATAAGTACTTTCATTATGAAACCCTGAATTAAGTTTGTAAAAAATTGACTGCCATAAATAAAATTCACATTACAAAAAGAAATAATTTTCACGCTACTTTACTATAAAATGTACTGTTAAATAATTTTACATGGATGAAAAATTTTAATATTTTAAATGTATCTTATAAGAAAAATTACATCTTTACGAAAAGAGTTTTATATTAACTGAAGTAATTTTTCAATCAAATTTTGGTTATTTTTCTTTGTGAAATTTTAAAGAAATTATTTTATTCCTTATATAATTTCTACCAGGTTGATGGGTAGTCTTTAACAACAAGGTCCTATCGATTTTAAACTAATAATTAAGAAGTCAACACATGATATCCGTTGTTAGTTCTAATATGATCACTAAATTATAAATCTTTTGGGGCACATATAATTTTTTTTTGCTTACAAAAAATATTGTAATAGATTAAGTAAAATGTTTGCTAAATGATTTTACTTAACTTGAAGTATTTGAATTTTTCAACTTGAACATGAATACAGTTATTATAAAATTTTCTTTTTACAGATTTCATATTATACTTAACATAAAAGAAGAGATTTTTTAGACTACTAGATAATATTAAAAAAAAAATACTCAATGAGCTAAATTTTATGCTCTAGAAACGATTTAAAAGCAATTGAAATTATGTATTTTTATTGCGTAATCAAACAATGAACTATTGTCACAAAATATAATAATGAACTAAGACAATTTTTAAAACATAATTATTTAAGCAGAATATACATATGAGATGTCATTGTATATAAATAAAAAAATAAACTTTTGTACTATCACATTTAGGGTTTGGGAAAAATTTCTCCTTCCCTTGACTTTTATTCTCTCATCATAAGGTTTGATTGAATATCAGTTTCAAGACCAAGCCACATTTATATTATTAATTACATCATATGTCAGGATAATATTATAAAAAGTAACCACAAAGTATGAATTGTTTTGTTGGCAAGTGCTCATGATCTGAATTACTACTGCTCACACATATTAAAAAATATTTGCATTAAAGGAACATCATCGTGTACAAACGAATTTCCCAGCCATAATAAAAGAAAATATGATAGCATTTTAATTTTGTTACTTCTGTATTATTTTGTATTATTTTATGAAGGAATATTTAAAAGACTTTCACTTCTTTCTTCAACATAACTGCCTCTGATGTATCATTCGTGTAACGAAAGTGAATTTACTGTTTAGTTTATGCATGTTGTACAAATAACCTGATGAATCACACCATAGAAAATGCCCAGAAAAGCAAAATTTTATAGTACTCGTATTAAAAATAATGTTATGTAGTCTAAGCAAAGCAAAGCAAAGTTCATGAAGTGAAAATAAACCCAAAATACTGAAACCAAAAGAAATGAAAATTAAATTACAGGTCTTATTTACCATAATTTAGTCGCTGTACTACTTTGAATAATTCATGCGGGTGAAGCGATAGTCAGCGGACAGCAAAAATCGTGAACAATATTGTTTTCGAACAGATATTAACGAGATTCACTTGAAATGCATGAAAAATTTCAACAACTATTTCCATAATGAACTTTTAGCTCTGGTTATAATCGCCCAGACACAAGGAAGGAAGCAATCTTTCGGCTTTGCTCAGTTGACATTAAAAAAAAATCGAAAGCTGTAGGGTATATCATGAATACTGCAAATCGTGTGCAGGCGAAAGCCAGTCAAATCGCCATTCGAAAATATCAAGATACGATTGCGCATTTCTGCTTTTGCATCGATTGATTAAGTTTAATCGAACGAAAGTGAATCCGTACACCGGATCTTGGGGGCTATCATATAACGTTTTTATTGTGCACACAAAAGAGTATCCAATGTCGTGAATTTCAACTCATGATCATGATCACTACAATCAGCGTCACTACGACAAGAACACAGTGCTGCTAATGAACTCCTCGTGACACCGGTTGACGAAGGTTAAAATTTCACTTTCATTGATAGATCATTACGATTACTGCCAAACACTCACGTCATCAGAAGGCTAATAAATATTCAATCAACACTTGTATGTAGATCAATTAAGGACGATTTACTTTCTCGGATTAACAATTTCATTGAACCCAATTGTGTGGGAATATTTCTTTTATTGCAGAGCATTTTGATTTATTTTTTTTTTTTTGGTTGTGAAATTTTTGAAATAAAAGATATAAAAGTTCATTTTGTCACCGTCGTTTTTTTTTTATTGCAAATAATCGTCACAGTTTACCTAATTCTAGAGAAAAGTGGTATATACAAAAGAAGAGAGTTGAAGGACTAGCTAACAATGTCAATAATTTAATATGGTCCGGATTTGCCAGGTGGTCCGTATGAGGTCGATGGTCCAGTTGCTCCATGTCCGGTTCCGAGTTCGTTTCCATGGCCGGTTCCAATATCACCGCCATGTCCACCACCGATTCCTCCGCCAATGCCTCCTCCGAGTCCACTGCCGATTCCACCACCGAGTCCACTGC
The DNA here is from genome assembly GCA_958298945.1 of Atherix ibis. Taxonomy (NCBI): domain Eukaryota; kingdom Metazoa; phylum Arthropoda; class Insecta; order Diptera; family Athericidae; genus Atherix; species Atherix ibis. The sequence goes on from OY282606.1 coordinate 32,243,155, forward strand.
CGATTCCACCTCCATGTCCACCACCGATTCCGCCGCCATGTCCACCGCCGAGTCCACCGCCAATGCCACCACCGCCAATTCCGCCACCGCCAATTCCGCCACCGCCAATTCCGCCACCGCCAATTCCGCCACCGCCGATTCCACCACCGCCAGATTCCTTTTGTGTCTTGTATTTGATGAAGTAGACTTCTGGTTTGCTAGGTTGTGTTGGAACTGGAGTTGGGATAATGATGTCCTGTTGTTCTTCTGGTTTCTTGACCAAAACGTAGACCAAAGTCTTCTCTTCATTTTGTGGTTGAGCTGGGATGATTGGAGCTTGGTAAGATGGTGGGGATGGAGCCTTGATGAAGATGATCTTGTAGTGTTTCTGTGCCTGAGCAATTGGAATTGGTCGTGGTGCACGGATTTCGTCTTGCTCTGGGGGTGGAACATGAACGTAGATGTGTTTTTGTACAACAGTAGATCCTCCACCGAATCCACCACCAGCACCACCACCGAATCCACCACCAGCACCACCACCGAATCCACCACCGGAACCGCCGCCGAATCCACCTCCGAATCCGCCACCAGATCCGCCACCGAATCCGCCACCAGATCCGCCACTGAATCCTCCGGAACCACCGCTAAATCCACCAGAACCGCCGCTAAATCCTCCGGAGCCACCTCCAAAGCTAGATCCACCTCCGAATCCTCCTCCAATACCTGATCCTATAAAAGAACAGATAAGTTAATATAAAATAGAATTTCGAATGTTTTCATGATCGTATTTTCTGTTGCAGATTGCATCACAATTTTCAAAATAAAATTAACACTTTTTAAATAATGTTACTAATATAAACTTTTTCTATTTTCAAATCTAAAATTTCTCTTCTATTGTAATTATCTTTAAATGATTCAAATTTAAATTCTCTTTTAAAGCATAATTTTCACAAATGATTGAATTCTACAGTGGTTAATCCAACAATAACAAAAATTTATGCAATTATCCTTATTATTCGTTGTTTTGATTAATTATATTTTTTTCAAATTTTCGCATTGAAAATTATTCACAACACACACCTCCAAATCCACCGCTACCACCGCCAAATCCACCACCATGGCCGCCTCCGCTTATTCCACCAAATCCTCCGCCGATGGATCCACCACCATGGCCACCTCCATGGCCGCCACCGCCACCGCCACCACCGCCACCACCGTGTCCGCCGGATGGACGATTGTAAGAATACCCGGCTTCAGGTTTGGCCGCGACGATGGCCAAACAGGATAACAAGACGAATGCTCTCATCTTTTGTATATTTAGTTGATTATATTGCAACAAAATATCTATGAAACTTTGTGATATGATTGGAACTAAGGCTAATGTTCGACTGACGATAGTTGAGGAAAGTACTTCAATTTATATCAAACCAGAGATTCCCCCATTACACAAAAACAAAAATCAGAAAAAATTCCAATCTCAAATTGACTAACGTATAGTCTTCATTGCAAGCATCCGACAATTCCAAATGCTGCTAAGGCTGCAAGGAAAAACCAACAACAACAACATAAAAAACAAGCCAAAACACGAGAAACTAAGAAAGCACTGCATGAACTGACAACATCAGCTCCAACAACAGCAACAATAACAATGACAACATTACCAGCAATTATAGCTACAGCAACAGCTACAGATACAAAATTAATAGTAACAAAAACAACAACCTCCGCAACAACAAACTGCCTGCCTCTCGAAAGAAAAGATATGCAAGGCAATTGGCTCTGGAAAGCCATTCACTTGCTGTGTAAACAATTCACCTTGGTGGGGGATCATCGTACAATACACAAAATCGTACGAAGACTGCAAATTGTCCAAAAGAAATGGGCATCTTCATAGCCGAACACTTCGATAGAAGCTACGCACGATGTACAGCTATTCTGCTGCCTTAGCAATAAGACTCTAGAAAACTAGACCTCAGAGTCATTAGACTCGCGATGGACAAACTTATCGAAGTTTAAGGCTTCGTAAAGTTAAGATAGTCAGTAACTTGGCTACATTGCACCAAGAATGATGGTTTTTCGAGGAACCAAATTTAACGTGGGATGCTTATGGCCGAGCAGCAGCATTTCACATAATTGGTTTGAGTCTTGGCAGTCAGCAAAAACGAATTCTGTTCAAATATTTTCTGAAGAGTGAAAATGGTCTTTAAGAAATTTCAAACAATTTTCAAGAGTTTTTTCTTTAAATCGATTTGAAAATAATTCATTTTCTAGAGAAAAGATAATCCACACGATAAAATGTTATTTTCGATTTTATTTACTAATAAATTTTATATTAAATTAAAAAATAAAAATACTTTTAAACGGAACACAGACGCATCACTTTCGTTTTCGTTATCATTTATTTCAATGTACCCAATAACCGGGGAAAACAATTAGCACCACCACTAATTATCGCAAAGAAAGTTTAAAGTGTAAAAAAAAAAAATTGTGAGATTTTCGGTTAAATTGTTGATTGAGGTTAATTAGTGATAATATTTAGTCAATCATGAAATTCACTTTTCACGTTCGAATGTTCGCTTCCATATCCGCACAATCCACAACAAGGATATCGGGGCAATTTGGAATTTATGGGATTAAGTATCTAAAAAGTGTAAGTGGTATCTGAAAAGTTCAGTTCGGTTAGCTGAGCTGAAGTTTTAATCATTAGTTCAGATGCGTCCCGTTTCGGATGGAAGATCTCATACAGGTTGTCAGCATAACACAGCATTTCTTCTACCGGAAGTTGTTGTGCTGGCTTCAGGAGAAACGAAGACGAGCTTATTCCGGTTGATGTAATACGGTTACATAAAGAACATAAAAATCATGTGATAATTTATGAGTTTTTTTTCGGTTTCGATCTTAATCATTTCTTAGCTGTTCAACTGTGTACATCTAAGATTGATGCATTCGTTCGGGATCTTACGTGCAGACATATTCGCACGACGATGAAGAACGGGCGGAACCAGATGATACACTTCTTCTACTTTGTTTTCTTCTTTGGCTTTGATTCGTTGTGAAAATCATTATAATTACCGTTCATCGTGAAGAAGTTACCTAGTCGAAATCCGATTCATTTCGATACAACTTTAAGATTCCCATAGGTCAGGAACTCCACACACATTAATTGTACAGTTTTTTCGCCCCTTTTCTTTTACCACACTCACTAGTATATTATTTAGTGAATTTCGACAATTTCGAATCTTTAAAATACAGGCTATTAGTTTTCACGTCTCGGACTTCGAAAAACTGCAATCATGAAGAGGAACAAAAACTACTTATTTTCGTGTAAAAACGTTTGTACTAAATTTCTTGAGGGGTCAATTGAAGTAACTTTAATTTCAGCCGGAATTTTTTTGTTACCAATTGTAAAATTATAAAAAAAAATTTCTTTTTTTTATATTGCTTTTAATTTTTTTGAGATACGAGTAAAAGTTGTTGCAGAAATTCAAAAGAGAGAGAAAGAGAGAGTTTGGAAAAGTTAGGAAAAAATACACTCTAACTTTGTTTGGTGTGTATTTTTACTACAGTTTTTCCTTTATTTAATGGGGAAAAATAGTTAACAATTTCCTGCTTTTAAAGAAATACGATGCAAAACAACAATTATTATTATTACAAAGAATGAATTATAGTGCAAACAAAAATGAAATATTTGATTTTAAATGCATTTAAATTCCAAGAATTTCGATGGTTAAAAATTTCTTTAAAAAATTTTCTTAAAGTTTTTCCATTTTACAATTAATATATTAGCATTTATTTTGATAATAGAAAATTAAATATTTATTTTTTCATAAAATAAATCTCCTTCAAAGTAATCCCCACCAGATATTATACACTTGTGCCAACGTTTTTTCCAATCCTCGAAGTACGTACAAAAATTATTTTTTGTCATCTTGTTCAGCTGCCGCTTCGATACCGTCTTTATCTCCTCAATTGTAGCATAGCGTCGTTCTTTCATGGGGCTCTTCAGTTTCGGGAACAAGAAAAAGTCACAGGGGGCCAGATGTGGGGAATACGGTGGCTGAGGCATTATTAGTGTATTGTTTTTGGCCAAAATGGCAAAAGCCATTTTTGTTCTTTCACAAATCCGGGCGTTTCTGGCGGATTGCTTTGCGAAACTTGCGCATAACTTGCAGGTAATATTCCTTATTGACAGTTCTACCCTGTGGCAAGAACTCATGATATACCACGCCCCTGCAATCGAAGGAAACTGTGAGCAAATCCTTCCTGATTGAGCTTTACTTTCCACGTTATATCCATAAATCCATGGGATGATTGAGCTTTACTTTCCACGTTATATCCATAAATCCATGATTCGTCAACAGTTATGACCTTCTGGTGCAAATTTGGGTCGTCGCAAACAGAGTCCAACAGCTCCTTAGCAATGTTAATGCGATGCTGTTTTTGGTCGAAATTGAGCAACAATCGAAGACGAGCCAAAACACGTACAAGCAAAGCAACAGTCAAAAATTAACTGAACATTCAAAATGGTCGAACTTATCGGCATAAGTGAGAGACATGAGTACCAACATAACGCCACAAAAAATCGAAAATCGAATATACGTAACCCGCGGAAATTCAAAATTCGCGATACTTTTTGAGCAGACTTCATATAAAGAATTATTCATTTTGCACTTTGGAAACAAAAGTTAAATTAAAAATATTTTTTTAATATAGATTTTTTCAAAATTTTTAACTATTTTTATTGCATAAATGTTGCCATTTTACATAAAAACTGAAAAATAATAAAAATAGATTAAATACAAATAATTATCACGACACCACTTTTTGCAGGACTTGATCATTTTGAGGTAATTTTCGATAACGCTTCCTCACATTTACGGTAACAGCGTCTCAATCTTCATTTAAAAAAATAAAAAAATATCAGCTTCTTCATAGTTATTTGCGGGTTTTCAAAGCTCCATATATACTAGTTTTGATAATTGACATATCCGAGCGAGAAATGTGGCCTTATTTTGTTCGAAACGTGGCTACGGCAGAATTACCAATTTTATATAAAGTTTTTCCAATTTTATCGCATTATTTGATAGTTAAACAATCCATAATTTAAAATGTCCAACTTTTAATTAAATAAATATTTTATTTTGCATATTTAACAACTATTAAATAACAGGATTCTAACTCTATGAAATGGTAATAAAAATTGTCCTTCACATTTAACTTTTTTAAAATATATAAAAAGTTAAATGTGAAGGATATTAACTATTGTTTTATTTCGTAGAAGAATGAAAGAAAAGATTATCTACGATAATTTATCAACTCTTATAAACTTAAACAATCTCTTCAAGTCATCAATAAGAGTACCAACATGGAAGAGGAGTTTTTCCTGCGAACTCCTTAGCTCATTTAATAAAGTTTGCCAACTTACAGATTATAGCACTTACAAAAAGTTTCCACAAACTTAAATTGCTACTAAGCTTAGTATCTTTTATGAAAAAGCAAAACTTTTTTTTTTTGAAAATTTTTAAATAGTAAAAAAACTTTGATCCTCCAGGATATATTAAGAAATAGAAATTATTTAGTATATTTAATTCAAAAATATTTGATTGAGTTCTCTTGAACAATTCGTCAATAAATTAATTTAATACTTAAACGGAATCTTCACCAAAATCCGATTATAGTCATTCAACGCTTACAAAAGATTTTGTTTTGAATTTCTAAATAAATGCAGAATTTATTCAAAAATACCTCCTGATCCTGTTCAAATTAATCACCTGTAAAAACCATATTTAATTTATCTAATCTATATTTAATTATTGCAATTGAATTTTGTATTATTTTTTTATTACAATTTTTTTTTGTCATTTTAGAGTCGTCAGACATCATTTTAGAGTCATTACATATAAATTGCCACTTCAATAAAAAAAACGCTTATTAAAATATCTTTTAAAGACGACTCAAAAAAAATATATATTCAGATTGTAAAGTATTTCCTATTTGTTAATTTATAGTTAATTTCCTTTTCAGTAATAGACTATCAAAAGATATGTCTGCTAAGTAGGATTTTCATTTAACTAATAACTTCTCAAAAATTAAAAGGAGTCATTAAGATCCATTAAAAGTATTAATTTTATTTCTAGACTGAATTTTACAATTAGAAAATGGGAAAATTTTTTGACAAAATAATTACATCTACGCATTGTTTTTCCTAGCGAGAAAACTCTCAGGTATGTTTTCGTGATTCTCTTCGATGCACCTTAACGGCAGTATTTCATTTTTATGACAGGTGGGTGGGTACTTGACGAAAACTCTGAGAAATATAACTTTTTCTACTATTCAACTGTTTTGAACTTGTACTATTGTCAGTGACCATATAAAATAATGCCCGCATAGCCATACGCCGGTCTTTTTTTTTTTACCAACATTAAATCCATTCAATTATATTTTGTTACAGACAAAAAGAAATTAAGTTCAATTTCAAAAAACTTTCTCAATTTTTATTTAACTTTCATTAAAAGAAATATTAATGCTGGTATTATTATTTGCCAGTATTAATTAAATAATATAACTATTTGTATATCATTGCTAAACAAAATAACAGGCATTAAAGGGGATATTCTTGATTTTATTGCCAAATTTAAACTGTTCTGAAAATGGCCGAAATTAATGGAAAACTTCTCTTCCGGAAAAGTTAAAGCTAAAAATATTTGTTAAAGTTTCACTCGTATAATTTGACATTATTTTGATGGTATTTACCAGATGAACAAGTACGAATTACCATAACTTTTCTGGATATTTAATGATTTGGAAATTTTCCGATTACTAAGATGAATTTCTTCCAATGCAATCTGATTTATTAATAGACTTTGTTCCTTCGAAATGGAACTTTCTAATTTCATTATTACAGATCATAATTGGCTACAAAATTATTTATGCCATAGAAAATGAAATGTTCTTAAAGAACAGATAGTGCTTTAATTAAATATTATTTATAGTGAAAAAATTAGAAATGAAGTGAAAGAGAAAAATCATTTAAATCTTTACTAAATCATTTAACTTTTTTGCATTTGGAAGGAGAAAAAAATATCTTACTCGTATTACACTTAATGTGAGAATAGATTTTTCATCGATTATAACGTTATAGTTCTATTATTTTACTGTTTGTTATTAGAAAAGTACATTAAAAAACTTTACTCTTAAATTAAGATTGAAAAATAAATCGTTATTGGTCTTTAGGAATTTTTAATAACGAAATATTAATTTTTTTGGTTTGAAAACTAGATTTCTGTAATAAATATATAATGGCAAACTTAGATACTAAATAAATATTATAATAAATAGAATATTAACATAAAAGCTGTATAATAGTTAAAAAATTTCGATGAATCTAGTATTTTTTTTTTCAAGGCTAATCTTCATTTTACGATCGAAGGTATGCGTAAAGGTATGCGGTGGTGTGTGGGAATAGTGGTCGGATTGTTCGCCAGATGGTGCCTGGCTGTCCACAGGGATCTGTGGCCGGCCCAGCCATCTGGAATATGATGATGAATGGTCTCCTGGTTCAGTTGGAGGAGACCGGTTGTGTTGTGGTCGCATATGCGGACGATCTTCTGCTCTTGATTGAGGGGGGGGGGGGGGGGGGTGTAGGTCTGCAGTGGAGGTAGCGGGAAGCCGCTACATGCAGATGGTGACTGAATGGGGGAACAGAATGGGTGTGAAGGTTTCCGAAATGAAAACGGTGTGTATGCTGTTGAAGGGGTTTTTGGCGGCCAGTAGGCCGCCCAATATTCGTTTGGAGACGGTTGGGGTCCGATACGCGCGGGAAGTGAAGTACCTTGGATTAAAGTTTTGGTCTCACTTGCAATATCTGACGGGGCGCGTGGCTGTTTTGGTTGGCATGCTGGTGCGAGTGCTTCGCAAGGAATGGGGACTTCGATCCAGAGCGGTAAAAGTCCTGTATAAGAGTGCATTTGTTTCGTGTGCTATGTATGCATCATGTGTGTGGGCTGACACTATGCGCTACCAGTATGCGAGGGTGGGTATAAATTCGGTCCAGCGTTTGGTTCTGTATGCGTGTTTGAATGTGTGTAGAACCGTTTCAACTGAGGCGATGCAGGTTCTCATGGGAGAAATTTCATGGGATCTGGAGGTGCTGCGTGGAAGTATCCACTACCGTCTGCGGCGGGGCATCCCGGTTACCGGTTGTTCGGTTAGGAATGATGAGGTTCAGGATCTTAGTCCGCGCCATCAGCGTGTACTGGTCCTGAACAAAATGTGAGTGTGAATGGCAGATGGACGCACATGTTCATTCCGAATGTGTGCTTTGCATCTGCGTGTGGATTTGAATTTGGTCTGTTCCTTGGGTATTTGCTCACGGGACACGGCAGTATGAATGGGTTCCTGTACAGGCGTGGACTGGTTACGGAGGCTAGATGACTGGCTATGGAGGGCGGCGGAGGAGAGTGCCAAGCACCTTCTCATTGAGTGTGGCCTGTATGGGGATTTGCGTTACTTAGGTGCATGTGGAATCGTCGTGAATGCGGAGAGTGTGGATGTGAGTAGTGTTTTGAGTGTGAAAGAGAAGTACGAATGCTTAAATAGATTTGCCGTGACATTGTTTGAGAGGAGAATGAGAATGGTGCGTGAATGAGTGAGTGAATGACACGCAGGGTGGCTACAACCGGGTGAAAGACCAAGGCCAGCGTATCTGAGCTGGCCTAGCGGTGCCTAGGACTTTACACGATTCCTGACCGTAGCTCAATGAGCGGAGTACAAAGAACTCCTAAAACAAAAATTGGTACCACGGGAATCGGGGGCCCCACAGTGGAATACACTGTGCCCGGTTGAGGTGAGGCGCCATTTGGCAGCATCGTGGTGGCTGTGGTTATGCCCATGTCGCGGGTATGGGCTCCGGACCGCAGGTGGGAGGTAACTGGCAAATTCCATCTTGCAATTAACTCGGGCACTGTCACTGCTAATGACAGTAGAGATTTAAATAGTCCTCGCCACCAGCAGGTGGAGTAGTCGGCTTGTAACTCACTACTAACTGCTAACTGCCAGTAATGGTGGTGCGTTGATTAAGCGTATCTCAATCCCTATAGTCGTAGGTATGTACGACTATAACCTGTTTGATATGCATTTTTGTCTGAAGCTGTCATGGACCGATATTTTTTTTTAATGAGGAAGGAGACCATATGATTACTGATTTTTCTTTTGCCTGACCTTAAATACACAAAACGAAAAATATTGGCTTCCTTGCGCAAAAAGCTCCCAAGATGAATACTTTCGGAATTAGTTACTGTCAATTGATGTGAATAATCCATAAAATTTAGTATTTTAAAAAAAATACAATAAAGAAACTATAAAATTACATTTCGATTTGATACAATTTTTTGGTAATAACTTTAGAATATTTAAAAATAACCATGAAGAAATTATACAATTACAGCCCGAATCCTGCAAGAAGTTTTGTAGCAGCAATTTGATTAAATTTATAATTTATGTGCAATGGCAAAATTAATTTTTGCAATTAAATAATTGTTTAAAAAAAACAATTAAAATTAAAAGTAAAATTATATTTCAAATAGGTAAATTTTTCATCTCAATCGAATATCTAAATTAATGTTATTGTATCTAATCTGAAAATGCACAAATATTACCATAAACAAATATGAATTGTTTCGTTAATAAAATTGCAATTATTGGAATATTTGATCAATATTTTCTATTTTATCATTGAATTTATTGACTGTGATAATTGTGGTTTATTTAATGATTGCACAAAATGCAACCTTTCTAAAATGAACAGCCGCAGGTGTAATGAAATGATTTTTCGGTAGCAGACATTCTACTTACATACACTTCCATATGGTAAAGGGCATACACATTTGAACTTTTTTTGTAATAAATTTCATCAACTTGTCAGAAAAATATTAATGAAATTTTGTCTGAAATGGAATAAAGTGAGTGGAGCAAATTGAATTGAAGTGACTTGAGAGAGAACAAACAAAAAAAAATTCAATAAACGTAAGTGACTTTGATAACTTTCAATAAAAAGTAAAAGCTGAATTGCAGTACTCTTCGTCTACCCAATATGAATATATTTTGTTTTAAAAAAAGTCCTCTTTTTTTATTGTCGAAATTCGCTGACACAAAACATATTCAGCAAAACAGTTCCAAATTTCAAATAAGTGACAATTTCAGTTCGGTAAAGAAAAAAGAGAAAAAAATTCTTAAAAAACAATGCATGCAATTATGTGTACACCCCAAAATGTTATGAATGCAAAATTTACTATGAATAAATTCTATTGAAATTTTTAATAAGTTTCATCTCACATATCAGTGCTGTAATAAAGCAGAACTGATTAAATTGCAGACTATTTTGTCAGCAAATTCACTGCAAAGTAATTGGAAAATTTTCACACTAAATATTAATGGAGAATATTTATACTATCAGTTTAACTGAACAAGTCACAGTTACTAAGTTATAAAATGTTTTGTGAAAATCTTGCTTTTTTTCATTTTAAGCTGATTATGTACAAACGACAAATTACTAAGTATTAAATTTAACTTTGAAAATAAAATATACGCACTCCCCCGAAATATTCATTCATTGACTGTATTTATATTAGTTTGTTGTTTATAATAAAATTAAAACTTTTATTACTAGTTGATGTGATATATTTTGGTCTTATACTATCTGAATAAGTCCCGACTTAAAATTAATTATAATTACCTTGGCTGTCGAAATGATCCCTTTCACATAAATTATTTCCATCATCTACTTTAAAAGAAATTAGCCCCCCCCCACCGCACCCATTTACTATTTCATCTCTTAATTGGAAGTTTAACCTCCATTGGTCATCCACCAGTCAATTTGGAAATCATGGTTAGGAGCGGGCTTGGGGATATCTACGTTACTGAGAAAATTAAAAATTCTAATCCAACCTTCATCAAAAAACTTTTCGTAAAATGTGTGGATAGATTGGCGAGTACTCAATTTTGATCGATGGAGAATTTGTATGAGCAACCCTACCAAGGATCGTTTCTTCTATCCATGGATAATTGTGGCTAATTAGTATGCCAGATAAATCTTTCCCCAAATATTACAGTTTCGTAATTTTTAGCGACAGTCTCTGAGCCTAAGAGACCATGGGGTGGTCCTGTAAATAATCCGATTCTCTGCTGTATTTGATGGTGGTTGGTGAACAACTGATCAATTAGCGGGGAAGCTCTCCACCATCTTATGACAACTGAATTCCAAATTTGCCGCATCCACTGACAAAAAAAAATCCAACAGCCTTCCAAACCCTATCTTTATTTTTCTAAAACCATCAAATAATCTTCATAAAATTTAAAAATTTCTAATTGCTTACATTCAATCAGCTTTTTTTAAAAAAATCTAGTGTAGATTAGTCAGTAAACCTAACGATGTCAAATAGCTCCTGCCTATTATCTCCAAGACCTTACATCAAAATCACAGTCCAAATAATATAGAGGAAAAAAAAATCACTTTTTAATAAACTTAACATATTTGTCTACTTTTCAAAAAAACTTTTGGCAAAAAAAGCTTTCTAATTCAAAAAACAATTTGTAAATTGGTTAGCAGAGCTAAGATCTTAAAAATTTTTTTTTACCCCATTTATTTAAAGAAAAAAAAAGTAGTTTTGTTAATTAAGCTTCTTGATGGAATTTGAAGAATACCATACAAGATTAGAGCCGGTTTTAACAGGAAGAAAACAATTTCACAATCTAAATATGTATCTTGGGAAAAGCTAACAGCTTCTTGTATTAATATAGAAAGATTAAATTTTCTTAAGATAAATTGAAAATATAAGTTCAGAAAAATCCTTAGGGAATGGCCAGTAAAAGTGGTTTTCCATCAATGGTGAAACTAATTGCTTGGCAAAGCTTGACAAGAATTTAAATTCAAAAAACCCCAAATTGTTTTTCTGTTATTCGAAATATTATTGATTAAAAAAGTATTCTCAGGGGTTTATTTTCTGATGTGGATTTTTTGAACTTTTTCTACAGTTTATTTAGTCAACAAATAATGAAAAAAGTATCCAGAGACTGAAAACATAAGAACAAATTTTATTCAGTTCTGCCAGCTAAGATTTTTTAAAGAAATAAATATGATTAAAGTCATTTCTATTATTGCTAAGATAATATATGAAATTTTCCATTCCTGCTAAAAAGTTGCAATAAAATAATTATTAACTTTAAATTATTACTTTTATTAAACTCCTTTTTTCAGTTTGAAATATTTCCAGAAGAACATTAAAAATAACTCCAGTAAAATTTCAAGGATTTATTAATTAATATTTACTGTAAACAAAACAACAAATTAACTGAAAACTTTTATTTAATTATCTCTAATTCCACAAATTGCTCTGATCCAATTTCCAAATTTGTAAGATTATCAACATAATTTATTGTAATTAAGAAAATACTAACATAATCAGTGGACATAACGAAGAATAGAAAATTATTATTGAATTAGAATCGAATTATTTTACTTGTTGATTGATAACGTTCAATTAGTGGGAATAGTTGTTGATCGAAAAAAAAAATTGATTGATTGATTTGTCAAGATAATTATCGTTACTTTAATGAAGGTAAACAAACTGAATAATATTAACACAGATAGTTTCAATAATCAATATGACAATTTTATTGAAATAAGTGAAATGGGAATTACTTGGACAAGACCGTGAAAAATAATTAATCCCAAATGGATATTTACAATAATGTATAGAAAATATTTATAAATTAGAGTATTTAATTATCAAAATTGCCAAATTGCTTCCTAATCGAAACCTTTCAATAGCTCATAATTTTCTGGTCGCTTTAACCATTTATTATTACTTAAATATCTTTAATGATAAACTATTTAATACAATAATCTAATTTCAATTTTCATAGCATTTTTAGTCTAAAATAAAATAGGAATTTGATAAAAGTACTTTTATAGATATGGTAGTTAATTACAATTTGAATATCTTAAGATAAAAATGGTGCCAGAAAGATTTCAAACATAACAACTTATATGATTATTGCCATAAAAAAGCTACTTGATTGTGACTTAAGCGTAAATATTCTCCGGAATACGAGAAAATATTTCCTCTTCCGACTTGGATCATTTTGTTTGGATTAATTTTTTTGCCTTCTTTAGGTGATTGCTACTTTGATTATTCTAATTACTAGCCATAATTGAGGATTTCTTCTGGTATTAAATATCAAATCTTTTTTTTGGTTAATGTTATTTATAGAAATAAAACTAAATGGCAAATGGAAGACTTTACTTTCTTCTCGTGGAATTTGAATGAGATTATCTATTAACAGATGACGAATGAAGAAAATTCCCATTTGTCCAAACTAAATTGGTAATAAAATTTTTACAACTTTTTATTTAGCAAATTAGTTAAATGAATGTTATTTTAAAAATATTTACTTAAAATTTAGATAATTTCAATCTTCATTTCAAATATAATGTAAAATAATAGCTCTTTTGATTAAGAGGTGTGGCAAGAAAAAATTGTTAAACTGGCATTACTAAGAGTGTTGCGGCTTTACTGAGGACTTATCCTCCTGACAGCTTCTAGGTGGTTAGTCATTCTTAGTCGTGCAGTATAAGTTTTAATATCGTACGATAAACTCGCAGCCGAGAAACAATAAAAAAATGACTGGAAATGTGGAACGAGTGAAGTTTTTTGTGAGGTCGGGTAGTCGATTCACATAGTTGCTCCTTGAAAGGAACCACTTTATAAAAAGGTACTTCGCGTCAGATCGGATATTATAGACTATTGGATATTCCACCATGACAACAGCCACTGTCACACGACGATTTTACGGCCCAGGATAAAAAAATACTTGAAAAGATGTAATATTGGTACTGTTCATAGCACTCAAAGAAGAGCTAAAGGTAATTCCAGTTGAAACCTTCCAGCACTTCTACGAGGGGTGGAAAAAATGCTTCCGCTGATATGTAGGGTTTTCGAATAAGAGTGATATGATTTATTAAAAAAAAACACACACTAATTGTTAAGAAAATTCAAATGTTTTTTATTTAATGTGAAGTACAATCGATACAATTAAGTTTTGAATAAAACATTATTCAAATGGTCTCCACGACTTCTTTTGCAGGAACGAATTCGATGAACCCAATTTTCGAGAACTTTTTCCACTAAATCAAGTCGTATGCCATGAATAGCTCGTTCAATATTGACTTCTAAAGCTTAAAGAGAGTCTGGTTTATTGCTAAAGACTAATGACTACAAATAACCCAATAAGAAATAGTCTAATGGTGTTAAATCACAACTTCTTGAAGGCCATTCAATGTCACAATTTTTTGAAATAATCGAATCTCTAAACTTTTCTCGCAATAATTCGGTTGTTGCACGTGCTGTGTGGCACGTAGCCCCGTCTTGTTGGAACCAGATGTTGTCAGGATCAAATTTTTCCAATTTCGGCCATAAAAAGTTGGTTATCATCGATCTATACCGCTCTCCATTAACAGTAACAATGTTACCAGCTTCATTTCGAAAGAAGTAGGGACCGATGATTCCACCAGACCAAAAACCACACCAAACTGTCAATTCAGGTGAATGTAATGGGTGCTCATGAATATTTTGTGGATTTTCTACGCACCAGAATCGACAGTTTTGTTTATATACCGCACCACTCAGATGAAAGTGAGCCTCATTGGAGAAGATGATTTTTTTAAAAAAATCGTTATCGTTTTTAAGTTGTTCCAAGACAAAATCAGCAAATCCACGACGTTTACGGTGGTCCAATAACTTCAGTTCTTGAGTGATAACAATTTTATACTGATGCAAGCCCAAATCCTTTCTCAAAATCCACCAGGTTGTAGTTTGAGACAGTCCCAATTCTTGAGAACTTCTTGGAATCGACAAATTGCAGCAATATTTTCATTACTTCGAGCGGTTCTTTATCTTATTGGCACTTGAACATTATGTAAAGAAAATTTACGCTCGAAATTTTTAACAATTCGACGAATAGCGAGCACAGTTGGACGATTATTACGACCATAAAATGGCAAAAGCGCACGAAAAGTTGCAATTGGAGAACGATTTTTTTGATAATTAAATTGAACAACGTCACTAGAAATCATATCACTCTTATTGGAAAACCCTATATAATTGCCCAAACGAAATAATTTGAAAAAGATAAAAAAATTACAGTCTCATTACTTTACCGTCACACCTCCTATGTACCATAAGGTAAATTTGTCATCTGCTTGTAGATTATCAATTATTAAAATCTCATTAAATGCTCTACAATATACACTAAACTTTTTCCCATAAATTAAATATTTTCAAAACTTATTAACCAATTTCATAGTTTTATAAATAACTTTTGTAATATTTTAATAAAAAAAAATAATACTCGTAACAAAGAGAAATAATTTTTATAAAAGCCTATTAAAGTCTATTAAAATGATGGAAAAGTGCGATTATCAGAGCTATTTTGATATGTTTTTGGGAATTGAAAACTTTCTGGCAATAATTTACACATTATTGAGTGGAAATTTTTGCCAAAAGGTAATGCAACTTCTAGCATATAATTAATTTTGATGAAAGTTTCAGAAAGTTTTGATTGATTGGATTAATTGTTTTTTTAATTTCCCATAAATAAAATTATGATTTTTACTTTTAATATGTTTTTTCTAAACTTTTTTCTTCGCTTTGATAATCATAGTTTATATATTTTAAATAATTGATAAGAAATTTTTTAAATTATTCCAATCTTTTTTAAATTATTTAGCTTTTATTCGATAGACTAGGGTTTCCCAAACTATATTATGCGGAACACTAGCAATGTTTTGAGTGCCAAAAAGTCCTTTATGGTTGTTAAAATTTGTATATATGGCAGATATTTTTATCAAATACAATGTAATTAACTTAGCATTAAAAGAAAGAAAAAGAAAACAACTCTTTTGCAATATATTCCTGAAACTAGTAAGGACGATTTCTGAGTTTGGAATCTATTTTCTGTAATAGCTAAGCCAGTAGGCTTAAGCGCAAGTGACTATGAAAATGTAACTGATTTAGTTAGTGACTCTGATTTGAAACAAAAATATAATTATAATTTCTGGGTAAGAAGAGTATCCCAATTTTCTAAAACAAGCTTTTATGGTTGTAGCTATATTTTCTTCAATCTATTTATGCAAAGCGGCATTTTATTATTATGCTGCCACGAGGTCAAAGTGCAGGAACAATTCAAGGACTTAAAATTATCAAAGTCATTTAGCGCTTAATTTATTCAAAAATATTTTTTTACTAAGTAAATAAAGTGTTTTAACAATATTTTTAAATTTCTACTAGTAGGAATTACCCATTTTGAAAATTAAGTTTCCATTGCAGAAAAAGTTTGGAAAATCCTTCGATAGACAATACGATTTTACTATAGAGTGTGTAATTCATATTCAGACACCAACCTTTTTGAATGCATACTTTAAAAAAATATTTAAATTGGAAGTTAAATTGAGAAGCTGATGTTTTCCAATAGATGGCGCCAGCAGTAAATGCTGGTCCAAAATATCAGATCAGAAATGCCATATCGTAAGCTTACGCATCTGTCAACCACTACTCATCATTATATTTGTGACTTTATATCGGCGTTATAAATTTTTTTTTGCGTGAAAATGTCAAAATTTAAGCTAAATAAGCAGCATTTACGGCGACCCTTGCTTTTTGCTTTCAATTCGAAAAAAATTGCCGCTGCATCCGCATCAAATAAATGTAGAAACTTATGGTGAGGCTTATTTTAGAGAGAGAACGTGTCGCGAATGGTTTCAACACTACAAAAGTGGTGATTACGACGTAGAAGATAAGGAGCATCCCGAAGGCATTACGCAGAATTTAATGAAGATCCATGTCAAACATAACAAGAATTTGCAGATTCATTTGGCGTGACTCAACAAGTCAATTCGCATCGTTTGAAAGCTTTGGGAAGGTTCCGAAAGCATGGAAATTGGGTGCCATAAGAGTTGAAGCCGAGAGACATCGAACGGCGTGGTTTCACGTGCGAACAGCTTCTCCAACCGGCAAAAAAGGAAAGGCTTCTGCATCGTACTGTGACTGCCGATGAAAAGTGGATCCATTACGATAAAGGTGGGACCAGCTCGACGTGGTATATTATGAACTATTGCAACCGGGTGACACCATCGCAGGAGCTTGCTACCGAACACAACTGATGCGTTTGAGCGAGCATTTAATAAAAAACGGTCACAATACGAGCAAAGGCACGACAAAGTGATTTTACAGCAGCAAAACAACAGTTGCTAAGGTGGTTAAAGCCTACCTGGAAACACTAAAATGAGACGTCCTACCCCATTCGCCGTATACTCCAGACTTCCCCCCTTCCGACAACTACCTTTTCCGATCGCTGAGCATCACTTCCAATTTTACGAAGAGACCAAAATTTGAGCGGATTCGTAGGTGCTTCAAAAGCCGAATCAAGAATATTTGTGCATTTTTTTACAATAAATCCTCAAATTTATGAGAAAAAAATTCGCCGTTTACAAAATTAAATTACGAATCTTATAAATTTAGAATGATTTAATTTAATTGCTTTTAATTTGTTATTTTTTATCAATATTTTTAAGGAGAAATTTCAACCGTATGAAGTAATTTTCTGCATTAAAAACATAAAATACCTTATACACACTGTGTCAACAAAATCAAATATTTTCTTGTCAAATCGGATTAAATGGTAAAAACAGTTTCTAGTCGTACTATAGTATTGCTTATCAAATAGGCACTGTAACAATGTTTCATTAAAGGATATCGTTTGCAATAATCAAGAATTATAGCATTCTATTCTTCCCCACTAACAAAAGAATCGATTATCTTTGGAAGTTAAGTGGATAACTTTAACAGACATTCCACAATTTCTGCAGTAAAAGCCCAAGATATTAAAGGGAGATTTAATTCTCTGGGAAGATTCATATCCTACTATATCACTCATTTTCTGAAGTAATAGAAAAAGTTGTGAGACAAGATTTCTAGGACATAACTTTATCTTTCTTTTGATATAATTTAAAAATTTTAAAGCATTTTTGTTTCTTCAATTGTCTGAATTTTTCAGTTAACATTAAAGTATGATTTGTTAAGAGAATATTTTTTGTTGATTTATTTTTATAATAATAGTCTTGCTATAATATTTTACTAAATACAAAAAGGACATATATTTATACTATAAATACATTTCTACTTTCATAAAGGATTTGTAACTTTTATGTTATCTGTCGACATTTGAAAAGTTCCCTTGCAATAAAATTTCATTCTATGAAGATTCCTATCTTTATATTTATGTTATTATATGAAAATTGTTCATAAAGTATAATTTATATTTTATTCATTTTTGTTATTAATTTTAAATAAAGTTTCAATTAAAGAAAAAGAAAAACTTTCAAAAGTTCATTATTTCTAATCAATCAATTATAATTTAACATGTTCATTGTTTTCTTTCTGTGAATAATTTAAAAAAAGATCTTTTTTAATTTTACTGCCTATAATTTAATTTTATGTTTTTTGATGCTAAAAAAATTTGTTAAATTAGTTAATGCAATATTTTTAAACGTTCTATACAAACGTAGATGTCCGCCAAAGGATGGTCCGAAGCACGAATATAAAAGTAGGATGGAAATTATGTAGAACGGTAGCTCTTATAGAGTAGACGCTGACTGTTTTTCTGTCAAATCTATTCTATGGCCAGCCATAAAACAGAGCAGAAGACCAGCTGTACAACTATATTTGTTCACCAAGTGTTCCCAAAAGCCCATACGGTCTTCACCAGTTAGGCAGGTTGGGCATGGCGTTGATGAATCCATCCTATCAAAACAATTCTAATTAAAAAGCAGAAGAAAAAAACAACAATAAGTGACTCGGCAAAAAAAGTCGCGCATTTTTCCATAGAATACGAGGTCTGTTCAAAACAATTTTTTGTGCCGTTATGTTGGTACTCATGTCTCTCATTTATGCTGATGAATTCGGCCATTTTGAATGTTCAGTTAATTTTTGACAGCTGGTTTGCTTGCACGTGTTTCGGCTCTTCATCGATTTTTGCTCAAATTCGACCAAAAACAGTATCGCATTAACATTGCTAAGGAGCTGTTGAACTCTGTCTGCGATAACCCAAATTTGCTCCAGAGGGACTCGTAACTGGTGACGAATCATGGGTTTATGGTTATGACGTGGAAACCAAAGCTTAATCATCCCAATGGAAGCTGTCGCACGAGCCAAGACCGAAAAAAGCGCAAAGTTCGGTCGAATGTGAAAGTTTTGCTTACAGTTTTCTTCTATTACAGGGGCGTGATACATCATGAGTTCTTCCCACAGGGTAGAACGGTCAATAAGGAATATTACCTGCAAGCTATGCGCAAGTTGCGCGATGCAATCCGCCAGAAACGCCCGGATTTGTGGAAGAATAAAAATTGGCTTTTGCCATTTTTGGCCAAAAACAGTACACTAATAATGCTGCAGCCACCGTATTCCCCAGATCTGTCCCCCTGTGACTTTGTCTTGTTCCCGAAACTGAAGAGCCCCATGAAAGGACGACGATACGCTATGATTGAAGAGATAAAGACGGCATCGAAGGAGGAGCTGAACAAGATCACAAAAAATGATTTTTTGAAGTGCTTCGAGGATTGGAAAAAACGTTGGCACAAGTGTATAATATCTGGTGGGGATTACTTTGAAGGGGACAAAATAGATATTCATGAATAAATAAATAATTTAAAAAAAAAAAACACTTTTTGAACCGACCTCATATGTGTTTTCTCCATAGATCCGGAGCTGCCCAACAGTTACCCGATATCAGGCTTGCATAACATCATGACAATAAATACAGTGGATAGGGACTGATATTTTGGAGAAGCGCAGCTGTAGTATATATTATACTTGTAATCTAAAGCAAGACATGCTTGGACTAGGCTTCTTAGCCAGCCAGAAAATTGTTATCGAATTTTAAGCAATAAGTGATAGGCTATAGGTGTTCAATGCAAATACGAGTATAATAACATCAGCTTTATAAATGTTCATACCCCTACGGAGGACTGTGTCTTTTTGGAAGTGGTATAAACGAACTTTCGATGCGTGTCCCAAGTTCGAGCCCTCAACTTTACATAGTCAGGATAAAACTCTATACTTTCCTGTTAGAGTTTGGCATCCTTGAAATTATGAGAGAAAGAGTAAAACGAGCCCAATCACTTTTATAGCCATTTCACATCCATAATAGTCTCAGGCCTGGCGCTGGTAAAAGTGATTCGTGACTCATGAGAAATTCCATGTTCATTAATCCTTCGAATAATTTTTAGCACCTTATATGAGAAACACCGATTTCGGAGCCTTTTTAACAACGAGACCGTAAAGTATCACTACGACCGTCCGGTTGTGTATAAAATTAAGCTTAACTGGCTGTAGTGGGTGGACAATTTTGAATAGGTCCTGCGATGAAAGTCTACAGTACCACCATTTATGGTCCCAGAAGATGGGGTAGGCACCGTTCTCTATAGGGCGATGGTTTTGGCCAGGAAAATAAAATACCTAAACCGGACTCCCTAAGTTGTCGCGCCTTTGATGACGATGTTATTTACAATCAGATATGCTTATCTCTTTTTAAAAAAATATTTTATTCAATTAGATGAAGATATGTAAATTCTAAATATATAATTTATTTTGTAAAATAAAAAAAAAAATATGCAAAATATTTAATCTAAAAAAAATACCATTTTAAAAAGAATACTAATAAGGATTTTTATATAAAGTTGCTCAAATCATGAACTATAAAAATTATATATAGAATCTATAGAATTGAATGTAACATTAAATCGAATTTTATGTATTTTCACAAAATACAAACTGAATAATTATTTATTATCTGAATATAAAAAAAATGGAAAAATAAAAATCGATAACAATCGAATTGCATAAGAAATCAATAAAAGAATAACGAATTATTTGCTTTGATAAAATTAAATTTATTGCCGGTAATAAAATAGAATAAAATATCTGATAAACCTATAAGCAGAGGAATAATTTTTCTTTAAGATGTTATAAATTATATTAAATAACAATTGTACAAAATATAAATATTATACGAGTAGTATTTGTTCATTAGAAATTTTTATGTTTATTTAAGGATCAACGAAATGAATTCTATTTACTATTGCTAAATAATGTTATTATTTCTCATATTTGTTATGATATAAAAATTATCATGAGGCCAAACAATCATTTTTTTTTAAAGAAAATGTCATTAAAAATCAAATAATTATACGTGGAGTGTATTTGGCAAAGGAAATCATCAAATTAGATTAGAAAAAGCCTTCAGCTATTCCTGGTCGTTAGCAAAATTAAAACAAATATAATAAGAGGATCTCTTAAATAAAAAAAAAATTTAAGCAAATGCTTCTTTCGCATTAATTTTCCTGTTTAAATAAAGGAAAAAAAATCTTGTCAAAATAATCCAAAAGCAATCCATCAAAGTGATTTGAATCGTATTTGAAAATAATCAATTCTATAAAATCAATATTATCAGTCTCTATTGAGATTTTCTAAAAGCGTTTTCCCTTAAAAAGGATGTACATTTCAAGTTTTGTATTTACTTGGTAAGGCAAGTAATTTTTTAATTTAATCAAATCGATACGATATTTTATAAACACAATTTGTGTGAGACTCTTCAAAACATTTAAATTTCTTATAGCAATGCAAATGTTTTTTAAATATAACTTCTTAATAGAAGAACGGAGTTGAAGCTGATCAAATTGATTCTATATTAATTTTAGAAAGTAATTTCGAAAAAACATAACAAATAGCATTTGTGTAAAAGTCTTTAAAGCTTTCTGTTCTGTTTGTAAAAATATCAGTTATTTAACCTATTAATTCTATTAAAAACTTTCCTCTTGATGAATTTATCAAAATTTCTTGTAGACCAAAGAATGATTTCAATACGAATAGATGCGTTAGTAAATTTTTATATACGAATACATATTTTGATTTATGATTTTCAAATAAACCAATAACAATAAAGAAAGCTCTACCAAAAAAACGCTCTGAAAAAAATCATATGATTTGAAAGCTCTTAAAAAAACTACCTTTTTTCTGTATGTGCATTTATAACAAATCCAAACCTACACGTATGTAAAGGTACATCTGTCAGTAAGAGTTCTTGTTGCTTTCAGATTTATTACCCACATTTCAATAAATCGTTATAGGAATAAAAAAAAGTAGGAAAAATTCTTGGAATATTCTTATGGATAAAAATATTTACTTAAAGGATTTAGAAGCCCCATTTTTATTGTTCATACATGATTGATGATTTTCGTAAGAACATTTCATAGGCATTATTATTTCGTGTTAACTTTATCGGCACGAGTATTCTTATTAAATAGCACATTTCCAGAGGGGCTTCTTATCCAAATCTCGAATTGAATTGGAAATACCTTCACATCATGTTTAATAACTTTTCCATCTTATTTTATTCTACTTTTTTAAAATTACTCCTGCAAATTTGATCCTTGATTTCTATGGAAATTGAGCATTTCATTAAAAACATACCATTGAGGTAGTGACACATTTCGTATGTGATTTTGACTTTGAACAAATCTTTATTAAAATTTCATCATGATTACTTTTCTTTAGAACAATTTTGATTATTATTTCGAAATGCTGCCATGGAAGCTTTTCATATATGACAATAATCATATTTTTCTAGTAGGTTTTTTTTTATATTAAAATATTATTTTTTATAAGTGACTTATTTTTGTCAAATAATAATAATAATATTCAAAGCGTGGAGCATCGATATGCCATCATTAAGGTTATTAAAACTGCGAGTTTCACTTACGAAAAGTTACAACGATTCTATGGGGAGCATTTCTTATCATGAAAAGCATAAGTTTTTCGATGGAAAACATAATTTTTAGGAAGGCGAGTCTCGCTCAGGGAGTCTTTTAACGTGGGAAAATTATGAAAAGTTTGAAACCGTCGATCAACATTAAAGCTGATGAGTAGGTCGCGTCAAATCGGATATTACAGATATTTGGAAGGTAAGATTTTTTTTTCTGACACACCTCATAAGAAGAAACTATCTCTTTAATATAGGATGGTCCATCTAGCGGTTGCATTTTGAACCACTATTTATTTGAAGTACTTGAGTGTTAAATGTCATCCCGAATTGAAAGTCTAAATTTTACGAAATGGTAATCCATACGCTTGATGAAAACTGGGAAATATTGAGAACTTACTTCCAAAGTGGTGAGTCTTCAACTCAAACTGTGAGAAATTTTAAAAAAAATGAGCAAAAATCGAATGCCATCGCGTCAACTTTTTTTATTTTATCTGCAACTACAATTTTATTGTAACAAGCAGATTTACATAGCATTTTAATTAACAATCTTGTGAATCATGAAGTGGGAGTAAACACCCATCGGCGTTTCTCCAACTAACGGAAGTAAGATTCGTCTAGAAAATCTCTAGGCCATTGTCTCTTAAGTCTCCGGCGAGTGTTTCCGGGGAGGGCAGTACACAAAAATTATCTTACAAGTGGATTATGATGATAGGGTAAACGGGAGTGAAATTTTTGATATCGGGAAATGCACAGGTCATGAACAAAAGGAACATTTAGATCACGATGTATAACAGTGTTACGAACATAAAAGGGGGCATTAACAATTTTACGGAGGATCTTGGATTGTAAGGCCTGGACGCGATAGGAATTGGAACGTTTCGTTGAACCATAAAGTTCAATTCCATATGTCCAAATTGGTTTTATAATTGTGTTGTAGATTAGAAGTTTACTTTTAATTGTTAGTTTCGAGCGTTTGTTCAATAGTCTAAGAAGTTGTATGTAACGTCTGTTAGCTTCAGCTCTTTTAAATCTACAATAGTATGTGGGTTCCATGTTTTATATTGCGGTATCATGTTGCTATTAAGGTATAAAAGTGCAGGTTTACCTTGACAAAGTGTGAAAAGAATGTGAGCACTCTTTTGTTCATTTACCTTCACTCTCCATCTCTTAAACCAAGATTGAAGGTTGTGGATATGGGATTGTAAATTGTTGGCAGCTATGTCAGGATTTGAATGGGTAGCAAGTATGGCCGTATCGTCTGCATAAGTAGCAATGATAGTATTAGGATAAGCTGGGATGTCATGGGTATAAATATTATATAAGATGGGACCAAGGATACTACCTTGTGGGACTCCGGCTAGAATAGGATATATTTCCGAGGATTCTGAGTTACTTGCAAATTAGGAAATATTGTTGGGAGAGATATGAATTTACGATAAGGTAGTATGTTGAAGGAAGAAAGCCCTTGAGTTTTCAGAGGAGTCCAGAATGCCACACAAGATCAAAAGCTTGGGAGATATCTAGAAATACTCCTGGGCAATACTCTTTCCTCTCAAGAGAGGATGCAATATGGTCAACAATGCGATGGCATTGCTGGATAGTGGAGTGTTCAGATCGGAAGCCAAATTGGTGATCAGGTATAATTTTTTCATTAACTAAGACAGGGCAGAGTCGTTTTAATAGGACTTTTTCGAATATCTTACCAAGAATTGGTAAGAGGCTGAAAGGTTTATAGGAAGAAGGGGAATTAATGGATTTATTTGGTTTAGGAATAATTTTAATGACAGAATATGTCCAGAGTAAGGGAAAATACGAGGGTTATTCAACAAGTACTTAGCCTCACCTCCCGATAGAATGGCTGTCACAAAAAAAATTTACTATCGTGCAGTACATTCTTTTAGTAGCCTACTGTCAAAGTTTCAGTCGATTCCTTCATTAGTTTTGTTTTGAGAGCCTTTGAAAGCGAGCATGTCGGTCGGTTGCACAAAAATGGAAAAAGAACAATATCGTTCGGTGATTAGATTCTTGTTTTTGGAAGGGAAAACGCGCAGCGAAATCAAAGATCGCTTGGATGCTGTGTATGGTGAGTCTTCTCCTTCGATGGCGACCGTCAAGAATATTGGTTCAATGAGTTTGTTCGTGGCCGCACGTCGTTTTTTGATGAGCCACGCCCAGCTGCCCCGAAAACGGCTGCTACGGAGGAAAACGTTAAAAAAGTCCAGGATCTCGTGTTGGCAGACCGTCGATTGAAGGTTCACGAGATAGCTGAGACTATGGGCATCGCAGTAGGAACGGTGCATCATATTCTACACGAAGAACTGAACATGAGAAAGCTGTCGGCGCGATGGGTGCCGCGTTTGCTCACACCGGAAAACAAACGCAACCGTGAGACCACATCGGCGACGTGTTTGGCGCTGTTTCAGCGCAATCCAGTGGAGTTCTTGCGTCTTTTCGTGGCCGTCGACGAAACATGGATTCACTGGTACACACCAGAGACCAAGGAACAGTCGAAACAGTGGACTTCACCCGGCGAACGTGCTCCAAAGAAGGCAAAGACTGTTCGATCGGCCGGAAAGGTAATGGCCACCGTTTTCTGGGATTCACAAGGTGTGATCCACATCGATTACCTCGAGAAGGGTAAAACAATCATGGGGCGCTACTATGCTGACTTATTGGGCCGATTTGACGTCGAATTGAAGAAAAAGCGGCCTCGCTTTGCGAAGAAAAAAGTGCTGTTCCACCACGACAACGCGCCGGCTCACACCTCCGCCGTCGCCATGGCCAAATTGGTTGAATTGCGCTACGAATTGCTGCCCATCCACCGTACTCTCCAGATTTGGCCCCCTGTGACTACTTTTTGTTTCAAAACCTGAAAAAATCACTCGCCGGTAATAGATTTGGGTTGAATGAGGAGGTCATCGTCGCCACGGAGGCCTATTTTGCTTCCCTCGAGAAAATGTATTTTTTGGACGGGTTAAAAAAGTTAGAGCATCGCTGGGCCAAGTATATCGAGCTTGAAGGAGATTATTTGGAAAAATAAATTGCCACCTTTCCAAAATTTTCGTTTTTCTTTTGTAGGCTAAGTACTTGTTGAATGACCCTCGTAGGTTGTACGCAGGATACTATTAAAAATATATGTGATTAAAACTTAAGCTTTTTGGGAAATTTGCTTCATAATAGGAGCTGTTATTAGATCATAACCAGGAGCTTTTTTTATTGGGAAGGCGCAGAATTGTAGATTTAATTTTGGAGTGCTTAAAATTTTGGTGAGGAAGACTCATAGGGGGTGGGAACATTAGCTCTTCGATGATTTTGTTAGTATGTGATTTGCTTTCTATATCATCATGTGGAGCAAAAGTATTTACCAAATCACGTCAACTTGTGGACAAATTCGTGAAACGAGTTCGCGAAACTGGTTTGTTAGTTGTCAAAGCAATTTATTCCCGGTCTAATACAATGCGTACGACCGAGAATATTGCCGCTATTCCTGAAAATGTCCGTGATCATCCATCAACATCAACTCGTCACCCTTCTCAGGAATTGAACATTCCTCGCACTTCTCTGTTGAGAATTTTGCACAAAGACCACGGTATTAAAGCTTACAAAGTTCAATTAGTCCAACAAATAAAGCCGCAAGACCATCCGATACGTTTTCGGTTTGCCCAATGGGCTCAAGATCAATTGGCCGAAGATGAGCATTTTTACCGAAAAATCATCTTTTCGGATGAAGCCCATTTTCACCTCGGTGGGTATGTCAACAAACACAATTGTCGCATCTGGGGCTCAGAAAATCCATATGTCACCATGGAAAAGCCGATGCATCTAAAAAGAGTCACAGTTTGGTGCGGATTTTGGACTGGAGGCATCATTGGCTCGTCTTTCTTCGAAAACGATGAAGGAGCCGCCGTTACGGTCAATGGTGAGCGCTATCGTGGCATGCTCAACGAATTTTTGTTTCCAAAAGTTGAAGAGAATGGCGTGGACGACATTTGGTTTTAACAGGACGGGGCCACTTGCCACACAGCCAACGTAACAATCCAACTTTTGGGCACTGCTTTCGAAAACCGAATAATCAGCCGAAATTTTGATGTCAATTGGCCGCCTCGGAAATGTGATTTGAGCCCTTTGGATTATTTTTTGTAGGGAGCCGTTAAGGATAAATGTTACGCAAGCCATCCAGAGACAATTGAGGCCTTGAAATACGAAATCAAAGTTGCCATTGAAGAGATACAGGCCCAGACAATCGAAAATATACTGAAAAATTGGGTCGAGCGAATGGGGTCGAACTGTAACGCCAACCGTGGCAGTCATTTAAATGATGTTGTTTTTCATTCTTAAATTTCAGGGTTCAATCTTTCTAATAGAACCGGAAATTTAAAAATATATACACTAGTTTTTTCTTTATTTACTTTTTAAAATGCAACTTTATATTTCTAAATCATATGAAAATTAACTGACTACGCCAACTACTTTATCGGAAATTATTATGCTTTTCTTTTCAAATAATAAAAATAATACTGCATTTATTTAAATATAATTTTAGATAAATTATTTGATATATAAAATAATATTTTTAATTAGATAATAAAAAAGGGGAAAAAAATTTTCTCGAGAGAAATCCATCATCGCTTCACTTTGGAAATATTATTGAAATTTATCAGTGGGGAGCACTTTCTATGTACCCCAAAGTTTGGATAAGTTAACAATAAAAGGTGTTGACTTATATATATACATGTGTATGTATTTTACGATACATGAATACATCTGTATTCTGCTTTAATTTTGAAAAATGTCCTTGCCCAAAACTGATGTAGTAATATCAAATGCAGACATATTTCCGACAATTTTGATTAGGAATTTCGTCCTGATTGAGGCTTTATATTCCCGTAGCTGCTATTAATTTTAGTCAGTATTAGTCATGGCAAATACAGAGCAATCATATAAAATTTACGGATAAATACACCCACACATCAATTCTTATTATTTGATTTTATTCTGCGTTAATGCCCTATTTAGGGTAACGTAATATGTTAGTTAGGCTGTGTATCTTTAGATAGTATTGTAGATACTGTATGTGTGTACACAAATAGAAAAAATGTGAAGATAAATTTATTCTTTAATATAAGAACTTTCTTACGTACAGGATATACTAACTCTTAATAACTTGAGTAAAATGGTGAAAATTATATAAAATTTCTTCTTTTTTTTTTTGCTCAGTTTTCGATTAAATTTTTTTCTTCCATCATAATGTCAACATATTATTTTCATATATCTGAATTAAATTATCAAAAAGTAAAAAAGTTTTCTGCCACGATAATACGAGTATTTGGAAAATTCAATTTTTAAACACCGGTTTTTATTTATTAAGAGAATGAGAAATTTAAAAATAATATGTGATTTGGTTTAAGTGTTTTAAAGTGATTTTGGGCATATGGCCACCCCAACTGTTCTTGACGTAATCCATCCGATCGATCCAAATTTAGATTATTTTTCGAGTAAATCCAGGATCTATCTCCTCTATAATTTTCACAATATTGGGCTATATATTCGACAGCTTATAATTATCTCACGATTCTTTCAAAAAATAATCGAACGGCGTCAAATCCGACGATCTTGGAGGCGAATTGATGTCGTCAAATCGTGTTTTCAATAAATCGATGATTTTGTGGGATATTTGGATAGTAAGGGATTGCAAGTTACAGTAAAGAGTTCAATTTTCAAATACCGGTTTTTTTTTTATTAAGAGAATGAGAAATTTAAAAATAATATGTATTTTGGTTTTAGTGTTTTAACGTGATTTTGGACATATGAGGACACCCCAACTGTTCTTGACGCAATCCATCCGATCGTTCCAAATTTTAATAATTTTTCGAGTAAATCCAGGATCTATCTCCTCTATAATTTTCGCAATATTAGGTTCTATCTTCGGTAGCTTATAATTATTTCACAGATTGTTACAAAAAATTATCGAACGGCGTCAAATTCGATGATCTTGGAGGCACATTGATTTCGTCAAATCGTGTTTTCAATAAATCGATGATTTTGCGAGATATTTGGATAGTAAGGGATTGCGAGTTACAGTAAAGAGTTCAATTTTCAAATACCGGTTTTTTCTATTAAGAGAATGAGAAATTTAAAAATAATATGTATTTTGGTTTTAGTGTTTTAACGTGATTTTGGACATATGAGGCCACCCCAACTGTTCTTGATGCAATCCATCGGATCGATCTAAATTTTAATTATTTTTCGAGTAAATCTAGATCGATCTCCTCTATAATTTTCGCAATATTAGGTTATATACCCGACTGCTTATAATTACCTCACAGATTGTTACAAAAAATAATCGAACGGCGTCAAATCCGAAGATCTTGGAGGCCAATTGATTTAGTCAAATCCTGTTTTCAAATAAATCGATGATTTTATGAGATATTTGGATAGTAAGAGCTTGCAAGTTAAAGTTAAAAGTGCATTTTTAATAAGATTTTGCTAACATTTTATAGCGCCGCGACAATGAGACCATTTTGCCTTTTTATTTTGCATTTGAGAAACTATCTAAACGAGACTTGTCTGTGGTTAGTTGGATAGAATACTGAAGTTTAATTACCTGTGAAAAATTAAAGACGGGATTTGGAGGTGGAGCCGTTAGATCCAGAAGGAACTTGGTTAATATGCAGTATGTCCAATATGGATTTTGAGGAGCTTACGTGCCCAGAAATTCGGTGTGCTTGTTGTTCAAACTGGTTATAAGTGCATTATCACTCTAAAAGTATTAATTTTGCTCGTTAACAGAACTATTGATCGAAAAATGGTCATAATAAGTAGACAAAACGCAATTTTGCAAATTAACTATTTTACATTTCGCAAATTGACTACTTGTTTTTTAAGTAAATTTGAATAGTTGCACGAGTCTATCTACACTAATTGATAATCATTAATAAACTCTAATAGATATTAGTAGCTAATCCTATTACTTATTCTTTCACATTATATAAAACCCCTGATACTAATATTTGCTAGATAAAAATTTCTCCAATAAAAGGGTTCTGAAACTGCATTTTAGATTTTATTTAAAAAAAATTTCAGTCTCGATTACAACATGAATAAGCGAACTTGCTTAAAATTATTTTTATAATATTCAAGAAGCTTTTTTAAAAGAAACTTTTTACTTTATAAAAACTCATTTTAAATATATCAACTTCAAAAACCCTTTTGGTTCGAAAACCTTTTTACAAATAACATAATTACCATTTTTTTTTAATTATTTTCAACTCCTATTATAGTTAGCCATATTGATGGATTCATAATTTTGCAGCTATAAGAAAAGAGTAGATTATCATAATTTTTGTTAAAATATTTGCTTTTAACCATTCACTTTTCTTTGAATATACGCAATTTTCTGTATAATATTTAAATCTAAGAGAACAAAGCTAAAATATTTAAATTATGTGTTTCTTCATAAAAACTTTAATGCTCAAGTTGCATAAATCGAATGCACCATATTACGGAAAATCTATTGTTTACACGGTAATATAATTTTCAATAGTCCAAATTCAATGGTTTAGCGATAAAACTGAAGTCAGTCATTTGCAGTCGAATAGTAGTTAAAATGGAGCGGAATGGTCTGTACCATTAAGTCTATACATTTAGAGACATCTTGAGATATTTGATGAAGCAGAAGAAAAAGAAGACTGTGCTTCATCGGGTAATTATTATTTGGAATCTTATGCAGATCCTATGACATAAGGTGAACGAGTGCATCTGTGAACATCTTGCCATTAGCAGATCGGGGAGGATATCATTGAGTAAAATAACTTTCACACATAACAACCAATTTGTTATTCGATAGATACTCGTATTCTTGGTGAATGGAAGATGCCTGTCGCAGTTAAGCAAGTCCAACTCAGGTGAATGTTGTAGAACGGGGATTCTACCACTGATCTGTGATGAGACCACACGACTTTTACAATCGAACGGAATATAGCCAATCGAGTTGATATGACTAGTGTACATAAATTTCATATGGTAGACCTCAACATAATCACATGGAATTTATGAGCAATCAAATTGGCTATTATTTGAAATTTTTAATGGTTTTATATAAAATTAATTATTTTTTTTCACCATTCCAATTAAAGTTTGTACTATTGTAGACAAGATCAAGTTATACCAGAAGTTATTCGAAAATTTTATTAGAAATAAGGTCCAAAAATCTATTCTACTCTATCAATTTTTTTTTAAATAAAATTTTCTTAATTAGTTTAGAAGAAAATTTTAATTTATAAAATTTATTCTTAATTTTTATTTAAAAATACTTTTATGATAGGCAGTGATAATTTTATTCAAGTGTCTTGTTAATTATTGTAATTTAAGATAGTTTGTTAAGTAGATTATACACTTTTTGTTTATAAAATTCTACGTAATAAATTGAAGTGTTTTATTAAAGTTCTTAATATTCAGTTTGTAGTTTAGAAAGTATAGGCCTCTTATTTGGTAATTATTGATTGCCATTTTACAATTTGAGCTAAAAATTATATAAATTTACTATAAATATGAAGATTCCTGCCTTAAGACGAGATGAGGCTCTTTTAATTTCTCCGAAGATGCATTATTAAGCAAAATTTGTGTATATGGAACTCTAAGAAAATGTGCATATATGAAGTTACAGTGAAAAAACTATTTTATATGCAAAAAATGATTGGCTAATATGCATTCGGTCTAGAGTTGTCATTGGCTCGTATTTCTCTCAAACTGAAGAGGAACAGATCGTTACCATCAATTGTGCGCACTATGACTACATAATAAACAACTTTTGTAGATATAAACTTAAATATTTGAATCTAACCTATATGTGCTTATAATAAGAAATTGCCCCAAGTTATATGTTACATCACAAGGATTTTCACTAAGCGAAATATATCCAGGATGCTTAATTTTGAGATTTGGTGATGTCTATTAGCCTCAAAAATCGTTTATTATGACGATATTCAACCTTTTTCTTTTTGTTGAATATCGTCATCTTATAAAATAAAAGCTTTGTAAAAGATAATATCTACGCTCTGTTTTGAATATACAATTGAATTAATACTCTTACCAATAGTAAATAGATCTAATAAGAATAGGAATAACCAAATCCCCTCCTCCCCTAACCCCTCACCAAGCAAAAGTAATTTTTCTATAATAAAAAATTATATCCATTAAATCATTATTTTTTTTTAAATTTAATTTTAATTGCATAAAAAGTGCAACTGCTAAAAATTACACAATCGAATTAAGAGTACATTATATTTGATTTGGGTTAATCGATCAAAATTCACAAACAGTGGAAATTATTACCAAATTCGCATCTTCATCAATCATATCCAAAATTGATTTATTTCACCTTGGCAAACTTAACTTTGTCCTTCTTATTGTAAATCAATAATATTGGAGCTTTTATAAAAGTGATTTAACTAGCCATCTTTTATAGAAAACATTTATAGAAAACGTTTTTAAATTAACATCAATAAATTGTCTAAATGTGGAGTGATTGTTCGTCAGATATTCGTATATGCGCTAGACTCCAAGGTTTCCATGATTACAACTTAAAATATTCTGGAAATTTGGATCAAATCGATAAGTGGGTATGAAAAAAGTACCCAAAAAAAAACAACAATTGGAGTATGGGAACTTTTTATTCCCCTTTCAAATAAATATTAAGTATTAATTCAGTTTATTATTAGAAAATACTATTCGTCAAGATATCACAGTCTCAGATTAGATATTCAGTTGTTCATTTTTATTTTATGTGGTTTGTTAATATCGTTGATTTTGTTGTGAATTTTTTTATAGACTTCAGAAACATTAAAACTGAACATGAAAATGTTCAAATTGAATTTCTTTCTTTTTATTCAGAATGGCGAAAATATTCATCTTGAAATTTATGGAATTCCATGGAAATTATTCAAATGCAAATATAACTGACATCATCATTATTATTGTTATTTAGTAAAAGAAAACTAGAAGTTCCTTATTATAATGAGATTTTACAAACAATTCAATAACAAATTTGAATAAGTTATGTAGTTTTAATGTTCAAAAAGGGAAACCCAGACTATTTGGCTTGTTTACGGAAGATGATAATGATGTTCTGTTTGAGGGAAACTATGGATAATTTTGCTGTGGTTTATTGTTAAATAGGTCAAGTGGATTTTTGAAATTTTCTTGTATTTTGTTAAAAAAAAATAATTTCTGTATTCTTAATTTATACTAATGTGGGAGAGAAATGCCAAGTTTTTTTTAGTTTTCCTCTGTCTTTATTTTGTCATAATCGCTACAATTATTAAAAACAAAACCCAAGAGATTTATTCTACATATAATAGCTATCTTTACTTTTTTAAGGGTCAAAGAAAAATATTTTCTTCATACTCCTTCTTGTGTATAAGCATATCATTTTAAAAATTATTTCACTCATATAGCTTAAAGTTGACATAAAGACAATTGCAGAATTTTTTATTCGAAGAAGAAAACTTTTATCGACTTTTTATTGTAAATACCTGGTAAATTATCTTTCAAAATCTAGAAAAAAAAATAATTTCAGTAAAGTTTTTATATTATATTTTCTTAAATTAATATAGAAAAACTGCTTAATGTACCATTAAAATAAAGGGAAAATTGCAAGAAATATTATTTCTATGAAATTCAGTTATTCTGTTGATATTTATATTATGAAATAATCTCGGTAAGATATTTTTATAAATTTAAATCAATTTAATTCTCTGATTTCGGTATTAGTTAAATATTAAAAGGAACGATACCGAAACCTTAAACCAGCCATGAGTACCTTTGCCCATTTCACGAGGTCTGTCCAAAAAGTATCGCGAATTTTGAATTTCCGCGGGTTACGTATATTCGATTTTTGTTTTTTTTATGGCTTTATATTGGTACTCATGTCTCTAACTTATGCCGATAAGTTCGGCCATTTTGAATATTTAGTTAATTTTTGACAGCTGCTTTGCTTGCACGTGTTTTGGCTCATCTTCGATTTTTGCCCATTCCAAAAAATGGATCAAAGAATCTGTGTGCGGACACATTCTGAATATTGACTGTGGCATATGATGAAGCTCCTTGGACCGAAGCAACGTTTATCGGTGGTACAAAATGTTCTCAGTGGTCAATAAGAAATATTACCTGCAAGTTATGCGTAAGTTGCGCAAAGCAATCCGCCAGAAACGCCCGGATTTCTGGAAGAACAAAAATTGGATTTTGGCATTTTTGGCCAAAAATAACACACTTATAATGCCTCAGCCACCGTATTCCCCAGATCTGGTCCCCTGTGACTTTTTCTTGTTCCCGAAACTAAAGAGCCCCATGAAAGGACGACGCTACGCTACGATTGAGGAAATAAAGACGGCATCGAAGGAGGAGCTGAACAAGATCACAACAAATGATTTTTTGAAGTGCTTCGAGGGTTGGAAAAAACGTTGGCGCAAGTGTATAATATCTGATGGGGATTACTTTGAAGAGGACAAAATAGATATTCATGAATAAATAAATAATTTTTGAAAATATACAAAAATTCGCGATACTTTTTGAACAGACCTCGTAAGCTCGAACTTAACGCATCTAATAACAAAAAATGGCATTTTACATATTTGGTTATTCGTAAGAAAATAAATCGGGTTAAAAAAAATGGAATATTTAAAAAAGACCAAAAAAATTACACATCAAATGGTAAGTCAATCAAATCGAAATTCATAAATGTTTATAAACAGTTACTATCAACATGTTTATAAACATTTTTCAATTAAAAAAAATGCAAAAAAGTGAACCAAATAATTTTATCGAATGTTTGTTTGGTCACCAAATGTAATAATCATAATATCTATCAATTTAAACTAGATACTATTTGTAAATAAGCTAGTTAGTATCAAGGTCGTTTTTAACTTAAATTTGATGGTAAAGAAAATTGAAAATTTAGAAATATTTCGTGCAGACTTTTGCGTGATAATCTAACTTATAATTCACAATTCAATATTTACAGAGGGCAATTGGATATGGTTAGAAATTTCACCAAAAACAATTATGAACTAAATAGAGTCTTGTACTAAATAGCTTTTAGGATTTTTTTGTGTTAATTAAATAAAGTAAATAATATAACAAAAAAAACAAAGAAATAGTTAGGAGAATTTGATAGATGTTCGTTGTGAAAACTCAACTTAAAATGTTGTTTTTTATCTTTAGATTTTTTTGCTGTTTTTATCGAAAATTATGCTTGCACTCTTTCTTTTTGTGGATTGTTTTTTTTTTGGTCTTAGAAATGAATTTTTGTGAAACTCAATATGACAAGGTAAATTTAATAGTGGCTACTCTAACGGGATATATGTAAAGTGAAAACATTTCAGAAAAAGTGGATTTCGAAAACATTATCTTAAAATGAAAACATACGGTGAGCATCCGATCCACTTAGACAATGCCACACGGAACGAAATCAATTGTCTTGAATAGATTTTAGACTATGTATAATTACAACATCTTCAAATCGATGTTTAGCACGAGCAAAGCTATTTATTTTCTTTTAAATGAACTACATTTACTTGGACATCTAGAGTATCATCGTATATGACTACAAAAAAAAATTTCCAGCTGAATATCAATCAGTTGTGAAGCTATCTAACAGCCAATCGATTGTGTTCAATACTAAATACTAATAGTAGAGGAGTCAATTGCGACTATAATAATTATTATCGAGTTTGAATTGCGCAATACTCATCTAGAGTGCCGCCTTCAAGAAATTTTAATTTTCCAACAGAGGCGGTTTCCATACCAATTGCGCAGTGATACTCTACTCTACAATTCAGGTGTAATTTCCATTATGAAGAACATATGCAACCACACTGAGATGTATGTTCGAAGGCGATATATACTCCCCCCCCCCCCCTCCACCATACTCTTAGTCATAGTTGGTACGCTTTACCATCTAACCTGTCATATCTTCAATCTAAATGGTTCAACTTACTAAGTTTCATCGTACATGGCCTAACAACACTTTAAAATCGTTTCTTATTGCAATTATGAGCCCAGCTAATTTTTGGACTGCTTCATTTTTCCCCCAACGGTATTACACATCCACAATATTTATTTGATTTTCTTTACTTTCGGTCCCATTAAAAATTAGACGGAAGGAAAAATTTTTTTACCAAAAGTAAAAATCGATTGATCTGTTAGGAAAAAAAACAGATGCTGGTATTCCATTAGTAATATTATAGAAATTTTTGTAATCATCGAATTATAGGTTTTTTTTTTTGGTTGCTCCATTGATCCATTCGGAATAATTGGCCTGCATCATATAA
Source organism: Atherix ibis (assembly GCA_958298945.1). Taxonomy (NCBI): domain Eukaryota; kingdom Metazoa; phylum Arthropoda; class Insecta; order Diptera; family Athericidae; genus Atherix; species Atherix ibis. Next base: position 32,279,334 of record OY282606.1, read on the forward strand.
GAGCAATCACTTTTCCAAAGAATTTCAATCTTGGTTACATACAAAGTAGTTATGAGTATTTTGATTGTAGGTGAGTGATTGAATGACAAGCAAATTTTAGTGAAAACCAAAAGTGATTGCAATTGAAGCAGCAGTTAAATTAATTCATATTGGAAAGTCATAATAAATTCTATAAAAGAAAAAAAACAAAAACAAAAGCAAAAATTATATTTGGAACTAGAAACGAATAAATGATCAGTTAAGGGAGGTCTTATTTAATTCTTCTTTTTTTCTGCTTAAAGTTAAAGGTACATCAAAAATAATAAGAAAAAATCTACCTTCCTCATTTTTGGGGGTGTGTAATTCATACTGGAATCAAAATAATAATTGCTCTTCTTTTTGCATTTTGTTGTGGAAAAATTTTAATTTGTTATGAACATGTTCATGTAGAGTTTCCTCCTTTAATTATTGTAGAATGGCTGTTAAGCTGCACATATATGTTATTATGAGAGCGCTTTAGTATTTTAATATGGCTTGATGACTGTGGTTATTGGTCAAAGCTTTTCTAATGTAATATTCAATAAATGATTATGCGATGCTTCTTGTAAAATCAATAAAAAAAATTGGTAATGATGGCTACGGACTAATGTGAAAGTTGGCAGTAGTTTTTAAGTACCTACGAACTATGTGCATCGATTGGGTAATAGTCAACGGGCAAAAGCCAACGGCAATGGACAATTTTGTATTTCAACATCGCAGTGATAGTTATTTATTGATAAGCTAATTGTCTGTTGGAGAAGTTTTTTTTCAAAACTATGAGCCTGCATTTGAAACAAAATCATTTGTAAAAGAGGAATAGTCATTTTCGATGCAATACAGCAGCTCGAGTGAATGTTGGAAATACGAAAATTTGATTCGTGCCATAAAGAATCGATTCAAGTTGTGGTGAGGGTTTGTTGGTTGATTGGTTTTTTCTATATAATTATTTTAAATTTCTTGTTTTTTTTTCTCTCAACAAATTAATTATCTTACAATATGATTTTGTAAGTAATTTTCATCCATGATTAAGATTATTTTTCAAATTATTTCATAAAACAAGTGATTGATAAGCAATTTGTCATTTAGTTTTTTTTGATGATTTTTTTTTTGTTTTTTGTTTTTTCGAATCGATTAATCAAAGCAATTAGATTGAACATTGTAAGATAAAGTTTTTAAATTATTTTAATCATCTTAGATATACATTTAAAAATAGATTGTTAATTTTTAAAGGCTAAAAGTCATTCTATTAATTTGCTGTAGATTTTTTTAATAAAAAGAGATATCCACTCTGTGGTTTATAAAATTTAGTTTTTAATTGTATATAACGCAAATAAGACTATTTTACTATTAAACGATGAGTAAAAATTTTAAAATCTTTTAATAAAAGTGGTGATTCTGCTGTAGTCACGTTTTACACCAAATCTTCTTCAGCGATTAGGATCATTTCTTGCTCAGTTAGAGAAGTTAGAAATGGCAGTGAAAAAGCCACTGTATCCGCAAAAATAACTATTTAGTATGAATTTTGGTGTAAAGGTGTCATTGAACTGTCAATTTTGAGCGATATGACCGTATGTTTACCGCATAAAGTTAATAATTATAATTTGGACTTATGGTCCTACCAAAACGGAACTGTAAGCCAAAAACGCTTTATTTAATAGAATAAATTCTCGGGACGTGTAGTTTCGAGATTTTCTGATGACAATTTGCTTCCAAGATCGTTTGTTAGATTTTTTCTTATAAGACTACATAAATGTCATATTAACGTAGATAGTTTTTAGCCGTAGCGCATTTAAAAATCTTCAGAAAATGGTAGAACTACAGCCCTAAATGTGCTAAAAAATAATCAAAAATTACATCAAAAGTATAAAGTTCTCTTCAAGAAATATTTTCGAAGCTTATTAAATAATTTTTAATTTTTTGTAATGGTAAACTTAAAGTTATTATAATTAAATAAAAATATTATTATAATTATTTTTATTATATACTATATTATTATAATTATGCCTAAAAACAATAGAAAAGGTATTAAGTTTTTAGCAAATTGACCCTTGACCAATTCTAACAATCGATGTCAGAACATTTATATTAAATACATGGCCTAAAATATCTTTAAAAATATTCACTGTTTTAGAAGCTTAGAGTTAAAAAATCTTCTGTTGTAATTTTTCCAAATAATTTTTTCTTCCTAAAGATAACTTTCTTCATTTCTTAGCTTAAATATTTTGAAAAATTTTATAGTAAATTCCTTGTTATGGTATAAACTTTGTACAATTTCACTTACTTGATTAATATGCAAAAATATTTATTCAATCAAAAATTTTTCCTTCTGGAATTCAAACCAACTACTAGCATATAGATACTATTTAATTTAAAATACTATTAATAATTATATTTGGCCATATAAGATAATATTTTGCTATTTTAATCATGGATCAGCAAAAAAAAAAAACAATAATGTTTGGGTGAAAAAATTGTTAACTAATAACTTTAACATGGAGCCACAGTTATTGTGAAAGCTTGCACTCTTTTGTGAATCTTTATTTTTTTATTTTCCATTATTAATTTTGTATATATATATAATTTTTTTTTGTTTCAAAATATTTTAAGATGATTGTAAAATGAGAGTCTAGTGAAGATACTATGATTTGTTATAGCAATTTCTGATGGAATGTTAAGCATGGGTCAATTTTACTATTTTTAATGAAGGTAAAACAGAAAAGTCGAGTTCATTAGATTGATGAGCCTCTCCCATATCCGATTGGATCTTCAAATAGAAAATCAAATTTAAAAATAAAAAAATAATATATTACATGTAATTAGAAATATTGAATGACAGCATTTTTATTGAATTGTATTACTCAACCATGCATACACGTAGATGGGGAGCCACATTGTATTCATTTATTTTTATAGAAAAAGAAACGTATTTACATAGGCATTCTTTGATAAATTAAAATAAAAGCTACAAAATATTTTAATTTAAAATTAATATGATAGCAGGTATGTATTATGTACTATATTTTTAACAAAAAAATACAACTGAAAAATATTTTTTTTTTGCAAATTTATTGATTATGTTTAGTGATAATTACATGTATTAATTAAAAATACTAATGGAAACTGAAAAGCTTTTTAATAGTTAATTTACTTGAAGGAAAAAGTGTACGTGGTCTGTTCAAAAAGTATCGCGAATTTTGAATTTCCGTGAGTTCCGTATATTCGATTTTCGATGATTTAGTGGCGTTATGTTGGTACTCACGTTTCTCACTGGTGCCAACAAGTTCGGCCATTTTAAATGTTTAGTTAATTTTTGACAGCTACTTTGCTTGCACTTGTTTTGGCTCGTCTTCGATTTTTGCCCATTCCAAAAAATGGATCAAAGAATCTATATCAAATTTTGTGTGAAAAACAAAATTAATTGTGCCGACGCATTCCAAATGTTGACTGTGGCATATGGTGAAGCTACCTTGGACCGAAGCAACGTTTATCGGTGGTAAAAAATGTTCTCAAAGGGCCGAGAAATTGTGAACGACGAAAAGCGTGCCAGTGAAGGTTTTGCTTACAGTTTTCTTCGATTGCAGGGTCGGGGTGCATCATGAGTTCTTGCCACAGGGTAGAACGGTCAATAAGAAATATTACCTGAAAGTAAGGTGCAAGTTGCGCCAAGCAATCCGCCACAAACAACACTCTAATAATGCCGCAGCCACCGTATTCCCCAGATCTGGCCTCTTGGGACTTTTTCTTGTTCCTGAAACTGAAGAAAAACGTTGGCACAAGTGTGTAATATCTAGTGGGGATTACATTGATGGGGACAAAATAGATATTCATGAATAAATAAATAATTTTTGAAAAAAAACGCAACATTCACGATATTTTTTGAATAGACCTCGTATACTAAAAAACTAACCACAATTTCAATGCTTAAGAACAACATTCGAAACGAAACTGCTGAAATACGAGGGTCATTCAACAAGTACTTAGCCTGCAAAAGAAAAACGGAAATTTTGGAAAAGTGGCAATTTATTTTTCCACATAATCTCCTTGAAACTCGATACACTTGGCCCCGCGATGCTCTAACTTTTTTAACCCATCCAAAAATACATTTTCTCGAGGGAAGCAAAATAGGCCTCCGTGGCGACGATGACCTCCTCATTCGACCCAAATCTATTCCCGGCGAGTGATTTTTTCAGGTTTGGAAACAAAAGGTAGTCACAGGGGGCCAAATCTGGAGAGTACTGTGGATGGGGCAGCAATTCGTAGCGCAATTCGACCAATTTGGCCATGGCGACGGCGGAGGTGTGAGCCGGCGCGTGGTCGTGGTGGAACAGCACTTTTTTCTTCGCAAAGCGGGGCCGCTTTTTCTTCAATTCGACGTCAAATCGGCCCAATAAGTCAGCATAGTAGCGCCCCGTGATTGTTTTACCCTTCTCGAGGTAATCGATGTGGATCACACCTTGTGAATCCCAGAAAACGGTGGCCATCACCTTTCCGGCCGATCGAACAGTCTCCGCCTTCTTTGGAGCACGTTCGCCGGGTGAAGTCCACTGTTTCGACTGTTCCTTGGTCTCTGGTGTGTACCAGTGAATCCATGTTTCGTCGACGGTCACGAAACGACGCAAGAACTCCGCTGGATTGCGTGAAACAGCGCCAAACACGTCGCCGATATGGTCTCACGGTTGCGCTTGTTTTCCGGTGTGAGCAAACGCGGCACCCATCGTGCCGACAGCTTTCTCATGCTCAGTTATTCGTATAGAATATGATGCACCGTTCCTACTGCGATGCCCACAGTCTCAGCTATCTCGTGAACCTTCAATCGACGGTCTGCCAACACGAGATCGTGGACTTTTTTAACGTTTTCCTCCGTAGCAGCCGTTTTCGGGGCACCTGGGCGTGGCTCATTAAAAACCGACGTGCGGCCACGAACAAACTCGTTGAACCAATTCTTGACGGTCGCCATCGAAGGAGAAGAGTCACCATACACAGCATCCAAGCGATCTTTGATTTCACTGCGCGTTTTCCCTTCCAAAAACAAGAATCTAATCACCGAACTTTATTGTTCTTTTTCCATTTTTGTGCAACCGACCGACACGCTCGCTTTCAAAGGCTCTCAAAACAAAACTAATGAAGGAATCGACTGAAACTTTGACAGTAGGCTACTAAAAGAATGTACTGCACGATGGTAAATTTCTTTTGTGACAGCAGTTCCATCGGGCGGTGAGGCTAAGTACTTGTTGAATGACCCTCGTAACAAGAGAAATATGCGAAAATGTTATGAAAAATGTGCTTAAAAGAGCTCACCCTTACGCCACTTTCAGAAGCGGGCATTTAACGGACGTCATATTTCATATATAATGCAAAGGACCACATAATCAACGATTAAAATATAAATTAAAGAATTGTACTTTATTTAAAAGTTATTTAAAATAAACTTCGACGTGGAACATAAAAAACACCTTTTACTTCATGGACTGGAATTAAGATGGAAAATTGAAAGGCGATTTATTCCAAATTCTTGTATTTATTTGTTTTATTTAACTAAATAATAAGTTTTGTTTAGACTATACTCTTGTCATCAATTAGACCGGTGATCAACCGAGCCCACTTAGATGATCTAAAAATATAGTATCGGTTCAGGAGTAGACACCTCAACTGGGCGTCCTGAACGATGTTCATCTTTTGTGGATGAACGGCCACGTTTAAATTCATTCACCCAATTGTAAACCGTCGCAAACACAGGTGCAGATGTGCCATGAACTGCATCCAACTCGGCTTTGATTTCTTTCGGGCTTAAGCCTTTCAAATGGAGATGTTTGATGACAGCCCTAAACTCGCTTTTTTCCATTGTTATGCACAAATAAATGTCGTTAACTTTAATCGACGATAGAAATTGACCTACGTTATGGATCAAGCTGAAATTTTAACAGCTTCCCTGTCTATAATGCAACTTAAAAAAAAATCAATTTTTCAGATTTTCTAAGGACTTATTGAACGACCCTCGTACATCATCAAATTATTCTGTATTTCCTTTTGACATTAACAGATTTTCATTAGAGATGTGTAAATCTGCTTCTTTTTTTTATTGTATAAGAAAAAATAAATTTATTTATAAAATTATGTTTAAATTAAATTTTCCTAATAAAGATAAAAAAAAGATTTCCATCTCTGATGAGAGTACAATATTTGGAAAATTATGTATTAAGACACAGAAAATATACAGAAAAATCAATTTTATCTAAGCTTTTATTTTTCAAAAATTTTCCAATTGAATATTTTTATTTGTTAAGCTTCTCATTATATCAAAAATTTTTTAACTAAAACTGCTCCAAATTCATAAATATATTAATTTATAATATTTGCTGTTATTCTTGAGCATGGGTCATAAATTAGTAAAATTATAATTTTGATTTCCTAATAAATCGCTCCTGAAATGCTAAGTAGAGTTATGACTTAGCTTAGCAAGTATTATGACTCACAATGGAGCGTGCAGGCATAGCCAACGTCGCCTCCTCTCTACCGTTATCAGATCTATGCTTTTCTACAAAGCCCTTAATCTGTCAGAAACTATGGTTTAAGTACATCGCGAAAGCGCTTTGAGTTTAAAACTATTTCGTGAGTCTTGTATGACGCCAATCAAGTTTTGGCTGATGAGAAAAAGAAAATCTCCTATCGAAGTCAGGATGGTAAACAAATTCAGCTGCAAAATTGGGATTTACCGACTATAAAAATTGGGATTTACCGACTATAAAAATAAGGCCACATGGAACGGAAGAGGTCATAGAGAAATGCACCACTATGTGATCCTATTACTAACCGGACATGGGTGAGTGATCCTGCACATTCTTATCGATCTAGAATTGAAAATGCGGATAATATGTTTTTTTTACTATTCTGTCCCAGGATGGAATCATTTCAAAACTGATATATCGCAGGCATTTGGACATGTAGTAGTTCTACAGCGTTTAAATCATAAGAGTTAATGAGGGTCAATTTAATTTTATAAAACTGTAAGATTGATTGTTGTTGCAAAAATATAGGGTTTTCCAAAATGAGTGATATGATTTCTAAGGTTCTGAATAAAACATCATTCAAATGGCCTCCACGACTTCTTTTTCAGGAACGAATTCGATGAACCCAATTTTCGAGCACTTTTTCCACTAAATCAAGTCGTATGTCATGAATAGCTCGTTCAATATTGACTTCTAAAGCTTGAAGAGAGTCTAGTTTATTGCTAAAGACTAATGACTTCAAACAACCCCAAAAGAAATAGTCTAATGGTGTTAAATCACAACTTCTTGGAGGCCAATCAATGTCACAATTTCTTGAAATAATGGAATCTCCAAACTTTTCTCGCAATAATTCGGTTGTTGCACGTGCTGTGTGGCACGTAGCCCCGTCTTGTTGGAACCAGATGTTGTCAAGATCAAATTTTTCCAATTTCGGCTATAAAAAGTTGGTTATCATCGATCTATACCGCTCTCCATTAACAGTAACAATGTTACCAGCTTCATTTCGAAAGAAGTAGGGACCGATGATTCCACCAGACCAAAAACCACACCAAACTGTCAATTTAGGTGAATATAATGGGTGTTCATAAGTAATTTGTGGATTTTCTGCACACCAGAATCGACAGTTTTGTTTATTTACCGCACCACTCACATGAAAGTGAGCGCACGAAAAGTTGCAATTGGAGAACGATTATTTTGATAATAAAATTGAATAATTTGTAAACGTTGTTCTTGCGTATATCTCTTTATGATGAAATTGTAAACATTACTGAATACAATGAAAGTAAAAGAGAGATCATGGCATATTACAAATGGCCAAAACGTCACTTAGAAATCATATTACTCTTATTGAAAAACCCTATAGTAAAAAAAACAGTATTTTCTGTCAAGTGGGCAATTTATTAACTAAAGTCTTTAAGAAACTTGTTTTTAGAAAAATTTAAAAAAGAACACTGTTCATTGTTGAGTCTATAATTTAAACAAATAATTTTTATTTAGTCTGCATTAAATTTTTTTTTAAAAATAATTACTAATCAATTTACTTATTAACTCAGTATTTGGGTTTTAGCAAATTCCTATTGCAATATATTTATTCATTTCGAAGAAAGCTAAAACTTCACTAATCTACATTGTTGATTGATGAAATCGCATAATTGCTAGAACTTGAAAAGCAATTTCGTCGTGATTCAATATAGTTTAAGTATCATAAACCAATATTTCTCATAGTCACATTTCAACAAAATGAATTTGATTGCAACTATGAACAAATTGTTATCAGAATGAATGTTTTGTATTTGATTTTATTGGCATTTCAATTAGAAATGATCAATTTTTACCAGTCGATTAGTACAGCAATAAATCATTGTCGGATTTCATGAATTTTGCCAATAAAAATCAATTTATTACATCAAAATAAGATGTAAGAACTTCGATGGATTTATTTTGATGAGAATTAAGTTATTTATATTAATTGCAATTTTCAAAAGAGGTCAAAAAATTTATGTTTTTTAAATTTGAAAAGATGCAAATAGTAAATTAAAAAAGGGACAAAATAAAACTTAATTTGTTAAATACCCAACAATGCTTAAAAGTGGATTTAATCAAAAAAAAAAGTCCTTCTCTAAAAAAATCGATATACAAACAACTACTATCGTTCACCATTATTTATTATATAAAATCAAATTCTAATTAAGCTAACAATTTTATTTTTCAAAAATATCTTTAAATTTACATGCACATACGATCTTATGTAAACTTATATATTTATTGAGTTATTACCTGTAATTTAACAGACAATAGATTTGCAAAATTCCTTGAAATTTTCATTATTATTTTGAACTAGTTTGTCTTATTTAGTTAGTAAAAAGTTACAGATGATAAAAAGATATACTTTATTATAAGTACTTTTAACCTATAGAAAAAAATAAATTTTATAAAAAAATTATTACGTGTCACCGTAAAAGTTAAAAGAGCAAAACATTTCACATTTTCTATATGATTTCTTCCATAAAATTTTAACAATCATTCATTTAGCTTATGTTTCATAATTTCTATGATGCTACCAGTCTCTCCAAATTGTAATATGAAATATTTGATAATAAAAGAAAAAAAAACACAAACTCAAAATATCACATTAAGATTTAAATCACGTACAAACAGGTAAGTATATTCGTTTTTTATTTTAACTTTGTATAATGGTCTATTATTGCCTTAAATTTCAATTTTATGGTTGATAGAAAATATGATTTTATTTTGGCAAAATATTTCTATACGCGTAAGTTTTTATAAAACACCCCAAAAAATATATATCTGTAACATACATATACATTCCAGCTTGCATAATATTATTATTCATAATAGGATTAAAATAGACTATATCATTTTTATAATATGATATATGAGTACTTTGGTTAGCATTATTATTTATATCCAACTAATGATGGTGGATATAATATATAAATATATTTTGGTATTCACAATATGTATTTACAAAATCGAATAAATTTTATACCATAATTTTGATATCTGTTAGAAGCGATAATTATGTTTATAATAAAAGCATATTTAACGGAATCCAAATATTATTAATATAATAGCTTTCAATGAAATATTCTCAATTAATACTTGCGTTGATATTCAATTATTTAATATCAAATAATCTAAAACTGTTTGGCTATAAATTCAATCCAGAATTATTATTTTAAAAATTTTATTTTATTTTAATAGTAAAATCTTAACTTTTTCCAATTATATCAAATTGAAACTAATTAATTTTTCTAATATACAATAGGGTGGAATTTATTACCACATGCAGTTTCTATTAATTCAATGAAAACAAAATTTTTTTTACCTAAATTATTCGTACTAAATTCTGATTATTTTATGAGGAAAAAATTATTATTTATATAAAAACAAGGTGGGCCTATTTGCAAAGTTTATTTTTTATTAATAAATAGAATTAAAAATTATCATATAATATCAAACCATTTGAGTTTTGTTAATTACCAGGTGTATAAGCTTAAATCCGCTGTTTTTTTAGTGAAAAAAAACACATGTTTTTTTTAATAGAAAGTAAAAACAAATTTATTCAAAGTACTTGCACTCGCTAGTTACACATTTTTCCCATCTCTCGGACAATTTGTGGATACCACGCCAAAAAAATGCCTTCTCTTTTGAGGCAAACCACTCATCAAGCCATTTTCGGACGTCTTCGTAAGAATCGAAGTTCTGCTCAGCGAGCGCGTGGCCCATCGGAGAAAACAGTTGGTAGTCGGAAGTGGCGAGGTTCAAGCAGAGCACTGTGCAATTTGATCAGTTATTAGTGGTAGCGGCATGCATTGACAGTTTCACCAGATTTCAACATCTCATAGTAGACGATACCCTGCTGATCCCTTCAAACGCAGAGCATCGTCTTTCGTCCGAAGCGATTTGGTCTTGGAGAAGATGGTGTTTAGGATTTCTTGCGTTTAGGATTCTCGAAATATATCCACTTTTCATCGCCTGTCATAATCCGATGCAGGAACGACATTCTTTTTTGTCTGGTGAGCAAAATTTCGCGTGTGTTTTGGGGTTGCTCCATCTGCCTATCATTCAATTCATTAGGCACCCATTTTCCGATCTTTTCAATCTTCCTCATGGTACGCAGGCGTATGGAATAGGCTGGTTGAGTAATACCCAATTGCTCCGCAAGCATTTTTTGTGATTGGGTATCGTCTTCGTCGAAAAGAGCCTGCAATTGATGATCCTCAATCTTCAAAGACCGATTTTCACGCTTCTTGTCCCACAAGTCAAAATTGCCGTCTTTGAATCGACGAAACCAATCTCGGCACGTTGTTTCCGACAAAGCACTGTCACCATATGTCTCCATAAGCATTCGATGTGATTCGGCAGTCGATTTCTTTCAAATGAAGCAGAAAAGCAGAGCTCCTCGCATATGCTCTTTTTCTGGCACAAAACTCGACATGATTACCAAAGGAAAATTATATGTTGTTGTACGAAATTGCTGACAATGTGCACTTATTAATGTTGACTAAACAGCGGAGTTAAGCTTATACACCTGGTAACTTTTATACTAATTTCAAAAAAGGCCTTATTATAAAATTTTTTCGAGGAATAATAATTATGAAAAAAATTAATTCTGAAAGTTATGATATCAACATTTTCCAATAAGCCTAAAATTATAGACAAGTTTTTAGCTTATATCCTAAATGGTTAGTTACAGGCTCTGCCAATTAAATTTTTTTTTTTGTAAAATTATCTAGGGTATATAAAATAAAATATATTTGTAAATAATATTAATATACTAAACGATCATTATTATTAAAATATTGAAATTTCATAGTTTTTTACTCGATAAATAATATATTTAATGAATCCAAACAATTTTTAGTGTAATTCTTAATAGAAATAAAACTTTGCAGATAAATTTCTAAAGAGAAAAATTACTTCATATTTTATAAAGGAACATATATATCCTAACATACGTTTCCTTGTATAATCAATTGTCAATTTTCTTATAACTAATAACCTTAATTTAAATTAAAAATACTAACTATGAAAAATATGTTTTGCATTTGCTAAATACTGTAATTATATAAAAAAAAATTGCTTTAAAAAATATTATCAAAAAGTTCTTAAATATCTTTCATGAAAACTTTAAATTCAAGACTTTCAATAACTAGAAAAATTAGATTTTACTGAAAAAAGCTTAAATCAATTTCCAACTCAGCAGAAATAAAACTTTCTACATGAAAACCGAAGTAATTTCTCGAATAAGCTTAGCAGATGTTACTTGTTGCAAGTTCGATTTTACTCTTTTCAGTACTATTCATAATCGCAATATAGAAAAGTTTATCAGTTCTTTTCAATTTTCTAACCAACAACTTTTCCTATTTCACTTAAGACGACTAAATAGCAAAAAAAATAATAATAAAAAAATAAAACTATAATAAAACAAAATCTTAAAGGACGAAAATCATATTCATTACAAAAGTTTTGTCAATCTCGGTAGAATATTATCTGGCATTTGAACAAAAGTTCATACATTAAATTGGTTCATTTAACAATTCGAAACTAGCTCTGTTACGGATTGTAAATAGTTTTTATTTTTATGGAAAATTGTGAAAAAGTTTATTGACAATATGTTCATATTAATATGATTTATTTTCAGTTAAATAGTTGATCACGTAAAATCCATTTAAGGAAAATAGATTATATTGTGAAAATGACCTTGAAAATGTACATTTTTTTTTTTTTTTAAAAAGATCTTTATTTATGAAATTAATATTTAATTAAATTTTGACAAGTATTGATATAATTGAAAATATCCATGAAAGCAAAAACTTTAGTAGTGACCAAAATAAATATATATTTTTTCAAACACATCAAATAAAAATATAAATTTTCTAAAATTCTGCCAAATATTTAAACCTAATTTCCGGTAGTCTTATTTCCGTTTATTGATTATGTTATTTAGACGTTTTAATTATATTTTTATTATGTCGTGAAAATAATTTTGGCCACAGTTTCACAAAATTTTAATTACTTTTTCTTCCAAGACTTCTGGCAATAAATTCTTAACTTAACATAGTATCGAATATTCTTTTTTGAATTTACTAAGGTATATTGTCCTTTTCTATAGACCCCTAACTTCAACATATTTTAATTAAAAAATATATGGAAAGGTGTAATAGAGCAAAAATACTATGATCTTTCCTCTGTAAATAGGATATAAAGCTTCTTAGTATATTGCATGCGGATTTTCAGTAGCCCATCGATAATTTTACTTAGTCACGTATTTAAAAAAATGATCTTCATTGCGGTCGAGGTTTAGGAGGGCTTGGCTGTAATTTACATTCGATTTGTGGTCTGAAACCGATAGTTATACGTACTTTATACGGGAATATCTTTAAGTCTTTCACCGAAAGGCTGGTATGGAAGCGGCCAAATCTGCTACTGAGTCAGTCTAATCGGAACGAGCGACTTAACCCAGTTGGCGCAAATCGTCCAGGGAATCAACGGCAAAATTCATATTGAGCCAAAACTACCTACCGATTATATATCTAAAACGTTGACACAATTATTCCATGTTCTTGGGGATTATGCCGATTCATGTCAAAGACATAATTTATAAAAATGAGAGCATCAAAGATATCCTGATGACTCTTGTGCCACCTAACAGTTCGGCTGAAAAGTTCATAAGGTAACACAGTAAAAATATTTTTTTTTGCAAAATTCATTTTTATTTTATTTTATAATTTTATATTATAGCGATCTTCCAACTTTAGGTTTTGCCTCAAAATAGGCCTCAGTTTCGGCAATCACTTCATCATCGGTCTTAAATTTCCAATCACTTCATCATCGGTCTTGAGGGCTGCAAACAGGAAAAAGTCGCTGGGGGCCAGATCTGGAGAATACGGTGGATGGGGAAGCAATTCGTAGCCCAATTCATTGAGTTTGACCATCGTTTTCATCGACTTGTGATACGGTGCATTGTCTTGGTGAAACAACACTTTTTTCTTCTTCAAATGAGGCCGTTTCTTAGCGATTTCTTTCTTCAAACGATCCAATAACGCTATATAATAGTCGCTGTTGATCGTCTGTCCTTTCTGGAGATAGTCAATGAATATTATACCATGCGCATCCTAAAATACAGACGCCATCACCTTGCCAGCCGACTGTTGCGTCTTTCCACGCTTTGGATTCGGTTCGTCGGTCGCTCTCCACTCTGCCGACTGCCGATTGGACTCTGGAGTGTAGTGACGGAGCCATGTTTCATCCATTGTCACATATCGACGCAAAAATTCGGGTTTATAGCGCTTGAACAGCTCCAAACACTGCTCAGAATCATCAACACGTTGTTGTTTTTGGTCTACAGTGAGCTAACGCGGCACCCACTTTGCACACAGCTTTCGCATGCTGTGTGCAAAGTGGGTGCCGCGTGAGCTCATGCACGATATGTCCAACACGCTCTTTCGATATCTTCAGAGTCTCAGCTATCTCGCTCAACTTCACTTTATGGTCATTTAAAATGATTTTGTGGATGTTTTTGATGTTTTCTGCCATAACCACCTCTTTTGGGCGTCCACTTCGTTCTGCATCAACTGTGCTCGTACGACCAGTTCGAAATTGACGAAACCAATATTCCACAGTTGAAATAGCTGGAGCAGAGTCAGGATAACGTTTGTCAAACTATGCTTTGGTTTCCACTGTATTTTTTTTCATCAAAAAGCAATGCTTTATCAATACACGAAATTCTTCTTTATCCATTTTTTTTTCAATAACAAAAGTTGTTTCACTCAAAATGCTATATCTCACGAACCAATCGACCGATTGCTGTCAAATTTTGACAGGAATCATTTGAAGGATGGTACTTTGTGATAATTAAGTAATTAAGTATTTTTGCAAGAGGCGCCATCTAGACGTCAACCTTATAAACTTTTCAGCCGAACTTATTATATTATTATACGAGTATAATAATCAAAATATACCTTCATATTAATTGCATCTTTTGAAATATCTTTTTGCAAAAATCTACATATTTCCTTAATTCTATTCTAAAGTAAAGGGTTTTCGAATAAGACTGATACGTGTCAGATTTCTTTTCAAAAAAAAAACACACTTATCGTTTCGAATACTTTTTCACTAAATCAAGTCGTAAACGTATGTCATGAATAGCACGTTCAATATTGACTTCTAAAGCTTGAATAGAGTCTGGTTTATTGCTAAAGACCAATGACTTCAAATAACCCCACAAGAAATAGTCTAATGGTGTTAAATCACAACTTCTTGGAGGCCATTCAATGTCACAATTTCTTGAAATAATCGAATCTCCAAACTTTTCTCGCAATAATTCGGTTGTTGCACGTGCTGTGTGGCACGTATCCCCTTCTTGTTGGAACCAGATATTGTCAATATCAATTTCTTCCAATTTCGGCCATAAAAAGTTGGTTATCATCGATCTATACCGCTCTACATTGACAGTAACGGTGTTACCAGCTTCATTTCGAAAGAAGTACGGACCGATGATTCCACCAGACCAAAAACCACACCAAACCGTCAATTTAGGTGAATGTAATGGGTGTTCCTGAATAATTTGTGGATTTACTTCGCACCAGAATCGACAGTTTTGTTTATTTACCGCACCACTCAGATGAAAGTGAGCGCACGAAAAGTTGCAATTGGAGAACGATTATTTTGATAATAAAATTGAATAATTTGTAAAAGTTGTTCTTGCGTATATCTCTCCATGATAAAATTGTAAATATTCCTAAATACAATGAAAAAAATATGACAGATCATGATATATTATATAATGGCCAAAACGTCACTTAGAAATCATATCACTCTTATTGGAAAACCCCATATATTATGGGAGACTTGGTCATATTTCTCTAATTTTACATATGCGCAATATTGGTCCTGTAACAATTACAAAAGTATCGTAACATGAATAATGGCAAATATTAGACTACCGCATTAACAGCTAAAAAAAAAAAATTTCCTTTTACAAATAAGAAGAAAACACTAAAAAGTCCTATTAAGACCAATTTTTTAAGGATTTTACTTCCATTGAAAGGTAATTTATTTCGATTTAAAGTTAATTTTTTCAAAAATCTATAAATTTGGTCCTTTTTATATAACGTTTAATTTTTAATTATTTTGTAACACCAGAAATTTAAACATGGATCATCTTGATTTGATGCCCTAATGCAAAATTGATTTTTTTTTTTAGACTAAAAAATTGTTTATTTATGATAATCTCATTTTTAATTCACAATATTTGTCTGTTTTTTTATAGTAATTATTTTCTAATTTTGTTACTAAAATCAGTGTTCTCAAAAATATATCCACAAAATTTGATCAAATTAAGAAAATTTTGAATTGAAAAAAAAAATTAAATTATAAAGGATTTTGAATAAAAAGACTTTTCTCTAAATAATTTCCTATAAAAATAAGATAGTATGAGTATATCAAAATATTGCTACTAGTTTATATGATAAATTACCATAAATTCAAGCTAAATTTCACAAAATTACTGTCAATATTACGCAATTTCTCGCTGGGAAGTTTGTTAAATTTTTTTACGTTATATTTTCGATTCATGTCAAAAATTAACTTTTTAAGAACAAAAAAAAAAAGACCGTATCTTATATACGAAAAAAAAAATATTTTCACATATATACTATAAAAAAATAATAACTAAAATTTGAAATCATAAATAAACATCAAATTACACATATTTGAAAGGTTGTTCTTTTTTCTTTCAAGATTTTGTAAGAGGTACTAAATTAATTAACACAAAAAATCCCATAAATCCATATGCAAAGACTGGATATTTATGATATTTGAAATAATAATGCCATATTATAGGAAACTGTTCCATTAATTTTTTAATGTGTATTCGCAAAAGATAGATTTGTATGGAATTACAAAAAATTCACTCTAGAAAATCTTTTTGTTCAAAGTTGTTATTAGATAATTTTGTAATCCACTTATAGTGATTGGCAGTGCTATACTGGTACGAATACTGGGAAGATGCTAGAGAAAAATACTATCTCGATCTTGGTCATTATTAAGTGATCTTCATTACTATCAGGTAATATGGTCGAATTATGGCTATTTCTTATATAAGATTACGATTTGTGCAGTCAAGAAATAGCGATCCAATGGGCAAAAACAAAACAAACCGAAAATAGCCGGAACATTTTTTTCCATAGTTTCCACCATAAAACTTTTGTAATGACTTCTTATCGTAGTGAAAAATCAGCAGTTAGAAATTTTCAGCCGTTAATGTGCATCATCTTGATTATGTAATTTAGAGGCTAATGAATAGTTGAATTTTCTTTCCAAATTTTTACAACGAAATATTTTATTTCTATAGGGTTTTTTACGATTATTTTCGGGCTTGCGCTTAAGAAAATTGAATAAAAGACTTTGTAATAGTCATTAAGGTATCCAATGGATTACATTTCTCAAAAATTAATTTATTTACCAAAGAAAAACATCAATTATTTATTTACAACAAAAAACTACAAAAATTTATGCAACTATTGCTAATTATACATTTTGTTGACAAATTTTAGTTACACTGTCTAAATTCCAGAAAAATTAAAAATACTTAACTTTTTTGTGAGAATTTTTAATAATTAGGTATCATTAAATATTAATCATTAAATAGCCGAAATTTTTATCACATAATAATTATAATTAAAAAATAATTTTTTAATATACTGTTGAAAATTTAACAATTTTTTTTTAGAATACTTGGAATTAAGGATTATTCAATTTGCACTTTAAAAAGATAAGATTAAATAAAAAATGCTCTAAATTTATGTTCTTATACCAAATATATCATTAGTTATATCGAGGCTGCTGCTACACTTCCTGTAGGACTCGATCCTTTCAAAATAATTTTCGAGCATTATTTGATAGATTTTTATCTTTAAATGCTATAAAGTTTCAAACTTATCTATATAAACCTGAATTTTTTATATAGTCTTATAAGAAAGAGTTCAACGCCGTCAAATGGAACGATTTTGGAGGGCAACTAACATTACCAAATCTAGAAATTGTACGTCCTAGGAATTTTTTGTGCAATAAAGCCGAAATTTGTTTTTTTATGTGACTTGTGGTGCCATTTTTTTAAAAAATCTATGGTCCATATTTACCAGGGGTATAAGCTTAAATCCGCTGTTTGGTTAAAGATGGCGTGAGTGAGCGTATTAAGCTACCATGGCACACCATACTTTTTTTATGATTTTGACATCTGTCAACATTAATCAGTGCATGTTGTCAGTAATTTTGTACAACAACATATAATTTTCCCTTGGTAATCATGTCTAGTTTTGTGCCAGAAAAAGAGCATATGCGGGAAGCTTAGCTTTTCTGCTTCATTTGGAAGAAATCGGCTGCCGAATCACATCGAATGCCTATGGAGGCCTATGATGACCGGGCTTGATCGGAAACAACGTGCTGAGATTGGTTTCGTCGGTTCAAAGATGGCAATTTTGAATTGTGGGACAAGAAGCGTGAAAATCGGTCTAGGAAGGTTGAGGACCATCAAATGCAGGCTCTTTTGGACGAGGACGATACCCAATTGCAAAAAATGCTTGCGGAGCAATTGGGTGTTACTCAACCAGCCATTTCCATGTGTCTGCGTACCATGGGGAAAATTGAAAAGATTGGAAAATGGGAGCCGCATGAATTGAATGATAGGCGGATGGAGCGACGCCAAAACAAATGTTGAAATCTTGCTCTCCAGACAAAAAAGAAAGTCGTTCCTGCATCGAATTGTGACAGGCGATAAAAAGTAGATATATTTCGGGAATCCTAAACGCAAGAAATCGTGGGTTAATCCCGGCCAACCATCAACATCTTCCTTAAGACCAAATCGCTTCGGACGGAACACGATGGTGTGCGTTTGGAGGGATCAGCAGGGTATCGTCTACTATGAGATGTTGAAATCTGGTGAAACTGTCAATGCCCACCGCTACCACTAATAACTGATCAAATTGCACCATGCTCTGGTTGAAAAAAGAACGGATTATCAACAAAAACATGACTAGCTGATTTTGCTCCACGACAACGCACCATCGCACACGTCAAAAATGCGCCGAAATTACTTGAAAACAATCAACTAGGTGGTGCTACCCCACCCCGCTTATTCACCAGACCTGACCCCCTTCGACTACTACCTGTTTTTGTCGATGTGCCACGCGCTCGCTGAGCAGCACTTCGATTTTTAAAAAGACGTCCGAAAATGGCTTAATGAGTGGTTTGCCTCGAAAGAGAAGGATTTTTTTTGGCGTGGTATCCACAAATTGCCCGAAAGATGGGAAAAATGTGTAGCAATCGAGGGCAAGTACTTTGAATAAATTTGTATTTGCTTTCTATGAAAAACAGCGGATTTAAGCTTATACACCTGGTAGTCACAGTCATAGAGAACAATCCCATATTTTGCAGTGAACTTTGAGATTAAGAGATCATGAAAATTGGCAGGCTTATTTGAGCTTCTGTATTTCTACTTCATTTGTCCAAATTGTTTTTCATATTTGATTATATACTATGCAAGTAATTTATTGTCCAGTGAAAGCTTAGGATGTTCATCAATTAAGTGCATAAACATTTGATAGTGTCTGCTTAGTTGTAGTCTTTTAAAAATCCGAAAAATAAATGTCTTATCAATATAAAGTTCAAGATAAGTGGGAATATTTCTTCCTTCGATCTGAACAGAGGAATATGATTTACTGTGAAAAGTAAGGACTTTAACTTGTCACAAAGTAAGTTTAGGAAAAGGATATAGTTTTGGAGTTTATCAGAAAGACTGATTAGATGTACATACCATGTTCGTACTGTGCTGTTATCTATATACGAGGTATGTTCAAAAAGTATCCCGAATTTTGTGTTTTTTCAAAAATTATGTAATTGTTCATGAATATCTATTTTGTCCCTTTCAAAGTAATCCCCACCAGATATTATACATTTGTGCCAACGTTTTTTCCAATCCTCGAAGGACTTCAAAAAATTATTTTTTGTGATCTTGTTCAGTTCCTCTTTCGATGCCGTCTTTATATCCTCAATCGTAGCGTAGCGTTGTCCTTTCATGGAGCTCCTCTGTTTCGGGGAGAAGAAAAAGTCACAGGGGGTCAGATCTGGGGAATACGGTGGCTGCGGCATTATTAGTGTGTTATTTTTGGGCAAAAATTCGCGCACAAGCAACCATGCGCGAGCAGGGCCGTTATCATGGTGCAAAAGCCATTTTTTGTTCTTCCACAAATCCGGGCGTTTCTGGCAGATTACATCGCGTAACTTGTGCATAACTTGCAGGTAATATTCCCTATTGACATTTGTACCCTGTGGCAAGAACTCATAATGCACCACGCCCCTACAATCAAGGAAAACTGTAAGCGAAACCTTTCCATTCGACCGAACTTGGCTCGTCATAACCATAAACGCTTTTTTCGGTCTTGGCTCATCATACGTGGGCTACTATATATATTTCTGGCCTAATAATGAAAATGCGAATATTTATCAACGAAAAAGGTTTTATTGTTTTTCAAAATATTCTCCATCAAGATTTATACACTTTTGCATGCGCTCAAACCAATTTTCGAAGCACTTTTTCCACTCCGATTGAGACACCTCCAAAACATGGTTTTTGAATGCTTCAACAGCATCTTCTGGCGACGAAAATCGTTGACCACGCATTTTTTTCTTGATGTGTGGGAATAACAGGGCTGTACGGAGGATGACCCATCAATTCGACGTTTTGTCCGGTCAAAAAGGCGCTGGTTTGAGCCGATGTGTGAGAGCTCGCATTGTCATGGTGCACAATGATTCGACTTCTCTTGTTCGTTTTTCGAATTTCTCCGAAGACTTCAGGCAAACAAATGGTGGTGTACCACTCAGAATTGACCGTCCTACGTTGCACAAGCGGAACAGTCGCCACATGACCAGTTTTGCCAAAGAAACAAGCGACCATTTGCTTCGAAGTGCTTCTTCCACGAACAACTTTCGTTGGATTTGACTCGTCTTGGAAGACCCACACGGTCGATTGCTGTTTTGTTTCGGGCTCATACGCATAGATCCATGATTCGTCACCTGTGACGATCTTATAAACGTCTTTTGAAGCACCGCGATCGTATTTTTTCAGCATTTCTTTACACCAATCCACACAAGCCTTTTTTTGAGCGATTGTCAAATTGTGCGGGATCCAACGAGAACAAACCTTTTTTACGGCCAGGTGTTCATGCAATATCGAATGTATGCTGGTGGGAGAAATGCCTAGGCATGCCTCTATCTCACGGTATGTCACATGACGGTCTTGCATTATCAGTTCACGTACGGCATCGATGTTTTCTGGAACAACGGCTGTTTTTGGACGACCTTCACGGAATTCGTCTTTGAGCGAGCGTCGGCCACGATTGAATTCGTTGTACCAGTTTTTCACAGTGCTATAGGATGGTGCTTCATAGCCATACAAAGATTTAAGTTCATCGATGCACTCTTGTCGTGATAATCCACGTCGAAAGTTGTGAAAAATGATCGCACGAAAATGTTCACGAGTTAATTCCATTTTTTTGCCAAATTGATTTTTTCAAGTCACTGTAAACAACACAAATGATAGTCGTACGTCAAAACGTTCTGAGTACGTTTATGCTAAAAAATGTCAAACTTTCCAATGGAAATGTCAGATCGCACCTGGCAACACTTAGTGTTGCCTAGGCCAGAAATATATATAGTAGCCTACGTAACCATAGTTATGACCCTCTGGAGCAAATTTTGGTCGTCGCGGACAGAGTTTAACAGCTCCTTAGCAATGTTAATGCGATGCTGTTTTTGGTCAAAGTTGAGTAAAAATCGAAGACGAGCCAAAACACGTGCAAGAAAAGCAGCTGTCAAAAATTAACTGAACATTTGAAATGGCCGAACTTGTCGGCATAAGTGAGAGACATGAGTACCAACATAACGCCACAAAAAATGGAAAATCGAATATGCGTAACCCGCGTAAATTCAAAATTCGCGATACTTTTTGAACAGGCCTCATATGTATCCTCAAATCTGTTAGTAGAACTAGAAAATGAGATCAAGAAAGCTACCCTGAGAAACACCATCATGAAAAAAATACAAATGACAAAAATAAAGATTTTTAACCACTTGAAAAATATCTTATAAAAGTTATAATTTAAGGTAAAGAAAATAAGTCAAATAAAGGGAACTCTTAAGTTTCGGAAGTAAGTCCAAATTCTAGATACGATCACATCCGTTGGAGATATCAAGAAACATTAGACAGCTAATACTCTTTCTGCTCAAAAAATAATGCTATAAAATCTATAATTGTAGTGAAGTTTTCAGAATTAATTTTAATTTTAAAATGAAAATATTTCAGAATTTCAAAACGGATCAAAATGATACAATAACTCCAAAACTCTAGAAAACCAATCCAATTACTTAAAAAATAATTGAATTTTTTATAGTACTTTTATTGGGAAACGTATAATAATTAATACATTGAGAGGATGGTTTTCCCATCTTATATAAAACAGATTAGAAATCCAGTTTAGAAGTACTATAACCGTAAATGCTGAGAATATGCACATACCAAAGACGAGAAAATATTGCACATAGCATGGTTATAACAATTTCATGATTACAACTTTCAAAGGTAAGAAGATGTTGCTGTACTTGCAAAAGTATAAGAAGAACATTAAAACGACCGCAAATGCCCCAATGTTGGAAACTTTCGCTTTTAATTCGGTTAACGTGTGTAAGACTTGCACATGAACCATGCTGGGCACTATTGGAGGCAATATCTGGTAGGACACCTGATGAAGCTACATGCATGATATTTTTTGCTACAGAAAGGTTACATGGAAGAGAATGTTAAAGTCTAACCCGAAGAAGCTACCTGTACAGAATCGTGAAAATGTAATTTTTCTTACCTGCGAATCTACCATAAATGTTAATAAAAATAATATGGACAGGTGGGCAGTGACAAGTATCAGCATTGTGTCTTAGTTTCAACTAGACTACAGATTTAATAAAATTCATTCAACTTCTCAGTGCCAGTCTTTTTCTTATTAATTAAATGTTTACGAGTATTTATTTAATTTAAGTAAAATTTTCTACTTGACCTTAGGTTGAATGCATAATTCCATTCTTCATTATATTAATAAATAAAAATGAAGAAATTTAATTCATTAAAATTTATCTAAAAGACACGAAGTGATTTTGAAATTTTTATAAAAAACAAATTTATTTTAAAAACAAACAAAACATAATATAAAAAATTTAAAAAAAATTATTTTACTATATTTTTAGGGAAAATGAAATACTCCATAAAATTTATGTAAATGTTGCCATAAATTAATTTCAAATTAAATAATATAAAATGAACAAATGTTAAATTTCATGTACAATAAAGTACCAGTAGTATTTTTTTTTTTAGAAATTTTTGTGTGACAATTAAAATGTGTTAGGGGATGAGATGGAATAAAATTACTTTAATGAGGAATCCACTTTTATAGATTTGGATGGTAGTGAAAGTATTAAAAATAGTTGAAACTTTGTAATTCCGCATTGAGGAGAACATCCGATAGAGCAACAAGGTCAATTATTTGTTGTTAAATTGTTTATAAATATATATGGTATACCAAAAAATATGTAAAAACTCACTATCAATACTAAATAAAATACAGCTAATCGGTATAAATTGCCAAAGAATTAAGGTAAACTTTTCTGTTTATCTTTTACGGTACAATGGATATTATAATGTTCGCAAAAAGCTGACCGAAGTTTGTCGTGTAAAGAAAATGCTTTTACTTTCTTCGTAATTATTTATGGGGACGAGCTGAATTATGGGGAAATCACAAGGAAAACCAAATTAATACCTTCGGTACAGCTTTTGACCTGAAGAAACTTTTAGCAACATAACAATTTGTCTTAGTATGCCAATCAATTTAATTGGATTCGTTGTTTTGCTACAAAATGACAATTGGCACGCAATAAATTTTTTCTTTTCGGAATTCTCCTATCCGTATTGATATACTCGTATTTAGTCAGTTTTGGACAGTACCATCCATGTCCGGTTATTTATTTGTATTTGTTGTTTTTTTTTTTACAAGTGATTTACTCACTAAATATTATAGTATTAGAAAAAAAAACCGAAATTTTTTCTAATTCTGTTTTATGTACAACACCACTTTTGTGTATAATAGTGCATATCTTTATTTCTTAACATGACCGATTTTTTTTTTGGATATCTATGTTTGGTCATTCAAAAAATCTATTCAATAATTTAGACAGTTTTTATACTATTTATTTATAATCACTAAAGGAAATTCTCTAGGATTAACAATACCGAATGGTTAAGTGTTTTATGCAAGTTTATTTAACGTCGATTAATTGACTTATCAAATGGTAAATGACTTAATAAAAAATGCTAATCTTCTTGATTTATCTAAAAAAATAATAAATTACTTATTTCAAAGGTTATTTGTAGTTTTTTTTTTACCACCACTGCTTTGATATATTTATTAGTAACTTTGATATTTTTATCTCTAAGAGCTTAAAAGGGAGAAAAATATTTAATTTTTATTGTTAAATTTTATTTAATATCTAATTTTGATTTTTTTCTAAATAAGATATTTTATTTGTCTTTTCAAAATAAATAAGTTTAAACCTATTTAAATAATTCCATGATAAATATATTTTGGTTAAAGGAACAGAAAAAAAGGTACACAAAAAAATATCTGAGGTGATATTTTAGGAAATGGTTTTTTATTTTTTTTAAATAAAAATATTTCAAATTCTAATAAATTTGCAGGATTAAGTAATAATTTTGGAATTTGGTTACTAAAAAAAATATTTACAATAAAAATTCAAAAATAAATTAATTATTCCTTAAAGTAGATTTCTTTAGCTTCAATGATAGCACAGATCAAAATATTAATATTTGACTACCAAATTATCAGTGGACTACCAAATTATATGATAAATTCTTCAGCGCTCGCTAGATAAGTTAATTAGAAAAATTAGGATGTATGAGGCTCATAACCACCACAAATAATTATAGAGCCATTGCATCAGCGTAAAGTTATTTTTGTCTGAAAGTTTCATTATTATTTTTGACAATAAGTAAGGACAAATATTTACCGTCCATTCTGAACGTCTTGACCAACTTATTCCATCTTAAGTTAAGGATTTACCAGGTGTATAAGCTTAAATCCGCTGTTCTTTAGTGAAAAAGCACATGTTTTTTTCATAGAAAGCAAAAACAAATTTATTCAAAGTACTTGTCCTCGCTAGTTACACATTTTCTCCATCTCTCGGGCAATTTGTGGATACCACGCCAAAAAATTCCTTCTCTTTCGAGGCAAACCACTCATGAAGCCATTTTCGGACGTCTTCGTAAGAATCGAAGTGCTGCTAAGGGAGCGCGTGGCCCATCGACGAAAACTGGTGGTAGTCGGAAGTGGCCAGATCTGGTGAAAAGGGGGATGGGGTAGCACTTCCCAGTTGAGTGTCTCCAAGGTGCGTTGTCGTGGAGGAAAATCAGCTTGTGATGTCTTTGTTGATAATCCGTCCTTTTTACATGCAGAGCATGGTGTAATTTGATCAGTTGTTGGTGGTAGCGGTGGGCATTGACAGTTTCACCTGGTTTCAACATCTCATAGTAGACGATACCCTGCTGATCCCACCAAACGTACCCTTGTGATCCCACCAAACAAGATGTTGATGGTTGGTCGGGATGAACCCACGATTTTTTGCGTTTAGGAATTCATGAGGCACCCATTTTCCGATCTTTTCAATCTTCCCCATGGCACGCAGACGCATGGAAATGGCTGGTTGAGTAACATCCAATTGCTTCGCGAGCATTTTTTGCAATTGGGTATCGTCTTCGTCGAAAAGTGCCTGCAATTGATGGTCCTCAACCTTCCTAGACCGATTTTCACGCTTCTTGTCTTCGAACCGACAAAACCAATCTCGGCACGTTGTTTCCGATAAAGCTCTGTCACCATAGGGCTCCATAAGCATTCGATGCGATTCGGCAGACGATTTATTTAAATTGAAGCAGAAAAGCTAAGCTTCCCGCATATACTCTTTTTCTGGCACAAAACTAGACATGATTACCAAAGGAAAAATGTATTTTTTTGTACGAAATTTCTGACAATGTGCACTGATTAATGTTGACAGATGTTAAACTCATAAAAAAAAGTATGATGTGCCCATGGTAGCTTAATACGCTCACTCACGCCATCTATGACCAAACAGCGGATTTAAGCTTATACACCTGATAAACATGTTTGTTTTTCACACTAATAATTTACTACTTATTATAAAAAATGTCATTCTCAATTGTAAAAAAACAAACTGTAAATTATATCTAAAACACTTTGTTTTGTTGATACAATTAATGTTTTCTAATAAAAGTATAATATTTATGAAAGATACAAAACAAAAAATTAATTTTGATACTGTTATTGAGGATACAATCGGATAGTATCACCTATGGAAGCATAATAATTCGATAAGATCTTAAATTAAAGTGTCACAAAATTTTTTTTCCACAGTAAATCACTTAAGATAGTAAGTATAAAAATAAATAAATAAATTAGTTAATTAATTTACTTTCAAAGAGAAAAGGAATTGGAATTGTTATTAATTGATTATTTTATTTAGTTTACTGATAGGACAAACGTCGTTGGTTGTCTTTTTCTCATAAAACCTTTGGCAAATCTTATTTTGTAACGACATTGAAACTCATTAATTTCTAAATTTACTACAACTAACTGAAATTTATTATACCCTTACAGAAATAAAACCCTTCAATATTTGAGTACAATAGAAACAGGAGT
The DNA here is from genome assembly GCA_958298945.1 of Atherix ibis. Lineage (NCBI taxonomy): Eukaryota > Metazoa > Arthropoda > Insecta > Diptera > Athericidae > Atherix > Atherix ibis. The sequence goes on from OY282606.1 coordinate 32,305,714, forward strand.
TATTTGCCAATAGTATCCTGTATAAAATAATTCAAAATTAGTTATTTTCACAAAAAAGAATAAAGTTAAAATGTTCGTGATTAAAAATAAAAAAGCTTTCCTTGCTCATAACATTAATGTGTTATGAATAATTCTTTCACTCACCTTTTCAGCAAAAAATTACTTTTAAATTCTAGTAAACTTTTGTTTATAACTTGGATTTACGAGTATAGATAAAAATTACTTATAAAGATTTTTATTAATACAATTTCAATTAAAATCATTAATAAAAAATAAATTGAAATGATTTTCTATTAGATAAAATAGATCTTTTTATACCAACACGGAATAAATACATTTCAACATTAAATGCATCTATCATGATTTAATTTAAAGGAAATAGAATGTTATTAAGATAACCTATGTACAACATAAAAAAGTAATTATGAAAGTGTTTATTTGGAATTCTAATAATTCTTTCCATAGAAAATAATGGATCACGTTCACAACGAAAATTTTATATTGCTTTCAGGAAAATGACTTTTATTGTCATGCTCTACGGCTTTACTATATTTTATTTAATGTCCTGAATTATTTAGAATACTGCCTAGCCATATAGACTAATCTACTTCTAATATATGAAGATAAAATGAGATATATTTTTTTAAATGATTTCAAATGTCATAATCATAAGTCAGGAGGAAAATTATTACCATATAATTCGGGAATAGATGTAATAATTTATCTGGAATATTTCAATTTACAATAATAACAACCAGGATTGACATAAATTTTTGTTAAATATTAAATAATGATATACTTAAGATATTAAAAGTAATTTTTTTTATTATTTTGCTGTAAAATCATTCTTTCAAAAGTTACACAGGAAACTCAAAAGTCATCTGCTAATATTTAAAATGAAAAATAATATATTTTATTATAAAATTGCTGGACCATATTTTATATGTGGTCTGTTCAAAAAGTATCGCGAATTTTGTGTTTTATCAAAAATTATTTGTGTTTTTTCAACCCTTCAAAGTAATTCCCACCAATTATTATACGAGGGTTGTTCAATAAGTCCTTAGAAAATCCAAGAAATTGCACTCGTAGTGTCGGTAAAGATTTTTTTTTAAGTAGCATTATCGACAGGAAAGCTGTCAAAATTTCAGCTCGATCCATAGCGTAGGTCAATTTCTACCGTCGATTAAAGTTAACGACATTTATTTGTGTATAACAATGGAAAAAAGTGAGTTTAGAGCTGTCATGAAACATCTCCATTTGACAGGCTTAAGCCTGAAAGAAAACAAAGCCGAGTTGGATGCAGTTCATGGCATATCTGCACCTGTGTTTGCGACGGTTTACAATTGGGTGAATGAATTTAAACGTGGCCGTTCATCCACAAAAGATGAACATCGTTCAGGACGCCCAGTTGAGGTGTCTACTCCTGAAATCATCGACAAAATCCACGATCTGATTTTGAACAATCGGCGAATTAAAGTGCGCGAATTAGTTGAGGCCACGGGCATATCACAAGGTACAGTCGCTTCAATTTTGCATGAAAAATTATCTGAGGAGAATAAGCGCAATCGTGTAGTGGACTCTGAGGCTAAGTTGGCACTCTTTCATCGCAATCTTGCCGAATTCCTTCGTCGATATGTCACTGTGGACGAAACCTGGATACACTACTACACTCCAGACACGAAGAGACAGTCATCACAGTAGATTTTCAAGGGTGAACGGGCTCCGAAGAAGGCAAAAACTGTGCCATCGGCCGGCAAGGTGATGGCCACGGTCTTTTGGGATTCGCAGGGCATCATTTTTATCGACTACTTGGAAAAAGGAAAAACAATAACAGGAGCGTATTACGCGTCGTTATTGCAACGGTTGAGCGAGGAAATCAAAGAGAAACGCCCCCATCTGAAGAAGAAGAAAATCCTCTTGCATCAGGACAATGCGCGTGTGCACACTTACGCTGTTTCCATGGCCAAAATTGTGGAAATCCTATTTTTTGGACGGGATAAAAATTTTGGAAAAGTGTATAGAACTTAAAGGAGATTATGTTGAAAAATAAAAAAATTCTTTTTAAAAAACAGTTTTTTTCCATCTTTTTCTAATGACTTATTGAATGACCCTCGTATACTTGTCCTGACGTTTCTTCCAATCCTTGAAGCACTTCAAAAAATCATTTTTTGTGATCTTGTTCAGCTCCTCCTTCGATGCCGTCTTTATCTCCTCAATCGTAACGTAGAGTCGTCCTTTCATGGGGCTCTTCAGTTTCGGGAAGAAGAAAACGTCACAGGGGGCCAGATCTGGGGAATACGGTGGCTGCGGCATTATTGGTGTGGCGTTTTTGGTCAAAAATGGCAAAAGCCAATTTTTTTTCCTCCACAAATCAGGGCGTTTCTGACGGATTGCCTCTCGCAATTTGCGCAAAAATTGCAGGTAATATTCCTTATTGACCGTTCTTCCCTGTGGCTAGAACTCATGATGCAATGCGCCCCTGCAATCGAAGAAAACTGTAAGCAAAACCTTCACATTCGACCGAACTTGGCTCTTTTTTCGGTCTTGGCTCGTGTGGCAGCTTCCATTTGGATGATTGTGCATTGGTTTCCATGTCATAGCCATAAACCCATGATTCGTCATCAGTTATGACCCTCTGGAGCAAATTTGGGTCGTCGCGGACAAAGTCCAACAGCTCCTTAGCAATGTTAATGCGATGCTGTTTTTGGTTGAAATTGAGCAAAAATCGAAGACGAGCCAAAACCCGTGCAAGCAAAGCAGCTGTCAAAAATTAACTGAATATTCAAAATGGCCGAAATTGTCGGCATAAGTGAGAGACATGAGTACCAATATAACGCCACAAAATATTGAAAATCGAATATTCGTAACCCGCGGAAATTCAAAATTCGCTTCGTATTTGTAAGTAGCCCCAAGATCTGAGATGTGGATCAGGATTCTAGATGCGATAGATTACTTAAAGTCCTGATGCATATTAGAAGAATAATCGTAAACTCTTTGATAAATAGAATACTGATGTGCTATAACTTCCATGGGAAGCTCTCAACAAGGTTCAATCCTTGGTCATGTACGACGTATTGGAATTTACAAACATTAATGGTAAGACTACCCAACTTTGAGTGTAATAATCATGCCTAACAATGGACGGCCCTGACAATGGAAGCTGTCATCCACTATTATGAGTTTTTTATTTCTCCATGCAGCCCCTATTTGGTCAAAAGCTGTGATAACCGAATCGTACAAGTGTCGAGCGATGGTGGTATAATTGTCGACAAACTTCGATTTCGTATTATCTCGGACAACGCTGTCATTGTAATTACTAGCATGTCACCAGTCGAGCCTTTTGCGTATGGGAGAGTCAAGGCTCCTATTATCGAGGATGCGAAGAAGAATAAATTCATCAGCTATGAGGAAAGAAACGAAATTGCGTCGATATGGCTATGATATTGGGACTTATCGACTAAAGAATGAATGAAGACATGCTCATTTTGCTCCAAGCTGGACGGTGATGCAACATTCCCCACTTATCGTCTCAAAATAAAGGACGCATAATGCGTATCCTGTATTTTTCCATTGTTTTCGCTTTAACAAAGCAAGAAAATTTTCGATCAACGTCTGTCCTAGTAGGGAGTCATTGCAAATATGGGTAATTTAGAAGCTTCATCATAAAAAAAATTACCAGTCTAAGCTTCATCATTTTAAAAATTTATAACAATGGCCCTAAATTTAGCTGAGTTAAAATCACACACAAGTAAGAATTTGGTAATTAAAAGATTTCTCCATAGTCTCGAAAGGAAAAGCAAGTTCCAAGTTCAAACGGAGCATAAAAGTCCTAACTTCTGTAAAGTTAATTATTAAGAATATACTTTAAAAGATATTATAACAAAAAAAAAATCATTAACAATTTCACAATAAGTTTAACTCTTTTTATGAATAAAAAAAAGGAAAAACCTTAAGTATATAATAATTTAGAAGAGAAATTCTTTAAAAAAAATCAAAATAAATTAAATATTTTTAATTAGAACTAAATTCAAGCTGAATTAAGTAAAGATAAGAAAATTATTTAAGAATACTTGAATTATCATTAATTGTACTGAACAAAAGGAGATCAACAGTTTATTTTACTCTCAACATTCAAGGACACACGTGTGTGTAAAAATCGATTTTTCGTTCTAAATTTTATCGTCTTCTATGCATGTATGTGAATATAATTTGTACTTATACATTGATAAGAAGATACCTTTCCAATAAATTTCAGTTAAAATAAAAGAAATTTTCTTGCAGATAAATACAAATATTTTTACAAAAAAATCCAATAAATAGAATTAAATTGTACTAGAGCAAAAGTTATTTTCGATAAGATTAAATTTGAGAAAGTAAGAAAATATCCTAAAAAGACATTTTAGTATTAATGTCAAAGATTGTAAAAATATTCAATGCTAAATTTATTTAAAATATAAAGACTCCAGGTGGAAATATTGTGAATTTGTTATTGTCAGTAAAATTGAATATAAAACTTAAAAAGATGAATTTTTATAGGTTTAAATGATATCCTTTTTATAAAATTACTTAACACTATAAAGTATAATTTATTTTGCAAATTTTCTGTGACATATGAAAACATATGTATTCAAAAATAAAATTACGTTTATTTGAAAAAAAAAACCAATTACTTTCAATCTTTAGTAAAATTATTACGTATTTATATAATTATTATTGGCAGAAATCGACTCAGTAATTTTATGGAGTCACACGAACTTTTTATTGGACATATTTTACTTCTCTTCCAAACATAATAATAAATAATTTTTGAATTAAATGTTCACACGTTCAAATAAGATGAACAGCAGCCAACTAATATTTATATAAGATTATACTAAAAAAAAAAAAATACTAATAATTAATTATTGATCAATAAAACAAAATTTAATGCTACAATAAATATAGTTCGAGAATGAATTATAATATTTTGCCTATAAAACTGTAAAGCTGGTTAAATTGTTCGTAAACATTCAGATTATTATAGAGGCTTATGTCCTTGACATAGTCTCCTTTCTATAAATTGCAACTATATATAAAAAGTGTGCTCATGTATGTTTGGAAATATAAAATTACCCGCATTTGGGCACTTTCGGATTTGTCAATCAACAGTTTCGTCAGATGGAGAAACAAAAATAATAATTGCTTTTGATGAGAATCGGCTAGTGTGAAATTGGCTCTTGTTAAGAAGAAGGAAAACTGTTTTTTCTGCAATGTAGTAACTAATTATTTTCCCTGCGGTTGGGATTCTGGTTGGATTTGATTTTTGGAAGACGAAAAGGCTCTGGAACAAAGAAGTTCTAATGAACAGCAACCGTGGACTTGATTCGCAAACTTGAAACGAAAGTACGTCTTTGCGGGAATGCTGTTTGGACTATATAACCAGCCTTCAACCGTACAACTAATCACATGATACGACTTACGCAATACGCTAATCACAATATTCAAAGACGTGAAGATGAAATTAAGAGGGTCCATCGGATGAGCACTTTTTTAAGGTGCACATATGGATTCGGTATGGTGAACAGATGGGATTTATTTCTAGTAGTACTTTCGCTTCTGTTGTTGTTGTCTCCAATGATCATAACGACGACAATGATGACGATTATGATGAGGATGATGCGAAACCATAACTAATTACGGCAATTATTTATGTTACGATGATGATCGGCAGCGGATTGTGGTAATAGCGTAGATAGCCAACAATTTTGTATAACATGTGCTAATGTGACAACCTCGTCAGACTGCATATCGCATATTTCTCTTATAAACGTCCACACACTGTACATTATCCAAACATAAGTAAATCTGATGAAATATTACGTTTCGATATTGTACATAGTCGTAATTTTCTTGATAGGGCCAACTAGGTGAGTAGTTAAGGAACCATTAGGTTAGTCTCGTCCACTAGCAGTCGGTAATGGAAAGTATCCAAAGAAGTTTGTTCACCTTTCGCCTACGTCCCCAGTACTCAAACACAAATTACACCTTCCAGTTACGTTTATTTATTTTTTGCAGCGACGAAGTTAATTGTGCGTGCTGCTGATTAACCAATTGACATTACGGTGCTGGCATCCAATAATTTGCATTACAACCGCAGTAAATCTTTGCGATGAGGCTATTTCGAATTCCGTGGAGATTCGCACTAGAAATGGCGAATGTGAAAATGTGGGAATATGGGAAAAGACGTAACTGCTTTATGGCAAACTATCTCCAAGATGTAATAGCGTCCAGTCACCGGCATGGCATGACAGAGTGCCATCGGACAGCATGTGTTTGGCATTTTAAATTGATTTGACGGTGAATTTCCAACGATGTGTCGAATTTCGATAGCAAAATCGACAACCGGAAGCATATTTATGAGATCGACTAATCTACTGCGATGCACTTCCTCTTCAAGATAGTACTGTTTATAGCAGATCTAAAACTAAACTCTATCTATCGATGCAAATCATGTTAAGTTAAGGCTATAAAATTCTCTACTGACATCGTTCATATTTGATCGTTGCCTATGAACGAATATCGAATTATATTCACGATATTTCCACCTTTCCAAATGGCTATCCTCCTAGGCTTCATGAAATCTTCAAAACTACCTAAAAACTATGCACATCGTCTTCATGTACTATTTCAATTGTCCAAGTTTTTATCAGTTAATATGTATTAACTGAATGCTGGTTGATGATTGGACTTGAAAAGAAAGTAACTAACCAGTCATGATTTATTCGTGGTATCTAATAATCAACAAAATCAACTCTTCTTCTTCTCATACGATAGCGGATTTATGAGAAAATTTTCCCTAGATTTGATCGAAATTTTAATTTTTATTCAAACCACCGGCAAGCTTCTGGGAATTTTGCTAAATGAAGAAGCAAAAAGGAAGAGTCCGAAGAGACACGAAAAGCCACACAAGGTCGAAATAACAATTTCCGCCAGTCACACGGTGCAATGGAGATTGGCTAGTACGTGAATATTAAAATAATGTCGTCGGTGACAGTAAGAGCTTGAAAAATTGTTGGTTGTTGTGAATGCTAATGTGCGAAAAATTTATATATCTTGATAATGTTTAACAGTTATTACAAAAATCATACAAAACGGAAGGTTTTCCCTCTGGTTAGCCCTGTAAATGATAAAAAATTCAACTGTATCTGACCCCGTTTTTAATAATTACATAGAAATGGGCAATTATTTCAGCACTTCTTCTTACATCATATTTTAGGTACACGACAAGGGTTGACAATATTTATGTTTGCCTTAAAATGTATTAAATCTCTGGATCATACGGAATATGAATAATACTTTTCATTAAGGATAAAGAATTTTCCATTATAAATTTCATATAACAAAATTAATAAGACATAAACAATTTATTCTGTTTTCTTTTAAATGATTCAACAATTTATTTATGTTTCCAATTTTAAAAATATCCTCATTTTGATAATATTTATAAGTAAATTCAATGGGCAATTTTTAATAATTGCCCTTTAAATAATAATAATATTTATAAGTAAATTTAAAGGGTAGGTGAACACTTTTTCAAATTAGGAGACTATGAATTTGGTTAATAAAATGTATTATTTCACACATGATATTTATGCAAACAGTTTATTTAATTTATAAAAATTAAGTTTAATTACATTGAATAATGAAAAGAGTTTATTTTCATTAATACAATTTAATTATCATGAAAATTCATGCTATGTAATTTAATTGTTAATACTTTCATTTTAAATTTCTTTACAAAATTTTAGATATTCAAGATAGTAAATTTAAATTTATAAATTTATGTCTGCTTTTCTTTTGATTGCAAACAGTTTTTTTTAAAGACAATTTAGTTTTTATTTTAAAAAAAAACATACGTGAATATTTACAATATAAATTTATATAAAAAAATATACATTAACACCACTAATAATAAATTAAAATTTTGTAGTATCTATCTGAGATAAATAAGTATTTAAGTAATCGTTTTGTTAGATTTTATTCAAAAAATAAGCAATTAAGCTTTTAGAATTTTTCATAATAAAACTTTTTCTATTACAGAAAAAAGGATAAAATATGCAAAACTTTCTGGAAAATTTTAATAATAGTAGTTTAATGTAAAACTGGTGGATATTTTTAGTAAACTTCAAAAGGAATTAACATTTTTCAAAACTAGAATAAAAGAGAAATTTTTGTATTATAAAATAATATAAATACTTCTAAGTAAAAGTTTTTCAATAATGGTGATTTCGGTAAAAGAGAGTCTTTGAAAAATTCCGATTTTTAAACTATTTACCTTAAAACTATTTACCTTAAAACAAACAATATAATATAGAAAAATAAATATCTGGCAAATAATACAATAAAAATCATATAAAAGCTATAGAGAAATAGCTAAAAATATTTTATTAATAAAACTATGTTATAACTCACAAAAAATTTAACATAATTTAAAAGAGCCTAATTCATAAGATTTCTTATACCAATTCTAGATACAGTTTCAAAGTTTATATCTGTAAATATTATATTTATCTGATAATAATAAATTTATTTATATTTAAATTATAGGTAAAATATTAGAAAAATATATAATTAGATAGATAAGAATTACGATTTTTCTTAAAATTATGCAAATCTTTAAAAAGGTTACTCTAGTTGATCATCTATATTTCCGTGCAGATAATTTTTCTTTAATTCTTCAATATCTGATCTAAAAAATGTTATTCTAGTTTTTTTTTAAATTACTGAAATTTTATGATAACAACGAATATAAATCGAATAGCAGACCAACAAATTTATATCTGAAATCTTTGCAGAAAACTATTTGGATTTTTCAATATTATATGCAATTTTTCTTGAAAATAATAACAATTAGTATAGTGATAAAATATAAAATCAAGCTCCACTTCCATTTATCGAAAGAGCCCCAGACACTATCCGACTGACTACCAGTTGGAGTATCAAGAAAATTAATCTTGCCTTAATCGACCTTTCACTTGCTCAGTAAGATTAGTAGTCGCATCTTTTCGGAATGAAGCTACTACTACCTCTCAAGTTGGTTACTTATTAATATATAAACTTGCACAGATTAAAACCAATGAATTGCACCCGTATACCAAATGAAATAAAATAAATTTCCACCAAGACTGAATAAATTCATTTTACTTTCATGATGATCATATCGTAAATCAAGTCCGCTATCATTTCGATATTCCAGTAGAAAGGTTTGATTTTATACCAAAATTTAATGGGAAAATAAAATCTTTTCGTAAAAGTTTCTATTAAAATTGATTTAGAATAAAAGAAAATCTCTCTGTTAAGTTATGAGTTTTATCATAAAAAAAGGGATTATCACCAAAGAAAAAAATGGTATGCGTCGAGCTAATACAAAGATTTATTTTTAAATAAGTGGGATTATAAATATTATTTAAATTTATTAATAAATAAAATATTGAAAAGCTTCCGAAACTATGGAGTATAAGTTTTATTTAATTTACTATTAAATATTTAAAAGAAGAATTTTTTTATAGCAATTTTTATCTAATAAAAATAGATACTGCATCTACCAGGTGTATAAGCTTAAATCCGCTGTTTGGTCATAGATGGCGTGAGTAAGCATATTAAGCTACCATGGGCACGTCATTTTTTTTTTAATGATTTTGACATCTGTCAACATTAATCAGTGCATATTGTCAGCAATTCCGTACAACAACATGCATTTTTCCTTTGGTAATCATGTCTAGTTTTGTGCCAGAAAAAGAGCATATGCGGGAAGTTCTGCTTTTCTGCATAAATTTGAAGAAATCGGCTGCCGAATCGCATCGAATGCTTATGGAGACTTATCGTGACAGTGCTTTATCGGAGACAACGTGCCGAGATTGGTTTCATCGGTTCAAAGACGGCCATTTTGACTTGTGGGACAAGAAACGTGAAAATCGGTCTATGAAGGTTGAGGACAATCAATTGCAGGCTTTTTTGGATGAAGACGATACCTAATCGCAAAAAATGCTTGCGGAGTAATTGGGTGTTACTTAATCAGCCATTTTCATGCATCTGCGTGCCATGGAGAAGATTAAAAAGATCGGAAAATGGGTGCCGCATGAATTGAACGATAGGCAGATGGAGCGAAGCCAAAACACACGCGAAATCTTGCTCGCCAGACAAAAAAGAAAGTCGTTTCTGCATCGGATTGTGACAGGCAATGAGAAGTCGATATATTTCGAGAATTCTAAATGCAAGAAATCGTGGGTTGATCCCGTCCAATTGCTTCGGACGAAAGACGATGCTGTGCGTTTGGTGGGATCAGCAGGGTATCGTCCACTATGAGATGTTGAAACCTTGTGAAACTGTCAATGCCCACCGCTACCACCAACAATTGATCAAATTGCACCGTGCTCTGCGTGAAAAAAGAACGGATGTCAAAGATATGACAAGCTGATTTTCCTCCACGACAACGCACCATCGCACGCGTTAAAAATGGCCCAAAACTACTTGGAGACACTCAACTTGGAGGTGCTACCCCACCCCGCTTATTCACCAGACTTGACTCCTTCCGACTAGCACCTGTTTTTGTCAATGGGCCACGCGCTCGCTGAGCAGCACTTCGATTCTTAAGAACACGTCCGAAAATAGCTTCATGACGGGTTTGCCTCGAAAGAGAAGGAAATTTTTGGCGTGGTATCCACAAATTGCCCTAGAGATGGGAAAAATGTATAGCTAGCGAGCGCAAGTACTTTGAATAAATTTGTTTTTGCTTTCTATGAAAAAAACATATGTTTTTTTTGACTAAAAACCAGCGGATTTAAGATTATACACCTGGTATATCTATAAGTTAAATTTGGTTATTAGGTATTTTCAAATTATTTTTTGATATCGAAAAATTTACTTTTGAAAATTAGTACAATATATAAAATAATTTTATGAGGAAAAAAAAATGTCTTTTGCCAGAAAATTCAATTCAAAATAATTTATAAAAATCACATTTATTAACTCTCTTATTTTTAATACTGGTCAGCTTATATTGTTTATAAAAAGATACTGAAAAAAATATAATGAATTTTGCTTCCGATCTAAATTGTCTATCATTGTTGGTTATACAGATGATGTGGCCATACTCACTCTGGTTTACGAGATAGCAAAAGATGGTAAATCAACAAAAATGTGCTCACGCTACATTCACTCTTTGTCAAAAGTCACTTACTCCCTGACAACATAATTCAACAATGTAATAAATACGTTATCGACAACTAATTATACTACGAGTACTAAACAAACATCTAAAATTAACAATAAATTATAAACTTTAATTAATTTTTTTTTTTAAAGTAATTTTCTATTTTTTTAATTTAAATGCTCATGTTTACCAATTCAATATCTCAGTATAATAGTACCAAGATTCTAAAGCTACTTTTAATTAATTTTAAATATGGTTTCTGAACTTTATTAATTTTTCTAGTTTGCTAAGTCTTTTTTAAATATATAAAAAAAAAGATTTGATAGATTTTAATTAATTTTAAATATCGTTTCTGAACGAATTTCAATCATTTTTCTGGTTTGTTAAAGCTTTTTGTATAAAAGCTTTTCATGATATTTTCTGAAAAATTCATAAGAACTCCTAAAAGTCTTACTATTTAATAAAATAATATGATTATCTGATACCAATTTAATATTTTAAAACTAATTTCTATAAAAGCATCTAAATAATTTATAAAATTCAAATTATAAATATTGTATAACTAACTACATTTAATAAGAGTGGAGTAATTTCGTCATGAACTTTTCAAAACAAACCACCAATTTTTATACTCACTCGAATTTTAATACAACCAAATACCTTGAATTCAAACATTTTTGATTAACATTATTATTTGAATGAATAATTATAAGCACTATATTTATGTAAATAGATTCACAAAATTTAATATGATTTTATTATTTATGAGTTTTGTACTATGAATTTGGAAAATCTTGCTTATTACTCAAGACTCTATCTTTGCACAACAATTTTATATACACGCCCGCAATTTTATTAACACGAGTATCTAAAATTTTCTTTATTTTAATATTTAATGAAATTTTTTTTTTTTAAATAAAAATGAAATGAGTTTCCAATAATGGTGTATAGATATGTTCAACCTTTTAACTTTTTAGTTTATGTACTCTAAATTTGTAATGATACCCGTATCTGCTTGGGCAATAGTTTTCGTTTTTAATTAAAATTGTTTGATGCAGATTTTTAAAAGTATAAATTAGGATTTCTAATACAAAGAAATGCATTTTGAATATTAATTTTTACTTACCATATATGATAGAAATAAACTTATACAATTTATGAATAATAATATATGGTATAGTATATTTAAAGGTGTATTAATTACAAGGTATTTGTTACGTGTAAACATGAGTTTATGAGTACATCACATGCGATTTTATGGTTAATTCATTTCAGCATATATCAGACTTTATAAAAAGTTAACTAATTTTATTTTAGTCTCTACCATATGTGTAATGGATATTCCAAAATTTCATATAAAAAATACAAGCAATTTGGATGCAAGTTAAAGTTTTAGATAAAATTTATTAAAAGTATACTAAAAATTTGAATAATTATTTTTTCTTTGAAAAAACCACTCTCTCCAAAAATAGAAATAAAATTAAAATATTTAAAATTTATAAGTTAACATAGTTTAATTATTTTCTTGTAACTGAAAATATTAAAATTCATCAAAACTAACTAAAGTAATTAATTAATTTGTATTTGCAACGTGACCTTATGCAGTTAAAAAATTATCGTAGTAGCAAAGAAATATTGCATCTAACAGCAAGGAAAAAATATGTAAATTTTTCAAATTTATTCAATTCCAAAATAACAAAATTGCCATGAAGGTAGTATATGAATTTAAAGTTAGTGGAAAATATGTTTATATAACAGTTCGTGTTTACTATGAAAAACAAAAAAAATTATCAGAAAAAAAGTTGATCAATTGCAGACATTTATAAAATTAAATTGTTTGAATTTTGACAAAGGATTTTTCTGTGCAATAAATTATTAAGCAAATTTTTAAGTATATCTTATTTTTAAAAGATAAAGAAAAAAATATATATCTTAGCATTTCCATTATTTATAAAAGATAATATTTTTTAAAACCTCTTGCAGATCTAAATACTTTTCACGCCATTTTTTATGTTGTTTTCGTACATTTTTGGCTACAATTCGGGCATTAGTTGGTTTTTATTAAATTTTTTTTTTATTTGTTTAGGTATCTATAACTATATATATATTGTAACAAGTACACGAGATTTTAACATTTTAATAAATGTTGTGGCCAATTTCTTTTTAAACGCCGTCGACAGTAAATAGGGAAGGTAACAGAGAAAAGCTTTTTAATAAGAGGATTATAGTGATATGACAGTCGAGAATGAAACTTTTTATAACGAGAGACACACAAATTGTGAACGAAGGGAATAAATTTGTTACGAGCATAGAATGGGGCATCAACGATTTTTCGGAGGATTTTAGATTGAACGGATTGAATGCGATTGGAATTGGAAACCTTGATAGAACCCCATAGTTTGTTTGTTTGTAAGGTCCCTTAGACATGTGCCAGGGGCCACTTCATAGCGCCACGACCGTGAGGCCTTTTGGCGACTTCGTAGTACGTGTGGGAAATCATCTGAGAGAGACTGGTCTGTGTTTAGTAGTATAGAATATTGAAAATTTTGTTATATTTTGTGGAGCAGATTAGTATGTTGTATAAGTTTAAATAGGGGACTAGGGAATGAAGTTGTTGGGTCGAGGAGCTCCATAATAGGATGAATCCTGCTCGCAAAGTAGTTCTTGGTTATGTGGCATTCCTGTAGAAAGGGACGATTGGTGTTGCCAAAAAGGAAGTTATGGGTAAGAGCAGTATGTCCAATCCGACAATATACTGGTTTGTTAGTGATTCTCCAATGAGTCGACAAAAATGTGTCGCTATTGATCCAGCCATCGTGTCTGCGGAAAGCTAAAGGTGTTAGTTGCCATTCTGTTAGTAGGCGAGGCAGATTGGGAGTGACTGTGATTACCGGCCGACGGAGTGTTTCTCCAGCCAACTTGTCAGCACTTTCGAACCCCATAGTTAAATACCGTACGTCGAGATCGATTTTAAAGTTATATTGTAAATTAAAAGTATGTTCTTTAGTGTAAGTTTCGATCGGTTATCCAGTAGCCTATTTTAGACGTAATATGAGCGTTCTAAGTAAGTCATTTATCTAGTTTTAGTCCCAAATAGTGTACTTTGTCTTTTGATAGAAAAATATCGATGTTATGGTGTATTTTGTTGCGGGAATCTTTGCAGAGAGTGAAGTTAGCATGTACGAGGTCTGTTCAAAAAGTATCGCGAATTTTGAATTTTCGCCGGTTACGTATATTCGATTTTTGATTTTTTGTGGCGTTGTATTGGTACTCATATCTCTCACTTCTGCCGACCAGTTTAGCCATTTTGAATGTTCAGTTAATTTTTGACAGCTGCTTTGCTTGTACGTGTTTTGGCTCCTCATCGATTTTTGTCCTTTCCAAGAAATTGATCAAAGAATCTGTATCAAATTTTGTGTGAAAAACTAAATTAATTGCGCGGACGCATTCCGAATGTTGACTGTGGCATATGGTGAAAATGCTACCTTGGACGGAAGCAACCTTTATCGGTGGTAGAAAATGTTTTCAGAAGGCCGAGAAAATTTGAACGACGAAAATCGTGCCAGACGCCCGAGCACGTCAACAACAGATAAAAACATTGATGAAGTGACGAAAATAGTATTGGCCAATCGTCGAATCACCGTTGGAGGTGTTGCTGAGGACTTAAACATATCAATTTTTACCAATGATTTGGCATGAGACGGGTCGCCTCGAAATTCGTACCAAAATTGCTCAATTTCGAACAAAAACAGCATCGCATTAATATTGCTAAGGAGCTGTTTGACTCTGTCCGCGAAGAAAAAAATTTGCTCTAGAGGGTCATAACTGGTGACGAATCATGGGTTTATGATTATAACGTGGAAACCAAAGCTCAATCATCCCAATGGAAGCTGCCGCACGAGCCAAGATCAAAAAAAGCGCGCCAAGGCCGGTCGAATGTGAAGGTTTTGCTTACAGTTTTCTTCGATTGCAGGGTCGTGGTGCATCATGAGTTCTTGCCACAGAGTAGAACGGTCAATAAGGAATATTACCTGCAAGTTCTGCGCAAGTTGCGCCAAGCAATCCGCCAGAAGCTCCCGTATTTCGAGAAGAACAAAAATTGGCTTTTGCACCATAATAACGCCCTGCTCA
Source organism: Atherix ibis (assembly GCA_958298945.1). NCBI lineage: Eukaryota > Metazoa > Arthropoda > Insecta > Diptera > Athericidae > Atherix > Atherix ibis. The sequence goes on from OY282606.1 coordinate 32,321,036, forward strand.
GGCATCGTTGCTTGTAAGCGTATTGTTGGCCAAAAACAAATACACTAATAATGCCGCATCCACCGTGTTCCCCAGATCTGGCCCCCTTTTGACTTTTTCTTGTTCCCAAAACTGAAGAGCCCCATGAAAGGAGGACGGTACGCTCCGATTGAGCAGATAAAGACGGCATCGAAGGAGGAGCTGAACAAGATCACAAAAAATAATTTTTTGAAGTGCTTCGAGGATTGAAAAAATTGTTGGCGCAAGTGCACAATATCTGGTGGGGATTACTTTGAAGGGGACAAAATAGATATTCATGAATAAATAAATAATTTTTGAAAAATGCAAAATTCGCGATACTTTTTGAACAGATTTCGTACACTCTTCTGCTCTCCATCTTGTAAACCAGTCTTGCAAACTTTTGTGATGAATATTAATATTTAAATGCTCTAATTTATTGAAATTGTCAGCGTAAATACGTAGCTTTACAAGAATAAGTCCAACGGCATGAAATTGTATTGATCTTGCAGACCAATTGAAATGACCAAATCTGGAAATTATTCGTCCTGCGAACATTTTACAGAATTTTGGTCGTACTGTGTGGGTTGTGGTGCTATTTTGTTGGATGACGCCGCTGTATTTTTTAAACCATGATAATTGATATACTATGGTAAAAACAAATCAAAATTAATGAAATATTTTTCTGAAATACTTTTTTTTTCAATAAGTAAATTGAGTTCTAATTTATAACAAGATTTACTGGAATAGATTTTCGATAAATATAATCGTTAGTAATTTTCTTGGAAAGATTAAAAATTATATTCGTAAATGGCAGAAAATTCTAAACGGAAATAAAGGAGAGCGTAATATGTGATTTATATCTAGAAAAAAGACCTCAATTAAAATTATAAAATAAAATATTTTAGTACAAAACTAATATAATATTAGTTTTGTACTAAAACATACTTGCAAAAAAAAAATCTTTTCTTTATAAAACATAAATCATATCAAATATTCAATAGATATTTTCGTAGATTTTTATGATAAATCCTTTATTTATTTTTTATTTTGTTCTATTAATTACATAGATAATATTTTTCACGAAAACTCAATATTTATAAGCATTTTGTTTAAACTCTTATAATATGTACTTGGGATGGTATGTTAACTGATTCTTTTTAGTGTATAGTGAAAAATCTGTTGGGATAATGTACACACAGGATCTCTATTAATTTTCATACTAATTTCTGCCATAAATTAACTAGTACCCATATCAACATGAAATTAAAATTGAATAGTAAATATTATAAATTTTATTTTAAAATAGATATACAGAAATCTTCAGGAAGGATCTGTTTTTATAAATTTTTTTTATTTCATGAAACAAGATAAAATTTCCATAAGTTTGAAGAGGAGAACTGTACACTTTACAGGCAATGATAAAATATGAATACAAGTAGCATACTTGAACCATTTCAAAAACTAGTCTATGAAAGATTTCTTTAGAAAATAAACAAAATCCTGTACGATTAAAAAAGTTGACGTAAAAAGGTAATAGAGCGGTGACCTAATTTCCAAAGAACTAAACAAAAACTTAAGAGCAGATAGAAAAGTGTACTTGTAGGAGATGATAAATATCAAATAAATTATGAATGTTCATTTTTATTATTCTCTTAAATATTTAGTAAAAAGGATATTTATAAATTAATAGATTTTAACTTTATTTATTTAGCATACAAAATAAAGATGCAAAAACTTTCTTATTATTAGTCAGTTTTTAATAAGTCAAAGAATACGATAAGATAAAATTTTCGAAAAGGTATATTAATATTAATATTTTTATTATTTAAACTTAGCTATTAGCAATAAAAAAAATGAAAATTCACAGAAAATTCAGTAAGTAATCTTTTAAATATTATATTAAAATTGAGATAATATTCAAAAATTTCAAATTCTATATTTTCACTCAAATATGTTAAAGAACATTAAAATAAGGATAAATAATATCGATTTGGCAGGTAAGTCAGTTGGGACTTCCCCCTCCCACCTTTGTATCAGATACTTTTATACAATATCTTCAAAATTCTATATTTTTAGTTTAATTCTTTTCTTTATAATTAGTTAATTTTATTTCTCCAAAATATACCAGGTGTTGGAATTAATTCGTAGCGTTTTACAAAAGATGGCGTTAGCCACACATACAAAAGTAAATATTCTTCCAGAAGCTACTGACATAACGCAACTTTTCCACTATATGACATTTAGTTATAGTGTCAGTGGCACTTGTTGCGCAGTGTCAAACATCAAAGTACCGCTGAAAGTCATCGTATTTTAGTGGATGTCTACGGCGAACATTCTCTTGCTGAGCAAATTTGCAGAAAGTGGTTTGCGCGGCTTCAAAATGGAAATTTTTATTTGGAAGACATGGACCTCCGGACAGCCGAAATAGTTCAAAGATGAAGATTTGGTGACGTTGCTCGATGAAGACCCGTGCCAAACACTCCGGGAGTTATCCACATCGCTTGGAGTCGACTTTTCGATGGTCGGAAAATGCCTGAAAGCCATAGGAATGGTACAAAAACAGGGAACGTGGGTTCCACATGAGTTGAAGCCAAGGGACGTCGAACGGCGTTTAGTCACCTGTGAGATTCTTCTTCAACGGCAGGCAAGGAAGAGATTTCTGCATCGAATCGTCACTGGTGACGAGAAGTGCGTACTCTAAGACAATCCCAAACGCAGAAAATCGTGGGGCTTGCCCGGTCATGAATCGACATCGTCCCCCAGGTCGAATATTCATGGAAAGAAAATCTTACTGTGTATTTGGTGGGATCAGCTGGGTGTTATTTATTATTAGCTCCTCCAACCGGGTGAAACTATCACTGAGGACGTATACAGACGACAATTGATGCGTTTGAACAGAGTATTACAAGAAAAGCGGCCACAATATAAAGACCGACACGCCAAAGTAATTTTGCTCCACGACAATGCAAGAACCCATGTTGCGAAAGTCGTGAAAACTTATTTAAATACGCTGAAATGGGAAGTTCTGCCTCACCCGCCATATTCACTAGACATTGCCCCATCTGATTATCATTTGTTTCGATCCATGGCGCATGGTTTGTCACAGCAGCACTTCGATAACTACGAAATGACAAAAAATTGGATCGATTCTAAAGAAAAAGAATTTTGTCGATGTGGTATCCAAGCATTACCAGAAAGATGGCAAAAAGTAGTGGATAACGAAGGACAATACTTTGAATAACGCTTCTGTAATAATACTGTCATAATAAACCACGAAACTTTGCAAAAAAAACGCTACGAATTAATTACAACACCTGATAAAAAACTTCTTTTCGGTATAATTCTTTGAAAAATAATTTAAAAAATAATATCGATATACAAGCATTTTTCCTTTCAAAATAGAGAAGACATTTTCATTTTAACAACTATATTATTTCATTTGAAATTGTTTCCCTTGTCAATAAAAACTAATATTCCCCTTGTCAATTCAGTTACATGTAAAATGAAACAAATTTATTTTCTTCCTAGAAAGTATATTAGGATACGTATATCAGAAAATAACCAAACATTTTTTATTTTTATAACCAATTGAAGTAGAACAAAAGGTATACTTAAAAGTGACACCTGACATCGTAATTTAACACAATATACGCAAGGCTTTGCTAGTCTTTCCCAAAAAAATTTCTAATAAGTTCTTTAATCTTTAATGTAAAGTTTGACTATGCTTATATAAATAATAAAAAAAAAATATATACAAACATAAAATCTATTAAATAAATATGAAACTAAGCATAACATTTCACAGAATTGTAGACGAAAACTGTCATAATCACACAAATGTGAATGAGAAAGAGCAGTAAATATTAGTAAACTTCTACAAAATTAATAAGAATGACATTTACTACTAAAAATATTTAAAAGAAATAGGAAAATGCGATTCCTTTTTATTTGGACCCATGGAAACTGAATTTTTCAAATTTTTCCCAAACTTTTCAATTAGCTTTTTTAGGTTAAAGTTCTTTAAAATGTGGCGGTTAATTAAAAAGTATTTTTTTTTGCGAAATTTTATAACAATTACTAAATAAATTTAGATACACTTTAATAATTTCGGAAACAAAATCGACTATCATTACTTAAAATCAACAAAGCAATCAAAAAAAAAAAATTTTTAAACTTTAAATGAAAATCAAAAAATATAATTAATATTATTTAATTCTTGTTCTATTTTTTTTTTTTGTAAATTTTATTTGAATAAAATCTCAAGTAACGAATAAAAAAAAAATTTCTTAGTTATGGCCAAATTATTGACAACTTATCAACATGATTATTTGCCGCCATCAATAAATTTATATGATTTTTTAATACCAAACAAAGAATTTAATAATTTTAATAGGAAAAATATATGCAAATCAGCTGATGTAGTTAATAATAATAATAATGAAAATGCTGACAAAATTCATGCATTTATGGAAGATGATAAAAATGATGAACCTGAAAATGAATGGACCAGAATAGGTCCGTTGGGAACCTTAATAAAACCACAAGTTATTGCAGAAAATTTAACAGAAGATACAAAAAAAGGTTTTTTAGAGGAAGAATTGAATGAATATAAATATGATGTATCTAAAGGGATTTCTAGTAAATTAGAAAGTAAACAGGAAGATGTCCGAAAAATATTGAATTTTATGTCGAAGGAGGAGATTCAGAAGCTAACGGAATATGACAAGAATCGGTCCACATATCAAGCGGATTATTGTCATTTCCCTGAACAATATCATTATACCGATTCCAAATTGGATGCGGAAAAGGAAGAGGAGCTGCGAAATTGGAGATTTGATGATTCCGATGATATCTTAAGATCGGAATTAAAAACTCCTTCGTCGGAATCGTGCAAATCTTTCCATCGCCATATTAATATGAACTTTCCAGATGGTGATACGTTGACGCAAAAGCGAAGAGATTCTTCCGCCGATGTTGGATGGAAACCATTTGAACTTGACCGAGGGCCAAGCCTATCTGAGTACAAGGATACTGTTGGTCGAACTGGAAGAATTATAATCAAAAATAGGCTTCACGATCATACCAAATGTCGTGGACCTCGAAATTGTATACATTTACTCAACAAAAAATAAAAATACAATATTTTTTTTTGAAATTATTCTTAAACGAATAAAGTTTGTTGAATTTTTAGAATTGATTTTTAATGAAATTTTCTAATTTGTTGCATGCTCCAACAATATTTGTACTGATTTAATTTGTAATTAATTTGGTCGCCATTTGTTTTTGAATTCAAGTTGATATCGGAGCTACTGCTTTTATGGTAATGAAAATTTATTAACTCAAGTTCAACACGCTGTGAAAAAGAAATAATTATTATAGCTGCGTGTTAAGGTGTAATCACTTCTATTGGCATATGTGACCCGTATTTATACTATGAAAATTTTATATTTTTTGTATCGATTTTTTTCTTTCTTGATGGTCTAATTTTTCCTAGCCTTAAATGAGTAGCGATAGTAGTAGAAATATTCGCAGTTCCAGTTATAGTTAACGAAGCATTTCGTAAAAATTATTTAGAACGCATTTCATCACTGAAATACCGAGGTTATTTTCTAAATCTAGCAGAAAGATACAACGGCTTGATTAAAAATACTTTAAAAGTAAAAATGTCTTCATTATGTGAACGAAAATAATAAGAAATTAAAAGCTAAAAGATTCCACATACGAGTGCATACTTATGGGATTTTCAAAATGAATTAAGTTATTTAAAAAGTCGAATTAATGTAGCATGAAATTAAAAGTTACGTAAATTGGATGGTTTTTAATAAAAAGCCATTTGTTATCGGTTTATTTTTTCCAATTCAGTAAATTTTAATAATTTTTCATGAAAGAAATGAGCTTTTTTTTCTTTTAAAGTCGATTTTTATGGAATGAGCTTTTTTTTCTTCTAAAGTGTATTTTTTTTTTTATATTTATAGAACGAAAAACGTTTATTTCCTGTGCAAAACGATTTAATTAAGTTAAAGCCTAATTAATACAATTTTAGCGGAGGAAATTAATATTTTTTTTTAAGGTATTCATAAAAATTTCGAAATTTGTTGTTGATATTGAATGAACGCTTTCGAAAATTCTATCAGGAAAAGTCTAAAAGTGTTGATATTTATAAGACCATAAAATGGGTTCATGTATCCATTACGTACTTCAGAATAGGCAAGTATCCATTACGTACTTCAGAAAGTATAGTCCTGTAATGTGGTAGCCGTCGAAAATATGTTACAATCAAGATAAAATTTCTTTAGCTTAATGTGTGCCATTTTATGACATATAGTATATAATATTATTAATAAACAATGTTATTTAAACAAGAAATACAGTGATTAATTGCTGTAAAAATAGACTTTGGATGTTGATTTTTTGAACAAACTTTCTTCAGCGATGAGGCTCGTTTCTTGTTCGGTGGAAACGTCCATAAACAAAATTTGCATATACACATACATCTAAGACTCTAAGAGCAATTTTAATAAAAAGCATTAATAAAATGCGATATATTTTGGTTTTTCCGGAATTATTTTATTGTAAATAAATTGACATAAAAAAAGTTCCCATTACAGATATTTTGAGATTTGATGATAAAAATTGACCTTCAAGATCGTGCGATTTGACGCTGTTGAACTTTTTTTAGAAAATTCAGAATCCTCTTTAGAAAATTCGAAAACTAAAGGCCATTAAGTAATGGCTGAATTATAGTATATTGATACGGAAGAAATTACCTTTAGACGAAAGCTATTTGAGGAATTTTATACTGTAATATACCAGGTGTATAAGCTTAAATCCAGGTGTATAAGCTGTTTGGTTATAGATGGCGTGAGTGAGCGTATTAAGCTACCATATAAACGCGATACTTTTTTTTTATGATATTGATATTTGTCAACATTAATCAGTGCACGTTGTCAGCAATTTCGTACAACAACATACATTTTTACTTTGGTAATCATGTCTAGTTTTGTGCCAGAAAAAGAGCATATGCGGGAAGCTCTGTTTTTCTGCTTCAATTTGAAGAAATCGACTGCCGAATCACATCGAATGCTTATGGAGGCCTATGGTGACAGTGTTTTATCAGAAACAATGTGCCGAGATTGGTTTCATCGGTTCGAAGACGGCCATTTTGACTTGTGGGACAAGAAGCGTGAAAATTGGCCCAGGAAGGATGAGGACCATCAATTGCATGCTCTTTTGGACGAAGACGAAGATTGAAAAGATTGGAAAATGGGTGCCGCATGAATTGAATGATAGGCAGATGGAGCAACGCCAAAACACATCTTGCTGTCCAGACAAAAAAGAAAGTCGTTCCTGCATCGGAATGTGACAGGCGATGAAGATTGGATATATTTTAAGAATCCTAAACGCAAGAAATCGTGGGTTGATCCCGGCCAACCATTAACATCTTCCCCAAGACCAAATCGCTTCGGACGGAAGACGATGCTGTGCGTTTGATGGGATCAGCAGTGTAACTACTATGAGATGTTGAAACCTTATGAAACTGTCAATGCCCACCGCTACCACCAACAACTGAGCAAATTGCACTGTGCTCTGCGTGAAAAAAGGACGGATTATCAACAAAGACATGACAAGCTTATTTTCCTCCACGACAACGCACCATCGGACACGTCAAAAATAGTCCGAAACTACTTGGAGACACTCAACTGGGAGGTGCTACCCCACCCCGCTTATTCACCAGACCTGGCCCCTTCCAACTACCACCTGTTTTTGTCAATGGGCCACGCGCTCGCTGAGCAGCACTTCGATTCTTTAGAAGACGTCCGAAAATGGTTTGATGAGTGGTTTGCCTCGAAAGAGAAGGTATTTTTTTGGCATGGTATCCACAAATTGCCCGAGAGATGGCAAAAATGTGTAGCAAGCGAAGGTAAATACTTTCAATAAATTTCTTTTTGCTTTCTATAAAAAAAACATGTGTTTTTTTGACTAAAAAACAGCGGATTTAAGCTTATACACCTGGTAAATACCAAAATTTATACATTGTAGTAAAATAATAAATAAAATGAAATCAGATTTGTAAATATATTTATTAAATTTTTTTTTTAAACGCATATTGGATAATCATTTATTTATTAGAATATAAAAATAGGCAATGGACCGTAATAGACCGTATTGGTCTGAAATTTGTTTATCATTAACCTTTTATATTATTTTTATAAAAAAATAACTTTAAAAAGTAGTTAATATTCAAAAATTTTTAAGAGGAAAATTTTAATTTTTTTCTATAACTACTATTACTAAGGAATATTTTTAATGTTGTGATTTAATTAAAAATTGAAATTCAAAAGTTATATCAGCATAAAAAGGATTTTTTAGGACTTATTGATCTTATATTTTTTATAAAAACTTTATAAGATAAAACCAATTTATATTTTTCGATAACAAAAAATTCAGTATTTCAAATTTAAGCCATTTAAGTTATTTTATTTGAAAATAAGCTTAACACAAAAAAATATTTGAACAATTTATTAATAAAAAATATTCAGAAATATTTGCTTATAAGTCACATGCTGTATTATAAAATGTTTTTATTTCAAAAAAATAGTTAAATTGGATCCTATCAAGAAATAGAAAACCTACAGGAAAGGAGCAGGAAAGCTATTGCTGTTTATTTTTGCAATAGTAATAAATTTTCGAATAAATAAATATTGTATTTTGAGAGCTTGACAAATAATATTATACCGTAGTATGAAACAGACAAATTTTAGATCTTTTAGACTATACGAGGTGTACTTCAATTTTACAATAAGTCCCAGGAAGAAAATTGTTGATTCATGAACGTTATCATAATCCATTATAGAAATTCTTTCCATTAGAAAATATAATACATTGAAATTTTTTAGAATATCAATTTTAGGGTAAATTTGTTTTCATTTTCATTCATAATATTTTTTTAGGGTAATTTTACATCCTAATAAAATTTATTATTTGGAAAAAATCAATGCTGAGTAATATTTTTAATGACTGTAAAATCTTAAAAATTATCTACTTACATAAAATAATAGTATCATTTAATTTAAAAAAAAGTATAATATAATAAGGATATAATTATGAGCTCAAAAATAATTATACAAAATAATGTTATTGGTATAAGTTTATGAATAAAAGCTGTTAAATAATTATTATCATAGAATTTTATAGTATAAAATTAATATGATAATTAAATCAAAGAATTTCTTGTTATATCCTAAAGTAAAGATATTATTATTTCCAGTAATTTAATACGTGCCCCTTTATAGTCAAACATATGGAAAATTTTCTGGATAATTTCCAAAATAAATAAAATTTTGGTTAATTATTTGTAATTAATTATATTAAAAAAAATTCATTGCATAAACTAGATATAAAATTGACTATATCAAATGACATTCTCCAAATATTTATATAGTATGTCCTTCTATAAAATTGTATTATTTTGTTCTTCTTTAACGTATATGTATATAATATGAATATTCATAAAATGATACGACCGTTACTATCCTTAAACTTTATATTGGATAGTAAAATTCAAACAATATCTTTGATTGATCACCATTTAAATGGACTTTTCATGTTATACAAATAATCACAATCATTAGTGTTAGACAGGCCAAGCCCTAACATTCTATAGAATAACTGCAATAAAATTTATTTCTTATAAAAGGACGCCACTAAAGAAAAAATATTACTCCAATCATTTTTTACCATCATTTTTAATATTATAATTTTATAATATGTCCTTACATATTTGAACAAGAAAGGGTTTTGAAAATTACAACGTTAATACGTTAGCTAAAAGTACAAATATAAAAGTAAAAAATAAGTGTTTCTAAAATGACCATATTTACAAGAATTTTTATAATAATCAGTATCCTAAATACACATATACAGGTGTATATATATATATATATTAATATGTATATAATATAAGAAACAAAGTTAACTTTTCTTATAAATAAATCATATTTTTTACTCATTTTGCAGAAAATTTTCATCCTTTATGAAAAAGTATTTATTGGAGAGGTTCCTTTCTAAAAATATTCTGAACGTTTCCTAAATATTTTTATATAAACAAAAATAGCAATCGATCCTTTTTGAAAATATTCGACATAATATGCCTAAGGTTATGTAAAAGGAAAATATTTGTCACAAAAATATAAAGATGCCAATGCCTAACATCAACAACTAATAAATGGAAAACAAAAAATTAGGGATACACGATTCAATAAAATGGAAAATAAAAGGATTGATAATGCTTTTTAGTTTTAAAAAAAATATTATTAAATAAAATCCCAAAAATTTTCACAATCATAAATTTTATTTTTTATTTGTTGATAAAATTCACCTCTTGATTTTAATTGTTCATAAATATCCACAATATTTTGTAATAATCAGTTTTGTAATGGAAAAGCATTGTGAAAAATCTCTGAGATACTTTTTAGCAAATTTAAAGGATATAAAAATTTTCTACAAAAAAAAAAAGGACAATTTTTAAATATATTCACTTACCTTTCTTTTGGAACGTGCCATCCTTTGATCACGTGAATTTTCTGCCTCCCCAGGTGGACGTTTACCCCAAACGGCAATAGCTATCCTTGTATAGGTAAACACCAATACCAATAAGGGAATGACAAACTGTAGTGTGAGCAGAGCCAATGTGTAGTAATAATTTTGCAATGTTGAGGGCCAATCCTCACGGCATATGTATCTGGAATTTTCATCAACATTATTGCAAATTGATGGTATTAGATGTCGATATTATGAACATTTTATACTATTCATATGGTAGTCTGATAGCTATTATTTCAGATTATATACACACATTGAACGTACATTAATAAAAACACTTTTTTTCCCTTTCGTAAAGTATACTAGAATATAGCAAAAAAAAATGTGCCAATATGAATGAGGAGAAAATCATGAAATATATTCGACTAGGACATGAATGAATGTATGAACTTGGATACGAATAATATGAAGTAACAAAAAAGGACATTTTACGGGCGAAAACAAATAAAATCAAAATGGATCTAATCTTTTGTGGATAACTTATTACCAAATATCTGTATCTGTCATCAAAGTAATACTTTGCGAAATTCCAATGAGATAAGAAAAAAGAAAACTGAAAACGTTGACAAAATTGCCATTGCATTAATTTAATATAATCATTTTGAGTTTAACACTATTTATTTAAGGAGGAACCACTCACAAATAAAACTATATAAAATTCTACGAAATACCATTATTTTAGTTAGGAAAATTCATATAATTTGAAAGTAAATTTATTTGATGAGCAGAAAATAGTATAAAACAGCAAAATAATTTTATTTTCGAAAATTCCCTAAACACTTCCTTCAATAGCAGTTAATTCAAAGTTAATTCTAAAAAAAAAATTGAGGAATAATATATATTAGCCACTACTTATGTTATTATTATGCTAATATAATTAAAAATCTAAAAGTGAATACGAACTAGGCTCCATAAAATCTAATAAAAATAATACTAAAATATGCAAATTAATTTAGTTATTTTTTTAAAAGAATACATTTTAATATAGAACTAAAATACTATTAAAATAATCTAATTTTATGGTTGTGTACAGTTGACCTTCCTAAGCGTGACATAAAACTAGGACATAACCTCAAATTGGTCGTATATTGTTTAATAAAATATTGCAGATTCATTTTTGGACATTTTTGAATTTAAGTAAATTTTTTTAAACTATTTCTTTAGTTTTTTTTTGTAAGAAATTAAAAAAAAAAATTTCTCAATAAAAATAATCAAATGACTTTAATTTTTTTTATATAATATTTAAATTTAATATTTAAAAAAAAATTGTTAAACACTTTTTAATCTGTTGTATATTAGATTGTTCAAAATCTAAATAATGAAATTGATTGTAATAATTGATGTGGAAATATTATTTTCTAAGTTTTTCTTATAAAAATCCAAATCTTATTTTCCAAGTTTTTCTTATAAAAAATTTTTGTATCCATTTTATTGTTGAAATTTTTTAGAAAAAACCTTGAAAAAAAATTGTTATAAATTAATTTCATATATTTTTGAAATATCTTACATTTAATTTATATATAAAATTTAATAAAAAGGATTTTTTTTAAAACGAAATTTTAAAAAAATTTAGAAATGATTAAATTTTAATATAAAAACGATTTATTTTCTCTTCGAACTTGCAAATTTATTTTTAATGAGAAAATTGTCACTATATTTCCAATTGCAAAAAAATAAGTCCATTTCAATATATAACATTTATTTAAATATGATCTATTTTGTTAGAAATTTTTCAAATTAATATCATAATAAGATTAATAATAAAAATATTCAATTTATGCAAATTAATAATAAATAGCGCAAAATTTAATATAAAAATGCCATTACTGCATATTCGGATATTTGGATTCTGAGAAGAGAAAATAATTTAAACTCTGGTAAGAAGATTTACTAGCTTTGTTAATACCGCCCTGATCGAAAAATTCCCGGATTAATGAGAGTTGAGAGACTCAAATTGGAACCCATCGTTCCAATTTGAGTTCTGTTTTTTTTTGTTCAGTTGGTAATCCTGTTGTTGATATTCTTTGTAAATCTTAGCGTCATAGCTTGAAATTTGCAGAAGTTACGTAGCTAAGAGTACATCTACGAGGGTCATTCAACAAGTACTTAGCCTCACCGCCCGATAGAACTGCTGTCACAAAAGAAATTTACCATCGTGCAGTACATTCTCTTAGTAGCCTACTGTCAAAGTCGATTCCCTTCATTAGTTTTGTTTTGAGAGCCTTTGAAAGCGAGCGTGTCGGTCGGTTGCACAAAAATGGAAAAAGAACAATATCGTTCGGTGATTAGATTCTTGTTTTTGGAAGGGAAAATGCACAGCGAAATCAAAGATCGCTTGGATGCTGTGTATGGTAACTCTTCTCCTTCGATGGCGACCGTCAAGAATTGGTTCAACGAGTTTGTTCGTGGCCGCACGTCGGTTTTTGATGAGCCACGCCCAGGTGCCCCGAAAACGTCTGCTACGGAGGAACATGTTAAAAAAGTCCACGATCTCGTGTTGGCAGACCGTCGATTGAAGGTTCACGAGATAGCTGAGACTGTGGGCATCGCAGTAGGAACGGTGCATCATATTCGCGATGGGTGCCGCGTTTGCTCACACCGGAAAACAAGCGCAACCGTGAGACCACATCAGTGACGTGTTTGGCGCTGTTTCAGCGCAATCCAGCGGAGTTCTTGCGTCGTTTCGTGACCGTCGACGAAACATGGATTCACTGGTACACACCAGAGACCAAGGAACAGTCGAAACAGTGGATTTCACCCGGCGAACGTGCTCCGAAGAAGGCGAAGACTGTTCGATCGACCGAAAAGGTGATGGCCACCGTTTTCTGGGATTCACAAGGTGTGATCCACATCGATTACCTCGAGAAGGGTAAAACAATCACGGGGCGCTACTATGCTGACTTATTGGGCCGATTTGATGTCGAATTAAAGAAAAAGCGGCCCCGCTTTGCGAAGAAAAAAGTGCTGTTCCACCACGACAACGCGCCGGCTCACACCTCCGCCGTCGCCATGGCCAAATTGGTGGAATTGCGCTACGAATTGCTGCCCCATCCACCGTACTCTCCAGATTTGGCCCCCTGTTACTACTTTTTGTTTCCAAACCTGAAAAAATCACTCGCCGGGAATAGATTTGGGTCGAATGAGGAGGTCATCGTCGCCACGGAGGCCTATTTTGCTTCCCTCGAGAAAATGTATTTTTTGGACGGGTTAAAAAAGTTAGAGCATCGCTGGGCCGAGTGTATCGAGCTTGAAGGAGATTATGTGGAAAAATAAATTGCCACCTTTCCAAAATTTTCGTTTTTTTTTATACGCTAAGTATTTGTTGAATGACCCTCGTATCTCTGTGTGTGTTGGTGATTTTTTTACAATTTTTTAAAAACGGATTTATTGGTGCGCGAACGTTGGAAATGTTGGAAAAGTGTTTCGGCAACGATTCTCTAAAGAAAACGGTCGTTTACCAGTAGCACGAGCGGTTCAAAAGTGGTCGTGAGTCAATCGAAGATGATGAACGCAGTGGCAGACCATCGACATCGAAAACCGATGAAAACATTGATGAAGTAAAAGAAGATTTTTGGTCAATAACCGTCAATTAATCATCAGAGAGATAGCGGAGGACTTGAACATTGCCTATGGATCCGTCCAAGACATTTTGGTTAATGATTTGGGTTTCCGTCGTGTAGGAGCAAAGTTGGTGCCAAAAGACCTCAATTTCATGCAAAAAAGAGACCGTGTTGACATGATTGTGTCCTACACGACGGGTTTCCGTCGTGTAGGAGCAAAGTTATGGCAAAAGACATGATTTGTGAGGCTGAATCCGATCGCACATTCATCAAAAGGATCATTACTGGAGACGAGACGTGGGTCCATAAGTACGACACGCAATCCAGACATCAGGCAAGTAAATGGCGTTCACCAAATGAGCCGAGACCAAAAAAACCACGTCGTTTCCAGTCAAAAAAGAAGGCAATGCTGACGGTTTTCATGGATCACAACGGTGTAGTGCATCATGAATTTTTGCCAGAAGGCCGGGCAGTAAACAAAGAGTATTATTTGGGCGTTATGAGCCGTTTGCGTGAAGCAATTCGCCGAAAGAGACCATAATTGTGGGCAGAAAACTCGTAATTTTTTGACGAAAAATGTAACAAATACCATCCAACAACCACCGAATTCACCTGATTTGGCTCCCTGTGACTTCTTTCTGTTCAATCGAGTTAAAAAACCATTACGGGGAACGCGTTTCAACAGTCGAGAGGAAGTAATGGAAAAATCGCAGGAAGCACTGATGGACATACCGAAAACCGAATATAAAAAATGTTTCGAGGATTGGATCAAGAAGGGGACCATATAGATTTAGATGAATAAACTTGTATTTTTAATTTTCTGAATAAATTCCGGTTACTTTTTGATCAAGGTAGTATGAAGATAAATACCATCAAAGACTTTAATGTAAAAGGAATTTTTTATCATAGAAAAATAAAATTGTAGTTTTACTTTGATATGCTTGACTCGCTAAAAAATGTTCACATATTTGTTTAATCAATTTAACCTGAGATTATATTTTATTATTATTGTTTTCCAGAGTAAATATTACTTAAGATAAATATAAGGTAGCAAAAAAAAATGAATAAAAACCCAAAAGGCGTTGTTGCAATTATGTCCTTATCACAATATTAAAAGTCCATATTAAATATTAATTTTTTTTAATAAATTTAAAAGAATAATTCTGTTAAAATTTTTATGATGTAAAAAAAAAAATATTTTGCAAGTTTTTCGTAAATAATTAATTAGAATTGTATATTTGTCTGTTTTTTTTTCCTAAAAGCTATTAAAATTTTTTTAATTTTTTTAGACTACTATTAAAATTAAAAAATATTTATTTTATGATTGAAAATAAATTCTACTTACTTGTCGCACTCAGCATAATACCCCTCCGGTTGTTCCAATTTTGATACAATCGGTATCGGAAGTGCGGTCATCAGAGCTATACTCCACACAACTGCTATTATAAATTTTGCATATCTAAAGGCGATATAAAATTGAATACTTTAATACGATTTAATCCTTAGCGAATTTTTGAACAAGCCATAAAGAAAATATTATTTACTATAAAATTCAATTTACTTTTAATAATAAAACTGTCTACTTTAGTTTTAGAAATATTTCTAAATAAATCCAATTATAGCTACGATTTTGGGGAATTTTTTTACTATTATTTCAAAACTGACGTTTATTGATTTAAAAAAAATAAGTTAAAAAAGAATTATTCTTTAAGATTTAATAAAAATTAACCCTTTCAATAATATAAACTCTCTCTTTGAAATTATACAGCAATTGCTAACTAACAGTTCGGCTGAAAAGTTTAGAACGTTGACGTCAAGATGGCGCCTCTTACAAAGCACCATGCTTCAAATGATTCCTGTCAAAATTTGACAGCAATCGGCCGATTGGTTCGTAAGATATAGCATTTTGAGTGGAGCAACTTTTGTTATTGAAAAAAAATGGATAAAGACGAATTTCGTGTATTGATAAAGCATTGCTTTTTGATGAAAAAAAATACAGTGGAACCAAAGTATGGTTTGACAAACGTTATCCGGACTCTGCTCCAGCTATTTCAACTGTGGAATATTTGTTTCGTCAATTTCGAACTGCTCGTACGAGCACGGTTGATGCAGAACGCAGTGGACGCCCAAAAGAGGTGGTTACGGCAGAAAACATCAAAAAAATCCACAAAATAATTTTAAATAACCGTAAAGTGAAGTTGGGCGAGATAGCTGAGACTCTGAAGATATCGAAAGAGCGTGTTGGACATATCGTGCATGAATATTTGGGCATGCGAAAGCTGTGTGCAAAGTGGGTGCCTCGTGAGCTCACTGTGGACCAAAAACAACAACGTGTTGATGATTCTGAGCAGTGTTTGGAGCTGGATAAAACATGGCTCCGTTACTTCACTTCAGAGTCCAATTGCAGTCGGCAGAGTGGAGAGCGAGCGACGAACCGAATCCAATGCGTGGAAAGACGCAACAGTCGGCTGGCAAGGTGATGGCGTCTGTTTTTTGGGATGCGCATGGTATAATATTCATTGACTATCTCCAGAAAGGACAGACGATCAACAGCGACTATTATATAGCGTTATTGGATCGTTTGAAGAAAGAAATCGCTAAGAAACGGCCTCATTTGAAGAAGAAAAAAGTGTTGTTTCACCAAGTCAATGCACCGTATCACAAGTCGATGAAAACGATGGTCAAACTCAATGAATTGGGCTACGAATTGCTTCCCCATCCACCGTATGCTCCAGATCTGGCCCCCAGCGACTTTTTCCTGTTTGCAGACCTCAAGAGAATGCTCACTGATTCTCGAAAGAGTACTATAAAAATGGTATCGAAAAGTTGGAAGATCGCTATAATCGCTGTATCGCCCTCGAAGGCAACTATGTTGAATAATAAAAATGAATTTTGCAAAAAAAAATATTTCTACTGTGTTACGTTCTAAACTTTTTAGCCGAACTGTTATTTTATGATATTTTGTAGGCATTACCTTTTTTTAAATATTTTGTTAAATTTTTAAATATTAATTGAAAAAAAACACCATCCACTATTTACTATAAAAACAGGTATATATATTTGCTTTTTCCATTCACAAAGCCCTATTGTGGGTGTGCTTGATTAAATTTTCTGCTCAGAAAATTAAACGAAAAATTGAATGTATCACGCACATTATTTGTTATCAAAATAAAATTGGTTTTCTTTTCGGTCAATACATCATACAAAATATACTCGTATATAAATAATTTTCATAGTTTTTGTTTTGATTATTTATATATAAAAGTGGAAGGTGAATATACACATATACATAAATATTATTGCTTATATTATTGAATAAATATTAATTTGTTTACAAAGAAATTATGAGGAGATATTATCATAAATAGTCTGCAGTATGTAAAATATTTCATATTAACAGAACTTCGATGAAAGAATTGCATGATAAATTATCATTATTTATCAATATAACGAAAAAGAATATGTTTTTAATTATTTAGCAAATGTTTCTACACTTTTATACGAGTATAATATATAAATATTAATTTTATAAGAAAATTAGTAATAAATAAGCAATTTATATATTCATTGTTATTAGAAAATTTACCATAGCAGATTTTGTAAATGAACAAAAGCTAATCATCACAAGGGAATTTTTTGGTATTTTATTAAAAGAAATTTTTTCTATATTCAATTAATGAATATAAAAAAACGTATGCATTTTCTAATAAAAGCTCATCAATTGTATAGTAGAAAAATATTATTAATATTCTTAGTTTCAGGAACAAGAAAAGTCACAGGAGTCCAGATCTGGGGAATTTGGTGGCTGTGGCATTATTAGTGTGTTGTTTTTGGCACAAGCAACGATGCGTGAGCAGGGGCGTTATCATGGTGCAAAAGCCAATTTTTATTCTTCCACAAATTTGGGCGTTTCTGCCGGATTGCTTCGGGCAACTTGCGCAGAACTTGCAGGTAATATTCCTTATTGACCTTTCTACCCTGTGGCAAGAACTCATGATGCACCACGCCCCTGCAATCGAAGAAAACTGTTAGCAAAACCTTCACATTCGACCGAACTTGGCGCGCTTTTTTCGGTCTTGGCTCGGGCGGCAGCTTCCATTGGGATGATTGAGCTTTGGTTTCCATGTCATAACCATTAACCCATAATTTTCACTAATTATGACCCTCTGGAGTCAATTTGGATCATAGCGAACAGAGTCCAACAGCTCGTTAGCAATGTTAATGCTATACTGTTTTAGGTCGAAATTGAGCAATAATTGAAGACGAGCCAAAACACGTGCAACAAAATGACCGAACTTGTTGGCATAAGTGAGAGACATGAGTACCAATATATCGCCACAAAAAATCGAAAATCGAATATATGTTACGTATCCCGTGGAAATTCAAAATTCGCGATACTTTTTAAACAGACCTCGTACATGCATTACCGCTGCTCAAAAAGGCGTTAGTTAAAGAAATTTTCCCTAAGATATGTGTATGGAAGATACAATAGCAACAAAAGCTCTCCCTCATCATACAGTCCTATCTGTATGCTTGCTACAGCCGGCAAACTGCTTGGAAAACTACTGAAGCCAAGGATGCAAGCAGCTATTCAAAGTGCCGGTGATTGATCGGATCGGCAATACACGTATGCCTTCAGAGCAGGACGGTCTATAGTAGGAGTCGTTGTGCTTATAACGCTTGACATAGAAAACTCGTTTAATTCAGCCAAATAGAGCGATATGCTGGATGTTCCTTCGAAAATTCCTTCGGGGTGCCAGAGTATCTGCTCCAAATAATAAGGAGTTATCTTAGTGACCGGGAGCTTTTGTGTAACATGGCGGATGGAACTTTTCGAAAAAGAGTCACCCCAGGGCAGCACAGGGTTCTATACTAGGACCGGACCTGTGGAATATATTGTACGACGGTATTTTAAGAATGAATATGCCGGCGACGACATTGCTATGATTACAGTCGCTCGAAATGTTGAGCTTTCTTTAAATATAAAATGATATATTAGCTAAAAACGACATGAAGAAGGGAAGAAACGCTCAATAGTTGGTAAGACTGATAGGATAACGAGCCCAGAGGAAGTTGCACCAAAACACTAAGATGGAATTTGAGGGAATGTCTAGACCGAGGACAATGGGATGTGGCCTATTAGCTTACACAGATTCTGACTATACATAGATACTTGCATTAGCACTTATCCCGGATGGGTAATACTTGGAGCTCTGGATGTCATAATGGAGATAGTACTAAACACGACGCGTATCATACGTTCTTCCAGTGTAACAGATGGAGGCTAAAGTGAGTCCGATTACACCAGAAAATAATAATGGAGTCGTGCTGACCAATATAATTAACTGGGAAAGAGTTGCGGCTTTTATATTGTACAAAAAGTGCTATAAAGAAACTGGAGGGAAGAATATAAAAAAAGCTAAAACCAGAAAGAGCCAATAGGTGGTATATAAAGGCTCCACGTTGAAGTGATCCGAAAGCAGTGCCAAGGTGATTTTAAAAATATCTAGCCGGAAGATGGGGTTGATTTTAATGGGTGCAAATCTTATACACAAGGACGGTTTGTGTCGCCTTGAAGGTGCATTACGCATTCTCCCCCTTCGTACGAAAAAAAAGTAAAAGAATTTATTATAATAATTTATAAGAGAAGAATTAAAAAAATATATTTTATGTAAAAAAAAATTTACAAAAAAAAATAAGTAGTTTTTTAAATAAAATTTCTATTTTAAAACAAGAACCATTTTCGAAAAATTGCATTACCAAAAACAAAAATCAATTGTCATTAATATTATATAATTTGTATAGATTTCGAATACGACAACGCTATTATCCATTATAACGAAAGACGTTCGTTTGATACATTTTCTGTCTTTAGAAATGGCTTTTGTTATTAGTGACAGACGACAAATTGATGCTTTCTAATTAAATTCTTAAATGAGAGAATACTTAAAGGAAAATTTTTCCCTAATTGAAAAAGTGAATTCATCTTCTTTTCTACTTTCGAGTAAAAGGACAATCCATAATGGAACCTAATTACATCTATTTCGGTTCTTTTCCTTAATTCATTGAATAAGAATAACTTTTACCATTTGTATACGTAATAAAAAAATATTGAAGGTTTTGTAATTAACTACTTAATACCCTTATTATTTTGGTTTTTCACAATACTAATTTATAATATTTTTATACTTTTATAAATAATAAATAATTGAATTCGTAAAGTTGTCTGTCTTGTAAGTATATGGAAATTAAATTTACTCTTATTTTTTTATTTAATATTTTCTTTCTGAGAGTTTTTTTAAAAATGCTAATTCAATTCACATAGTAACAATCCTTTCAAAAACTTCTGTAAAATAATTCCTTATGTGTAGGCCAAATTTTTTCTCAAATTTATAAGAAAATTACAAAGGATTTGATTTTAAGTTTGCTAAGAAAATTATATATTAATTTTTAAAGGAATTCGCTTACTAAGTTTGATTAAATTTTTGAAATTTAGTTTTTATTTTTAAAACAGAATCTCTTCTCAAAAGGAAAATCCATACTTACTTCGGTAATATTCCTTAAAACAAATTTTTGTGATTATAAGTAGATTAAAATTAATTAATTAAAAAAATTAAATATTATTTTTTTTAAGTTCTCTTAAATATCCTTTTTCTTATTCAACCGCTATTATTAGCAAAAATTTTACTAATTACATTAAATTTTTAACCGTTACGATTTAATATAATTAATAAGCTAATTTTCCAACAAACAAAAAAAGTTAATTACGCACCTGAATATGTTAATAGAAACCTTTTTTTGAATTTTTTTTTCTATCTTAGATCACAACTAATTACTCCCATTAAATGAAATAAAAATTAAATAAAAAAATGTATTTGCCAAAAAGAAAAAAAAAACACACAAACAAAATATATTTACATTTTAATGATTTACTAATTATAGGGAGAAAAAAAAGTCTACAAACTTCAATAATTCAAATAGATTTAAACTGATTATTTTCATAAATCTTCTTCTTTTATAAATTCATTGTCAACACATTAAAGAAGAACCCAAAAAATAAAAGCGAAAACATAAAAATTCTAGCTCATTATAAAACCTAAATTGTAATCAACTAATTAAATATTTCACTGCCAGTATTTACCCTTAATTAAAGTTACTTTTTATGAACAAATTAAAATTATGTAAATTAAATTAGGTTCGGTACAAGATGACAAAAGACTTACCTTTTTGTTATCCGTGGCCTCAATGGCCACATAATCGCAATGTACCTATCGACACTGATTGCAACCAGTGTGTACGCGCTAACAAGGACTGAAACTGCCTGCGAATAATTTACCAAATGGCATAAAATCGTACCAAAAGGCCATCGCCTTAGTATAAAAATCGATACGAATGAAAATGGAACACAAAACAGAGACATTAGAATATCACCGACGGCTAAATTTGCTATAAAATAGTTCGTTACCGTTCTCATACGCGGCGTCGACTGAACTATATAACACACCATACCATTACCGAGTAACGCAAATACGAATATTGAAATATACATTAGATAGACGGCCATTTGAAAATAGAGACTCGATAGGGCATCCTCACTGTTGGCAATAATATCCTCACAAATTTGTTCATCCCAATATAATAGGGTCGTATTTGCTAGACCATCATTATTTTCGATGGTTGTATTATAGATGCTCGTATCATTTTGACCAGACATTGTATAGTTAAGATTTGGAAAACTATACCACAATGCTGTGTGATTCAAAGGAACTACAGTCGTCATGACTAAATGCGAACTTATCTCTGCGGTTGTTAACATCCTTTTAGCTCAGCCTTTATTCAAAATATCGAACATAATATATGCAGTGGTCAGCAACAATTAGATTCCAGCTGAACAGTTTTCCCAAAGATAGGAATACATCATCCTATAAAGCATCGTTCTAATATATCCTGTAAAGATAAAACGAGAAGAAAAATATTAGTAACAGATTTTAGAATATAAATTTTTTTAGAATTTTAATATTTTCAAATTTCATTATTAATTTACTGGTTAATCAAATGTTTTGGTACTATTTTATACAGCCAAACTGTTAGTTATAACCGAAAACAGAAACCATCAAAGACTAAAAATTCAAGGGTAGATTGAAAAGTTTCCAGAATTACGTTTAAAGCAAATTATTTTTTTTCGAATTATATTTCATGTTTTAATATTATCTCCCGTCAGCTTAATATGATTTGTCTAAAGTCTCTCAAGTTTTTTTATCCTCTTCCGGAAGCATCTTCCTTGAAGTACCTTAAACTACCTGCTTAAAGTCTCTTTTAATCTAAGGAGAATTTATTTCTTGGCAGAAATATTTTCAATTCGAGGAACAGGTGGAAGTCTGATGGAGCTAAATGTTGTGAATATAGCGGATTTGGAACTTGAATGGTGGAAGAACAATTTTTTTTTGCAATTCCTTGCCGTTTTTCCTTAACTGCTGCATATGAATTATCCAGAATCTTTTAATAGTGTTAGGAAGTAGTCAATTACGAAAAAACTGACATCATCACTCTTCCAGCGGATGGAATTGCCTTGCACTTCTTCGGAGACTTCAACCCACTCATTTGACCGCATTTACATTTCCATATTGGGGGATAACCCATATTTTATCGAACATTTTTTCAGAAAATTTTTTCCAGACGCAACTTATCGTGTAAGATATGGAATAACCTGTTTATATAAAATTCCTACAACTTTAGTCTGCTAGAACCATTGAATAGACTTTATCCACAATTACTATTATGGTATCTGTTTTCGATCGTTCTAAACGTAGTTCAGCAGTTATGCCGTGTCTCAATGCGGAAAGCCAAATGATGGTGATGAATTTTAAAGCACACTATAATTTTTTATTTAACTGCTTTTGTAGGTTTTCCTTCCAAATAAAAAAAACATTATAACTGCTCTGATTTCAATTTTATTCATTTTCGAAATTATGCCTTTAACTGTCAAAATAAAAAAAAATGGCCGATCAATTTGATAATTACATATCTATGGAGTATAACATCGGACTGAAGAGTGCAATTGCCGCCAGGCCAGACATGTTCATAAGCATGTACGATGCCTGCCTGCGGCAAGGTGTATTTCCGACTCGATGGAAGCAACAAAGATTGGTTCTTCTCCCAAAATGGAAAAAACCACCGGACGAACTAGCATCCTATCGTCCACTTTCCATGCTGGACTCAGACGGGAAGAACTTGGAGCGGATAGTGGCCGACAGATTGGAGCAATACATTGATCCTCAACTCTCCGAAATCCAATTCGGATTCAGGAAGGGGAGATTGACCATCGACGCGCTGGAACTCGTCACGAGCATCGCAAAAGAAGCCATCTCAGGAGAGATATAGAAAGGCGGTTCCAAAAAGTATTGCCTCATTGTCACTCTGGACATCAAGAGTGCGTTTAACTCGGCCCGCTGGGATAGAGTCTTGGAGGCTCTTGAGAACATGGGGGTGCCCTACTACTTACGGAGGATCTGTCCTGGAGCCACTCTTGTGGACCGTCATGTACGACGGCATACTCCATCTAGAATTGCCGACGAACACAACGCTCGTCGCTTTCGCGGACGACGTAGCAGTTGTGCTTGTATCCAAACACCTGGAAGAACTGTAAGCCGCATTCTCCACCACCATCCGAAGGATAAGACAGTGGATGACATCGGCAGACCTGTCTTTGGCGGAAAATAAGACCGAGGCACTCCTTGTGAGTAGCCGGAAGAAAATGGAGATATTCACCATAAGAGTAGGTGACCACGACATCAAGTCGCTACCCTACATCCGGTATCTGGGAGTGGTTTTGGATGCCAGACTCGACTACAAGGGTACATCTCCAGCGTCAGCAGGAAGACATCAGCGGTACAGGGCGCGCTCTCGCGGATATTGCCCAATATCGGAGGCCCCAAGCAAATCCGAAAGTGACTACTGGAAACTGTAGTTACCTCCGTCCTATTATAAGGAGCACCAGTGTGGGCGAAATCGCTAGAGCTAACAACATACCGCAAGATAATGTCACCAGTCCACCCGCTCTCAGCGATCAGAGTAGCGTCGGCATACCGAACGGTATCACACGATGCGGTCAATGTCGTGGCATCATGCCCACCCATCGACACCCTGGCAAGAGAGCGGGAACGCTAAAATCGTGGGAAGAAGTAAGAGCGGCGAAAGGTACCATGTGAAGAGGTGAGACCCGAGAGTCTTCGCCTCTGGCAAGAGAGGTGGGACAGCTCGACAAAGGGTCGGTGGACTCGTCGGCTGATCCCAGATGTCACGAAATGGGTCACTCGCTTGCACGGGGAAGTCGGGTATTACATCACCCAATTCTTGACTGGGCATGGATGCTTTCGGGCATGCTTGCACAGATTCAAGAGAACTGACACCCCAAACTGTCATCATTGCCGCGATGTGATCGAAGATGCAGAACACGTGTTCTTCCAATGCCCCTTATACAAGGGACATGCGCAGAACTGATAGACGCGGAATCTATCATCAAGGTACTTTGCACCACGTACGAAGAATAGGCCACGAGGCGTCATAACATCAGGACAGCAATAACATCAAAAAGAACACCCCGACGAAGTAGTATTTACCAAGATGGCCGCCGGAGAACCATCGTTCCGGGAGCAAGGTTAGAGGTGCAGGTTAGGTTTTTGCGAGGTTAAAATCCCGCATAACTCGTCTGACAGGTAGAAGGTTTTTTCAGGCGAGTACCTTTTGAAGGTTTCCCCCTGTAGCTCATTAATCTAAACTTAAAAAAAATGCCTTTAACTGTCAAAATAAAAAAAAATGGCCGATCAATTTCATAATTACATATCTAATTGCGCTATTAAGATATTAAAAGTAGTTAAAACGTTAGTAGTTCAAAAAATAATAATTGTCGTAAGACAATATTTTTAAATATATAAAAATAAATAAAATTTTTAAATTAATCAAAATATATGCTAAAGTCTTATCATAAGCAGAAAAAGTCTCGTCGAAGAAAAACCACCCAATAATTCTACTACTTACGTGTACTTTTGTACAATTTTATTTATTTTTAATAAATTACAATAAACGTACAATATTGGAAATATTTTGCTACAGGACTTTATGTACAAAATCACGTTCAAGGATTTTTTTTTTGATCAAACATTGTATTGTATTAAATTGAATTTTGTGGTTAAAGTTTGATATTCTCCGTATCAGAGGTTTTGACATAAACTTAGATTTATACGTCCAATAGAATAAACGAAGAAATTGAAAACACAAGTTTACTATAAGAATATCCTATAAGAGTTATAAGAAAATTATATATATTATATGTAGATAGTAAAAATATAATTGAATTTTCTTTATCTTCGTGTAAACATATTTAATGCGTATAATTGTGAATTTACCACGAACGGACTATATTTAAAACTAATGGTTTGGAAATAATTCCATGAATTAATTTCATTTAAAATTCAAATGGCATCTCAAAAGAATTAATTCTTTTTGCTGACATCTACAAGTTTTTGCTAAAAAGTAATTATCCTTTGTATATTGTTGATGAATTTAAGAAAAAGACAAAAATAAAATTAAATTGAGAATCATCATTGTTAGCACTTTGAGGGTTCTTAAAAACTAATGACTGAATAGTTAAGTTCATTCTAAATTTATGTTAACTCAAGATACTATTTATATTAATGATTTTAACACACGATATTTATAAATTTGCTACGTTCATTAAGTAAAATATTTTTTTTATGCATGTAAATATCATCTGTGCAAGATCGTATTTATAAACGTTGATATTCTATAATAGAAATAAATTTTTGAGTAAATAATAATATAACTGATCCTTTTAAAAGTTAAAAAAAAAAATAATTATTCGTTTTGACTTTTATTTTCTACTCGTAGCAACTATTTGGATTTAAGGATATTTTTGGAAACTTTATAAAAGCAAACTGATTTTCTAATATTATAAATAATTTTTATTTTATTTAAAATGTTAAATATTAAAACAAAGGCCTGAGAAGAAAAAAGGTTAATTTTTTTTAAACAAAATTGCGAATTATTTTTATATAAAATTTTTAGAAAAACTGAAAAAAGCGAAATATAATTTTTGAAATTTTGCAATTAAATTTCAATTGATTGAAAATGACATAAGAAAAAGTCTTCAAATCGGCAGTAATTTGAAGTGAGTTTCTGAAAGAAACAAAAAAAATTATCTAAATTAACTTTTAAGCTGTAAGAATTTTGTTTTTTGTCAAACTTATACTTTTCATAAATGCCATTTAATTGGATTGCTTATGGAAAACTTTTTAATTTCTCACGTAAATTTTCTTACCAATTTCTACCCTTCTTCAAACAAAAATAATATCTGTTTTTTTTTGGATTTCTATTTTACTATAATTAATACCTCATTAGTATACATTTTCATTTAATTCCTTTATTAACTTACGGATATTAAATGGGAAAAGTGCGACTGACCTTTAAAAGAAAATTCACAATAATTTAGCTTGGCAAGGATATTCACAAAAATATAATATTTTTACCTTTTACTATTGATTTTTTTTTCATTATATGGTATTTAAATAAAAAAATTTCATTATTATACGTAAAATTTTTAGGACATGATTTCTTATAAACTTAAAAATATCTTAAAATGGATGACTTTTGATTTCTCGTCTCAACTTTGCATATTGCAGACTCAATTATGGCTATTCAAAAATTATTTTCATCGACTGACATTTTCTTAATTTCATTTAAATATAATAAAACGATTATGAATAATTTCATAATTTTCTATGTAAAATTTTCTATTTTGATCAATTTTGTAATTTGAACTTTGTAATAAAATTAAGTTATAGTATAGTAATTTTCTGTTAACAAAATTTTGAATAGCTTTAATCTTAATAAAAAAAAGAAAATGCTAAATAAAGAGTATTTTCTTTATTGTATATGTAGAATGACACATTTTATAGTAGTCCCTTTGGATATGAAATACAATACAAGTAAGGATAAATGATAATATTACACATTCTTTTAAATATTTTTCCACTAGATCATCACTTAAGGACCTATTTTGAATAAAATAAAAAATCAGAAAAAATCGTTTATTTTTACTTATACTATCATATATGTAAGTTTTTTGAATTTTTTTTGAAAAAAACATTTTAATACAAAAATAAAATCTTTTGAAGTGCTTGGTAAACTTTGCATGTTTTGGTCGTCAATCAGTTTTCTATTTTTTGGAAGAATTGCAGCAATGGGAATTTTGATCAAATAATTTTTTATGGATAAACCTCTTTATAGACAAATATATTCAAATCACGTAGCAAAGATATTTGAAATTATCATATTTACAATTATTATAGGCTAATACTACTCGTAGATAGCATTGATTTTCGTTAAAACCATTTCAGTTTATATATAATAAAAAATTGACAATAGATCCTTTTTTTTTAAATAATATTTAATACATACAATTTTTTTAAAATCATTTTAAAATTATATAAATATAATCAGGTAAATTTTTAATGTTAGCATGTTAGAGGTTGTGGTTTCGAATCACACTAAGGCATTATCCTATGCTAATTCCTAAAAACCACTTCACTTTCCATTCTACTTTTATTTCTTTATCCTTGTTATCATTTTCAATAAAAAAAACGTCTGAAAAAAAATCGTCGTCAAACCCTCCGTATTAATCAAAGACAACAACCCGAAATGACCATAATGTCCGCCCGTCCAACTAAACGAAAGCATGGCACAGCACCAAAACTGCACGAAAATAAGCGGCATGATAGCTCCAGCGGACCGATCATCTACTAAACGAAGGCAAAAACATCGTCTTAAAACCGATATAAAATGTAATTCGATTCATTTATAAAAAGATAACCTTATTCAGAGAGCAATGATAAAAGGGAAGCAGATAAATTTTATATTAAAAATTTTAAAAAAAATTCAAATAAAATAAAATACAATTTTTATCAAAAATAAAAATATTTTAATATAAATCCAAAAGGAAAATATTCACTTATCTAATATATAAATTGAAAAAGGATACGAGTGTGCATAAAAGCAAGTAAAGCGAATTTACAATTTTTTTTTTAAATATTTCGAAAGGAAATCGAATTTTTACTCAAGGAACTAAGATCAAGCTAAAAATAGCTTTTTAGTTGAATGTCAAGTAAAATGTCAGATTAAGAGGCGAGTGTATATTCTCGGTAGTAATAATATTTTTCAGGACTATTAAGCATATCCGTATGATATTTGCTATATAAAATCTGTAGTTTAAAGTACCTTTAAAAAAAATATTTATATTTTATATTTCCAATTGTAATTTTTGTGGTAAAATGTCACATTTTATAATATTTAATGATAATATTTTAATCGAATATCTTTTATATTATGTTTATAGGAAATGAAAACTTTTTGGTATTTTTTAAAAAAAAATGGACAATTGAAAAAATCTACATTATGTAACATGTTTTAAATAAATTTTGATATTAACTATAAAATTATATTTGCTAAAGAAACTGTCTCACATTTACAATATTTTATATTCATATTTTAGTTCATAAATTCGTATAATATCCTTTGTTATACGATAAGGTAAAGACTAATTAAAATGACAACACACCTTGTATTAATAAATTTATACGATTTATTACATGTAATCTAATCCGAATTTAATATACGAGTACTAAGAATTAGTAAACAATTTTATATTAAAATTAAAGTTGTTTTAATAAGTCATAATAATTTTCTAAAAAAGTCTTAATAACCAACTTCGAACTCCCTATTATCCTTTAGAAAGTAATAGTTTGATCAAAGAAAATTCCTTTATAGCACCTTTAATAAAAAGAATCTTATTGAATGGAAAATATTTTAAAATTTACTATGATTTAAGTAAAATTTTAAATAGTGTGAAATTTAGGGTAAATTTCCCTAATAATTAAAATCAAAATAATTTCGTATAAAAAGCTTAAAGATGTCCTAACAAATTGCGTAATAAAATTATAAGGAAGTAATTAAAAAATCCATTCATCAATAATATTTTTTGTCGACTTTAAAAGTTTAGTTATCTTACAAACAAACAAAAAATGCCTACAAAAAAAAACTCATAATAATGAAAGCATTTCTTAAAAAAATTTTGTTTAAGAAAAACATAATTTCGTGGAATGGTTTAAAAGGAAAAAAATTCTAAGAAAAAGGATTATTTTTAATTAAGTTCATAAACACTGTTCAATGTTGAGATTTCTTGTAAGATTCTAATTAGAATATTTCAAACTTTTATTACAATAATAATTAGATTATTATTTATAAAATAAATAAAAAAAAATCTACAGAATTCCAAATAAGATTTATATAAGAAAACAATTTTTTTTTATTCAATTTTACTTTACAATTAAATAAGGTGTGACCGGATAAAATAATATAAAAGCACTTAAACAAAAGTAGAAAAGTAGCTTTTTTTATATGATATTTGGTAAAAAATTAAAGCATTTTAATTTCCCCAAAAGATATTACTAAATTGAAATTATTTTACAAAAAAAAAATTCATCTTCATTGAATAATGATACTTTGGCAGCAGGAAAATGTCAATTTAATGACTCCAAAGTTGTATCCATGACATTTTGAAGTTGACAAAAAGTTTTCCCTTTTATTCAAAGTTTATGATGCCATTGTATAGGATTAACGTAGAAAGAAAATGTCTAAAAAGGATGATAAATTTCGAAAACTTGTAAATTTTTTGTTTTAAATAAATTAATGTGAACATATTTAGGATTATTTATTAATCTTTATTGCTACAAAAAAAAAAAACGAGAAATTCAATGGGAATTTTTTTACTCCAAATATGGATTGTTCTAATATAAAAAGTATAAAAGCTAATTAAGAAAATTATAGAAAAAATATATCATAATATTTAAATAGAATAATAATAATTTTTTTAATTAAATTAATTCATCAAACTTGAAGTTGAAAATTTAGAACTAAGATTTTCTAATTTGGCTATCTAAATTAGCAGCTGTCGTAAATTTATGTCATTTAAGATTTAAAAAAATTTAGCTTGATCTTTTTTATTATGAATTGTTTAACTACTAAACATCGCTTAATTATCCTTATCCTTGAGGCTCATCTCCCGCTCAGTGCATACGTTAATTAAGAAAATGGCCATATATGAAACTCTGAAAACCCATTGTGAAAAGTGACTAACTGGTCTTGGTCTCAAGGTGTTATTGGACCATTTCTATGGCTATATGATAACTGAATTTTTTGGCCTGACCTTATATAAGGTGTAGTAAAAAGAAATCCATTATTTTTGCATTAAACTGAAGGTTTTATTTAGCATAAATAGAATGATACGATTTAGGTCAAATATGCACCGTTTTGTTCGGTAACTTGTTGCCATTTTTAAGGTAATTTCACCTATTGGCAAAAAACTGGGACAGTCGATTTTCACAATCTTCTCTTGAGGCGAATTTTTCACCTGCAAAATTTATTCGTCATAGACAGGAAGAAGTGGTAATCACTTGGTGCCAGGTCCGGACTATAAGGTGGAGGCATAAGAACATCACAACCAAGGTCCCGGAACTTCTGGCGAGTCACTATCGATGTATGCGGCCTGGCGTTGTCCTGATGGAACACAATTCCTCTCCTATTGGCCAAAGCTGGCCGCTTCTGGGCGATTGCTTCTTTAAGACGGTCCAATTGTTGACAGTATAGGTCCAAATTAAGAGTTCAGCCGTAGGGGAGCAGCTCATAGTACATGATTCCCTGCCAGTCCCACCAAACACACAGCAAAACCTTCCTGGCTTGCCCACCGTTTGCGCCGGGTGACCGCGATTTGACCACGACCGTTGTCGCTTGACGTTGTCGTAAGTGACCCACTTTTCATCACCAGTAACCACCCGCTTCAGAAATGGATCGATATTGTTGCGATTCAGCAGCGATTCGCAGATGGAAATTCGGTCCATAAGGTTTTTTTGCGATAACACGTGTGGCACCCATACATCGAGCTTCTTTTTGTATCCAGCCTTATTTAAGTGGTTCCAAACGATTTTTTGTGCAATGTTTAGCTCCTGGGCAATCGAAACAATGCTTACGTGAAGGTCGGACTCGATGATTTCCATTATTTTATCGACATTTTCGACAATTGGCCTTCCAGAGCGTGGTGCATCTTTGACATCAAAATTACCGGAACGGAATCGACGAAACCAAAAATGCGCGTGATTGGCTGTTACACTATCAGGACTATAAGAACTATTCACATTTTCAGCAGCCTGGCGTATTTTCTCTTTGTTGGTGTCCATCTTTGACGCTGATACTGAGTCAAGTAAACTGTATCAAAAATTTTTTTAGTAAAAAATCTTATCTTTTTAACGCCATCTAGTGAAACTCGATCGCACTTTTACAACGGGAGATACAGACTCCTAAAGCCATCTATTGGCAAAATAATGGATTACTTTTTTCTACAACTTTTATATGATAAAAATTTTGCCTTTATTGCGCGAAAGGTTAAACTATTGAACACCGTTGTACTTATTCTACATAAAAAAATCATATTATAGAAGATATTCATTAAATTTTAGAGCATTTAAAAAAAGCGTCTGCCAAGAATTGGTTATATTAAAGGTCGAAACTTAGAAAAAATCTAACATCTGTCATTAAAATATATCTCAAAAGGATCGAGTACTCTAAGAAGTCTTATAGAAATTACTTGAATTACATTATATTTTATATAATAATAACACAGTTTAAAAAATATAATAGTATATTTTAATAAACATTACTTTCATTACTATAAAAAAAATCGATAACTTTCTATAATAAAATTTAATGCAGTTTTCAATTAGTTAATTTTGAAATAGATTTTTGATATTTTATAGACATTTCGAATAAATGACGGACAAGTTAATGCTATCATTTTATGAAATTGTCATTCAATTTTGATATTATGGTCTATGAGAATACATTTTGGTCATCAAAACTAAAGGTAGACAGATTGTCAGTATGAATTTAATAGAATTTCTCTTTGATTTTTAGAATTTTAATCTTTTATTAAAATCATTTCATAAAAATCTATACATTATATGAAGAGCTAATATGAAAAAAATTTGGATATTTCCCCACCAGCCATTTTACAGTTTTCTTTTAATATTAATGTGTATATTGGTAGTAATTGTATTTTGAATTCTTGAATAATATTAATCAAAATATATTTAAGGTTCTCTTAAAGGAGTTTGTCTAGACAAGTCCAATCAATTTTTTTCGAGAAACAAGTCCAAAAAAGTTATTCTCTGTGAAACCAAATACTACGAAAATATTGTCATAATAACTTATTTTATTACAAAGGACTTTGAAATAGACTTTATAAAAAGAGAGTATAAAAAGTGTTTAATTTTATTTTCTATTCACAATTGTTGACTAATAATGAAGGTAAATCTAATGATGAAGGGAAAAATTGTTATTTCTAATATATTTATTGAGATCATAGAACTTCCTTAAAATTTTTAAATAAATTATTTTGTACAACTTTAGAATAAATATTCTCTTGAAAGCAACTAAATTAATATTGGAGAAAAAGTTGATATCTTTTGTATAAACTGGTCACGTCATTTTTGCTCACCTTCCATATTCAATATTATTTTCGATAGTATTTGATTAAATTATGAGTATAAGAAAATAATTGTACAAAATTATAGAATGTTACTTTTTTTTTTAAATATATTTTATTTTAATTAATTTCACTATAAACGCGTGTTTTTTACTCATGCACAAGTATGAGTAAATTTGAAAAATTGTGTGTAAAGACTATTTACCATTTACTCTAAAATTAAATATTTAAAATGACTTTCAACAATTCATTAGATACTCTTATTATTATTGGTATTTTTAATAAATATTAAAAAAATTATAAAAAAAAGCCTAAACATATGGTAATGAAGAGTTTTCTGAGAAAAAATATATTTTAAGCTTGTAAAACGTTAATATTTAGCGTTAATATTCAATTTCAACAAATTCGCAAATTCTATAATAATCTGCCTGAGCAATCTTAGAAAACCGATTTTAATATGCTTTTATATTTAACAGATTATATCTAAATCACACCATAATATAAAAATCATTGAAATATAAAAATATCTTTTATCACAGCACAGTTTATATTGTGAATCCTTTCGAATATAAAATGAACATACACAAGCCTTAGCAAATAATCGAATCATTGCAAAGCAATCAATAGAAAAATATTCGATAAATCACGTATTATGATATATATATATATTTTTATATTATCAGAGATTATGTAAGCTGTATAATATTATTATCTAATACTAATAGATAATTATCTTTTAAGTTTCTGCCAATAAATTTCTATTGCTTTATCCTAAACAATTGACGATGGCCATCATCTTTGTTTGGGATGTGATTTTATTGAAAATTCGATTAAATATAGAATAATGAATTGTGGCTAATTTATGATTGTATATAAAATATCTTAAATGTAAATTTCTTTTATTTGTCAAAAAAAGAAATGTGACTTTTTCATAAAAATAACATAAAAAATATTGTAATAATAAATTTCTTCGGAAAAAATTTTATTGCCTCTAGAATAAACTTCATTAATGGCATTTATAGTAAAATCGTTATTTTTAATGATATTATCTATTATATTTGAATCGATTTAAAAAAAAAATTACAACTCTGATCATCCTTTTTCACAATATTAATATTTATAAATTCATAACGAAATAAAGAAAAAAAAAATACCACGAAAAAATTTATAAGATATGTTATTTTATTTAGGAAAATTTTTAAAAAATTCCTTCGTTAAAAAAAAAATTTGGTAATATAGTCCTTCGTTAAAAAAAAAATTTGGAAAAAAATTTCTTCTTTATTCAATGACAAAACCTATAGGTATGCATATTACGGTCTTCTTACAATAAACTTTTCCATTGAATTTATGGCTTTTTTGTGCCTTTGTTAATGACTAAAATTTATTGCTGTCAAAGCGGCATAAACTTTTCACATGAATAATACTCCATATTCAATGACAGAAGAAAACTTTTAATTCCAGACGATTCAATCACAAAGCCTAGAATAATTTAAACATTTTATGCCTATTTAAGGGTATTTTTATATGTTTCTATGGTAATTTTTTCTTCGTCTTAAAATAAGGATGGCATGGCCAATATGAAAATTATAGAAATTTTCCTAGCCTAAAAGAAACCAAATTATTAATTTAAGTGTATTTAGAAGTTCATTAATTTTTGTATTTGAATTTTGTTAAAGCCCTCCCAATATATAAAATAAATTAAATTTTAAGAAAAAAATTGTTGATAAATTTCATATTTAACATAAAATTGGAGTGTTAGGCTTTCATTCATCGTATCGAATGAAATTTTTTTTGAATCTTTTCTATTCAAAAATATTTTTTAATTATAAAATTTCTATTAAGAAATACAATAATTAATTTAATAGAAAAAAATGTTAAATATACCTAAAGTATTTAATATTGATAAGCAGTTAAATGATTAACTGGACTTAATTGGAAAGAAAATTATAAATTCCTTAAAAAAATTTGTGGGAAAAAAGTTTTTGTCATTACAGTTTTGTAGAACAATTTTTAATAATTATTCAATCAATAAAAATGTCTACCATTGATATAAACTACTTAACAATTTTATTTGATTTTGAATGCATAAAATACAATTTAATAATAATAGGTTAAATTAAAAAAAAAATACCCTGATCAAAATCTAAAACTAATGAAAGCGTGTATATTAGAGCTAGAGAAGTTCTTTTACATTAAAGCTAATGAGTGAGTCCTTAAAAACAGCTAAGAGAAAGTGTTACTCCTGTTAGATCGGATGTTGCAGGAACTTTGGTGGTACACCCTAAAAGCCGTTCTTAATACTGTCTTTCCCAACATAAAAAAAACCATTTAAATTGAGACCATCTTGGTACGATAATATTTAAAAAAGCATAACGCCTCCACCTATGTATAGCTTCCACACCTCCCCCCCCACCCCACAAAAAAACCAGTTTTGATGAAAATAATATTAATGTTCCAAACTAAAATAAAATTGTTGCAAAAATTAAAATCAATTTCATTACTTTTCTAGCCATCTCGTAGCAAGAATGTCATTTAGTCGTCGGTAAATTACCTGAGCTGGTGAATTATAAGCTCTTAAGTTATTTTGAATTTGTTCTATTAAAGTTTGTATAAATTTTTAGTAAGATGGTTTTGCAACCTGTTAAAAAAGTATCGCGTATTTTGAATTTCGGTGGGTTATATATATTCGATTTTCAATTTTTTGTGGCGCTATATTGGTACTCATATCTCTCATTTATGGCAACAAGTTCGACCATTTTGAATGTTCAGTTAATTTTTGACAGCTGCTTTGCTTGTACGTGTTTTGGCTTCTCATCGATTTTTGTCCATTCCAAGAAATGGATCAAAGAATCTGTATCAAATTTTGTGTGAAAAACTAAATTAATTGCGCGGACGCATTCTGAATGTTGACTGTGGCATATGGTGAAAGAGCTATCTTGGACGGAAGCAACCTTTATCGGTGGTAGAAAATGTTTTCAGAGGGCCGAGAAAATTTGAACGACGAAAATCGTGCCGGACGCCCGAGCACGTCAACAACAGATAAAAACATTGATGAAGTGACGAAAATAGTATTGACCAATCGTCGAATCACCGTTGGAGATGTTGCTGAGGACTTAAAAATATCGATTTTTACCAATAATTTGGCGTGAGACGGGTCGCCGCGAAATTCGTATTAAAACTGCTCAATTGCGAAAACATCAGCATCGTATTAACATTGCTAAGGAGCTGTTGGACTCTGTCCGCGACGACCCAAATTTGCTCCAGGGGGTCATAACTGGTAATGAATCATGGATTTATGGTTATGAAGTGGAAACCAAAACTCAATCATCCTAGTGGGAGCTGCCGCACGAGCCAAGACCGAAAAGAGCGCGCCAAGTTCGGTCGAATGCGAAGGTTTTGCTTACAGTTTTCTTCGATTGCAGGGGCGTGGTGCATCACGTGTTCTTGCCATAGGGTAGAACGGTCAATAAGGAATATTACCTGCAAGATATGCGCAAGTTGCGCCCAGCAATCGGCCAGAAACGCTAGGATTTGTGGAAGAACAAAAAATGGCTTTTGCACCATGATAACGCTCCTGCTCACGCATCGTTGCTTGTGCGCGAATTTTTGGCCAAAAACAACACACTTATAATACCGCAATAACCGTATTCCCCGGATCTGACCCCTGTGACTTTTCTTGTTCCCGAAACTGAAGAGCCCCATGAAAGGATTGAGGAACTACGCTACGATTGAGGAGATAAAGACGGCATCGAATTTTTGAAATGCTGCGACGACTGGAAACACCGTTGGCACAAGTGTATAATATCTGGTGTGGATTACTTTGAAGAGGACAAAATAGCTATTCATGAATAAATAAATAATTTTTGAAAAAACACAAAATTCGCGATACTTTTATTAATGCTTACTACAGAAATACAGATACAGCTGTATTTCTGTAGTAAGCATTAATTTCTCTAATAAAAAGTGAATTTTTATTATGTTCCTATTTACTGTGCGAAATATTATTTTCCTCAAACAAATTAACCTAAGATACTTTTTAATAAATTTTACTTCTTTCTGATTTAATGTAAATATGTTTTTAAAAGTAAATTTAAATCAAAAGTGCCTCCTTCTGTAATGTTGTTATTTAACCAAATCTGAAAAACTACAATACTTTTTTATTTAATAGCAGCAATTGAATAAGATAATATATTTGCACGTAAAGACTCCTTAAAATCATGTAGGAGTGTGCACATATGTATTATTTTTTTTATAAAAAGTAAATAAAAATATATAGAATTAAATTGGGATTTTTTTTTTGGTATTATTTACTTTGCTTAAATGGGACTATTAAAATTCATGCAAAATATTGTATTTACAACTACGGCAAAAGAAAAATATTTTAGCTAGTCTTCCACTTTCTAACCAAATCGACTGTGTATGACTGGAATTTCAAAAAGGCCTTATTGCTCCTCATAAAAAGTAAAATTGGTAGAAGAATTCGCGGTTAAGTAAATTTAATGATCCGAAATGTATGTTCGTACATGCTTAAAAAGTGTTTTATTGAATTTAGTCTAAATTGTGCTTATTTTCATAGTACTTAGTATATTGTGCATGAAATTTCTTTTCTAATTTAATTTTTCGACAGTGCTTATACTAAAATCGAATTATTTTTTAGAGACAAATACGTTATAGTACATTATTTATTTTATTATTTTACATATAAAACCCGCTAGTTGTTTTTTTGCAAATGTTTTTGGTAAATTTTTAGAAA
Source organism: Atherix ibis (assembly GCA_958298945.1). NCBI lineage: Eukaryota > Metazoa > Arthropoda > Insecta > Diptera > Athericidae > Atherix > Atherix ibis. The sequence goes on from OY282606.1 coordinate 32,358,561, forward strand.
GCAGTCCTAGTTGTTATGATTTTCTAAGTAATTGTTATTGTCTAAAATTGAATATTGTTTGATGATTTTAAAATGTTTTTGCGGTAGTATTTTCAAAATGATCTTTTTATGAGTATTAGATTAGATTATCCTTCAATTTATTTTCATGGTTATTCTTATGAAATTGTTTATATATTTCTCTTGAAAACATAAAAGAAAGTCGGAAGATTTTAGAAAATAAAAATTCTGTAGAGAAATTATTCGAATCGAAAATTGAATCAAAGCTTTCTTATCTACGGTATCTTAGAAGCTTGTTAATTTCACACTTAGCTCTAGATGAAATGTCTTCTATGTAGTTAATAATATATAAAGATATCCTTTTAATAAGCTTTTAAGATATTTTATCTTGTTTCTAATCACTTTCTATAGAAGAATCGCTACAATTATATTCATTATTTTCTTTTAATTTATGAAAGGAAATATTAATTCAGTTCTTTTTTAAAATTTACTTTTATCTTAATAAAATTAAAGTGTGGATCTTTTGATTGTCCTTTTTAAATTATACTACAAAAAGGACTTGTCGGATAAACTTTAGATAAATATTTTAAGTTTGTATAAAATTAATAAATTAATTAAACTTAATTTTACAATTAGAAAAGAATAAAAATTTAATATTAATTTGAAAAAAAAGTTCATTTTTATTTTTAAAAAAAATTATCTTTTATTCAAGATTGCTTATAATTGAGAAAAAAATTCTATTTTTATAATAAACGGAAAAATCCGATTATTTTTATATTATTTTCTTTATTTGTGTATATGTAAGGTCTCTAGAATAAAAGGCAGGAGCTATTATATAGCGCCAAGATCGTAAGGCCATTTGGACGAACTCTTATCGTGTATGTTAGATGAATTCGGTCATTTATATAACATGTCAATTTTATATGAAATTAAAAAGAATAATTGAAAAGGATATTAAAAGATCTAAAATATCTTCATAGGCTAGAACCATATTAGAAAAAGAACATTGTCAGTTGAATGTGACAAGTTAGGTAGACTTCTATTATTTCTATTTATAAATTAAATACTATTAATTATTTTCAAAATAATTTTATTATAATTGAATATTTATAGAATAGTAAAAGTTTTCCACAATATATTATAATAATTTGGCAAATTTCTTTAATAGAACTCTTGACAAAATCTGTTTTGAAAAATGTGTTTTATTCAAATATTATTAATCGAAGAGCAAAGAATAATTAACAATTAAACTTACACATAGTAATCAATTTTTGGTAATGTATTATTAAAATAAATTCCAGTGTAATACTCATTTAACTTCTATAGACTTTCTGAAGGATACTTAATTGTAAAATATTTTCAAGCACCTACATCGATAGAAATTTAGTTCTAGTACCAAGAATACATTTTAAGAATACCTCAAATTTACAAACACATCATCAAGATGTCCACATCTTTATTGATGGTAAAATTTAATTTAAATTGTGGTAAATATCTAAGTAAATTTAATTAATATATTCATCCTTATTTACGAACATAATACATGTACTATTAACTATAGTGAGAGTAGAAAATTTTTCATACACCACCAAATCAAATGCTAAATTTATCTTTGTCATTTGTAAACCCCCAACCCCCCTCCCCCCTCAAAAAAATAAATTTGATGTGGCATGTAGAACCTTTTTTTTTGAAACTAAATTTTTAATCTTAAAAAAAATTAGTAAATAAAACAATTAATTTTTTCTAGTATTTATGAATTTGAATTACAAATAATTTTTAAATATTACCATTTCTAAAAGGCATATTTAAATATTGTACGAAATTATCATTTTATAATATCAAAGAATTTTGTTCATTAAAAATTTTCTTTTAATAAATATGGTATAGAATATTAAATCTGAGAAATAAGAATATTTTTTCTTACAAAACCTTTAATTTTTCTGTTTATTTTTATAAAAATGATAAAATTAAATTTTCCAATAATCATACTATCAGTTTATTAAATATACGAGGTCTGTTAAAAAAAATATCGCGAATTTTGAATTTTCGCGGGTTACGTATATTCGTTTTTCGATTTCTGTGTGGCCATTTTGAATATTTAGTTAATTTTTGACAGCTGCTTCGTCTTCGATTTTTGACCATTCCAAAAAATGAATCAAAGAATATGTTTCGGGAATAAGAAAATTTGGCTGCGGTATTATTAAAATTCGTGATACTTTTTGAACAGACCTCGTAATTAATAGACTGAATATATGATTTTTGGAATATTTAATTTTATCACTTCTTATTACAAAATATGCACATATATTTTATAACTTTTCTTTGACTTTTTATTGAAAACGTATTAAAAAATATTGTCATTTTCTTGAATCTTAAATCATAAATATTTTTTTAAAGCTTTACTTTATCTTTAATTTAAAATTTAAATGTTTTTAATAATATTCTGTTTAATATATCATAGACTGTATTTAATTATTTAAATCCTAATGCGAACATAACAAATTGAATGTTTTTGTATCAGAAATAATTATTATTTTAACAAATTTATTCTAAAACAAATATATATACTAGAGTATTACACCAATCATTTTAACTATAAAAAAATGGTTTTAATTCTTCAATATAGGATATACTATATCATATATAGTTACATTTTAAGAATTAAATTTTATATAAAAATAAACTTTAAAATCATGCACAAAATTTATAAAATCAAAATTCTTTTTATAGTTTACCAAAATGATAAGACATTTCCATTAGTACAATTGCTGTCTCTAGACAAAACGTGATTATTTTAAGTCTCAAAATTCTGCTGACAAATTTTCATAGCTATGATTAACCATATTTTCATTCGATTCTTTTATATTAAGTGGATCCTTATGACAAAGTCTGTATCAGTTAGTATATAAACACCAAATAATAAGCTTTTTGTTTGTTTTACTATTATTATAAAAATATTTGTGACAGTACCATCTAACCACTGTGATTTCTTTTTATTGTTCGATCTTCAAAAACGAAATATTGGAATTCTACCAGACATATTCGATAGTATTCATATAATGTTCGGTCATACTCAATCGTATAATGAAAAAAACCATTTTGTTTTCCATGATGATGTGGCAAATATCAATTTGCTCATGCTTTGGATAAAAACACCAATTTCAGAAAAGATGTTTTTCCAAATGTTCGTCAAAGTAAAATACAAAAATTTGTCAGTAATTTTATTGCAAAATTGGAATTGATAGGTTTTGTTTATAAGAAAAATAATATATTTATAATAGTCGTCGCCAAATTTTATTTGCTTCGAATTTTTTCAAATTGATTATAACAATGAAAATTTTAAATATATTTTTTTAATTAAGTTTAAAATATAAAATTTATTATTTTTTAATACTTTCTGTCGACAATTTTAAATACGATTTACACAAGAGTTCGCGTACAACTTTTTCCAAGTCAAAAATAAATTTACCTTTAATTACCATACAAAGAACATATAATTTTTATTAATTTTATTTTTAAATATTAGCTCTACTAACATTTGTTCTAAAATTTTAAGTTCTTAGGGCGACGATTAATCAGGTCACCTAGCGATAACTGAATAACTATGCCACAAGTTGGATTTGAGCTCAAGACTACTGTATCCAAGGCATAGATATTCTTTTTAATAAAAACAGGCACTATAATTTTTTATTTTCTATAATTTATTTTTAAAAAAATACTAATTTATTGCGTACTGAAAAACTTCATTAGAATTTGTTCTATTGTTTCCTATCCTCTAAAGAACAATAATATTGAGTTGTCCGGAAAGTAATTTCGTTGTTTCCCAACAGAGGATTTAATTGTATTTTTTCATAACCAACTTCATACTTAAACCCTTAGATTAAAGAATACCTGGATAGGCCCTTACCGTATATGTATTCGCAATTTTGTGTACAAATTTTTACTATGAGGATATGACTGTCAAAAAATTTTTATGTAGACATGACACCCACTGCCATCTATGTGTCGTAAAGGAAATTTATTTAATTGCAAGAGCATAATTTATATTTATTTTAATTCACTTACTGGAAACAAAAATACAATTTAATTACAACGATAGATCATTTTTATATTTTTGTACAATCTTTTGATTCACTTTTTCACTTAAACCGTATAATCATATGTTTTTTGACAGCTGACATAGCAAGGCTTGCTTATGAAAAAATTCGATTGATTCTGCAGAATCGTTTTTGGATGATACCCTTTTAAATATGGAAAGTGAAAAACAGCATTTTCGGCATAGTTCACTTTTTCACTTAGGAAAATATAAAAAAACTGTACAAGCAAGAAAAAAATTATGTTAAGTAAGCGCCAGTGCCAAAAAAAAGTTTGCAATTTTTCGATCTGGCAATATTGATCTCGAAGATGTACCACGTTCTGGAAGGACAATTAAGGCTGATGAAGGCACAATAAACTCGTGAGATCGCTGACAGATTAAATTTATTGAATTCGACGGTTCATGATCATTTTAAACGGTTAGGTTTTATCTCAAAGCTCGACATATGGGTTCCTCATCTTCTTACGGAAAAAAATTTGCGCTGTCGCATTGACGTTTGTGATATGCTTCTCAAACGCCAACAAAATGATTTATTTTTAAAGCGTATCATTACTGGGGACGAGAAATGGATTATCTACAACAATGTTAAGCGCAAGAGATTCTGGAGTAGAAAGATGAACCAGATCAAAGCACTTCGAAGCCAATATTTATCAAAAAAAGTATATTCTACGAGGTTCATTCAACAAGTACTTAGCCTACAAAAGATTTTGGAAAGATGGCAATTTATTTTTCCACATAATCTCCTTAAAGCTCGATACACTCGGCCCAGCGATGCTCTAACTTTTTTAACCCGTCCAAAAAATACATTTTCTCGAGGGAAGCAAAATAGGCCTCCGTGGCGACGATGACCTCCTCATTCGACCCAAATCTTTTCCGGCGAGTGATTTTTTCAGGTTTGGAAACAAAAAGTAGTCACAGGGGGCCAAATCTGGAGAGTACGGTGGATGGGGCAGCAATTCGTAGCGGAATTCGACCAATTTGGCCATGGCGACGGCGGGGGTGTGAGCCGGCGCGTTGTCGTGGTTGAACAGCACTTTTTTCTTCGCAAAGCGGGGCCGCTTTTTCTTCAATTCGACGTCAAATCGGCCCAATAAATCAGCATAGTAGCGCCCCGTGATTGTTTTACTCTTTTCGAGGTAATCGATGTGGATCACACCCTGTGAATCCCAGAAAACGGTGGCCATCACCTTTCCGGCCGATCGAACAGTCTTCGCCTTCTTCGGAGCACGTTCGCCGGGTGAAGTCCACTGTTTCGACTGTTCCTTGGTCTCTGGTGTATACCAGAGAATCCATGTTTCGTCGACGGTCACGAAACGACGCAAGAACTCCGCTGGATTGCGCTGAAACAGCGCCAAATACGTCGCCGATGTGGTCTCACGGTTGCGCTTGTTTTCCGGTGTGAGCAAACGCGGCACCCATCGCGCCGACAGCTTTCTCATGCCCAGTTCTTCGTGTAGAATATGATGCACCATTCCTACTGCGATGCCCACAGTCTCAGCTATCTCGTGAACCTTCAATCGACGGTCTGCCAACACGAGATCGTGGACTTTTTCAACGTTTTCCTCCGTAGCAGCCGTTTTCGGGGCACCTGGGCGTGGCTCATCAAAAACCGACGTGCGGCCACGAACAAACTCGTTGAACCAATTCTTGACGGTCGCCATCGAAGGAGAAGAGGCACCATACACAGCATCTAAGCGCTGCGCGTTTTCTCTTCCAAAAACAAGAATCTAATCACCGAACGATATTCTTTTTCCATTTTTGTGCAACCGACCGACACGCTCGCTTTCAAAGGCTCTCAAAACAAAATTAATAAAGGGAATCGACTGAAACGTTGACAGTAGGCTACTAAAGAAATGTACTGTACGATTGTAAATTTCTTTTGTGACAGCAGTTCTATCGGGCGGTGAGGCTAAGTACTTGTTGAATAACCCTCATATGTATATTTTGGGTGGGATTTTAAAGGAATCGTTTATTTTGAGCTTCTACCGAGCCGTATAACGATTAATTCTGAAGTGTACTATTATCAGTTAGACAAATTAAATGATTCACTTAAAGAGAAAGGCCGGAATTGGTTAATAGGAAAGGTATAGTGTTCCAACAAAATAATGTGAAACCAAATACAAGTTTGCCCACTCGGCAAAAGTTTTCAGAGTCTGTATAGGATATACTGCTATATCCACTATACTCTCCAGAACTAGCACCTTCAGATTATCATTTGATCCGGTCCCTACAAATTTTTTTAGACAGTAAAATGTTTAATTCAAATGAGGAAGTCAAAAATCACTTGGATCAGTTTTTTTTGCAGAAAAGAACAAAAATTTCATAAGCATGGAATCTTGCTACTGCTGAAAGATGGCAAAGGGTATTAGATTAGACTGGACTATATTTTATTCAATAAAATATTAATTCACTATAAGAAAATCGTGTTTCACTTTTATAAAAAAAAAACGAAATTACTTTCCGGACAACCCAATAATAATACTAACAATATTCGATATAATAAACCATAATAACTAAAACTGACAACTTTTTACTTTAAAAAATAATGGTTTAGTTAATTATGCAATATCTGTGACATTTACGGTATGGAAATATATCAATATTAATAAAAATTACCATTCTTCCTATATTATGTTTGCAGGATCCGCACAAAAGATATATACAAATTTTGTGGTCTCAAAAGAGCTTACGTGTATATGACAAATTTAGTTTTTTTTAAGTATAAAAAATTCGGTTTCGTTTGTAAAAAAATATGTAACATATTATCGCAAAGGCTTAAATTATTTTATTTATTTCACCTCGCAAGTACAGGTATATGAATGCACGTTAAGAAAAAGTGGTTTTGTTCAACAAATATTTTGCAACTCATTTGGGAATAAATAAAAAATTTAGTTCGTTTAAAATGTATCTCACATGATGGTATGAATATATAAATATATGTATTAAGAATATTTCCTTCTTATATTTATAAAACAGAAATAAACTGAAATAATCGATTTAAAATTCTTGAAAATCGATGAAGCACACGTACTAAAGTTGACAGAGTTTATGTCAATATTTAACAGCGAGTACTTTTGTTTTCCACATTGTAATAAAAAATACTATAAGATTTTTATTATAAAGAAAAATTTTTATTATTTTTAAAAGCCAAGACCAGAAAACTGTAAGCCTATTTTAATCTTACTAGAAAATGTCATTTGAAAAAATACTATTTAAATATTGTTGACTCTGTAAATAAAAAAATATAATTGAAGAGAGAAGACTCTTGTTTTATTTATTTAAAAATGTAAATCATCCCCATTGGGAAATTATAAATGTTCAACGTGAAATTGTTATTATTATAAAATATTATAAATATTTTATTTTTTTATATTACAATTTATTACCAATTTTTGTTGTTGGTACTACTGAGTTTTAATTATTTTCTCATAGAATATTATTGATTTTTAGGACAGATTTTATTATTACGCAAATATATTGTCAAGAATGTAATTTTTCCTACCAAAATAATACTAAATTTTATTGAAGTTTACTAAACAAAAGTTAAGGGTTAAAATAGATCCTAATTTTTTTTTGTATTTGAGATAAAAGTCAGACACCATTCTGTACCGTCATGGCCATGAGGATATTTGGTGACTTCATCTTTAGTGTAAATTTGCATTGTCAGCTTCCTTAAAGACGCTGGTCGATAATTGGTTGAAAGGGACAGTTTGACATTATTAAATTTTGTAGGATTTTTTCCTGGATTGTAACCATTTACAGTAGAAGTCAATAATCGAGTCCATCGAACAGTTTCAGTAAACGTTTCCTGTAGCTAGATAGATCGGTGTTTAATTCTCAATTTCTAATCCAGTTCAGAAAGAGAGTTTTCGTACAGGTAGATGGATCCATTAGGGGATGAATTTCTTTTTCAGCAGTAAATTGATATAAATTATTTTAAAAGAATATGAAAATTTTTTTTAAAATAAAGGGTCAACTTTTATCAACTGATAATGATCATAAATTTACTGCAATAAATAAAATATTTTGAATATCCTTTTTTTTATGTACTAAAAGAAAAAAAATAAAAACTTCTAATTATATAATATAATAAATAAAATTTCCGTTTTCTGCTGATTTTGTATAAAATCTCTATTAGAAAAATTGCACATTTCAGTACGAAAATTTCCTATTTTAGAATTTATTTCATTTTATTGACTATTTTACTTTTAGTATTATTTTATTTAAATAAATCTCGTTTATCTTATTTCTCATCTTAATATACCATTAAATATTAACTTGAAGACATCATCAAAAATAAGTACGAATTATTCGTTCCATTATTAATACAGCACGTCTCATTTTAGACTTAATATTAAATTTTCCGAGTATTTTTGTGTTAATAATATTTTTATGATCAAGTTTATAGATGGATTTTGATTTTGCTATTTTGTATATAATATTATTTATTATACAAAAAAAAAAAAAAAACATATAAAAATAAGGAAATAATCTTTTCTTGAAAGCTATTATGCACTGTCACGTAGTCATTTTATAAGTCCATCAAAATAGAAGGACTGCAAATTCATCAGAGCAACAATATTTTTTATTCATGATTTTATTAAAGATAAATACAAATATAAGATTCTAGGTCAAATAATTTAAAACTATGTTAGAATAATATTATTTTTAATAAATATATTTGCTTTAAAAGCATATAGAAAAAAAAAATAAACAAGTTAGCGATAAGTTTTCCATTTATTGTCTGCTCTTCAAATTGTCAGGAAACTCATTTCAGTATAACCGATTTATGAAAATAACAAGAAAATACTACTAACAGTTCTAAAAGGATAAAAGCTCAAATATACAAAGACGATGAAGAAAATAATCTATAAAATGTATGTATTTTGTTGGATGCATTTAATGAAACGTAGAGGATAAAACAGCGTCTAAACAAGACTGGCTTTCATTTAAGGATTTAAGCGTATTCCTTTTTGGGTAAGTAGGCAAATTGTGCACTGTTTTGAGAAACTTTTAATACTAGTGTTCTTGGTTTGGAAGTGTGCCAGAATTTCTTGTCATAAATAATGATTGCAGAAATCTTCGGTTAATATAACTTTAATAGCCTGAAATAAGTATTATTGTAGAATAGATTTAAGATGAAATTTTCATGCATTCATATTTTTTAAGCTTTTCATCTCATTGATAATTCCTTGTATCTCTTCAAACCGTTGTCATCTGAAGGAAACAAATATGTTAATTCCGATAAAAAAATTGTAAAAAATAATTTGCCATCTTTTATAAATTAGAAAACAATTTATAATTTTACACTTGATAAATTCGTTATTTCTTATTTTGTTTAGATTACTTCAACTCATAAAGTATTCTAAAAAATGTTTTCATTTCTTTGAAGTGTTTTGCTTTAGACGGAATCCAAATTCTAAGCACTATTTATGTTTGTTGTTGTTGTATTCAAAACAAAATTTCTTTGTCAATTTTCATATTTTGTCTTAGGGGTGGTTTTTGTTCACACCAGTGCTATGTGTGGTGTTGGAACAACACAAATACTCGAGTGGATCATGTACAAATCAAATTAACTAAAAAATTATATTAAATCGGAAATTTAGTGGCAGAAACCATTACAAATTTCTATACTAAATTGAATTTCATCTTTATTCTAAAAGATTTGTAATTTTTTATTGTAGTGCTTGGAAAAAATGAATTTACTACAAATATGAAAGGAATTTTTTTTTAAGTGGAAGAAAATATTTTGCTTTTATTTTTTATCATGAATAAAATATGAATCCATACTAAAGATAGGAAATTTCTAGAAAAGACTAAAGTAGCATAGTTTTAAAATATGATTACCTACTGTGAAAATATTTAATATAAATTTGTAGTATAGAAGTTGGTATTTTTTTCATCTGTCAGTTTATTAAAAATGAATAGCAAATTTTTGAAGTTATAATAGTATTTTAAGGTATCTATAATAATTTAAGTTTATTTTATATTAAACTTTAGCTTTAGGTGGTCGTACAAATATACTTTATACAAAAGGTAAGTTTCTTGATTTGAAGTAATTGTCAGGCATATAACAAACTCATTGAAAATATTATATAAATTTTAGCTCAGATATTGCCCTTAAGAAACATCCCTATTTCATAAAAGTTATTTTTGATAAATTGATGTTTTCATACATGTAGATGATGATTTTCATTTTATAGCCTGAAATTTGATGTAACAATTTCAAGGATGAGAAATTTTCAAAAATATTAAAAATATCGTTCATCGTTGATATCAAACTTCTAACAATCTGTATTATAAAAATTTCCTTTTAGAAAATAAAATATCTAAAAATAACTAATCTAAAAAAGAAAAACACAATTTAAATAAAATGCCTTTGATCATTTACTTAATGAAATTTTATTAATATATAAGAAATTTGATAAAAATTAAATCAAATTAATGACAATTATTTGGTACTCTTCTTGTTTTGATAAGAAAAGGGAAAAATTAAAAAAAAAATACATAGCACGACAACTGCTTGGACCATCTACATTTTTTATGAATATTTTGTAATTGTAGGGTGTATTAGGGTGACCCTTTTTTTAAAATTATCATTTCAGGTAACATTAGTACTCAAATGTATATTTTAAGCGGCATGACACTAAAAGCTATTTGGCTGATACAAAATTTGTATGGTTTCTATTTTTTCATTTTATATGCAATTATAATGATAAGAAATATTATTTGATGTAAGTAGCAAAAAAATTAAAATTTAAGAATGAGAAGTGAAAAAAAATTATATAATTAAGAAATTGGCCTAATTAAAAAAAATAAACATCAAAAAATTAGTGACCATACAGGTAGAAACCATAATGTGGAGAATACAGAAAGTATTTTCTACTTTTTCCACTAAATCAAGTCGTATGTAATGAATAGCACGTTCATTATTGACTTCTAAAGCTTAGAGAGAGTCTGGTTTATTGCTAAAGACCAATGACTTTAAATAACCCCACAAGAAATAGTCTAATGGTGTTAAATAACAACTTCTTGGAGGCCATTCAATGTCACAATTTCTTGAAATAATCGAATCTCCAAACTTTTCTCGTAATAATTCGGTTGTTGCACGTGCTGTGTGGCGCGTAGCCCCGTCTTGTTGGAACCAGATGTTGTTAAGATCAACTTTTTCCAATTTCGGTCATAAAAAGTTGGTTATCATCGATCTATACCGCTCTCCATTGACAGTAACGGTGTTACCAGCTTCATTTCGAAAGAAGTACGGACCGATGATTCCACCAGACCAAAAACCACACCAAACTGTCAATTTAGGTGAATGTAATGGGTGTTCATGAATAATTTGTGAATTTTCTTCACACCAGAATCGACAGTTTTGTTTATTTACCGCACCGCTCAGATGAAAGTGAGCCTCATCGGAGAAGATGATAAGCGCACGAAAAGTTGCAATTGGAAAAGGATTATTTTGATAATAAAATTGAATAATTTATAAATGTTGTTCTTACGTTTTTCTCTTTATAATAAAACTATAAACATTACTAAATACAATGAAAAAAAAGATAGATCATGACATATTACAAATGGCCGAAAAGTCCCTTAGAAATCATATCACTCTTATTGGAGAACGTTCAGTTCAGTATTGGTCTGTGAAACAATTTCCTATCATTTCATTATTTATAAATGAATTAAAATAGTAAATTTTTTATTTTAATAACTATCAAATAAAATAATTGATCTAAATAGTTATCAGGTAGATAATGTAAATCAAAACTATTAAATAAAACTATGGAAATTCTCACAGTTTTGAATTAATAAAAAATGACAAAAATATTAAGTAAAATGTTTGGTGGTCCCAAACAGTTGTCGGGCAATATATGATCTGAATTTACATATTTTTGTAATTTTTTTTATTAAATTGTCTACATTAAATAAAAATTCATTTCCAAAGTATTCAAATTAAAATAATTTTTCTTATAGCTTAATTCATTTTTAATATATTTTTAATGCCTCCAAAAATAAAATACTTTTACGCAAAAAAAAAAAAAAACTTAAAGACGTATTTTATTTTTCGCCTAACTTTCCATTCTTTTCTTTTACCATTTACCAATTTTAAAATCACCTAAAAGCTATGCAAAAATTAATCCATGAAAAAATGCCGAAATTTTTAATGCGGAAGAAAACTTTCACAAAAGCTTATTCACTTCAATGAACTTGACGAATTTTTGGTAACATTTTGTTCAGTCAAATTCCTTTTTGCTTTTATTTCGTCTTAATATTTTTATAAAAAAAAAAGTAACATTTTAATATAAAATTCGGTTTGACTGATTTTGTCTCTAATTTGTGACCAATCTATTGGAGTAGGAATATTTTATATCAAATAAAAAATATTGTAAAAGCATTAAAATTTTATAAAATTCTTTATAATTAAAGAGTATTTTTTCCACTTGTACGTGTATAATTTTAGATATTTTTTGTACTGATCAAAAATATATTTTATTTAGCTATGCGTATAAGAATGTTACATTTCTTAGTAACTATTGATTTTTAGATATTATGCTAATAATATTCTTATTAATAGTGTTATAATGACAGATATTAACTAAATGATTATTATTCATGAAAATTACCAGAAAATTAACTGCTAATTATATTTGAAGTATATAATAATACTTATTCTTCAATTACCATATTGAATGACATTCTAAAATTATTATTCACAGGAAATAAAGCTTATCATCATTCACCGATTATATATAATTGCTATATAGTATAAGTAATTACCTCAGAATATCTAAATATAAGATTTTCTACAATTCGATTTTGTCTTTTATTAATTTATAATTTATTTGTTTTTTAACCTGTTAGAAAATGGTATTCTTAATATACAAAATTTAAGACAAAATTAAATAATATATTATTGCTTGAAAAATCCTGAACATTATTCCAATATCTGTGCCTAAAAATATGGTATTTATTTTCTTCAAATACTATTCGAACTTATTTTTAAAAAATAAATATGGAAATATTCTTGAATATATACAGAATGGCTTTATTAAATATTTATATTTGGTATGTATAAATTTATTATTATTGAGCTAAGGTTATCTAAATATATTGATAGTCAATATGGGATCAAGAAAAAGGGTCATATTTCAATAAATATTTAATTAACTGACGTCGTTCATGAAATTATTCACTAGATGAAATAATATCTATTTTATTCTAAAAAATTAAATTATATGGAAATGTTATCACTCAATTTTTAATGATAGTTACTTGTTATTTTATATACAAAAAAGTTTCAGAAGTAAAAATAAATTGAATCTATTGATAATATTATTAATAATAAATAATTAAATGAGTATTTAAAACAACAAAAAAACTGATAGATATTGTGACTTAATTACTATTGTATTATTTTTATATTATAAACTTTTAATATTTTTCTTAAATTTCTTCTTTAATTTAAATTATTTATACTTTAATAAAAATCAGAATATTTTCCCAAAATACTGTTGGATAATTTTAAATCAGAATCAATTTTTTTTAATTATTTTATAGGAGAATATGATTTTTTCTTATATGGAAAGTAATTTATTTCTACTTTAAATACTTTTCATATTACTTTGACTATTTTCATCGCTAATCTTAACTTTATAGGAAAAATTTCTAATTCAGAAATCAATATTTTATGCAAAAGTAAAGGTGTAATATTATCGCTACAAAAATAATGTAAATGTTAGATTTTCTCTCCCATTCATTAAAGAAAAGTTTCACCATCCAAGGGCATACATATATAATAATTAAGGGAAAAAGAAGTCCATTATTTTTACGTTTATTTCAAGACTAAATTTAATATGGTTTAGATTGTCCGATTTGGTTTTATTTTATAATTTTCTGCCATTTTAAAGATAACTTTTTAATACCTCGATCATAGAATTCCTAGTTCTAATTGGCCTAAAATACTCTAATAAGCGATTTCCACAATCTCTTCTTGATGTCAATTTCTTATCACTAAGAAAGTTTTGTAATGATAAAAAAAATATGATAATCGTTTGATGCCAGGTTCATACTATAAGGTGGATGCATAAGAACTTCTCAACCAAGCTCCCAGAGAGAATACCGCTTATGTTAATAAATTTTGGTCTTCAAATGGTCCAATTGTTGGTAGTAAAGGTCGAAATTTTATGTTTGTCCATATGAAAGCAGCTCATAATAGATGATTCCTTTCTTCGGCAAAACCTTCCTGGCCGTTAGTTCTGGTGTGGCCACCGTTGGTGCCGCTTCACAGAGCTTTGACCCCGATTGTTTTCGCACAATATTATCGTATGTGACCCATTTCTCATCCCCAGTCACTATCCATTTAAGAAAAGGGTCTATTTCATTACGTTTGGCTAAGGCTCCGTAAATGGATATTCGATTCATCATGTTTTTTTGCGTCAATTCGTGTGGCACCCAAACATAAAGGTTCTTTTCATGCAGATGTTATGACTACAATTATATTGGTCTACTTCGATTATTTGTATGATTTTATCGATATTTTCGATAACGAAACTATCTTTCCGAGGTGTATCTTTAAAATCGAAAATACCGAAACAGAACCGATGAAACCAAAAGTGCCCATAATTTGCTGTGATAGTATCGGGATAGTAAACATCATTCATAATTTTAGTCGCCTGGCTTCCATTTTCGCCTTTATCATAGCAAAAGTGCCAAATGTACCGAATTAGAAAAATCGATTACTCCTCACAACTGAATCGCCAATCAAAATACTCTAAAATATTTATTTTATTTAGTACGTAATATCACCTTTTTAACGAGCACAAGACTGAACTTGTGTTTGATCAATACTTTACAAGATATACGAGGTATTTTCAAAAAATTTTGAATTTCGGCGGGTAACGTAATTCGATTTGCGATTTTGTTTATGGCATTATGTTGGTACTCATGTTTCTCGCTTATGTCGATAAGTTTGGACATTTTGAATGTTCACTTAATTTTTGACAGCTGCTTTGCTTGTCAAAAATTAACTGAACATTTTTTTCATTCATCGTACTTAATGAAATTTTTTTGAATTTTTTCTATTCAAAAATATTTTTTAATTATAAAATTTCTATTAAGAAATACAATAATTAATTTAATAGAAAAAATGTTAAATATACCTAAAGTATTTAATATTGATAAGCAGTTAAATGATTAACTGGACTTAATTGGAAAGAAAATTATAAATTCCTTAAAAAAATTTGTGGGAAAAAAGTTTTTGTCATTACATTTTTGTAGAACAATTTTTAATAATTATTCAATCAATAAAAATGTCTACCATTGATATAAACTACTTAACAATTTTATTTGATTTTGAATGCATAAAATACAATTTAATAATAATAGGTTAAAATTAAAAAAAAAGATGCCCTGATCAAAATCTAAAACTAATGAAAGCGTGTATATTAGAGCTAGAGAAGTTCTTTTACATTAAAGCTAATGAGCGAGTCCTTAAAAACAGCTAAGAGAAAGTGTTACTCCTGTTAGATCGGATGTTGCAGGAACTTCGGTGGTACACCCTAAAAGCCGTTCTTAATACTGTCTTTCCCAACATAAAAAAACCATTTAAATTGAGACCATCTTGGTATGATAAAAATAAAAAAAGCATACCACCGCACCACCTATAATATGTATAGCTGCCAATCGTTGCTTGTGCGCAAATTTTTGGCCAAAAATAACACACTGATAATGCCGCAGCCACCGTATTCCCTATATCTGGCTCCCTGTAACTTTTTCTTGTTCCCGAAACTGAGGAGCCGCATGAAATTCCTACGATTGAGGAGATAAATACGACATCAAAGGAGAAGCTGAACAAGATCACAAAAAATTAATTTTTGAAGTTCTTCCAGGATTGGAAAAAACGTTGGAACAAGTGTATAATATCTGGTGGGGATTACTTTGAAGACGACAAAATATATATTCATGAACAAAATTCGCGATAATTTTCGAACAGACATCGTATGTTCACTTCAACTATCTAATTGATTTCTGTTTCCGCAAACTATTAAATATTGTATTAGATCGAAGTTGAAGAGTCATGATCTTTAGGTGATATAGTGATGAAAATCGTATATTATTTAAAGTCTTCTTTTGACTTGGAGCGATTGAAAAGAAGATAATTGTCATTAAAAAATTAATATTTAAATCTAAATAAATTCCTTTTATTGATTTCTATAAAATAGAATTAATTGCAAAATTAGATTATATAATAATTAACTTTGATATCTGAAATTTCTGTCTATAAACTTAAATTTCATTAATCAATTTAACAAGTGGAAAATTATTAATATTACATAATATAGAAAATAAACCATCTACACGGTATGTCCCAAAAAAAACCCGAACTTTATGGTGCGGCAGACGACATACAGCGCCATCTATTAAAAATTTGAAAATGATGAAAAAGATACATTTCAAACGCACCTAAATTCATATAATTCGGATGACAGAAAATGGCTTTGATATCATCATAAAATGCTCCTTTCATCTTGGTTTTCAGATTTTGAAATAGAAAATAGTCACATGGTGATAGAACAGGCAAATACGGAGGGTGGTTGATGAGAGAAATCCGTTTTTTCATCAAAAATTCGTTCACTTTTTTGGTCTTCATTTAATTCATGTAGTACAAAACGCGCATAGACCTTTCTTTTACCCAAATCTTCAGTTAAAATTCTCTAAATATTGTTTTTACTCGTATTTAATTCCTCAGCCAACATTCTCGTAGTAAAATTTGCATCGATAACAATAATTTCACGGACTTTTTCCACCAATTGCTACAAATTTTAATAGATGGCGCTGCATGTTATATGATTTAAATATAAAGTTCGGTTTTTTTGGGACAAATAAGATAAATCCTAAAATGAATTTGTATATAAATTTTTATTAGTATTTTTTTATTCTCTTTTTTTTATATTGGCAATTTTATAAAATGCTCTTATCAAATTATCTTCTAATTATAATAATATTGAGGTAAAAATTCTTTTGGAAAATCATTTTTACTCTTTACATAAATAAACTATTGAATTTCGAAAATAATTTTATAAACGCATAATATTTGAAAAGAAAACTAATTAAATTAAATGAAATTTAATAAAATTTCATATATTTATTTAGAATATTTAATCTGTAAAAAAAATGGTATTCAAATTTAATTATTTAAAAAGAAATTTAAAATAATTACAAAATTTAACAAAAAATTAAAATTCTATTAAATAAATAAATTTTGAAAAATATTATTATTAAATACATTTGGGCTTTTTCCAATGATATTTTTTACCATTCATTGAAATGTCACCAAAAGAACAACAGCTGCAAATGTCATTGAGTAATAACAAATTTCCTTAAAGAAATTATTATAATATCAAGAAACAAAATCATATAAACAAAAAGATATTAATTAGAATAGAAACTTAAGTAATTATTTTGGTTAAACAATTAGTGGGAAAATTAGTTCAAATGATTTAAATAAACCAACTACTGGAAGGGATAAGCATTTTCCAACAATTACTTGTATATAAGAAAGAATTTAAGCTTTCAGTATATTGTGACTTACTAAATTTCATCTTATGAGGATAATGCGAATTCGGATAGAGTTATAGGATTTGAAAAAGAAAAAAAAAGATACTTAACGCAAATACTTGTTTCGTAAAAAGGATAAGAGAAAATTAATACTTTTTACTGATTGTATAAAATTGTGAAATTTCTCTAAAATTTTTTGTACTAATTCTACTTAAAATTTAGAACAAAGATACTCGGGTAAAGATTTCCAATTTAAAAAAAATATCATATTAGTTAAGATAAAATAGAAATAGTCCAATTTAACATTCAAGGATATTTTATTTATTTAGATTTCATGACATACAAAGGAAATAATCGTCTTATAAAGATTGAAAAAATAACTATTTCTAAAAATATATTTTTTTTCCTATCATTTACTGTCAACCAAAGAGGATAGTAGATAGTATCAGAATAAATTGCTTTTCTGAATGAAATCTGTGCTGAATACCAAATATTAGATGGCAATAACAATTGATCGGTCAATAGCAAATATTGACAAATGTAATAAAAATTGAAAATCGATTTTGAGTAGAAAAACTAACCTACAGGAGAAATAGTAGTTTCCGTGTTTTAAATAAAAAAACTTATATAACATTTTACGCATAATAAATTAAAAATAATAAGAAAACAGAATAAAATGGAGCTCTGTTGTTATATAAATGTTTATCTTAGAATCAATAATAACTATTTTAAGAGAAATAGTTCTGTAAGCTTTCGAATAGTATAATCAATAAAATCTGTGATCTTTTGAAACAACCATAGGAGTATTTAGTTAGATAGATAGTTATGTTTCTATCAAGTGATAGAAACATAACTATCTATCTAACTAAATATATGAATAACCTTCAAAGTTACAATATAAAATTATTGTAAATATACTTTTGTGAGTGTTTGTTTTACTTGAATAAATATTGTCTTATTATTTCTTTTCGACTAATTTATCAACAAAAAAGGATTTTACTATATATTTTCAGCTGAATCGAAAATAATCCCCAACTGGTTGCAAGAATATATTATATTTTCATATTTTATCCTGTATCTATTTAGAATGTAGTATATTTTACCTTGGGTCCTTTTACTTTTCCCAAGGTTTAGCATTAAAATTATATAAGAATGTAATAATATTTGTTGAAAGGAAGGTGGATGTACATGAGCATAGTTCATACTATATTGGATTTAACACATCATAGTAACAATATTCATATTCGCCTCTTTACCCACAATTGCTATTTAAATAAGAAAATATTCTAGTTTATCTATCATATCACTAAAAGTTATTGTAATAATATTACACCAATTGTTATGAATATAATACAAATAGATGATAATAAATCATATTCATCATGTTTTGGTATTTTACTGTTCTGGAATATGTTGGAAAGTTGACACTCAAGCAGATTATCAGCAATTGATATGGAAATTGCATTATGATGTAGACGGAAACAATATGTCATATTCTCTACAGTATTGGTATTCTAAACAGGAAAATTTCAACAGGATTGTTTAGTTTTATTGCTAATATTTGGTTATCGATATAAGGAGAAAATACATAATTTTCCGCAATATTGTTTAGTTTTTTTAAAAAATAAATTTACGACAAATCAGTCAGAGCGAACTTTAGAAGAATTAAATTGATTGAATCCCTTAAAAATAATCATTTTTGTTATTATTTTTTTATTTAAAAAATGAATCCTACTTAATATAGCCTCTTTGGTAAAAAATTTAATTAAATAAATAATTTTTATCAAAGAAAACCTAGTCAAACCTACAGATACGAGGTCTGTTCAAAAAGTATCACGAATTTTGAATTTCCGCGGGTTACGTATATTCGATTTTAAATTTTTTGTGGCATTATGTTGGTACTTATGTTTCTCAATTATGCCAACAAGTTCGGCCATTTTGATACTTCGGTCTTTTTTGACATTTGCATTGCTTGCACGTGTTTTGGCTCGTCTTCGATTTTTGCCCATTCCAAAAAATGGAGCAAAGAATCGGTTTCGGGAACAAGAAAAAGTCACATGGGGGCCAGATCTGGGGAATACGGTGGCTGCGACATTATTAGTGTGTTGTTTTTGGCCTAAAATTTGCGCACAAGCAACGTTGCGTGAGCAGGGGCGTTATCATGGTGGAAGCCCAAATTTTTGTTCTTCCACAAATCCGGGCGTTTCTGGCGGATTGCTTGGCGCAACTTGCGCATAACTTGAAGGTAATATTCCTCATTGACCGTTCTACCCTGTGGCAAGAACTAATGATGCATCACGCCTCTTCAATCGAACAAAAAACTGTAAGCAAAACATTAACATTCGACCGAACTTGGCGCCCTTTTTTCGGTCTTCGCTCGTGCGACAGCTTCCGTTCGTCACCAGTTATGATCCTCTAGAGCAAATTTGGGTCATCACGGACAGAGTCCAACAGCCGCTTAGCAATGTTATAACGATGCTGTTTTTGGTCGAAAATTGACAAAAATCGAACACGTGCAAGCAAAGCAGATGTCAAAAATTAACTGAACATTCAAAATGGCCGAACTTATCGGCATAAGTGAGAGACATAAGTACCAACATAATGCCACAAAAAAAATCACTTAACCCGCGGATATTCAAAATTCGCGATACTTTTTGTACAGACCTCGTATGTCTGAAAAGTTTTCATATCTACTATTTTGTACAATCATCAACAACGTTTTGAAGCAATCTTCAGCTACAATTCCGTTTTCTATATCTTGAAAAATTAATCCCATTCTTTTCGGTTTATGAAAATTTCTTTATATATATTATATTATATTCAACAGCCAGAATTATAATAATTCTACAGGTTTTTTAATAAAAAATAATTCCAAACAGATAATGGAAATTATCTGTTTGGAATTATTTTTTATTAAAAAACTTTTTGTTTGAATTTTATACGAATTATTTTTGTAGAAAACTTTTACGAAAAAGTTTAACGTATTTACTCACTTTTATAAAACGATTGAATTTATTTTATTTATTATTAGAAATCTGCGGAACAATTTTATTAAGTACATATTCTTATTTCTAACAAAAAAACTTTTCTTTTGAACATTCGTAAATACGTAATTATTAATAGGAAAAATGCACCCTCTACAAAATTTGATTATACTTTTCCTTCAAAATAAGAATTTTATTAGGGAAGTATAAAATAATTTCAAAAAAAAAATAGAATTATTCATTCGGCGAGATATGATAAGATTAATTTCTTTTGCAGTTTAAATTAATTATTATAATTATCTAAACTTTCATATTACACGATTTATTTTATTTTATTTATAAATTTTCAAATTTTCCATATTAAATTCAGATTGAATCTGAAATAATCTTACATATTTTATGTATGATAGAATATTTTTCTTTTTCAGATTTCTTAGATAGAAAATGTTTAACTTCAAATAATGAACTGCTTAAAATAATAAAAATATATTGTATGTACAAAAAAAACAGAATCAAAAAAGATTTCACTTTACCAAAAAGCTAATAAAATAGATTTTTCATATTTTTAAAAACTAAATAAAAGTCATTCAAATGGAAAAATTATTATAATACCTGTACGAGAGCATATATAGTATTTAAGGATGTAGATGATGATGATGTTTTATTTGGAAAATAAATGTAAAATTAAAAAAGTTATTTACGAGTTTATTAGCACATGCTTTTAAATCTCTAAAAATTATTTCATCTGAATTGTTTTGATAGAAACTTTTATATAAATCAAAAGTTTTTATTTTATAAAATTCTTTTCTTTATTTCTGCAAAAAAAACCATAATTATTCATTGTAAAAACCATATTATACTATAAAAGGCAAAGGATCTATTATTATACAACATAATGCATTATTTAGTTTTTCTATCACAGATTTTCATTTTTGTAGTAAATTTTAATTTTTTGCCATATAATATAAATATAAAATTTAATGAATTAAATCATCTAAATCATAATAATGCGAGTTTTTTAATTAGCAAAAAAATATAATTTCTATTGTATAAATCATAACTAAATAGGTATTAAAATTTTATATTGTATAATGTTGTTAATATTTTATAATTAACGTTTTTTTTATCTTACAAAAATATCAGACCATAAAAGTAATATTCCATCAAGTTTTAGACTATAAAAAAAATATATTCATCCCATTAAAATCCCATCTTTTTCGAATTAAGATTTCTTTATTTGGTTTGGTAATTTATATTAACAATAAATTTTAATGATCAGAATTGACTAATTTAGGTAAATGTTTAATTATTAAAAGAATTTTAAATAAGTTTTAAAATTTTTATTATATTATAGGCCGTTTTTATCAATTTTTCACAATAAGTTTTTTATGGAAATTCTTGTAAATACAAGAAATTTAAGAATTTCTTTTATAAAAATTTTCACTTTTTTACATAGTTAAATTATGAGTAATTACAAAAAAAAACCAAAAAAAAATTCTGTGTATAATTTTTGCCATAAAAACCCACAAAAAAACTAAATGTATTAATTCATTTGAGAGTATTTACAAAAGTTATTTAAAAAAATATTTAAATAAATGAGTTAAGCTATTCAACTGTTAAGAATTATCTCAAAGAAACCATAAAAAGGATTAACTTTTTCCTATTATCGAATATAGCATATAATTTGAATCCTTTTCAATGACTGTAAAAGATTTTTGTATAATAATCCTGATTGTTTAGGTTATTTTTTTTAAATTTAAATTAAAAATGGGCAATTCCCTGTTTATTCGATGTTCGATAAAGAAAAAAGAATATTTTATTTAAAAAAAAACCTCTTATTTGATTAGGAAGGGGAAAAAGATTAAATCCACAACTTGAGAACAAAACTGAATGTACTTAACCTTATAAAGTACTTAGAATTCGGGTAAAAATGAGATGCTTCAGTTCCTTTTTTGTGGCAAGAGTCCTTTTCATTTTGGTTAATACCCAATGAGATTTATTCAGTGATTCAATCGTAAAAGGAAATAGGACATACGATATCATCAAATTAACCCTGTGACTGACATTCGAATTAAATGGGAGAATGTACATACTATACACGTATATACTACGAGTAAATGGAAAAGTCTACTTATCTAAGCCTTGAATATGTGTATCAGTTATTCCTTATTCAGTTTCAGACAATTGATTTTTACTTTATCACATGTTCTACTTATTCGGTTTATTTTCAACATACTGAAGGTAAATAAATCAGAAAAATCAGGATTCTTTGTTAACTACAAGACCATTGAATAATCAACTACATCCATTTTATAGTCTTCATTTGGGATAACAAGCTTTTATGTACCTATATATTATGTTACTTCGTAGTTCAATCTATAATAGAGACGGTATTTGGGTTTGCTTTAAAAGCTTTTCTCTTTCATATAATGAAAAGAAGGAAAATATATTAATTTTGAATTTTCCAATAAAAAAAGGATATACAATTCATAAATTAATTTTATCTATAGTACTGAAGATTAAGACAATTCTGTATTATTTCTCAACTGAAGATATAATACTGTTACTTTTAAAAATTATTTTTTTATAAATTTTTTTAAATTTTTAGATATTTACAACTACAAAAGAGTAATAAGCAAATTTGAGCAATAGTATGGGGTGCGCCATCTAAATGTGGTCGATGGTCGCGGATTGTCTGTTTCCAATAATCTTTGGGTTAACTGCACTTTATATGGAAACATATCCAGATCATCTTTCAGAATCCTCCTCAAAGTAGTTCCACTGATGTTTAGTTGCTGAGACCGGCGGCGGTACGAGACAGAAGGATTCTCTGCAACACTCCGTTGAACAGCTTCAATATTTTCATTTGATCGTCGAGGACGTGGTCGATTTGAATGTGGACGGTCCGCTACAGACCCGTGATTCTCGAAATTCGAAGCTAAGCGACGAATAGTGTCACTTTTAGGCGCAGAACGACCGCGATACTTTTGACGATACGCACGCTGTGTTGCAACTACTGAACGATTACATTTAATTAACATTGTCACTATTTCTGCGCGTTCTTTGGGCGTGAATCGATTCATGGTCAAAATTGTAATGCAATAACCTTTCCGAAATGTGTTCGACGACGTCAATCGGTTTAAATCTGTCAAAGTTATTCAATATTTCCATCAACCACATTTAGATGGCGCACCCTGTATTAATTAACTTGAAAGGTTGTGAGGAGTAAACACAGCGTGTGTTTCTGTTAGGCCTCAGTATTTTAGTAAATCACGCGACAAGTGATGCTTAAGTCTTCGATGGGTATTTCTAGGGAAGGAAATGGAGGATAGTTCTTGAACAAGAGGATTATTATGATTGACAGCACGGGAACGGAACTTTTATAGCGAGAAACTGCCACATCAAAAATAAATGGGACTTTAATATCACGATGAATAACAGTATTGCGAACATAAAAGGGGGCATCGACAATTGTTTTAGTCCGTATGTCCATATGGGTTTCAGTAAGGTATTGTATAACAGTACTTTGCTGTATATAGTAAGTTTGGAACGTTTGTCTAAAAGTCGAAGTAGGTTTAGGTATAGTCTTTTAAGTTCTTGTCTTTTAAGTCTTGTATGTGGGTGCCATCTCAAGCGTTTGTCTAAGATCAGTCCTAGGTACCGAGCTTCGGTGTGTTGTGGTATGGCACTTCCATGAAGGTGTATGGGAGGGCATGGCTCACGACGGAGAGTGAAAGTTACCTGGATAGATTTACGTTCATTGACTTTTATTCTTCACCTAGTAAACCAGTTCTGGAGAGTTTGGATTTGGATTTGGAGAGTTTCGGAAGCATGTTGGGGATTTTCGCTAGATGCAAGGCAGGGCTTATCATCGGCGTATGTAGCAAAGAAGGGATATCGGATGTGTAAATGTTGTAGAGGATGGGTCTAGATATGCTACCCTGAGGAACCCCAGCCGGTATCGAAGAGATATTGGAGAGTTCGTTGGATTCATTTACTTGGAAGTGTCGGTTGGAAAGGAATGATCTTAGGACTACGAAATAGGTGAAAGGAAGGAAATTCTTGAGTTTTCAGAGTAGTCAAACTCTATCAAAATCTTGACTTATATCAAGAAAACACCGGGACAGTACCCTTTTCTTTCTAAAGAGGATGCAATGAAATCGACAACTCGATGACATTGCTGGGTAGTGAAGTGTTCGGCGCGGAAACTAAATTGGTGATTAGGAATTAAATTTGAAGATTCGAGTAGAGGATGTAAGCGGCGAAGGAGGATTTTTTCAAAGATTTTTGAGAGTACTGGAAGGAGACTTATTTGCCTGTAGGAAGTGTGGCGGCTTATTGGTTTATTGGGCTTCGGGATCATTTTGATGATGGCAAATTTCCAGATGATTGGTAAATGTATTGTTCTAAGGATGGAGTTATATATTGTGGCAAGGAACACTATTGCTCTCTTATGGAGTTGTTGGAGTATATTGGAGGTAATCAGATCATAGCCAGGAGCTTTGTTTTTGGGAAGGAGCTTGATTAAATTGGCAACTTCGGAAGGAGTGATTGCCTTAGGCGGAAGACTCATGGGTAAGAGAATGGATAGTTCTATCTTGATTGTAGTGTAATGAGTCCTGTTTAATATGTCCTCATGTGGAGTAAATGTTTGTGCAAGGTGTTCAGCAAAAGCGTGTGCTTTATGTTTGTCCGTTTTGGCCCAGATTCCGTCAGTTTTGAAAATTATTCAAATCACCCATTCGTTTTTTTATAACTTAACTCTTTTTATGCATGCGTAAGAAATTTTTACCATAAATCTATTTTTTTTTTGAATAGAAAATAATTGTTTTGTCGTGAAATTGCTACTAAGAATATCTGAATAGTTATTTTTATGTCAGAATTTATATTTTGAAAGGAAATTTTAGTTTCCGAAAACTAAAATTAGGAAATTTTAGTCTCTAACTTTAAGCATTTTTCTAAAGGGTCGAGAAGCAGTAGAACAGGACCTTTGCTTCAACACCAAAATCTAATGAAATGGAAAACAAAAAAAAAAACTACCATAACAAATTGTTAACTAATTTCTTTTGAAAAATCTTTTGAAAGTCTCTAAAATTCCTCGAATCAGAACTAAGATATTTTACAATGACAATGAGCCCTGCTCATGGTCATCTTTATCAAAGCCTTTCTGTCAGAAAAAGGATTCTTGTGGTTCCCCAATCGTCCTATTCATCTGACCGCAGCTCCTGTAACATTTTTGTTTACCTAAAATTAAAAAATTACTTGAAAGGATTTCATACTGATACTGTTAATACTATCCAAAGGAGTGTAACCAAGGCATCTTTTGGAATTACTGCTAAAGAAAATTCCATTAAAGAGGAAAAATCATTGCTTCCACTCCTTGTATTTGTAAAAAAAAATATTCGAAAATGTATCTTTTATTCTTATTATATAATATTTTTTTAATATATATTTTCGAAGTTTATTTATTGTACTTTCCATAGCAAGTAAGTAATAATAAAACATAAATCCAATAGTATTCTTAATACGATATTATCCTCTATAATAAATAAATAATAATACCAAATATAATTAATTTTTTTTATAATTTCTTAGCTTTTTATTTTAATTAAAGTATTATTATTTTAATTTTTGGTATACTTGAAATGAATTTTTCTATGAAATATTTTTTTTTTTATACAATAAATAAAATATAGAATTAATTTAGATAAAAATAAAGACGGTTTTTCTTCTTTATTAATATTTATGGTAAATAACATCATTAATCAATATTGATACTAAGCTTTCCAATAAAAATAATTGACTATTAATCTACGTCCATTTCAACATGCTCAAAGAATATTGCAATAATATTACATGAGAATATATTGTAAATATTTTTAATAAAGACCTGCTTATAAACTTGAATGCTGATAAAAAATTTTTTTTTTATTATGAATATCTTCAATAAAGTATTATTGAGTACTTAAAGTAAATCCTTAACTTCAATGGACATAAAAAAATTGCATTCAATTAAATATGAAGGAAATTTACCTTTTTATCTATTGTTTGAAAATTTTCTTCTACAAGATTATTAAAAAAAAAAAAATTTTCAATATTTCTCGAAAAATAATTTCTCATAAAAATATTTTATTCACTTGATAACATTGACATTATTACTTTGAAATTCCACAAATTTTTGTCCACCTTTACAGGCAACTTTTCACAGAAGATTTAGATTTTTTGAAAGAAAAAATTGATTTTCTTTGAACAATATTAAAAACTTTTCTTATTTATATAATTTTTCAAAATTAATTTTAAAATATTCTACTACTACTAAATATACGTTTTAAAAGTAATTTTTATTTGGACTTTTGCAAATTTTCGCTAGCTTCGATTATTTTGACATTATAATCATAATCAAAATAAAATTATTTAATGCACAAAATATATTTTTTTAATAAATTAAACACTTTTTAAATTTTATCTATTCTTTCAAATTTATTATATATTTAATAATTTAATAAAATTCATATCATCTACTTTTTATAAAGTAAGTAAACACACATTAATTTTTTTAAATAAGAAAATTATTTGAAATTTACATTCAGTTCATCACTAAATGTGCTACCTTCTAGAAGTAATATTGTACAATATTTCTAACAAATTGAAAATGGAATTACATAACAGAAAATTATTTTTCTTTCTTATTTTGTATTTGAAATTTATATTTTATACTCTATTCATCAAAAAAAAAATCTCTGTGGTTTATTATATATATTTATTTGTATTAATTATCGTTTTATACGAATATTCACAAGTTTGTGGTAAATTTCAAATAAAGTTCCCTTAATTTATCAATTTTAACTTATCTAAATGGGAATAATTTAAGTTTAGATTATACAAATCACAAATATACTTAATTGGATCTATTTAATAATTGGTATTAATTTTGATTTGTTAAAATATCCACATGTAAAGCATGCGGTTTATTTCAATTATTAAATAAACAATTTTTTATTACTACCGAATTTTTATCAATTTGTTTTTAAAATAATCTATAGCATAATTTTTTTTTTTAAAAAAAAACCATCTTAATTAACTTAAAAATAACATTTCATTAAATACATACTATCAGAACTTCAATATCCATACGAGAATATTTTTGACTCACTTTTTCTTGACTTTCGGTTAAATAAAATCCAACAAAAATTTAATGATTTCTTTGGAGATATTTATTTTGTGCAATTATTTTTATAAAAATCAATTTAATTTTTGCAAGCATGAAAATTCGAAAAATATTTGCAACTTTTCGCAAGTTTAATTTTTTTAATTATTTTTTAATAAGTTTGAAATAAGAAGAATAATTCAATAATTGAACAAATTTTGTGACCATAAGCTTTAATTCTGTTGGGGCAGATAGTAGATGTGTCTTAACGTACAAGAGGATTATAATGGGAACAGAGTATGGAAAGCACATAATCCACAGACAAGAGGGGTTATATAGATATCGCGATTTATAGCCTTTTTTTCGAACATATAAACATGTCATCAATAATCTTGCGAAGGATTTTGAACTAAAAGTATTATAGTTTACGGAAATTGGAAGACTTAGTGGAAGCGCAAAGTTCTAGTCCCTAGGTCCAAATCGGTTTTAATACTATCGAGAATTTATTATTCAGTAATTGTTTTGATCAGATTTTTGTATTTTCTAGAATCAAGCAGCCATTAAGATTTAAAGAGGGAGCTTATTGAGGTATGAGGAGTAAATGTAACATGAACGGTTTTCTGCTCTACTTGATTTGAGGTTGTCCCCATCCACTTGATAAACCACTTTTCCAGGCTGATTATGTAGTTTTATAAAGTACATTTGACATGGATTGTAAGGGTTTTCATGGCAAATAAGGGTAGTCGTTTTATCAGCATACATGTGTGCAAGGATATTTTTAACTGTGAAAATGTCTAAAATAAGTATATTATCAAGGATGAGAGAAAGAATGTCACTTTGGAAAATAGCTGCTTTAATCGGAAACATGTCCAATATTTGAGATTTTCCATAATTGGCAAGTGACATTATGATAGATAAGACTTTATTATGAAATAATAAGTAGAACGCTTTTTCGGTCTTTAGCTTTCTAGTGTTCCAGTCACACTAAAATGTATGTAGTATATACGACGTCTGTTAAAAAAGTATCTTGAATTTCCGTGTGTTACGTATATTTTGAATTTCCGCTGGTTACGTATATTCGATTTTTTGTGGCGTTATGTTGGTACTCATGTCTCTCAATTATGCCGACAATTTCGGCCATTTTGAATGTTCAGTGAATTTTTGACAGTTGCTTTGATTGCACGTGTTTTGGCTCGTCTTCGATTTTTGCCCATTCCAAAAAATGGATCAAAGAATCTGTATCAAATTTTGTGTGAAAAATAAAATTATCTGCGCGGACGCATTCTGAATGTTGACTGTGGCATATGGTGAAGCTAGCTTGGACCGTAGCAACGTTTATCGGTGGTACAAAATGTTCGCGAGGGCGAGAAGATGTGAACGATGAAAAGGTCGAATGTGAAGGTTTTGCTTACAGTGTATCATGAGTTCTTTCCACAGGGTAGAACGGTCAATAAGGAATATTACCTGCAAGTAATGCGCAAGTTGCGCGAAGCAATCCGCCAGAAACGCTCGGATTTGTGGAAGAACACAAATTGGATTTTGCACCATGATATCGCCCGTGCTCACGCATGGTTGCTTGTATGCGAATTTTTGGCCAAAAATAACACACTAATAATACCGTATCTACTGTTTTCCCCAGATCTGGTACATGTGACTTTTTCTTGTTTCCGAAAGTGAAGAGTCCCATGATCATGGGTTTATGGCTATGACGTGGATACCAAAACTCAATCCTATTAATGGAAGCTGCCGCACGAGCCAAGACCGAAAAAGCACGCCAAGTTCGGTCGAATGTGAAGGTTTTGCTTACAGTTTTCTTCGATTGCAGGGGCATGATGCTTTATGAGTTCTTGCCACAGGGTAGAACGGTCAATAAGGAATATAACCTGCAAATTATGCGCAAGTTGCGCAAAGCAATTCGAAAGAAACGCTCGGATTTGTGGAAGAACGAAAACTGGCTTTTGCACCATGATAACACCCCTGCTCACGCATAGTTGCCCGTGCGCGATTTTTTGGCCAAAAACAACATACTAATAATGCCGCAGCACCAGCATTCCCCACATCTGGCACCCTGTGATTTTTTCTTGTTCTCGAAACTGAGGAGCCCCATAAAAGGACGACGCTACGCTACGATTGAAGAGATAAAGACGCCATCGAAGGAGGAGCTGAACAAGATCACAAAAAATGATTTTTTGAAGTGCTTCAAAGATTGAAAAGAACGTTGGCACAAGTATATAATATCTGCTGGGGATTACTTTGAAGGGGACAAAATAGATATTCATGAATAAATAAATAATTTTGAAAAAACACAAAATTCGCGATACTTTTTGAACAGACCTCGTCCACTTTCTCATATGTGTTTGCATTTTAATTAATATAAAAATAATGGCAAACGTTAATCGATTTGAGTTATATTTTAAATACTATAAGCCTACTAAATTTTACTATATACAATTAATAATTAATAAAATTGTAAATGGAATTAAACGATTTTTTTATTATGACAAATTATAAAAAATGCAAACAAAATCAAAATTAAATTTATATTTTTTTAGAAAAAGCTTCTCTTAAACGGTTTTCTTAAAGGTAAAAAATAATAACTATAATTACGATATGTAAGTACACGAATACTACTTATCGATAAAGTTCGTAGCGTTTTTTGAGTATATTAAAGACGCTTAAATCAGAGTATTAAAATCAATTTATTTGAACCAAATATTCTTCATTATTATTGGTAATATTTTACAGATTTTCGTTCTATATTCAGTATAGAACTTCTGTGGATTCTGGTTGAAAAATTAAATAAAGTTTACACTTGTTTATTTATATTTTCGTTTATATTATGGTACAAAAGAAGTGTAAAAATTAAATCATTTTGTTGAGATAAATATAAATAACTTATTTAATATATTAAGCTTATTTCTCCTTTATAGTTAGCACAGTGAAGTATTCATGATAAAAAGGTGGTATATAAGACAGTAAACTTATCATATCGCTGTGATGTCTCTATTGTTATAGATCTTGAAGTTTTATTTATCGCCTCTATTTCTTAAGACTTGATGTGATCAAAAATTAATAATGTCTTCATCGTCAGTCGTTGAATCTTGAATTAATATTGCTCAAACTACTTCCATCATCTGAATCACAAATTCGCCTTCTTTTGTTAATATTCATGGGTGTTATTTCTTTAATAAAAAAAACTCCAATATTCCCGCGAACAAATTTATTACTCTTACATACCAGCATCACTATTAGACCAGATTGAGATATTATAGTCTTTTTAATAGGTATGTGAACTCATTGTGTTAACTGAATGAAATATTATTTATCCAAAACTTTGATTATCTACTTTGATAAGAATTATATTTAAATAATATTCACGCTGCAATCCACTTTTTAGTATAAGAAATACAAACCAAATGGTAGGACTTGCGAAAAAAAACTAAACAATATCAGTTCAATTGCTTCTCACTACATCATAAAGGTAATAATACCATTATTTTGTTTACAATGTTGTTTTGAAAGTACTAGCTTATATCTGCTAAAGGGCATTGTACATTGAAATCTTAATAAACAATAATAATTGCAATTCAAAAGTTGTTTTAATTACAATTACTAGGAATGGTCTTATTCAACTTTCAAAAAAAAACTTATTTGCGATAACATTTTATAACTAAAATTCCTTTGATTACTTTAGCAAAGTTATGAATAAATTTAAATATAAAAAGAGGATAATCTACGTGTATGTGTATATCTTACTCAAAATTACGATTAACTCATTTTTTTTCAAAAGCAAATTTTATTACAAATGGGAAACCGACATTTTCCAATAGATGGCGCCAGCAGTCAAAGAGCGTCCCGGACCGGTGGAAAAGTTTGAATAGCGATACAGGGCCGGCGGAAAAGTTTATGTCGAGCGTAACAAGAACTTCCAGATAAAGTGATGAAAATCGTAAGGGCGCCGCGCCCATAAATCAACATCCACGGCCAAGTCAACCATCCAAAGCTCGAGGCTCATGCTATGTTTTTGGTGGGGCCAGCTCGGCGTGGTATACGAGGTCAGTTCAAAAAGTATCGCGAATTTTGTGTTTTTTTTTTTCAAAAATTATTTAATTATTTATGAATTTTGTCTCCTCCAAAGAAATCCCCACCAGATATTATACACTTGTGCCAACGTTTTGTCTAATCCTCGAAGCACTTCAAAAAATCATTTTTTGTGATCTTTTTCAGCTCCTCCTTCGTAGCGTATCGTCGTCCTTCATAGGGCTCTTCAGTTTCGGGAACAAGAAAAAGTCATAGGAACCAGATCTGGGGAAAACGGTAGCTGCGGTATTATTAGTGTGTTGTTGTTGGCCAAAAATTCGCGCACAAGCAACGATGCGTGAGCAGGGGCGTTACCATAATGCAAAAGACAATTTTTGTTCTTCCACAAATCCGAGCGTCTCTGGCGTATTGCTTCTCGCAACTTGCGCATAACTTGCAGGTAATATTCTTTATTGACCGTTCTACCCTGTGGCAAGAACTCATGATGCACCGCGCCTCTACAATTGAAGAAAACTATAAGCTCGGGCGTTCGGCACGCTTTCCATCGTTCACATCCTCTCGGCTCTCTGAGAACATTTTGTACCACTGATAATCGTTGCTTCCGTCCAAGGTAGCTTCACCATATGCCACAGTCAGCATTCAGAATGCGTCCGCGCAATTAATTTGATATTTCACTCAAAATTTTATACCGATTCTTTGATCAATTTTTTGGAATGGGCAAAAATCGAAGACGAACCAAAACATGTGCAAGCAAAGTAGCTGTCAAAAATTAACTGAATATTCAAAATGGCCGAACTTGTCGGCATAAATGAACAGTATGACAACGCTCGGCCACATGTTGCTAAGGTGGATAAAACCCCTACCTGGAAACTGAAATGGGACGCAGCATCAGAAAAATGGGAAAAAGTTGTTGCTAGCGATAGACAATACTTTGGAGCATTAATAAGTGAGCATTTTTCCACAATAAACCCTCACATTTTGAAAGAAAAAAACGGCGGTTTCCCATTTATACTCCTTAGACACAAAATATAACTATTCTACATTTAATAAATTTATATTCACCATCAAAACAGAAGATTTAAATTTAAACAACAAAAATTATCTTAATTTTGAATAGAATATTAATCATTTGTTACGGATTATCATTTTCTAAACCAAAAGATTATCAAAGTATTATTAATTTCAAATTAATCTGTAAACTTATTTATTGTAATAAGAAGTCAAATTATTTAATGAATATTAAAGAATCAACAGAGTGTTAAATTAATAAAGTATAGCCATTGTACAAGGTAAGAAATTACACTGTTTGTGTACATAATAAATTAAATTTCCTAAATTTCACTAAATAGTATTTGTTTCTTTGTAAATTTTCACCAAGAGCATTATTCTATATTTTGACATCAATTATAAATTTTTAATAATAATTCTTATAAATATTTACAAACATTTTATTTATAAAAAGCCATTCATAAATTGTTACAACAAGAAGAAATTACTTTTATTTCAATTGACATTTAGAGTAAATAGACTGAAGGTTATTTAATATTTGGCATTCAAAAAAGTATGTAAGTACTATATTATTTGATATAAATTTTACTGTAAGCTTCAATCTACGTGTAAGCTTTCTTCAAAATTTCAAATTTATATTTATTATTATTGAAATTATTTCTAATTATTTCTGTTTTGAAAATACATCAAATTACAAGTATTTAAAGAGAAAATTCAATATTTATTTACGATTTAGCCAAATAACAACAAATACAATATAATACAAAAATTAATACGATTATTATTTCATTATAAATAATGAGTATAAAATTAAGCAAAATATTATGATTAATTGTATTATTTTCTCCAAAAATCATAATAATTACTTTCAAAATAATAAATAACAATATCGATACACTCGTCCTTGCGGTCATAGTAAATTTTCGTAATAAATTACTTTATAAATTTATGAATTTTATGATAATGAGTCAGTTTCCTGAAGGTAAAGAGGTACGCAAATTTATCAGCATTTTAAGTATTTTCAAATCAATCAAAATAATTCTAAGAAGATTTCAATTTAGTCTAAATAAAATTTCTATGATACTTAGGGGAAATAACTTATTTGAAAGAAGTTAAATATAAATAAGTCCTCTTGATTTAACAGGTTGTGTATTTATCTTAATAAATTTTGCATAATAATGTACAAAATCAAATTAACTAGATGGCATAAATTTTAGCTTTCCTATAAACAAATTACTTTTTTTTTAAACTAATATATAATGTTGGTTTAGAAAAAATTATTTTTAAAATAAATAAAATAAAATTTCTGGAAAAGTTTGCTATATTTTGCAATTTTATTAGAGCTGATCAAGCTTCCAGAAAATTTTTTAAGATATATGGAAAATATTCCTTTTTATTAACAGATTTGGGTCATTTGTATTATAAGTTATTGCTTTGGAGAAATGAAATTCAGCCATTTCTAAAATGTTTAATTACTGATAAAGTAAAATATTGGGTGTAAGGGAAAGTTATGTCGTTTTTTTCTAAAGAAAATACTAAATTTTTTTTTCACTTTTTATTCAAAAATTAATCTAAAATATAATTTTCTTTATTAGTTACAACTGTCTGCCAGCATTCTGGCAGCTTATCTAACCCTCTGGAAAAGAAGTCCT
The DNA here is from genome assembly GCA_958298945.1 of Atherix ibis. Lineage (NCBI taxonomy): Eukaryota > Metazoa > Arthropoda > Insecta > Diptera > Athericidae > Atherix > Atherix ibis. The sequence continues at coordinate 32,393,043 of OY282606.1, forward strand.
TGTTTTTGGACGCAAAGTTTTGTTCTACTGCCATTTGGACATCCTCAAAATTTATATATTCATTTCTATCAAGAAAGTTTTGCAGTAACCTGAACAGATGATAATCAGATGGTGCAATATCTGGAAAATTTGCTCGCTGAGGTAAAGTTTCTCAACCCAACTCTACAATTTTTTGTAAGGTTTTTTTTGCCACGTGCGGTCTAGCGTTGTCATGATGAAGAATTTCATCCTTTCTGTTGGACAAATATGGACGTTTACGTGGAATTTCTTTATTGAAAACATCAAGTTGCGAACAGTAACGATCAGCATCGACCGTATAAGTTTCTTTCAGCAATTCATAGTGGACAATACCCCTCCGATCCCACCAACAACATAACATAACTTTTTTTTGATGTACGCCAGCTTTGGATGTGGGCGGTAGTGTCTCCTTTTTGTAAGCATATGCCCTTTTTCTTACCACATTTTTATAAACTATTTAGTTTTCATCACCAGTCACCAAGCGGTCCAAATCCCTTTTGTGACGAGCAAGATTTGAGGAACATATTGCAATTCGATCCATTAACTTTTTTTCGCTTAATTCGTGTGACACCCAAACAGAGAGTTCGGACACAAAACCAAGCCTTTTAATGCGCTCTAAAGCAGTAGCTTGATAAATTCCAAGCTTGAAGGTCATTTCTATGGAATTTAACACGGGATTTGTTCTGATGATACTGCGTAGCACTTCGTCATTGACATCTGATGGCCTTCCTGATCTGGGTTAATCTTTCAAAGAAAAATCACTCGAACTAAATTTCGCAAACCATCTCTGGCATGTTCGAGCTGTTACTGCGTCTTTTGCCATCGTGTTGCTCCTTTTTTCGAACTCATACAACAAACTATATCTTAAGTGCACTTTTTCTTCACACATGTCAAAAAAACTGACAAAAATACGAAAAAATTTGTATAAACCATCAATCATACAGAAATCTAATGGTTTAAATCAATTTCAGTCGAAACAGAATTCTCCCCAAGAATCGACAACGCATACAAGTACAAGTATTCAAAAAAGACAGAATTTTCTTTTACACCCAATAGTACTAAGTGTAACAGATAGTGATTGTGGTGGGGGAAAGTTTCACAAACAATATCATAGCTATTATTGAACCCGAAAACTATAAGGACTGAATTATACGACTGATTTTCAGGTATATTGCCAGCAATTTATAAGGAAAGATACAGAAGCAAATTAAATAAAACTGTTCACAGAAAGCGAGTAGTCTTTCATGATCATGATTTGAGACGACCACACACGCCAAAGCAACTCACCAAAAATTGACAGATCTTGTTTTCAAAATTCTTATGCACCCACCATAAAGTCTTAATCTTCCATCGGAAGTTTGCTATTTATTTTGATCGGTCAAAAAATTTTTGAATATAGCAAAAATTAAATTCAATTGACCCAAAGAAGCCTACCAAAACAGTATTGTTTTACTATCCGAAAATGGGAAAAGGTCATCAAAAAGAGGACTATTTTTTGGTTCACATAAATTTTTACAAAATGTAAAAAATACATTTTCAATTCTTATTAAAAAATGCTGAATATTTTTTTTCCAATTCAATAAATATAGCCAAGAATAAAATTTCTTTGGTGAGTTATACATCGGCGTAGGAGTTGTTTCCAATCCTCTTAGCAGGTTCAACTGGAGTCTCCGTCAACTCCTCTCGGTTAAACTCCTTTGGATGTACAATAACCGACATTACTAAAATGACGTCCTTTCAAGTATTTTTTGATATTGGGAACAAAAAAAATGTCACATGAACTTAGATCAGATGAATGGGGTATTGGGCATAGAAATCCCTTTTTCCCGATAAAAGTATATGTGTATTGATGAAAGGATATTTCTGTAGTCGATCATTCTACATTTTTAAAAAATTTTACATAATAAACTAAAATTATTTGTAAGAACACAAAAAGATCCATTATAAAATCTATCTCAATGGTAAAGGAACAATTATTTTGAAATTAATTATTATGCTTAACTCTCATAAAAGTTAATATGTTTATGTACACGTACTCATAAAAGTCAATAACATAGAATTTTTTATGTAAATTGAATATATTTTCTTGAGCATATATATTTCGTTAACACTCTTAACATGTTGACAGCTGTTATCTGCCTGATACTCGCATGCCAGTGAGTGATATATTCCAATTATAAGATACGATATTTATAATGAAAATGTTTGATTGACAATCATGTATTTTAGAATTCTTGAACATTTTATAAATATGGATAATATACTCATAAATAATAATTGTATAAGTATTTCATAGCATAAAGATGTCTTTTAAATTATTCACTGAATTGTAACTGAGATGATCCATCGAAATGTAAAAATGCTCAAATCATGTCAAATTAAATGTAAAAGATTTTATGTGACATTAAAATTATGTATTTGAGATATTTTTTGCAATTCTCGTATAAAATTATAATGAAATTTTATTTTAACAAAATTAGATGCTCTCCTTATTTTTTTGTTGAAATTAACATATTAAATGTGTCAAAATCAATAAACCATCAAAATTTATCTAACAGAGCAATAACATCTGAGGCAATATGGTAGTGATAGTGATTTTTATTTAATCAAATTTTATTAAATTAGACTAAACTATGTTAAAAATATGGAAGTGAGAGAATTAATTGACTTAATTAAGCAGATAAATATTCAAAGTCTAATGTAGCGCTGGAAAATATTTTTAATGATATGAAATTAGTTAAATTGTAAAAGAACTTTGAAATCTGCTAATTAAATATTTCTTACACCATACTTTCAAGTATATTATAAATCCTGAATGGAACACAATCCAATTAACGCATATAATCTACTCTTAAATATAAAAAGTACTATATGCCCAATATTTTTTTCAAAGTCATGATAATAATGTCAACTGTCTCGAGTTAGCAAGGACTCTTTTTGTAGACACTAAAAATTATTACACTATGATTTCTTCACTATAAGTTTTTGGGTAAAGCGAATGTTTTAAAAATATATAAAATCGAAATAGCATAATTTACTAAAAACTTCTAAAGGGTTTTCGAATAAGTGTGATATGATTTCTCTTCAAAAAAAAAACACTAATTATTAAAGAAATTCAAATGGTTTTTATTTAATGTGAAGTACAATCGATACAATTAAATTGTAAATAAAACGTCATTCAAATGGCCTCTACAACTTGTTTTGCAGGAACGAATTCGATAAACCCAATTTTCGAGCACTTTTTTCACTAAATCAAGTCGTATGTCATGAATATTGACTTCTAAAGCTTGAAGAGAGTCTGGTTTATTGCTAAAGACCAATGAATTCAAATAACCCCACAAGAAATAGTCTAATAGTATTAAATCACAACTTCTTGGAGTCCATTCAGTGTGAGAATTTCTTGAAAAAATCGAATTTCCAAACTTTTCTCGCAATAATACGGTTGTGGCACGTGCTGTGTGGCACGTAGCCCCGTCTTGTTGGAACCAGATGTTTTCAAGATCAACTTCTTCCAATTTCGGCCATAAAAAGTTAGTTATCATCGATCTATACCGCTCTCCATTGACAGTAACGGTGTTACGAGCTTCATTTCGAAAGAAGTACGGACCGATGATTCCACCAGACCAAAAACCACACCAAACTGTCAATTTAGGTGAATGTAATGGGTGTTCATGAATAATTTGTGGATTTTCTTCGCACCAGAATCGACAGTTTTGTTTATTTACCGCACCACTCAGATGAAAGTGAGCCTCATCGGAGAAAATGATTTTCTTAAAAAAATCAGCAAATTCACGACGTTTACGGTAGTCCAATGGCTTCAGTTCTTGAGTGATAACAATTTTATATAAATGCAAGTCCAAATCCTTTCTCAAAATCCGCCAGGTTGTGGTTTGAGACAGTCCCAATTCTTGAGAACGTCTTCCAATCGACAAATTGTGGTCTTCAGCAACACTTGCCTGAACGGTAGCAATATTGGCCTTGAACATTATGTAAAGAAACTGAACGCTCGAAATTTTTAACAATTCAACGAATAGCGAGCACAGTTGGACGATTATTACGATCATAAAATGGCAAAAGCGCACGAAAAGTTGCAATTGGAGAACAATTATTTTGATAATAAAATTGAATAATTTGTAAAAGTTGTTCTTGCATATGTCTCTTCATGATGAAATTGTAAGCATTACTGAATACAATGAAAAAAAATGACAGATCATGACATATGGCCGAAACGCCACTTAGAAATCATATCACTCTTATTGGAAAACTCTATATTAATATAAAAAAAACCTATAATTTTTCTTGAATTTTTATTATAAAATAAAGATTTTATAACATAAATGTTTTTGACGAGTAATTTTACTATTTGACCAAACCTCAGTTAATTAGTTTTGAAATATTTCAAATAATATCACAACATATTATTTACAAAATTCAACATATCAAAAATATTAAGAATATTATTTTATATAGAAAAGTAAGGACATATTTTTAATAAATATGATAAAATTATAGCCATTCTTATATTCCACTTAAGAAAAGATTTAATAATTGATCAATTATCCTATTAAATAAAAATGAATAATTTTGGCGAAGAAAAATATAAATTCTTTTAAGGTTCCTGATATCTTAGTAAGGTATTAATTCCAAGGTAACGTTTGCACGACTTTGTCAAGGCAAGTGTATGAATCCAAGGTAACATCTACTAGTATACATGTACTAATCATGAAATCTAGGTTACCAAAAAATACGTTTTGTTGTTTGGAAAATCTATTGTTGGATTGGAGAAATTTTTAGAAAGCAATTTCCAAAATGTTTGCAAGAAAAGCTTATAAATAAATAGTCCTTAGAGATTCCGAAAATAGGTCATTCGATTTGATGAAAATAAATTTAAGTAAAAAGCTAATAAATGAAGTAAAAATACGGTGTTCAAATACCAAAAGCTATTCGTTTATAATTCATTAGAAAGGAAATGTTATTCATTTCAAAAGGTATCTTCTTAAAGAATGCCTACTTTTTAATACTCAAATAATTTTCTATGAAAATTAAGACAATTCCTAAAATAGGGTAAATATTTTCAATATATAATTGCTTGATAAGTTTAAAGAAATTATATACAAGAAATAGCAGAGATTAATTGTAAAATGGAAATTGACTTTTAAAAATTTACAAATAGAAATTAAAAATCCAATATAAAATTCTATAACAAGACTTTATGCTAAGTAATGAGCCTGTTCTTAATGGTAAAAATATATGTAAATTTTTTAAAATAAGTAAACTCAAAAATGCAAACACGTAATTTGAATGTAAACTTCTATTTTTATTAAAAACTTTCAAAGTTATTCAAAAATTTAGTCACGATTTCCAATTTTGTTATAATTAATTTACAATCATTTATACTCGTACATATTAAATTTGTTAGTGTATTCTGCTGTAAGTATTTAAAGATAAATATTTATAAATAAATTTTAAAAAAATCTCCCAATTTAAAAAATCTTAATAAGTTTTAACAAAAAATACTACAATTGAAATATTAGTTAGCATTAAATTTAATAAGAAATTATACGAAACATAAAAGATAAATAAATTTTTCTTACATAGGATGAAGAGCAATCTTACATTTAAATATTGAACACATTTTTCAAAGTCACTGAAGCCATTTATTTGGTAAGTCAACGAAAGAGAGTAAACTTACCTTTTATAACAAATACATGAAAAATAAGCCAATAACAAATACACCTCTATAAGTATATGAGTAGGTAAATAAATTCATTTTGGTAAAAATTATTTTAATCAATTTAGATAATAAATTTACGTAAAAATGCACATACAAAACTTTTCCAAAAAAAAATATTTTTTTGGATTTTCATCATTAATAAAAATGAAAATTTCAATTTTGCCCAGTATGGTTTTTATCATAAAACAAATTAATAAAATATTATCTAAAACTTTTCAGATACATTTTATTTGTATTGAAATTCTTGTATAATTTTTATCCATGAAAGTTCTATAAAAGGGATTCACAAACTTTTTATTTTTTTAAGTTATATTCAAGTTTATTTTTAAATAATTTTTGCAAACATAGTATTCATATTAAAAAAGGTACTATTTACTAAACCTATCAAAAAAAAACTCCCTTATATTAAAATAGGCACTACTATTTACTTGTTATCAATAAAACTAGAACTTTTTCATGTTGTTGACAAAAGACTTTGAAAACTTTTTGAAGAAAAAAAATCTTCTGAATTCAGAATTATTTAAGTGAAAAAATATTTTCCGGACTGCTTATAAAACATAAATTTATTGAAGAAAAAATATTCACAAAATTACATAATATTTGATAGGGGAAAAAAATGTTCCTTATAAATTTCATCTTCACAAATCTTAAGTTAAACTTTTTAAGTTTGATTAAATTTTTTTCCAAATAAATTCTATAACAATTAGAAAAGGTTTTCTTGAAAAAGTTTCTTAATCAAAAAAGAAAAAAAACCGAAATCTATTAATTTGAAAATTGAAATTTTAATCCTTGCCAAATATTACAAAATTATTTGAAAATTTTTCAACATGAAAACAAATCTTGTAATTCTATAATTTCCGAATGAGTAAATTTTTCCTAAATTTTAACTAATTTCGCATTAAAAAATAAATAAAAATATCGCTAAATGAATAAGGTTTTATATTTTTTTTCTCTAAAAATTAATTGTATAGAAGAATTATTAGAAAAATTAATTTTATACTTGCAAGTTGTATCAAAAAAATTGTAGAAGGTTGAACATTTTTCACAGAGTAGAGGAAAAGGAACGTTGTGGTTCGAATTCCGTATAACTTTTCCATTTTAATTGAGTAAAAGAGACTTAAAAATTTCCGAAATAGATTATGAAAAATGTTTCGGAAAGAAATTGGCTACCACTTACGAGATATAGCAAAAAATTTCTCATTAATATACAATATTTATAAAAAAAAAAAATAAGAATTATCGCCTAAATAAAAATGTTGTAAAGAATTCAAACCATAACGTTCATTTTGCGCCACCCTGAAATTTTAAAACTAGAGCCATTTATTAATTAATTAAATGTAATATTTTTATATGATAAAATTTATTTCGATATAAATTTACAATTTTATAATATGGACCTTTTTTTATTTAAACAATGTGTTAAATCTACTGTACCTCCGAAAATTGACTATTTATTATGCATTTTTGTCTAAACATGTCATTGGTCCGTATATCTTTTAAAATGAAAATGGAGTGACCGTTATTATCAAAGTTGAATAATTTCATCTGAAAAATATGTAATTTGAATAAAAATGGGCTACAAGCTGTACAACACAATAAATTTTGGCTTTACTTTGCGAAAAGTTAGCAGGACTTGTAATTTCAAAATTTGGTGATGTCTATTGAAATCCAAGATCGTTCGATATGACGCCGTTGGCTTTTTTTTGTGAAATTACATATATTACTAAGTTTACGCAGATATTTTTCAGACTTGAGAAAACTTCCCAAACAATATCTATGCTAAAAAAAACAACAAAAATTATCTCAATAAAATCTGGTCCCGCAATAAGCCTCGTAGAAACATTTTGAATAATACCATTATTTACGCATAATGCCATAATTAATGAAATAGAATTACATAAAAAATTATACGAATTTATTTTTACTTTCAAAAGCTTAAAATGAATAATTTTTTATTTGATATTAATTAATGAATTTTTTACAAAATCATAAGAAAATTGAATTTGCTCATGAAAATATAATCAGTTATTATGGTCAGAAAATATTTGTTATAATCCCTAATAAATTAGCTAAAATATTTTCGCAACTAAAAATATAAATAATAATTTGTGTTTACTATGTAGATAGTTTACTATAATTATTGAAATAAAAGAAACATCATCAAGAATAAACTGAAATTCAATATTCAAGGGTAAACTGCATATTTGGAAGATTCTATTTGCTTGAGAGCTGCTCATTGGTGGGCAAATCAAAAAGGATCAAACCCTAAAAAGTTCCTCATTTCGAAAATCAATTTGGTTTAGCACTTTTTCAGTGAGTTCGCCAATTAGTTTGTTTGTTAACTAAAAAAAACTTAGTATGACTTAAATTACAATATTGTGCACACATCATTTTAGTGTATATATTTTAGATTACGTAATATCAATTTATGTAAGTTATCTATAAAAGTTGATAAAAGTTCATGTATGAACAAAAATCCTTTAGTAAATTTAGTCTTTTTGAATTAACATCCAAGTTATATAATAATCCTTTTAGTAATAATAATAATTGGACTTTATTGTATATTTATCCTTAAACGCAGTATTTTTTTTTTGTTCACTTAAATATTTCTTTTAATTTTAATCCAATTTTTAGAATCTTAAACAAATTAGCAAATTTTTTGCCGTATAAAAACCTTTTTAAATGAGATATTTGGAAACATACTTAAATGAACTGATACTCGTATCTAAAGTCTTCGAAGCAAATTCCATTAAAAGATTTTAAACTCAAAATCATTCCAGTATCGCTAAAAGGTTTTTATATTTAATTTAATTATAATAGAAAAATAAGCAAACATTTTAATTTCTGTTATAAAATATTTGTACTAATTTCTTAAATGACTAACATATATTTTGTATTATTATGGAAAAAAATCAGGCTACTTCAATTAGTACTATTTATATTAATTTTAATATAAAAAAATACCAACATATTTACTCGCAGTGAATTATTTTAATGAAAACTTATTTTAACAAAAAGAAAATACTTGATAAAAAATTAGACTATAAAAGTATTCACTTTAACACCATAAAGTTATAAAATTGTGCATTATCTAATCATGAAATAAAAGCACGTTCAGCAATTGGAGCATATTTTTTGTTCAAATTATGTTAATTTAACTTTGGTGAAAATTTTCAGAGTTTTTCAGAAGCTATTGTATTTTAAAAGAATTGTAATAAATAAAAGAATATTTCATTTTTTTATCATTTTATAATAAGAACCATAAAAATAATTTGATTAATTTAATGGTACACATTTTCATGTAATAAGAACACCGAAATTTAAAATAGAAGTGAAAATATTTCAAATTATTCTGAAATATAGGATTTTGAGAAAATAAACACCATCTTCAAATATGATTAAAAGTATTTTTAGCTTATTGAAATTATATGAGAAAATCAATTTTTTCAATTGTTACAAACTTTTTCAGATAATATGTGTATGCAAAAAAAATTTCTCCATATAAATTTATTTCATTAAAGTAAATTCAGTATAGTTAAAATTATTTTGATATATATAGAAAAAATAATTAAAATAATATCAATTGGTTGAAATGAAAACTCACTTTTATTTGAACGAAAATATCTGGCAAATTATATGACGAAAATTTTATATGTTAATTATTATTATAATAACCCAATAGCATAAAAGACAACACCAACTTTATTTTTTGTATTATATTTTTTCACTTATAGTTACACTTAAAAACCATGTAAAAAAAAATTCTAAATTTAAATATACTTAAGTTAATAAAGCATAAAAGGTTAAAAAATTCACTTCACTGTATTAAAAGTTCCGACAAATTTATTGTGACCACATCGGAAAAATTCCTTTTCTTATTCCAACCCAAACATTAATATAAGACTACAATTATCGCCATAATTAAGTAATATAATTTCAGGCCTATTATGATAATTAACGTTGTAATATTTCCTTTTAAATAAATAAAGTGGAAAGGGAAAATAGTCACGTACACGAAATATTTTTAAAAGGATTTAACCATTTATGAGAAAATGGAAAAATTAAGCACTTTTCAAATGAGATGAAAATAATGACTTATTGGCATTTTTAAGAAAAACTTCACGAACCGACGAACTTTTATTCAATTCGAGAAGAGCTTTGCTAAAGTTGAATCTGTTCGAAATTATATATACCGGGTACGAGGGCTACCGTGTAACTGGTTGTTAAGAAGTATTCGTTCTGTTGATAACCCTAGAGTTTGGAAAATTATTCTGAGACTACAAAGTACGCAGGTGCAAATTTCACAAATCAAAATTACACTTTAGTGATAGCAAAATGAATCGAAATAAGACGACTATATGGTTTAGATAAAGACTGACAATCCTTAGCACTCTATTGTGAATGGAATTTTCACGAGCACGTGCTTCTGAATATATATTTTTGTTTACATTTGTTAATCGCTCAAACATCCTTAAATCTTGACTGTAAAATATTCACTTGCAACAATTTCATAACCTGTTGAAGGATTTTCTTCTGAACAAGCAATGCAAGCATATCCTTTAAGTAGTTAATACCAAACAAAAATATTAATCCATAAAATTTGTAAATTTTAATAATAATTTTTTTCTTTTAATATAATTAGTTAAATTTAATAATAAAATAAAAACAAATACAAAATTTTAACATAATCAATTTTCAATTTAAACATTTTTGCGCAGTTTTTAAAAAAAAATTTAATTTTACGAATTTGATTATTGGGAATATTTTTTTTTCTGGGTCAGGGTTAGGATGATCCAAATAAATAGATAGGAAAAAAAATTTACGAGCAGTCAATTTGAGAGTATAAAAATTTCTTATTAGTTTTAAATATGCGATTTTCTATTATAAAATATTTTATACATAATAATACGAGGTCTGTTCAAAAAGTACCACGAATTTTGAATTTCCGCGGTTGCATATATTTGATTTTCGATTTTTTATGGCTTTATGTTGATACCCATGTCTCTCACTTATGCCGACAAGTTCGGCCATTTTGAATGTTCAGTTAATTTTTGACAGTTGCTTTGTTTGCACATGTTTTGGCTCGTACTAAATTTTGTGTGAAAAACAAAATTAATTGCGTGGACGCATTTCGAATGTTAATTTTGGCATATGGTCAAGCTACCTTGGACTGAAGCAAGGTTTATCGGTGGTACAAAATGTTCTCAGAGGGCTGAGTTGAAAAGGTCAAATGTGAAGGTTTTGCTTATAGTGCATCATGAGTTCTTGCCACAGAGTAGAACGGTCAATAAGGAATATTACCTTTAAGTTATGCGCCTGTTGCGCCAAGTAATTCGCCAGAAACGCCCGGATTTGTGGAAGAAAAAATTGGCTTTTGCACCATGATAACGCCCTTGCTCACGCATCGTTGGCCAAAAACAACACAATAATAATGCCGCAGACACCGTATTCCCCAGATCTGGCCGCCTGTGACTTTTTCTTGTTCCCGAAACAGATTCTTTGATCCATTTTTTGGAATGGGCAAAAATCGAAGACGAGCCAAAACATGTGCAAGCAAAGCAGATGTCAAAAATTAATAGAACATTCAAAATGGCCGAACTTGTCGGCATAAGTGAGAGATATGAGTACCAACATAACGCCACAAAAAAATCGAATATCAAATATACGTAACCCGCGGAAATTCAAAATACGCGATACTTTTTGAAGAGACCTTGTATATATTAATTTACTCTTCTAAATAATTACATAGTGTAAACTTAGTGTAGTGCTTATAAAAAAAATATGTCTTATATAATTATTGTTGTTTTATCAATAATTAATATATAACATATTAATGATAAGTTGCTATTCATGACATTTAATTATTTGTTGATAAATAAAATAATCTCTTTAAGACTCATACACTTACCTGATATATTTAATTAGATATTAATTTTTTGATGTTAAAAAAAAATAGCATCATTAAAATTTACATTTAGTAAGAAGAGAAAAAATAATCTATTAGGTATGCTTAAAATATTTATTCATAAAATAAAATAAATTACTTAAATTTTCTTACATAAATAAAAAAAAATATTTTTAAAGCATTTATATATTCTTACAAATTTAAAATTAATACTAAAAAGTAATATGTTATATAGTTTTTAATATCCCAGAATACTATAATAAAAAGCCTGTAAAAAGAATATATTTTTATTTTATTTTTTCACTCTTAATACAATTGATTCTAACCTATTTTAATATTTGATGTTTAGTTTGATCTAATAGAAGACATATTAATTTTTATAAACAATTTTATTCTAATACGTTGTTAACTAAGCTCCTTTATCATTGAAGCCAACGAAATTTTGTTAAAACAATATAAAAATTTACAATAGATATCATATTGAAAATATCTTCTTCAAGCAAAAATGTACAATTTTCACAAATATTTTAAACAAAATTTTAAGAGTAATGAAATTTCTGAAATATCTCCACTTGGAAGTATTCTTATATGAATTTTCATAGGAATTTAAATTATGTACCTTATGCTTGATGGGTATTATATTTAATTTATACTGCTAACGAATAGAAAATTAAATAGTCGAGGTTTTCAATATGGTTAAAGGACATACTTCATATGGAATTTATTTCAAACAGAAATGAACTATTGTTGTAGATTTGTCCTTAAGTGACTTACTATTAATTTCCGGAGATAAAACTAAACAATAGGAAAGTTCATTTAAAGATATACGTTCATATTTTATTTGCAATTTTATTTAAATATTTTATTAAAATTAAGAATATATTTAATTATTATTTCACAATTTTAAATAAAAAATATAATTTTCAAATAAGCAATAAATAAATGAAATATAATAATAATATCCTTAAAATATCTTTGTAGAAATAGAATTAGAATAAAGTGTAAATAATTAATTTGAAAATGATTAAAATTTTTTATATCATTTTGACATTCAATTATATGTCAAATAAAAATTTATTTATATGTCAAAAACTTATTTATTATATCAAAAAAAAAAATTACCTGATCTTCATTAGAAAATTATAGATTTTTTGTTGTCAAATGATATTAGTACGGTTATGCAAAATAATCCAGATCAACGAAATGCAAAATTATTGAAGCATATAAAAACATTTACTATTATTTTAGAAAAATCAAAAGCTGAATTTATACAAAAATGGAAGGATGAACTAAAACAAAATCGTAACCTCAATGATTTTGAATTAAAAAGGACACTTGGTACTGGCGCATTTGGTAGAGTAGTTTTGGTATAAGATAATTTTTAAATAGTATTTTAATAAGAAGATAGATGGAAATTTGATAAAATTTGATAATTGCATAATTTTAGGCTAAAGAAAAAGATAAGAAAAGTTATTTTGCTGTAAAAGTATTGGAGAAGAAACATCTTGTCCAGACGTCACAGATAACACATTGTAAATACGAAATAAAAATTCTGAATTGTGTTCGATTTCCATTTCTTATCAGTATGGAATTTTTTTTCATTGACAATGTTTATTTGTATATTGGAATGGATTTTGTAAATGGAGGTAAAAACCAACAATATAAAAATAATTGTCAAATTTTATGGTAAACAATAGAAATTTTCATATAATTTATAAGGTGAAATGTTTATTCAATTAAAATCAATGCGAAAATTCGATGAAGAACTTTCAAAATTTTATGCCGCCCAAATTATATTATCCTTTGAATATTTACATAATGTTGGTGTAATCTATCGTGATTTGAAACCAGAAAATATAATGGTATCAAAAGATGGATATATTAAATTGACTGATTTCGGTTTTTGTAAAAAAATTGATGATAACAGAACGTATACGTTATGTGGAACACCTGAGTATCTTGCACCTGAAATAATACTTAGCAAAGGTTTCATGATCATTAAATTTCTATATCAATTAATTATAATAACAGATTATAGATATTTCTTTTTAAAATTTATTTCAGGTTATAGTTTTGCAGTAGATTGGTGGTCTCTAGGAATTCTCATGTTTGAAATGTGCGCAGGATATCCACCATTCCAAGCTAAATCTCCGATGAAACTTTTCGAAAAAGCAATAACGGGCAAATATATTTTTCCCAGTCATTTTTCAAAACATATCCGCCATCTCGTATCGAAACTTATTGTTGTACAAAATACAGAACGGTTTGTAGAAAATTCAATAAAACTTAAAAATTACTTTCATCTCAAGTTTATTCATTTTAGATATGGAGTCCTAAAAAATGGTGCTAATGACATAAAATCTCATCAATGGTATAAAAATTTCGATTGGGATGCACTTTATACAAAACGTATTAAGCCACCGGTTATTCCAAAGTTTAGTACACCATCAGTAACGTCAACATATTTTACCCGTGAGACCGGGTTTCGTAACGCCAACGATAATGAATATAAGGAAGAATTTGCATCATTTTCAATTTAACCAAATAAGAAAAAAAATGATCAGATTAATTATTGTATAATTTATTTAGATTAAAGCTTTTAAACTTGAAAGAAAATCCTTAAAAATATAATTTTTAATTTAAGTGTACTTTTTTTTTTGGTAAAATAAAGAAAAATTGCATATAGTTTTCGAGTGAGTTTTTGTCATTTAATAATTTCCAAAAATGAAAATTTGCTGTTCAACAAATAAAAACTAAACAAGACAAATAACTTGAGGATAATTGCAACACTATGAAAAGTATAACAAAAAATCCACAACAATTAAGTATGACTATCTAAAAAGTAATTCAGTTTTTTATAAATTTTAAGCATATTTCCGCCTTAGCACAGTATCTTAAAATTACCCAAACAACAATTTTGTATATTACATAAATCAATATTATATCTTAATAATTTCGCTTAAAAATAGATTAGGTGATTAGGTCAATCTTTAATACATCTTTCTAATCTGTTTAATCTCCTAACATTAAAGAGTTATTTTCAAAACTATTATTTATTAACACTTTTTTTCGAAAATATAAAAATTTTGAGGAAATGCAGATATTTTCATGCACAGATAGTATTTGTACAGGACTGAGTATGTTGATTATAATTTCATTTTTATTTTTTTTACCTTCAATTAACTACTATTATAATACAAAAAATTAAAAAAAAAAACAACTTAAAATATTTTGAATTAATCCAAAACTTTCCCCGAAGCCACAACGAGCTGAAGATATTAACGAATACCAAATTGTGCAAATTGGAGAAAGGCTATACTATGGTAAGTCTTATAAGTAATCGTAAGTATTTCCTTCTTACTTTCATTACATCTTATCTTGCTCAAATTTTTTTCATTCATATTTTCCTTAATTATTTATTTATATTTATTATTACTATTCCACCTTTAATTAGTACAAACTACAGATACGATTTCGTCAGCAAAAAAAAAAAATCCAAAACTTCTGGGTGTGGCATAACAATTTGAATAATTGCTAGAGATTATCCATCGAATAAAGTTTTTCTGTAGCAATTAAGAAGCAAAAATCATTCATAACGAAATATGAGCAATTTTGATTTTACTTTAAACATTCAGTAAATTATTTTAATCGTAATAAATGAATTGGTTTCTAACCTACTTAAAGTAAAATTATATAAAGTTGTTTACCAAACTAGGCAATCGCAATTACGTTAATTTTTGGAGAGTTCAAGTAATTCTTTGTCCCCACCCCAAATTTCAAAAGACTGCTCATTAAAAAACAAATTTATTTACATGAAAATATTATACACTCACATACTTATTAATTCATTATATAGTTATGATCACTTTAAATATAATCTAAGAGCTCCTTAGCAGTTACGATGGAGTTAATTGTGCTTAGTATGGTCCAGATTTTCCAGGTGGTCCATAACGTGGTGATGGTGATGCTGAAGGGCTTATTTCAGCAGAACTGCGAACATCTAAACCGATGCCAGTTCCAGCATCATCGTGTCCACCTGAATGGCTAGAATGGGAACTGTGACTTGTGTGCACAGCCTGTGAGATGCTTCCTGAATGCGATTCATGAACAGCAGAATGACCGCTGCTAACAATTCCACCAAGACCACTGAGTGCATCAAGTCCTCCAAGTCCTCCAAAACCAGTGGCTCCACCAACAGCTGAAGCTCCGCCATGAGATGCACCACCTCCAAGACCAGCACCACTAAGACTTGAACCACCAAAACTACCACCACCAAGACCAGCACCACCATGACTGGAACCGCCAAGACCAGCAGCACCTCCAAGCCCAACACCACTAAATCCAGAAAGACCAGCTCCAGCGAATCCAGCATTACCACCAGCAAATGATCCACCAAAACCTCCTCCCTGTTCTTTCCTTGTCTTGTATTTGATGAAATAGACTTCCGGTTTACTAGGCTGTGTTGGAGCTTGAGTTGGAATAATAATATCTTGGGGTTCATCGGGTTTCTTAGCCAAAACGTAGATCAAGGTCTTCTCTTCATTTTGAGGTATTTGTGGGATTATTTGTGGACCATAGCTTGGAGGATTTGGAGCCTTGATGAAGATGATCTTGTAGTGTTTTTGTGGAGCAGCAACAGGAATTGGTCGTGGTGGGCGAATTTCTTCTGGCTCTGGTGGTGGAACATGTACGTAGATGTGTTTCTGTACGATAGCACCACCTTGTTGAATTCCACCAAATCCACTTGCATAAGTGCTACCAGCTCCAATGCTACTGCCACCGAAAGCTCCACCATTGACACCACCACTTAATCCACCAAATAAACCTCCGCCATGTAGTCCCCCAGCACCTGATGATAGTCCGATGCTACCACCTCCGATTGACGAATGACCTGATGATAGTCCGATGCTACCACCTCCGATCGATGAGTGACCTGATGATAGTCCAATGCTGCCACCTCCGATTGATGAGTGACCCGATGATAGTCCGATGCTGCCACCTCCGATTGACGAATGACCTAAACTAATTCCACCAGAGTGACCACCGACGAAACCTTTAATACCAAATTACTCATTAATGCACTATTATCTATTATAGAACCGACTGTCGATTATTTTTACCACTTTCTAAACTATGATGCGAATTGGCAATTATTGAAGGTCCATGAATTCCACTGCCTCCAACAAAAGATCCTTGCGTTGGTGCGTTGTATGAATATCCAGCTTCCGGACGTCCTGCAACTAGTGCAAGACACGATAACAAAATCAAAGCACGCATTTTATCCCAACACGATATCTTTTCAAAGAGTGATACACGTTAACTGATAATTTCTTTGGGTCTTCTCTGGCATTTTATACGATAAATTTTCAACTGACCCACCATTAAATTTATAAAAATTCAGATACTGTTGTACGCTGCTTTAATTTGTTCACCTCTTTTCGATCATTCCGAGTACATTTCATAGGCATCACCATCACCTCTCTGCATTTTCAGTACATTATTTAGTCCATCACCTTTCGACTGCAGCCACAATTCCACAATTGAAAAAGAAAGCATTCACTTGCTTGAGAAATCCAACGGTAATCATACCTACTGGAGTGTGCCTTAAGCCTTCCCCGCATGATGAACGATTCATTATGTGAGACTTATTAAAACCAAACCAGACCAACCCAATTGGATTTCGTCTTTTCGCGAAGACAAACAAATTCCGTAGATGCGGTAGATTTAATTTTTGTACGTTTATCGCTTACACAATCAAATTTTCGCCATTCAGACTTTTTCTTGGGAGCACGGTAACAAAAACAAAAAAATGGCCTTCATGTGTGTAAAATATTCATACCTGTACAAACGATGATTTCGTTCGAATTGCAATTTTCCCCAGTACCTGACGAATCTGAATTTTTGCATTTTCCTATCCAAAAAGTCTGTGGTTTTTTTTTCTTCTTCTCAGTTTTAAATATACTTTAATATATTTTCAACCACTTTCAAATTGAAACAGTAAGAAACACAACTAATTATATAATGTATGGAAAATTAGACTTCATAAAAAGTAAAGGTGTTTATTAAAATAGAAAAAGGTACGAAACCTTGACATTTTACTTCAATAAAATGACTGTTATGTAAGCATATCTCACTAACTGTATGAATAGCTAGAAATGCAAATACTTTTTAACTTAAAGACTGAATAAATAAAACTGTGTCTTTCAAGTTCACGAGATGCAAGTTAATGTACTTTTTTCCTTGAAGTTGCCAAGATGCTACTCAAGAAAAACGTTTGAACTTTGATGAGAACAATTTTTCAAGAGAAGAAAAAGTACTAATCAATCAACTTTGGCATCGATGGTCACTTCCTTATTATTTAGATTATTATCAGTTTAATATTTTTATGTTTGTTTTGGAAACTACCAGAGGTATAAGCTTAAATCCGCTGTTTAGTCATAGATGGCGCGAGTGAGCGTGTTACTTTTTAATGAGTTTGACATCTGTCAAAATAAGTCAGTGCACGTTGTCAGCAATTTCGTACAACAAAATACATTTTTCCTATAAACTAATCATGTCTAGTTTTGTGTCAGAAAAAGAGCATATGCGGGAAGCTCTGCTTTTCTGCTTCAATTTGAAGAAATCGACTGCTGAATCGCATCGAATGCTTATGGTGGCCTATCGTGACAGTGCTTTATCGGAAACAACGTGCCGAGATTGGTTTCGTCGGTTCAAAGACGGCAATTTTGACTTGTGGGACAAGAAGCGTGAAAATCGGCCTGGGAAGGTTGAGAACCATCAATTGCAGGTTCTTTTTGACGAAGACGATACCAAATTGCAAAAAATGCTCGGGGAGCAATTGCGTGTTACTCAACCAGCCATTTATATGCGTCTGCGGGCCATGGGGTAGATTGAAAAGATCGGAAAATGAGTGCCGCATGAATTGAACGATAGGCAGATGGAGCGACGCCAAAACACATGCGAAATCTTGCTCGCCAGACAAAAAAGAAAGTCGTTTCTGCATCGGATTGTAACAGGCGATGAAAGGTGGATATATTTCAAGAATCCTAAACACAAGAAATCGTGGGTTGATGCCGGCCAACCATCAACATCTTCTCGAAGACCAAATCGCTTCGGATGGAAGACGATGCTGTGCGTTTGGTGTTGAAACCTGGTGAAACTGTCAATGCCCACCGCTACCACCAACAACTGATCAAATTGCACCGTGCTCTGCGTGAAAAAAGGACGGATTATCAACAAAGGCATGATAAGCTGATTTTCCTCCACGACAACGCACCATCACATACGTCAAAAATGGTCCGAAACTACTTGGAGACACTCAAATTGGAAGTGCTACCCCACCCTTCCTTATTCACCAGACCTGGCCCCTTCCGACTACCACCTGTTTTCGTCGATGAGCCACGCGGTCGGTGAGCAGCATTTCGATTCTTACGGAAACGTCCGAAAATGGCTTGATGAGTGGTTTGCCTCGAAAGAGAAGTAATTTTTTTGGCGTGGTATCCTCAAATTGCCCGACAGATGGAAAAAATGTGTAGCTAGCGAGGACAACTACTTGAAATAATTTTTTTTTGCTTTCTATGACACAAAAAAACCAGCGGATTTAAGCTTATACACCTAGTAATTCTATTTTATAAATATTTTACTATTGTGTCAAATTTCGGGTTGGAAAAAGCACCTTTTCATTAAATATTTCTAAAAATATTAGTAACTCATTTAAGCCATAATTGCATGTGTGTTCATTTTAAGTGTCACTCGAAAAAAATTCAAAAATTAAGAAAAACTATTGTAATTACCTAAAAAATAATTAAATGAAAAATTAATTTGAATTTTCCATTTTTTATTAAAAATTTTCCATTGTTTATCCTGAACTTAAAGATTTTAATTTCGACCATGTGTATTTTGAACAAAATCATGATATAAGCCACACAGTATGACAAATTTTGACATAGTTTAGGGAAAAGTTCTCAGGACGCATGATTTTGATATTTTGTGATGTCAATAGACCTCCAAGTTCGTGTGAATTTATGCTTTGAGTGACCTGTTCTTGCAAAATTATATAAAAAATATTTTTATTTATTAATGGCAAAATTTCAGTAATATAATTAAAATAAATTTTTATTATAATTTTTGGTATAGATGTAATTTATTTTACTTTACTTTTAATGCACAAATTGGATAAACTCTGTATTAGGATAGTACATATGACAATCAGAATTCAGAAATAAAATTTATAATCCATAGAAGAAATATTCGCACGTTTTGATATAATATCGAAGCATTTCAGTTGATCAAACTAACAAGGATAAAAATAATATTCTATCCTTTTTTATATATAAAAATACTTTTTTGATAATAAAAAGCCCTTTTGTAACTTCTATTACCAAAAATAGGTTAATTAAATAAGGTTACTTGCCTTGCCATTTACTTTGTATTATATTTTTTTTTTAAACATAATAATAGGCAATTATTTCACAATTTAATTGCGTAAACAAAAATATCTGAAGAAACTATATAAGTCAATATCATTTGACAGTATTTTTAGTCATTCAAATCAGTAATTATTGAAAATAAATCAAATTTTTGATCAAAAAAGTGTTTAGGAAAATTTATTTTCATAGTTATTATTTTGTAAATAGTCCTTATATTTATATTTAAGTTAATGGTATTTTAATGACCTTTACATGCGAAAAAAAACCTTATAATTATAATTAAAATATGAATAAACATTTATTCATATTTATTAGCCGAATGGTTTTTATTTATTTTTTTCTCCAAATTTTAAATTGAATGTGATTAACACAGTTTGAACTTTCCTTCATTCAAATAAGTTTAACCTTTACTAATAATTCTTTTATTAATTTTATTTTATTCTAACAGTTTAAACAGTAAGTCTTCTAAGCTTAAACTATTTTTTTTTATTTTGTTTTTGTTAATTTGAGTGATATTTGTGGTACGTCATAACAGGCAGGTATTATGTAAATTACAATTGCGTCCGTTAAAGGTAAATTTCTTTTTTACGTAGTTAAAATAAGGCAATGTTTATTTTATAGAAGTTCATATTGAAAAAAAAAACTATAAAACTGCTACTTAAAAAAATAATTATAACAAAATTAATTATAGTGAATTTCATCAAGTGTTAGTTGTTAAAAATTACTTAACGCTAGACATTTGAACTACTAAACAATTGCGCTTTAGCAAATTTAAAAAAAAAATAAAAATAATAAAAATGTACTCTAATCTTTTTAATTATATATAATTAAAAATATGTATTTGTTTTAAATGGTAATTATTTCCACATTTAAATAAAAATTTTAAAAAAAAGTTATTTGATTAGTACACAACATGTTTGTGTTTACATTAGATTTGAGATGCCCTAAAATTTGTATATTAGGCTGGGCCAAAAGTCGATAGTGTATTCTTTAATGGCAGTTATATAACTATTAGTATAACAATTGTTCAAGAAAATTACCACGAAATTGATAGTAAATTTTCTATAATTAAATATATTTTAATATATTGTTTTAGTTTTGATTGTTTTTTTTTTGTTAGTCCTCTTTTAAACTGTTATATAAAATGTTATGTAATATAATAATTAAAGGTGTTTATTAAATTAAATTAAATGCATTACTGAATTTAGTAAAAGTCCAATAATTTCTGTGACATGCAAGAAGGTCTTACGTGTAGGTAAGAAATTGACGATTTTCAGAAAAGTTCAATAAATTGCATTTGAAAAAATAAACCTGAACAGAAATGTTTAATAATTTTATGCTAAAATAAAAATTAATCACTTATAATTTATAAGAAAAATATCCGTTCATATTTATGTGTAAGAAATTTTTTGCAAATGCAATTTTTCAGGTTCGCATCATCTTCTTTTGAGTGTTTTCAACGTACTCATACTAACACTTGTAAATTTTTTTTTACCCTTGGGCATGAACATATTAATTTAAGATTTTGTTCCATAAAGTCTACAAATTATTATTTTTGCCCCAAAGCTATTAAATATCATCTATACGAACAACATATTATATATACATTGTGCGAATCAAATTTACTACATTTGTTTTTATTTAATGGCGGCACTACTTGCTGTACATGGACTAATTTATAAAAACACTTAGATTATTTATTATAAAAACAAATTTTTACCATGATCTGATTTTGTAAAATCTTTTTCAAAATAAAAATATGTTTGGTATTTGAACTTTTAATTATATAAGAAACTTGAGGATTCACTTTTGTACATTCCAAAGCAGATAAGTCATTTTTGATGAAGCGTATAAATTTAATTTGTTCGCTTTGCTTTATTAATTATTAAATTTTAATTTATAACTAAAAATTTTTTTTATAAATGATTTTTAATTAATATAAAAATATGTTTTATTCTATTAGGCAAATCACCAGAAAAGTGAATTTAACTGAATAATTATTTTAATGGCTATATTTTAAAATGGCATTTTTTTTTTTTTGAAATTGTAAAAATTTTTTAATATGGTAGTTTTTTTTAAAAAAAATAAAATTTATTTAAGAAAAACTTTAAAAATTATATATGTGTAATATCGAGAAAAAAATTAATTCTTTTTAGAACACAATCGGTAAAAAATAACTCATATTATTTATTTACGCAATTTTTTTTTTATAAAAATCCTAAACAATTTAATTAGTTATTATAGTAAATGTTTAGGAATTTTTTAAAGCACAATTGCAAACTATTCTTTTATATACTAATTAACCAAAATTATAAATCTTATTTTCTAAAAAATCTGTAAAATGATTCACCATCACCTCCGTTCCACCAGTAACATTAAAATATATATTCTCTCAAAATATAAAAATCATATTTGTATAACATTTGATAGTATCCATTATAAGTTATAAAAAAATCATTTATTATTTATAAAAAAATTACCAGAATCGCCATTTTTTATTTTTTTTTTAAATGACATATAAGATTTTGAGGACAAAATCAAACTAATTGTCTTATAATTAATGATAATCTTTTCAAATACCTTTTTTTCTCAATAAAGTTTAATTAAGATTTGATGTAAATTTAAAACTTTTTCATAACTTAATCATAAAAAGGATAAAACTTTCTATTGTATCCAATTTTTCCCATATCATAACTCGACATAAAACTTTCAACAGTTCCTTTCGATTCCTTCGAACAATCAACATTTCTGTATGATCGCTATAATTAATATTATTCTGTATTATTAATAAAGATTTTATCATATATGCATATATATTTAACAATTTTTTATTGAAATTTCTACTCCTTTCTATAATAATAAACCGATTATCGAGAGTTTGTAAGAACATAATACAAAAAACTTATTAGGGGTAGTGAAAATCATTCCATATTACGCATGTACAATAAAAGTTTTAAGTTAATAGCTAACAAATTAATTATGAATGGATTAAAATTTATACTAAAAAGAAACAAATTCATTAAGGATACTTTGACTACATGAAATACCTTCTCATTTAATGAAATTTACTAGAAAATCATTTCCTATTCGAAAGTAAAGCTTTTAGTTAATTTCTGGAAATTTACATATAGTTCATAGTTTAAATAATACACACTCAATTATACATTAAATTACTAAATCATAAATAAAATTATATTCTTGAGTGATTCATAAACAATGAATAGAATGAATAAATGAAAATCTAGCGAGCATAAATTAAATAGACATTAATCTGTAATATATTAACTCTAAATATATGTTTAATCCCAGTAATTTAAACAAATTTGTAATAATTAATATTATTCTAATGAAATAAGACCACATTAAATTAATTTTCATTTTTAAAAAAAAATATATCTAAATTGAATGAAATATTAATGAAGATGTCCTAAAGAGTTTCCTTATTCAATATTTTTCAATTAATGTATTGAAAAATAGTTTTTAGTTTTGTATTTGTGGCAAGAAATTTTATACTTTATTTCTTATTATATATAAAATCAATCATATATAAATAAAAATATTACAAAAAATATATTGAAAAATTTAGTAAACTACCAGGTGTTGGAATTAATTTGTAGCGTTTTACAAAAGATGGCGTTAACCAACTATCCATAGTCACACATACAAAAGTAAATATTCTCCCAGAAGCTACTGACATAACGCAACTTTTCCACTCTATGACATTTTGTTATAGTGTCAGCAGCAATTGTTGCGCAGTGTTAAACATGTCGAAGTTCGTGCCTGAAAATTCGTTTTTGCGGGGAGTGTTACTCCATTACTTCAACATGAAGAAAAGTGTCGCGGAAAGTCATCGTATTTTAGTGGATGTCTACGGCGAATATGCTCTTGCTGAGCAAACTTGCAGAAAGTGGTTTGCGCGGTTTAAAAATGGAAATTTTGATTTGGAAGACATGGAACGTCCCGAACAGCCGAAATAGTTCGAAGATGAAGATTCCGGGAGTTGTCCACATCGCTTGGAGTCGACTTTTCGATGGTCGGAAAATGTCTGAAAGCTATAGGAATGGTACAAAAACAGGGAACGTGGTTCCACATGAGTTGAAGCCAAGGGACGTCGAACGGCGTTTAGTCACCTGGATTCTTCTTCAACGGCAGACAAGGAAGAGATTTTTGCATCGAATCGTCACGGGAGACGACAATCCCAAATGCAGAAAATTATGGGGCTTGCCCGGTCATGAATCGACATCGTCCCCCAGGTCGAATATTCATGGAAAGAAGATCTTAATGTGTATTTGGTGGGATCAGCTGGGTGTTATTTATTATGAGCTCTTCCAACCGGTTGAAACCATCACTGGGGACGTATACAGACGATAATTGATGCGTTTGAACTGAGCATTACAAGAAAAGCGGCCGCAATATAAAGGTCGACACGACAAAGTAATTTTGCTCCACGACAATGCAAGACCCCATTTTGCGAAAGTCGTGAAAACTTATTTAAATACGCTGAAATGGTAAAATCTGCCTCACCCGCCATATTCACCAGACATTGCCCCATCTGATTATCATTTGTTTCGATCCATGGCGCATGGCTTGTCAGAGCAGCACTTCGATAACTACGAAATGACCAAAAATTTTGACACAAGAATATTTTAGTTTTTAAGCACTTAGAGTACTTGAAATCAATTTAAAATTAGTTTAATTATAGGTAACTTTGACCTTTACTCAAATATAAAATTAGTTTTTAACGACAATTCTCTTAAAAAACAAAATTCGTAAGTCTATAGCACTTTTTTAACTAAATATCCGAGCATTACTAAAAAGATGGCAAAAAGTAGTGGATAACGAAGGACAATACTTTGGATAACGCTTCTGTAATGATACTGTCATAATAAACCACGAAACTGCAAAACAAACGCTACGAATTAATTACAACACCTCATATTTACTAATCCTTATAAAATATTTTTCATATTTTCCATTAATTAGAAAATTTAAATAATTTCCTTTTGAATTATTATATTGTAGTTTTATAAATGATTAATTTTAAAAATTTTCATAAAGCTTTTTAACTAAAATCAATAGTGCATTAGCTAATTTTTCTAGGATCTTTGACCAAAAATTTTTTATTAACTAAAAAGAAAAAATTTACTAAAAATTAGGTCCTGTTTAATTCTATATTTTTTCAACTTTTCACCATTTACTTATTCTTCCCTGTATGGCCTAATTGCAAAGAATGTAAGACCCTTGCAATCTATGACAACTTTTACTCTAGTAGAAATACAAGTTCACATGTTCATGAAAAAATATATTAGGTAATTTTGTTACTGTTTGGTTTTTTATATTTATATTTTTGACAAATCAAGTCAAACACATATCGAGTGTCATAGTTGAAATTGTTGAATTAATAATGCCATTTGATTATAAAATTTTTGCTCTTCCAAAAAATGTGTTTTGCGCACTTCCCACGAAATTGATATCATCTGGCGACTTAAAGTATCAGATGATTTTTTGCTCCTTGGTTTTTCATATTTTTATTTTTGAAAAATTAGATATAACACGTAATATATGTTAAAGTCAAAAGTACTTCACTAATATTGACATTTTATTTTAAAAAAAGATTTGTATCCGAAAAATGTTTAAAAATTATTGAATTTTATTATCAAAATTCATGCTCCATTTTATAGTCGCCATAATTGACCTACTGAGAAGCAATTCAAGCCATAATAATAAAATTCCGCAGCAATTTTACGCTATTGGATATCAAACCACCAACACGTATGCGTAGCGTCTAGAGTTGGTGAAGACCGAGATTTGTCCATCCGTCGACGTTCACAGCAATTGGGATTATATTATATGGAAGATTTTACGCAAGGACCTTGGCCGGAAATCTTATAAAATACAGCGCGTGCAAAAACTGAAGCCGATCGTCTTTTTAACGACGAATATTTCGGTGAGTGGGCTTTTGAAAAACTTAATGAAAATACCGTTTTTTTTATCAAAAAATTGCGTTCAGCAATGAAGCTCATATCTGGTTGAATGGGTATTAGAATAAGCAAAACTTTAAAAATTAGCCTGATAAACAATCACAGGCAAAACAAGAACTGCCATTGCACCCAGAAAAATGCACTGTTTGATGCGGTTTATTGGCCTATGAACTAATCTTTAAAGATGAAACTGGCCGCAATGTTACCATCAATGACGCCCACTGTAGCTCGATGATTTGAAACTTTTTTTTTATTCAAAATAAAAGAACTCCATCTGGTTGATATGTTGTTTCAATATGACGCCACTAGACTATTTTTGTATTGAGCTACATTAAGTCACTCATCTATGCCGATAAAGATGCGTCACTTGCACCTTTGGAAGATAACATCACACGTGTTATTAGTGAGATACCAACCGAGATGTTCGAAAAAATGTTTCAAAATTAGATCTCTCCCATAAAATAATCAATAAAAATTTCATACATTTTTGCAATATTTTGTTTTGTCTAAAAATTTTGAAAACCACATACTTAAAAAATTAACCGATAGTTTCTCCGATGCACCACATCTTCAAATTCTCTGCACAGTGGCAGTGCTGCCACAAGACAAACTGAAAACCACAATAAATTTTATATGATAAGTTATTTAATACTTACTACTAGAACTATATCCAAATTAAAATTGTCAACTTCAATTGTTTGTACATATAAAAATTGGGCAGTAACGAGATCTTTAGTTACTCGTAGCTTGCTATTATACATTTTTTCTTACGTGTATTATTGAAATTTGCCAAAGTCACTTAAAAACACCTGGTTCTGTACAATATTAGATTATACAGTATAAGAATAGACAATTAAAGTGCAATGTTGATGCCAAATAAAAATCGAATATAACCTTAAAGCCACTCACAGATGCATACTGCGGAAAGGCGTCGATTTTAGATAGGGGCAATTTTATATTTGTATATATTTCCTTGGCGCACATTTTAAAAATATTAATCGTAGTTATTTAAATTAAGTATGGTAAATAAATACGATGGTTATTTAGTTTAATTAATTTGGGAATTATAAACTAAATAAAACATTTTTTTTTGTTGCTATGAATTCATTTATTTGTATTGTATATAAAAGTTTCCATTTGAAAACATCAAACAGAACTTCTAAAATACTTAATTTTCTGATTAAATTCTGAAAATAGTTAAAAAAATTAAATAGAATTATCAAATTATTTTTATGATAAGAAATTTGCTCACATTATTTCCCAATGCAAGCAGCTTTAGCTTTAAGGTGGAATAGTATATAAGCATTAAGTTTTATATATTAATACTCACTGACTTTAGTATAAAAATGTATAAATTCGAAAGTATATTCTTATAAATGATTTTTAGTTTGATTACCTTGGATTTTTCTCAGTCACCTAATATAGATTTATATTTTTACATATTTGAAAATTTTTCATTAATAGATACGTGAAAATATAAAACTAATAAGACCCCCTTCTGAAAGTAATCAGGCGGACCATCATTGACACATCAACCTGATCACAACCAATTATTACATTAAGTGTTGTACAAGAATATTTTAGTTTTTAAGCACTTAGAGCACTTGAAATCAATTTAAAATTAGTTTAATGATAGGCAACTTTGACCTTCACTCAAATATATAATTAGTTTTTAACGACAATTCTCTTAAAAAAACAAAATTCGTGAGTCTTTAGTTTCCACCTAACTATAGCACTTTTTTAACTGAATAACTTATTTTCTGTAAAGTTTATTTTTTTTTTTAAATATTCACTAGTTTCACATAGTTAAAATCACGATATCAAAAAATTCAATCCACCCGAACCTATTGTTTCCTTTCGATATGTCAAAACTACAAATTCAAGGAATAATAAGCTCAGTCTACCAAAATATAGTTTTTAGTTCGATAAGTAGAAAAATAGATGGCAGGCACAGAAGCTCAAAAGTAGATTTTTATCAACTTGTTGATTTGTAATTTTCGTTTGTTATTCTTTGTTTTTTGGTAATACAAAGTAATTGGTTGATAATATTTTTTTCAATTTAAAAGCTTTAAAATATACGAGGTCTGTTCAATAAGTATCGCGAATTTTGAATTTCCGCGGGTTACGTATATTCGATGTTCGATTTTTTGTGGGGTTATGTTGGTACTCATGTCTCTCATTTATGCCGACAAGTTCGGCCATTTTGAATGTTCAGTTAATTTTTGACAGCTGCTTTGCTTGCATGTGTTTTGGTTCGTCTTCGATTTTTGTCCATTCCAAAAAATAGATCAAAGAATCTGTATCAAATTTTGTGTGAAAAACAAAATTAATGCGCGGACGCATTTCGAATGTTGACTGTAGCATACGGTGAAGCTACCTTGGACGTTTATCGGTGGTACAAAATATTCTCAGAGGGACGAGAAGATGTGAATGACGAAAAGCGTGCGGAACGCCCGAGCACGTCAACAACATACGAACACATTGATGAATTGAAGAAAATAGTATTGGCCAATCGTCGTATCACCGTTAGAGAAGTTGCTGAGGATTTAAACATATCGATTGGCTCATGCCGTTCGATTTTTACCTATAATTTGGTCGTAAGACGGGTCGCCGCGAAATTCGTACCAAAATTGTTCAATATCGACCAAAAACAACGTCGCATTAACATTGCTAAGGAGTTGCTGGACTCTGTCCGCGACGTCCCAAATTTACTCCAGGGAGTCATAACTGGTAACGAATCATGGTTTTATGGTTATGACGTGGAAACCAAAGCTCAATCATCCCAACGGAAACTGCCGCACGAGCCAAGACCGAAAAATGCGCGCCAGGTTCAGTCGAATGTGAAGGTTTTGCTTACAGTTTTCTTCGATTGCAGGGGCGTGGTACATTATGAGTTCTTGCCACAGAGTAGAACGGTCAATAAGGAATATTACCTGCAAGTTATGCGCAAGTTGTGGAAGGATTTGTGGAAGAACAAAAATTGGCTTTTGCACCATGATAACGACCCTGCTCACGCATCATTGCTTGTGCGCGAATTTTTGGCCAAAAACAACACACTAATAATGCCGCAGCCACCGTATTCCCCAGATCTGGCCCCCTGTGACTTTTTCTTGTTCTCGAAACTGAAGAGCCCTATGAAAGGACGACGATACGCTACGATTGAGGAGAAAAAGACCGCATCGAAGGCGGAGCTAAACAAGATCACAAAAAATGATTTTTTGAAGTGCTTCGAGGATTGGAAAAAACGTTGGCAAAAGTGTATAATATCTGGTGGGGATTACTTTGAAGGGGAGAAAATAGATATTCATAAATAAATAAAAAAAATTGAAAAAAAAATAAAATTCGATATACTTTTTGAGCAGACCTCGTACACTCAAATCAGCGGGATTCGTAGCTTAATTTTAATTTAGTAGATTATTAATGATCAGCAGATGAGGTTTTTGGTTCATGGAAATTCCACGGGATTTTTGGGCTTCATTTTATATACTTATATTCTATAATCTAAGTGTAAAACCAAGTTGTCAAAAAATAGGCTGCCTCTTTTAATTTCAACTCCACAGAACCCTTATAAGGTGAACGTCAAAAAGTGAGCTGAGATATAGCAAATATATCTAAGTGGTCCGAGCAAAAAAAAACTTTACGAAAATAATATGGTTTTCTTTGAAACAAATTATTTTTCTTAAATATATATTATTAATGAATTCAACGAATATTATCTGCACTATTTATCGAATAGATTTTATAGCTCGTAAAATACGAATATTTCAGCGTTTAAGGGCTGGAAATATTGTTTGCTCAGCAGTTCATCTTTTAGGGGCTGGAAATATTTTACAAGCTTTAAAATCTATTATATACAAAATTCTTCATAATTCATAAATTGACAGTATTAATGATAAAAATATTAAAAATTTTATAATATTCTAAATTTTACCGTTATTATATAATATTTAAATTTTATTTTTGTGCTAAGTTTTAATAACTTTTTTGAACATTTCGGTAGATGTTGGTTTTATATTTGACAAATGTTGATTTTTAAATTCTTTAAAATTTAAAAAATTTCGTTTATTAGTTTTACAAACATTTTTTTAAAGACTTCAAATCGAACGATCTTGGAAGACAATTGACATCACAAAATCTCGAATTTACGTGTTTTAGGAACTTTTAGCTCAATAGCACCTCAAGTTATCATATTGTGTGACTTGTGGTGCTGTTTTGTTACAAAGAAATACGAATCAAAATAAACTCACGACATTGACTTTTAGCTAATACAATGGCTTGTAGGTTCTCAAATTCAAAAATTGAAAGCTTGAAGTGCGAAATTATCGGTTAATCCTCCAATAATATCGGAGGATTAATCCTCCAGTACAGCTTACTGATGCTATACAATTGTGCTTACCTTATTACTTTTGCTGCAGTGTATTGAGACAAGAATTGCTTTTCTATAATAATACTTACCTACATATGAATATCAGGAAAAATCTAATAATAATGAAATTGGTTATGAACCCGATCATGAATCTGGGAACACCTTTGATAAAAACAGACTAAAAATTTTAAAAACAACTTATATTTGGTACAAAATTTATTATCAAAGATAAAAGAAAAGTTCAGCCCCTCTGGGATATGTTAATATTTCAATCAATTGAAAATCAAATATTATATTTATTGTGATTGCTTTTATATTTATATTCAGCATACTTTGGTAAGCTTTTATCAAGTCTCTATTTTCCAATTGAAATAGGAAGCAAAATGATTGGAAATATTATGTTTTGATTGACTCCCCAGAGGGATGGTTTCTATTGCCAAGTATACAAATATGTTCTATACTTGCAATTTGAAAATTATGAAGAAACAACAATCTGAAATGCTATTTTTGAACACTATTTATTATTTTTTATAAAAGCATATACAGACTTTTTTTAAGTTTATTTCGATAAGAGCATAAAATTTATTGATGATAAAATATTTGTATTTTATTGATAACTGCTCTTAAAATTAATTTATACCAAGTACAGATAAATACTGTAAAAATAATTAATTCTGCAGTGTAACGGATCAGTTTCATATTATAATATATTACAACTTACTCACGAAATATGAAAAATTACTTCCGTCTTAAATGGAAAAGCTTGTATAAATTAATACTATAAAAAAAATTTCAAAAATAAAAAATTAATTTTTTATTAAATTTCTCATGATATTAATTTCAAAATATTTTCTTTAAATTAAAACAAATTAATTATGTATATAAGAAAGTATGAAATACTCATAAATTTTTCATTTTGATAATTTCAGCGAATTAAATTTTATCTAAAAAATTTTTGTAATATGCTTGATAGAATAAAAAAATTAACATTTCAATTATTTTTGTAAATTTTGAGTTTGAATTTATTAATATTTCGTAAGGCTAGAAAAATCCGATATCTTAGATTTCACTAATAAAAAGATATTTCAGAATTGCCTTATTGGTAGATTTAAAAATTTAGAAACAAAATTTTTAAATTTGGAAATACGGAAATTTGGAAATTTTGGGAATTTTGGGAATTTGGGAATTTTGGGAATTTTGGGAATTTTGGGAATTTTGGGAATTTTGGGAATTTTGGGAATTTTGGGAATTTTGGGAATTTTGAAAACATTGGGAATTTTAGGAATTTTGGGAATTTTGTGAATTTTGGGAACTTTGGGAATGTTGGGAATTTTGGGAATTGTGGGAATTTTGGAAATTTGAAATTAATTTAGAAATTTAGAAATTTGGAAATTTGTAAATTTTGAAATTTGACAATTTAGAATATGAGAATATGAGAATATGAGAATATGAGAATATGAGAATATGAGAATATGAGAATATGAGAATATGAGAATATGAGAATATGAGAATATGAGAATATGAGAATATGAGAATATGAGAATATGAGAATATGAGAATATGAGAATATGAGAATATGAGAATATGAGAATATGAGAATATGAGAATATGAGAATATGAGAATATGAGAATATGAGAATATGAGAATATGAGAATATGAGAATATGAGAATATGAGAATATGAGAATATGAGAATATGAGAATATGAGAATATGAGAATATGAGAATATGAGAATATGAGAATATGAGAATATGAGAATATGAGAATATGAGAAATTTGGATATTTTAGAATTCTAAAAATAATTTTAGAAGTTTGAAAAGAGTAATTTAAAAAAGTTTTTAGGTAATTTGGAAATTTATAAATCCTATTAAACTTAAACTATTTTAATTTTAAACTTCAACAAAAATAAGTAATTTTTTTATAACATATATTCATCGATTAAAAGTTTTTATTTATAACTTGAATATAGTATTCGAAAGCTTAAACAAACCCGAAAAAAAATATTCCAAAAAAACCGGTAGCACTATTGAATATTTTTTAGACAATATCCGACTCGATTGTAAATAATAATTATTATCAAACAGTACACGTACTTTTACGGTTTTAAATTACAAACAAGAAAAAAAAATAAAAATAAAAAATGAAGAAAAAATTAAATTAAAGCAGTTTTCGTCTTCGTTTTAGGGTTTGTAAAATTCATGGAGCAGTCCAACCGGTTGATGACTGACTCTTCGATTAAGCCACGTAAAGAATAATTTTTAGGTAAGTGAACGTCGGAATTGAGCCACGCAAGAGTCACTGTTGCGAAAGTGAAAGTGCAAAGTGCAGAGAAAGATCAAAAATAAAAATTTAACTAAAAGAAAGAGAAAAAGAAGTCCGCATTTTATTGCAAAAGATCCCGTAATTGGGTTCACTTTCTTTTTAACTACGAAGAACGGACGTCCTTCACAGTGAAATGTACAAAAATTTGTCAAGTTCAGTTGAATACGAATCCGAATAATTTTCATTGCAAATCCAACCATCGAAAATGGCATTTTATTAATAAAACAATTCATTTTTTAATGAAAATTTTACTTTATTTAAAATTAACAAGTGAAATTTTTATTTCTTTTTGTAATATTTATAAATGGTGAGCTCAGTAAGTGATTAAGAAACAACAAATTTACAAAAAAAAAAAACCAAATTCTTCTCGGATCATAACTGAGAGTGGGATGTATCAACTTTCATTTCCTTTATATTATTTTATTAACAATTTTTAAAGAGCTGTTTGTATAAAAAAATACATCTTAAGTCATTTATTTGTCAATTTGATTGCCTCTTCAATTAATATTCGCCAATATAACAACAAGAGAAAAAAAAACCATCCTAAGATATATGACGATTTGCATATAAACAAAATAGTTTTCTTTAATGATATTGTTGGAAAAAGAAAAAAAAACTCTCGCAAAGGGAAGTGATCATCATTATGTGTCTAAATAGTCATACTTCGGAATTTGAGTATGGTACCATGGTACCAATTCCATAATATAAGCATTAATGATCAACTATTTCCTTCTCGATGAATTATGGAAGTTATTAACTGAAATATTTTACAAATGACCAATCCACTCGGTTGTATCAGAATCCGCTATAGCTAATCGTAGAGAAATTGAACCATAAATAGAAAGAAAATATAAATCATCTTGAGATATAATCCGGTTAGATTGTAATAGTCTCTATAGATTGTGAAATAAAAATCGTAAGCTTCTTCAGTAATCCCAATTTGTTATCTAAGAGATGAGATTGGCTTATTTCCAAAACATAAGAAATAATTTCAAAAATAAATGCTCAAATTGATTTATAAGATTTATAGAATATTTCAGGTTGTTTAACCTTATAACATACTAAATACCATCGGGAGGCTCTGGATGATGGAGTCGATTTCAAATAAGGATTCGATGAGGAAGGGGGAAAGTCATCATTCCTATTATTGATGACTTTTGTTTTCTTCTGTTTTGTTTTGTTTTGTTTTGTTTGTTTTTTTGTTTTTGTTTTTTGGATAGCATAAAATATAATTAGTTATGTAACTTCATTAGCACGTGTGCCATTGTATTAGGAAACTATCAATTGTTATTGTTAGCGAAAAAGATAGATGGGATGGCCATTTTTCCTTCGTAATTTTTTCTTCTTCTGAGTACTTGTACTTTTGTGATTTTATCTCGATATTATGACCGGACGCAATTGACTGTCTTCGAATTTGGTTCACAGACAAAATCGTAAACGAACGGAAAACTTTTACAAAATGCTCTCTCGAATTACATCATATAAACAACACGAACAAATGGACAATCTACTCTGTACTTTCAAAGAGTGAAAGGCAAAAAACCCTAAATATTATTATTCAACAAAAAAACGAGTAATCATTTTAAATAAGGTAAGCTGGCTGGTCCATCGGTTCAACTGGACTGGCGTCGGCTAATAAAATTGAAAATGTCGAGCTGAAATGTTAGATATCCAAGGTCAAGATTTTGGATAGTCTGTTGCCTGCTAACTTGTTAAAGTGTATATTCATGGTAGACAGGTGATGTTGGTTAGAGTATAAAAGCATAAGTCATCACAACTGTGCTAAAATTAACAATCGCATCTTAAAGAACTTTGTAGCACAATTATGTAATCGCATCTTCAAGGTGGTTTTCCATTAGAAAATATTGTATTTAGCGAATCGAACTAAGCTCAATGTGAACGGTTTTTTACTGCGTCGCTCAGAAATTGGTAAACAAGATGTTACCAGTTCTGATTCCCATCGACTTATTTAGATAAAACTAATGCATTCCGATATTCGCAACCTCGATTATATATACGGTAAAAGTGCATTTGGTATAAATTCATAGTAATTGCAACGATCTGAAGCCATCTTACTCATCAAGCATCTCCTATAAAACTATCGCGACTCCATTTTTCACAGCTTAAGATGTTGTATCATTTAAAGTTGATCTAAATAAGAAGACATCGACAAGCGAAAGGAGATCAAATGTCCGATGCAATGATGCACTTGCATAAGAAATTTTAAATGTCAAGTCTAAGTATGAACTCGAATTGATTGATATTGGTTTGCACTATCGAGTCATATTTTCTTTTTATTCTTTTTTTGATGGTGCAATAAAATTCACATCAAAATTTAATAAACATTTTCTATTATATCGCATATTTCATATATAATTTAAAAATTTGTCTTCCAACTACCAAAAAAGTACCCAAAAAAATAATTTATAGCAACAACAAAAAAAATATTTTACTACAATTTATTAATTAAGATCTAATATTAATAAATGAATAATATTTGTTTGATCAAATCTATTCTTTTCGAAAGGTTGTTGTTCATTTATCAATAAACAAATTTATTTTTTAAACATATTTTGGATGGTATTTTATATAATAATAAAATATTATAAAAGTCATGAAGAAAATATCAATTCTGAAGGTTATAAAAATTTACAATCATTAAAAGAAACTGATTTAAAATCGGATAAAATTGATTTCAAAAATAACTTTTCAACAAAAATACCATTGGCTGATAAGATCTGATGATTAAATTTAAAATGATAATAAAATATTTATTAAAATATAAATTAAAAAAAGTACATTTGCAAAAAAAAACAACTATTATCTTTTGCTATTATTTTCTTTGGGTAGGAAAACCTAATAACAAAAACAAATATTTTTAAAGTATTATTTAAGGTATAAAAATACTTAATTTATGTTAATAATAAAATTTGTGGGGTATACTAACATACCTTGATCAATAGGCCGCTATTAGCTCCATGATTTTTTTCTCTCATTGATCCATTGCTTAAAGCTCCTATTTTTTTCAATTCAAATATTTTTTTTTGTTTCCAATTTTTATACCATCCGCAATTATTTCTTATTTCCTAGTCCACCCAACCCCAATAATGTTTTTGATAAATTGTTTTATCCCCTCCCTTGGAGAATTTAACATATCCAGGTGTCTTCAAATTAAAAAAAATATTTTAAGTGTGTGTTTAAGGACACTCTCGCTGGAAGTTTCCAACCCCCTTATTACTAATATTAGTAATTAGTAATAAAGAAGGTGCTCCTCGCGAGCTTCAAGTTCGCTAACATCTTGTTCTTCATCACCTTTCCCTATTCCTCTTCTTTACACACTTCACAAAGACCGATATATAAGATGTAGTAAAAAGTAATCCATTATTTTGCCAATAGATGGCTTTAGGATTCTCTATCTCCCGTTTTAAAAGTGCGATTGGGTTGCACTAGATGATGTTAAAAAGATAAGATTTTGTACTAAAAAAGCTTCTTTTACAGTTTTGTGATTACTTTACTCAGTATTTTTAAGGCACGCGTCAAAGATGTACACCAACAAAGAGAAAATACGTCATATTTTACAGTTTTTCTTCGATAAAGGCGAAAACGCAAGCCAGGCAGCTGAAAATGTGAATAGTGTTTATGGTCTTGAAAGTGTAACAGACAATCATGCGCAATTTTGGTTTCGTCTATTCTGTTCCGGTAATTTTGATGTCAAAGATGCACCACGCTCTGGAAGGCCAATTGTCGAAAAATGTCGATAAAATAATGGAAATCGTCGAGTCCGACCGTCACGTAAGCACTGTTTCGATTGCCCAGGAGCTAAACATTGCACAAAAAACCGTTTGGAACCACTTAAATAAGGCTGGATACAAAAAAAGCTCGATGTATGTGTGCCACACGAGTTATCGCAAAAAAACCTCATGGACCGAATTTCCATCTGCGAATCGCTGCTGAATCGCAACAATATCGATCCATTTCTGAAGCGGAATGTTACTGGTGATGACAAGTGGGTCAATTACGACAACGTCAAGCGACAACGGTCGTGGTCAAATCGCGGTCACCCGGCGCAAACTGTGGTCAAACCAGGATTGACAGCGAGGAAGGCTTTACTGTGTGTTTGTATGCATCGATATTGACTCGCTAGAAGTTCCGGGACCTTGGTTGGGATGTTCTTATGCATCCACCTTATAGTCCGAACCTGGCACCAAGAGATTACCACCTCTTCCTGTCTATGACGAATGATTTTGTAGGTGAAAAATTCGCCTCAAGAGAAGATTGTGAAAATCGACTGTCCCAGTTTTTTGCCAATAGGGACAAGGGTTTCTATGAGAGAGGCATTATGAAATTACTTCCAAAATGGCAGCAAGTTATCGAAGGAAACGGTACATATTTCACCTAAATCGTATCATTCTATCTATGCTAAATGAAACCTTCAATTTAATGCAAAAATAATGGATTTCTTTTAACTACAACTTATATTATATTTTATATATTTCAAATACAAAAAAAAAATGGATTTAAGAAAATGGAGGTAATCACTCCATTTTAGAAATTTTTGTTAACATTTCGAAAACAAATAATTTCAGATGAGTTTTTATTTTCAAATTATAATAAAAATTTAAGATTATTAGGTCTTACTTTAAATAAATTGTTAAATTTGTTTAATAATTGATTCAAAGGTAAATATCTAAAGAAATTCCAAATTTCTTACGGTACACAATTAAGCTTTATAAAATCTCCATAAAGAGAGATATATGATATTCTTTTTTGTAAATATATCAAAAAAAGAAGTTTAAATAAAAAAAATTAAAACAAAAAAATAATTTTTAATAAATTTTAAGATTTATTTCTTCAAATAAAATTTATTTAAAATAAAGTTTCTTCTTCTAAGACTCGAACTATTAACATGAATACTCAAACCATTAATCAACGCGATTTGTATCAGAGAAACGGAAAGCTTTTTCAGAGAAAAGCTAAAAGTTTTGTCTTAAATTGATGTGACAAAACAATTTATTGAAATTAACTTTTACACTGGCTTACAAAATAAGATTCTTTTTTTATGATTTTATTTTTATAATATTAAATTTAACCAAATAGTTTTTAAAACTTATAAATTAAAATTTTTTATACAATTTTTCGAATAAACACATCAATTTTAATATATCTAGAATAAAGCAAAGCATATATTCCAGATTTTTTCATAGATTCTTTTGTTAAAATATTATAAGTTTTGTTAAAATATTATAACTTCTAATAAATATTAAGACAGAAGATTGCATTCATCTTTTGAATTTACTGAGAGCTTTAAGTAAAGTTTTCGGAACTGGATCTGTAGCAATTGCTCATCAATTTAGTAACATCTTAACTGGTGAACAAACAGTTCATGTGTTATCTGAAATTTTAAAAGAAATATTCAAGTTGAAGAAGATACATTTAATCGCATAGTCAAAACCACAATTGTAAGAATATAGAAGGAAATCTAATACCGGCAAGTGCTTAAATGAGCCAATCTCCGTTTACTTCAATTGAATATGCACCTCCAATTGCCTCTATGGATCACTTCGCATGGGATCACGTTCGATACATAGCGGAAGAAGAAAAAGTAATTCTAAACCAACCACTAATAACATATCTAACAATATCATTTTTATCAAACATCAAACTTAGACCAATCAAAAAGTAAAATTATAAATAATAAATCTAATGAATATTATGAAAAAAGAAAAATTTTGTGATAAGACAATACAAGTTTATTTTTTACATAAAGTATTAATTTGTGCGTAATTTTATTCTCGTTTCAGCTGGTATTGGTTGATATTAATTTAAGCTATATTCCGTTACCTATAATAAATCTTTATGCTGATAAGACTGTACACTTAGATCTGAGCTGGAATTGTATAACTAATTTGGACTGTTTGCGTATGTTTACTCATCTTGAAACGCTAGTCTTAGACAATAACTGTCTAGATGATACGGTTTTTAGAAGCTATAATGGAAATCAGTTTCCACTTAAAA
Organism: Atherix ibis; assembly: GCA_958298945.1. Classification (NCBI taxonomy): domain Eukaryota; kingdom Metazoa; phylum Arthropoda; class Insecta; order Diptera; family Athericidae; genus Atherix; species Atherix ibis. The sequence continues at coordinate 32,431,815 of OY282606.1, forward strand.
CTATTAAAACATTATCGCTTAATAATAATAAGGTGAGAATCTTATTTCGGTTGAATAATTTTATTTATTTTTGCTTGTCAAAATTTAGATAGAAGATCTGACATTACTTTTACTTCTTTTGGCTAATGATTTCCCCAATCTAGAATATTTAAGTTTGCTCGGAAATCCTGCCTGCCCATTTGCAATCAAATCTGAGCAGATAAATTGCGACGGGAAATATGATACTTACAGGTGAGATGATATAGTTAAAATCTTAGCTTACACATACTTTAGTTATGAAAAAAAAAAACAAAATTTATTACCATAGAAGTGCAGTGATTGAGGCTCTTCCAAAAATCAAATTTCTTGACTATGGAAGAATTGGAAAGAATTTTTCTGGATCATTTTTGCGTCGACATACGAAAGTATTAAAATTTTCACCAAAAATGATTCTAGCTAAATTTCGGATAACTCCATTATCGGCAGAGACGATTTATAGCCCATTACCAGATACAATAAGAGTTCCTGGTGAGCATAGTGGTAAGTAGTACATCCTTAATTCCATCACCAAATATTTTACAATAGAAACCAATAAGATTTTCTGCTTTAAATGATATTTTCAGGAATATATGGAGTTCGAAACTATAAATATGTTGGCAAGCATTCTGAAGGAAATCGATTCATTTTAAACTCTGATCTCTAATTATTTATAAAGTATATAATAATATTAACAAAAAATTTTCTTTTAAACTAAAAATTGTGTAATTATAAAGAAATCAGTATCAAAATCTGGCAAAAAGACTTTATGGGCTATCAAATATGTGACCTTTAATAATGTGAATGGAATTTATTTATTCGTTTTGATTCTGACTATTAATAGACGTTTTTTTTTCTTAATTAAATATAAAATAATATTAAAATAAGTTAATTATGCATAAGTAAATATTAAGTGAGTTTATACATTTATCTTTCTTTCTGTGTTATTTAATAAAAAAAATTCATTTTATAATTTCAAGATTTAAGTTTTCTATAATTTAAGTTTCCTAATTTATTGAATTTCATAAAATAATTACCGAAAGAAATTGCATTAATATAATTTTTGTCATAACGTTAAGAAAATATTAAAATTGAGCAGCAACCTTTTAATTAAAAAAATTCGGTTTATTTTTTTTAAATTTTATCTGCAATTACAATTTTATTGTTACAAGCAGATTTACGAGGTCTGTTCAAAAAGTATCACGAATTTTGAATTTTCGCGGGTTGCATATATTTGATTTTCGATTTTTTGTGGCGTTATATTGGTACTCATGTCTCTCACTTATGCCGACAAGTTCGGCCATTTTGAATGTTCAGTTAATTTTTGACAGCTGCTTTTGCTTGCAGGTATTTTGGCTCGTCTTCGATTTTTGCCCATTCTAAAAAATGGATCAAAGAATCTGTTTCGGGAAAAAGAAAAAGTCACAGGGAGCCAGATCTGGGCAAAACGGTGGCTTCGGCATTATTAGTATATTGTTTTTGACCAAAAATTAGCACACAAGCAACGATGCGCGAGCAAAGGCGTTATCATGGTGCAAAAGCCAATTTTTGTTCTTCCACAAATCCGGCCGTTTCTGGAGGATTGCTTGGCGCAATTTGCGCATAACTTGTAGGTAATATTCCTTATTGATTGTTCTACCCTGTGGAAAGAACCCATGATTCGACCGAACTTGCCGCTTTTTCGGTCTTGGCTCGTGCGGCAGCTTCCATTTGGATGATTAAGCCTTGGTTTCCACGTCATAACCATAAACCCATGATTCGGCACCAGTTACGAGGGTCATTCAACAAGTACTTAGCCTACAAAAGAAAAACGAAAATTTTGGAAAGGTGGCAATTTATTTTTCCACAAAATCTCCTTCAAGCTCGATATACTTGGCCCAGCGATGCTCTAACTTTTTTAACCCGTCCAAAAATATACATTTTCTCGAGGGAAGCAAAATAGGCCTCCGTGGCGACGATGACCTCCTCATTCGACCCAAATCTATTCCCGGCGAGTGATTTTTTCAGGTTTGGAAACAAAAAGTAGTCACAGGGGGCCAAATCTGGAGAGTACAGTGGATGGGGCAGCAATTCGTAGCGCAATTCGACCAATTTGGCCATGGCGACGGCGGAGGTGTGAGCCGGCGCGTTGTCGTGGTGGAACAGCACTTTTTTCTTCGCAAAGCGGGCCGCTTTTTCTCCAATTCGACGTCAAATCGGCCCAATAAGTCAGCATAGTAGCGCCCCGTGATTGTTTTACCCTTCTCGAGGTAATCGATGTGGATCACACCTTGTGAATCCTAGAAAACGGTGGCCATCACCTTTCCGGCCGATCGAACAGTCTTCGCCTTCTTCGGAGCACGTTCGCCGAGTTAAGTCCACTGTTTCGACTGTTTCTTGGGCTCTGGTGTGTACCAGTGAATCCATGTTTCGTCAACGGTCACGAAACGACGCAAGAACTCCACTGGATTGCGCTGAAACAGCGCCAAATACGTGCTCTGAAACAGCGCCAAACACGTCGCAAACGGTTGCGCTTGTTTTCCGGTGTGAGCAAACGCGGCACCCATCGCTCCGACAGCTTTCTCATGTCCAGTTCTTCGTGTAGAATATGATGCACCGTTCCTACTGCGATGCCCACAGTCTCAGCTATCTCGTGAACCTTCAATCGACGGTCTGCCAACACGAGATCGTGAACTTTTTTACGTTTTCCTCCGTAGCAGCCGTTTTCGGGGTACCTGGGCGTGGCTCATCAAAAACCGACGTGCGGCCACGAATAAACTCGTTGAACCAATTCTTGACGGTCGCCATCGAAGGAGAAGAGTCACCATACACAGCATCCAAGCGATCTTTGATTTCGCTGCGCGTTTTCCCTTCCAAAAACAAGAATCTTATCACCGCCGAACGATATTGTTCTTTTTCCATTTTTGTGCGACCGACCGACACGCTCGCTTTCAAAGGCTCTCAAAACAAAACTAATGAAGGGAATCGACTGAAACTTTGACAGTAGGCTATTAAAAGAATGTACTATACGATGGTAAATGTCTTTTGTGACAGCAGTTCCATCGGGCGGTGAGGCTAAGTACTTGTTGAATGACCCTCGTATGACCCTTTGGAGCAGATTTGGGTACTCGCGGACAGAGTCCAACAGCTCCTTAGCAACGTTAACGCGATGCTGTTTTTGGTCGAAAATGGGCAAAAATCGAAGACAAGCCAAAACGCGTGCAAGCAAAGCAGCTGTCAAAAATTAACTGATCATTCAAAATGGCCGAACTAGTTGGCATAAATGAGAGATATGAGTACCAACATAACGCCATAAAAAAATTCGCGAAAGTTTTTGAACAGACCTCGTACATAACATTTTAATGTACAATCTTGTGCATCACGAAGTGGGAGTAAAGTCCCATCGGCGTTCCTCCAAGTAACGGATGTTAGATTCCTCTACGAAATCTCTAAGCCATTGTCTCTTAAGTCTCCGATGAGTGTTTCCGGGGAGGGCAGTACATGACAATTCTCTCACAAGTGGATTATGATGATAGGGTAAACGGGAGTGAAATTTTTGATATCGGGAAATGCACAGGTCATGAACAAAGGGAACATTTAGGTCACGATCCAAAATCCTCCATCAACAATTTTACGGAGGATTTTGGATTGTAAAGCCTGAACGCGATAGGAATTGGAACGTCTCGTTGAACCCCAAAGTTCAATTCCATATGTCCAAATTGGTTTTATAATTTTATTGTACTCGTAGCTTAGAAGTTTTCTTTTCATTATTAGTTTTGAGCATTTGTCCAGTAGTCTAAGAAGTTGTAGGTAACGTCTGTTAGCTTCAGCTCTTTTTAATCTAGTATGTGGGTTCCAAGTTAGTCTCTTGTCCAGGTAAAGTCCCAAATAACGCACTTTATCATATTGCGATATCATGTTCCTATTAAGGTATAAAAGTGTAGGTTTACCTTGACAAAGTGTGAAAGTAATATGAGCACTCTTCTGTTCATTTACCTTCACTCTCCATCTCTTAAACCAAGACTGAAGGTTGTGGATATGGGATTATAAATTGTTGGAAGCTATGTCAGGATTTGAATGGGTAGCAAGTATGGCCGTATCGTCTGCATAAGTAGCAATGATAGTATTAGGATAAGCTGGGATGTCATGGGTATAAATATTATATAAGATTGGACCAAGGGTACTGCGTTGTGGGACTCCGATTAGAATAGGATATATTTCCGAGGTTTCTGAGTTAATTGCAACTTGGAAATATCGTTCGGAGAGATATAAATATATGATAAGGAAGAATGTTGAAGGAAGAAAGCCCTTGAGTTTTCAGAGGAGTCCAGGATGCCACACACGATCAAAAGCTTGGGAGATATTTAGAAATACTCCTGGGCAATACTCTTTCCTCTCAAGAGAGGATGCAATATGGTCAACAAAGCGATGGCATTGCTGGATAGTGAAATATTCAGATTGGAAGCCAAATTGGTGATCAGGAATAACTTTTTCATTAACTAGGACTGGGTAGAGTCGTTTTAATAGGAGTTTCTCGAATATCTTACCAAGGATTGGTATGAGGCTGATAGGTCTAGAGGAGGAAGGAGAATTAATGGGTTTATTTGGCTTAGAAATCATTTTAATGATAGTAAATTTCCAGAGTAAAGGAAAATAGGTTATGCGCAAGATACTATAAAAAATGTATGTAATTAAAACTAAAGCTTTTCGGGAATTTTGCTTCAGAATATGAGCTGTTTTCATATCATAACTAGGAGCTTTTTTATTGGGAATAGTATATTTAATTTCCGAGGGCTTACAATTTGTGGAAGGAAAACTCATAGGGACTTGGAACATTAGTTCTTCGATGATTTTATTAGTATGCGATTTGTCTTCTATATCATCATGTGAAGCAAAAGTATTAACCGAATGTTTAGCAACTACTTCAGCTTTTTCTTTATCTGTTTTTGCCCAGTTACCAACATTTTGTTTCAGTGGGTGTGAAAGAGATGGAAAGGCGGTTCCAAAAAGTATTGCCTCATTGTCACCATAAAAAAAATGCGTTTAACTCGGTTTGCTGGGATCGAGTCTTGGAGGCTCTTGAGAACATGGGGGCGTCCTACTCCCTACGGAGGATGGTCAGATCATACTTCAGTGATCGACTACTGCACTACGAGATAAAGGATGGACCGGCGGAGTATGGGGTCACGGGAGGGGTACCTCAGGGCTCTGTCCTCTGGGCACTCTTGTGGAATGTCATGTACGACGGCCTACTCCATCTGGAATTACCGACGAACACAACACTCGTCGCTTTCGCGGACGACGAAGCGGTTGTCATTGTAGCCAAACACCTGGACGAACTGAAAGCTGCATTCTCCACCACCATCTGGAGGATAAGACAGTGGATGACATCGGCAGATTTGTCTTTGGCGGAACATAAGACCGAGGCACTCCTTGTGAGTAGCCGGAAGAAAATGGAGAGAGTAGGCGACCACGACATCCAGTCGCTACCCTACATCCGGCATCTAGGAGTGGTCTTTGATGACAGACTCAACTACAAAGAGCACATCAACAGCGTCAGCAGGAAGGCATCAGCAGTACAGAACGCGCTTTTGAGGATAATGCCCAATATCGCAGGCCCAAGGCAAATCCGAAGGCTAGAGTTATCAACATACCGCAAGACAATGTCATCAGTCCAGCGGCTCTTAGCGATCAGAGTGGCGTCAGCATACCGAATGGTATCATACGATGCGGTCAACGTCATGGCATCATGCCCACCCATCGACACCCTGGCAGGAGAGCGGGAACGCCAACATCGTAGGAAGAAGGAATAGCGGCGAAAGGTCCTCTGTGAAGAGGAGAGACCCGAGAGTCTTCGCCTCTGGTAAGAAAGATGGGACAGCTCGACGAAGGGTCGGTGGACTCATCGGCTGATCCCAGATGTCACCAAATTGGTCACTCGCGTGCACGGGGAAGTCGGGAATTACATCACCCAACTCTTGACTGGGCATGGATGCTTTTGGGCATACTTGCACAGATTCAAGAGAACTGACTCCCCAAACTGTCATCATTGCCGCGATGTGATCGAAGATGCAGAACACGTGTTCTACGAGGGGACACGGGCAGAACTGGAGAACAATCTGGACCGTTCCATCAGTCCAGAAAACATAGTGGAGTGCATGCTGAAGAGCCAATCGGCTTGGAACAGAGTTGCAGAGTACGCGGAATCTTTAATCAAGGATCTTCGCACCACGTACAAAGAATAGGCCGCGCGGCGTCATAATATCGGGACAGCATTAATATCATATAAGAAAGCGCCGGCGAAGTAGTATTTACCAAGATGGCCGCCGGGGAACCATCGTTCCGGGAGCAAGGTTAGAGGTGCGGGTTAGGTTTTAGCGAGGTTAAAATCCCGCATAACTCGTCTGGCAGGTAGAAGGTCTCCCAGGCAAGTACCTTTTGAAGGTTTCCCTCTGTACATCATTAATCTAAACTTAAAAAAAAAAGGTGTGATGTTCTTTTCGATGAGAGTATTCGTCTACAGGCTTCCCATAAAGAAATATTATCACTAATCGATCTTGTATAAATGTCATGCCGTTCATTATAGGGCTTTCTAATTTCCATATTCAGTTCACGTTTTAGTCGGTTAAGTTTCTGTTTATAGCTAGGCTTTCGTAAGCGTTGCCATTGCGTTTTAATTTTTATTTTTTCGTTAATTAATGCCCGCATTTTAGTTGGTAAATTTTGTTGTTGTGGTTGTGTCGTATTGTAAGAGATGTGAGCGGTTGTGACTGCATATTGTATATATGTAGTATATTGAGGTCATTTACAGCTTCATTAATGTCTATAGTTGTTTTTAAGGTTCATTTCAAGTCAATCTGTTGGTCTTATTTATTCGTAAATATGTTCCAATCTATTTTGCCATTTATCAGCCTAGGATGAAGAGTCTTTAAGATTGGGAACAGGACAATGAGCAGAGTTTAAATCGGAAAGAGTTTCAATACTAGAATTCATGATATTCAGTGCCAATGAAGTAATCGGAGGATATCAGGTCGTTTTGAAATAGATATTGGGCCACTATATTGGATTTGGAGGAGAAATAATTTGATATGATATATAGAAAATTATTTAATATAAAAAGCAACCAACTTCAAAACGTTGTATTTGATTATTTATACACCTAAAGTTGAGAAAATTCATCTCTACCAAATTTATAATAAAATAAAATTCCATTTTATTTTATATATATTTTTATTTATAATAAAAATATAATTAAATAAATAGTAAAACCATAAAATTGAAACATTAAAAATTCACATTAAAATTGTATGAAAAAAAGTAAATTGTTGACTGCTGAAAGCTGTTCTATACACAAATTATCGTTGACACAAACCACTTGCTATCCTCTACACTTACCGTTGTGCTTTTCTTAGTTAAAACTTTTCCATCAGATGCCCTTAGAATCTGCAAATAGAAACTTTATGGTAAGAAGATTTGCGTTTTTTTTTTAACAGTTTTTTTTGGGGTGTTTTTTTGGAGACCCTTACTCTTGTGTATAAAAGAGATGTGCGATGGAGAAAAAATCAGCAGTTCTCAGTTGGCCTTGCTCCTAATTTATTTTGCTTGGTTAGCGAGTTTGCCGGTAGCCGCACTCATAAATCGTTTTTGGACTGGTAGACAGACAGTAAGATACAATCGGTGTTACTTGAGCATAGATTCTGTACCCAATAAGACCTACTAGCAGTGTTTCTTGAATATAAATTCTGTATACAATTAAGGAATACATCCAACATGGCAAATCCAAAGCAGGAGATCAAATATACAAAGGTAAGTAAATCTAAATTGGGATTTTCCAGTGTTACTCTTATATTGACCTTTATTTGTTCCTCGAAAAAAAAAAACAAATACAATATTCGAATTCTCATAGTGTTTAGCATAAAATTATATTATTTGTGATATTATATAGAAATCTTTTATACATTTAACTCCTCGGTGGTGTTTCTTATGAAAAAAACTGCGCAAGTCATTATGTTAAAAAGCTGTTTGAATATTTCTATAAAATTTAAGAGTGTGTGATTGATTAGTTTTCATTTTATGGTATTACGATGCGTTCTAAGTGAATATGGTTATTGAATTGAATACAAAATTGTCATTTGTGACGTTATACTTACGAGTACGTTGAGATATGCACATACGAATTCTACACTGTGTATGGACGTGTATGTTTTTCACTGTGTAAAAAGAATTTTAAAATGTTATAAATAGTTTGATAATAGTTTTTTATGCAGGCGGTCCAAACATATTTCCATAGAAAACATCTCAGAATAGGCAAGATTAAATGTTACGGATATAAATAAAATTTACAAAAAATTATCAACTCGTAGTTAAAAGCAATTTCTATATTATCAACGGAGAATTTTTTTACTTGATACTATTGTAATTTGGTTGTAAGTTGAAATAAGTAATTTTTTTTGTAAAAATAAGGAAAAGCCGAAAAAATATTGCATTTTACTCTATAATAAATTTAAATACGAGCATTTACTTGTTTGTAATTTTTTAATATAAAAGAATTTTAACAAATGTTAGTAAAAAATATGTTTTTGATATAAATTAATTTACACTTTTTTAATTATAATTCACACTCTTTATTATTATGGTTTTTTTTTTCTCTCGAAAAGATCTAAATTTTTTTTTCTTTCTTTTCATTTAATTAGATAGTTTTTATTTAAAGCAGATACTTTTCAGAATTAATCAAGAAAAACTTTTTTTTATTATTTATCAGTTTTTAGTATTTAGTATTAAGTATATAAAAATATAATAATATTCAGTAAAATTTGATTAAAAAAAAAAATTATATTCATCATAATTTATTGTTTTTATATTAATCCAATTTGTGCTTTGTAAAGCAAAGTTAATATAAAGTATTTTTTTTAAATTCGGATTTTCTTATAGTATTTATTTAATTATATTATATATATTTTGCCATTATATAAATTTAATATATAAAATAACTTAAATAAATGTCACAAAAGTTACTTTTTGATACAATTTTTCATAACTTTTATTGCATATTTTGAGCTGTAATTCAGCCATTATTTGACAATCGTTTATTCTTAAATGCTATTAAGTTGTTTTTTTAATAGAATAATTAGAAAAATTCTAACAGTGTTAAAATGGAAGCCAGTTTACATCACCAAATCACGACAATACTCATCTTGGGAAGTTTTTTTACGCAATTAAGTCCAAATTTGTGGTGTTGTGTGGCTTTTAGCACCGTCTTGTTTAAACCATACATGATTATTATAAAAAAAAATTTAAGTTTAGGCTAAAAATATCTGATTATTATGCTCACAATTATCGGTAACGGACTATCCTATTTGTATTCAAATAAATACAGTTCACTTTTTGGAGATACAATATCTTTTCCTTAGCCACTTGGAGATTTTCAGAGTCTCTTTTATATGGCAATTTTGTTTATTGGCATATCCAGCGAGCAAAAAATGAGCTGCATCGTTGAAGTAATTTTTTTTGTTTTCTAAACAGTTGCCATATTTTCTGTGTAATTTAAATTTAATTTACAAAAAAAATTTAAATTATTTACTGAATTATTATTAACCCAACTAGCATACACATAAGTATTGAATAATTAGTTACAAAAAAGGTAGAAACTATAATAATTCTGTTTAGGTTTTTAAAAAAAAATTTTTTATAAAAACTATTACATATTTTATTATATTTATTTCATAATTATTATTTTACTACACCTTAGAATTATAAGTTATAGTAAAAGGAAATCCATTATTTTTGCATTAAATTGAAGGTTTTATTTAGCATAGATAGAATAATACGATTTAGGTGAAATATGCACCGTTTCCTTTGATAACTTGTTGCCATTTTGGAAGTAATTTCATAATGCCTCTCTCATAGAAACCCTTGTCCCTATTGGCAAAAAACTGGGACAGTCGATTTTCACAATCTTCTCTTGAGGCGAATTTTTCACCTACAAAATCATTCGTCAAAGACAGGAAGAGAAGGTAATCACTTGGTGCCAGGTCCGGACTATAATGTGGATGCATAGGAACATCCCAACCAAGGTCCCGGAACTTCTGGCGAGTCACTATCGATGCATGCGGCCTGGCGTTGTCCTGATGGAACACAATTCCTCTCCTATTAGCCAAAGCTGGCCGCTTCTGGGCGATTGCTTCTTTCAGGCGGTCCAATTGTTGACAGTATAGGTCCGAATTAAGAGTTCGGCCGTAGGGGAGCAGCTCATAGTAGATGATTCCCTGCCAGTCCCACCAAACACACAGCAAAACCTTCCTGGCTGTCAATCCTGGCTTGACCACCGTTTGCTCCGGGTGACCGTGATTTGACCACGACCGTTGTCGCTTGACGTTGTCGTAATTGACCCACTTTTCATCACCAGTAACCATCCGCTTCAGAAATGGATCGATATTGTTGCGATTTACCAGCGATTCGCAGATGGAAATTCGGTCCATGAGGTTATTTTGCGATAACTCGTGTGGCAACCATACATCGAGCTTCTTTTTGTATCCAGCCTTATTTAAATGGTTCCAAACGGTTTTTTGTGCAATGTTTAGCTCCTGGGCAATCGAAACAGTGCTTACGTGACGGTCGGACTCGAAGATTTCCATTATTTTATCGACATTTTTCGACAATTGGCCTTCCAGAGCGTGGTGCATCTTTGACATCAAAATTACCGGAACGGAATCGACGAAACCAAAATTGCGCATGATTGACTGTTACAGTATCAGGACCATAAATACTATTCACATTTTCAGCTGCCTGGCTGAAAATGTGAATAGTGTTTATAGTCTTGATGCTGTAATCAAGTTATCACAAAACTGTATGAGAAGCTTTTTTAGTACGAAATCTTATCTTTCTAACGCCATCTAGTGCAACCTTTTAAAACGGGAGATACAAACTCCTATCGCACTTTTAAAACGAGAGATACAGACTCCTAAAGCCATCTATTGGCAAAATAATGGATTACTTTTTACTACAACTTTATTAAAAAAAAAAAACCAAAACTTTCCGTATTAATTTTAATAAATGCCTAAATTTTAAAGTAATTTTATTTTTCGAGATCACAATTTTAATAATTCTGTTATATTTTTATGAGAAAAAAAAAACTAAGAAAATTTTTTTAGCAATTTTTACTTTTTTTCCCATAAAAGAAAGATTATTACTTAAATATTGGGAAAAAAAATGCTCCTATTTATAATATTGAATATTTCAGTCTAAAAACGAGATTAAAAAGAAAAATTAAGAAAAATAATCAATAAAATTTAGTAAAATTTGTTTTTTTTTCGTAATGAAAAATAAAATTATTTCCAATCAAGTTCTACTGTGCAATCTATTTATTTTTTGGCTACAATAATTCATATCTAAATACTTTTAATCAATTATATGATTTATTACTCTTTATTTTCTTTCATATATTTATGTAAAATTATTTTAGCCAACAAATTAATTTAATTGATTTAAAAATTATATTTGCTAATAATTGTTCTATTTCTTATCATTACTTATACAATATTTTTATTTTTTTTATGATGATTTTGCAATTTCTTATCTTAACTTATTAATTTTTTTTTATTTCGAAATTGTTTTATTTATTACTGAGGAGCTCTTTTTTTAGTAATTATTTATGTTCAGTAACAAAAAAAAAACAAATTATTTTAAAAATTGTTTTTATTCATAAAATTCTTTTTTTTTCTGTATTTATAATCAGTAATTTCCGCTTCTCTTTTGAGCACTTCTGTTATTTGTACAATAAAGTTTTTAAAAAAAATTAAATCCTATATTTTTACCAATAAATATTTATATTTGATTATCAAGTTTGCTCTCTGTTTCTTATGAAGCAAATATACTATTAGTTACTTTAGATTATTTTTAATATTGGTATATTCTAGCTGCGATTTTATAGACGATGATATTTTCTATAAAAAATAAATTCAGTCTCTTTCATAACTAATATCAATTTCATCGTTCGTACAAAAATTATATAATTACAAAAATATAAAAAAAAAAATAAAGCAAATTTGAAATTTAATGCGAATATCTAAATAATATGAGTCTAGATAGAAAATTTAACCTTCAAACTTGTAGGTTTAGTTGGTAATATGATATTTATCTATGACATTGCAAATTTATATATTCTACGAGTATAATTATTTTGAAATTACCTAGTCTGAAAAGTAATTTTGCAATCATATATAAATCATAGTAGAATGCAATTAGTCACATGAAAAGCTTTGATGGTTATTTATATAAAATTATTAGAATTACTAAAATTTTTCAAATTTACTCGATTGTGGAAAAGAATTTAGAAATACAATTTTGATGGTTTCTTTAGTGTTTTTTTTTGATTTATTATTTATTTATAGTAAATAATATCGATTAACTATCATATCGATGAAATAAAGTGTTTTGTTGTTTAACATGCGAATCAATAATTCAGTGTAGGTGGAATGTCATGTTAAATTATGTAAAATGAATTTTGACATTTTTTTAATGGGCATTAGAAAATTATTCTTAAATTAAATGCTCTCATTATGTGATAAAGAACTTAAGAAACTTTAGTTATAATGATTTTAAAAATATTTTAAATTGAAAGAGTAGTTAAAAACTATAACATTATTAAAATGGCTATCACAAGAGTTTTTGCAGAAGTCGATTTTTCATGGTATTTTTGTCATTAATAATAATATTTATTTAACAATCTTAGAAGAAAGTAACTATCACTTATGTTAATTGACACCGGTTTTGAGATTGTCTTGCGTTTCCGCAAAGGCCTCCCCTAGAGCTTGCCACACTTTCCGGTCATGAGTCGTCCTCTTCCAAGTAGCACCGGCTATTTTCCGAATATCGTCCTCCCATCTCAGATGCTGCCTCCCATTCTTTCTTTTATTTTGTCTTGGACACCATTCGGTTGCAACCTCAGCCCATTTTGTTTGTTTAACCCTTATCATTTATGCAGTATGTTACGAGGGTCGTTCAATAAGTCCTTAGAAAATCCAAAAAATTGCGCTCGTAGTGTCGGTAAAGATTTTTTTTTGTAAGTAACATTATCAACAGGAAAGCTGTCAAAATTTCAGCTCGATCCACAGCGTAGGTCAATTTCTATCGCCGATTAAAGTTAACGACATTTATCTGTGCATAACAATGGATAAAAGCGAGTTTAGGGCTGTCATCAAACATCTCCATTTGAAAGGCTTAAGCCCGAAAGAAATCAAAGCCGAGTTGGATGCAGTTCATGGCACATCTGCACCTGTTCTTGCGACGGTTTACAATTGGGTGAATGAATTTAAACGTGGCCGTTCATCCACAAAAGATGAACATCGTTCAGGACGCCCAGTTGAGGTATCTACTCCTGAAATCATCGACAAAATCCACGATCTGATTTTGAACGATCGGCGAATTAAAGTGCGCGAATTAGTTGAGGCCACGGGCATATCACAAGGTGCAGTCGCTTCAATTTTGCATGAAAAATTGTCTGTGAAAAAAATTTCGGCAAGATGGGTGCCGCGTTTGCTCTCAGAGGAGAATAAGCGAAATTGTGCAGTGGACTCTGAGGCTATGTTGGCACTCTTTCATCGCAATCCTGCCAAATTCCTTCATCGATATGTCACTGTGGACGAAACCTGGATACACTACTACACTCCAGAAATGAAGAGGCAGTCATCACAGTGGATTTTCAAGGGTGAACGGGCTCCGGAGAAGGCAAAAACTGTGCCATCGGCCGGCAAGGTGATGGCCACGGTCTTTTGGGATTCGCAGGGCATCATTTTTATCGACTACTTGGAAAAAGGAAAAACAATAACAGGAGCGTATTACGCGTCGTTATTGCAACGGTTGAGCGAGGAAATCAAAGAGAAACGTCCTCATCTGAAGAAGAAAAAAATCCTCTTGCATCAGGACAATGCGCGTGTGCACACCTGCGCTGTTTCCATGGCCAAAATTGTGGAATTGTTGCAGCATCCCGCTTATTCACTAGATTTGGCCCCGAGTGACTATATTCTTTTCCCCAATCTGAAGAAATGGCTTGGCGGACGACGGTTCACTTCCAACGAGGACGTCATTGCTCAAACGGATGAGTATTTTGCAGACCTTCCGAAATCCTATTTTTTGGACGGGATAAAAATTTTGGACGGTTGGAAAAGCTTATAATGGAGATTATGTTGAAAAATAAAAACTTTTTTTTAAAAAACAGTTTTTTTCCATCTTTTCCTAAGAACTTATTAAACGACCCTCGAATGATAGGAACATCTGATATTATAGTAGACACTATTACAGATTTATTTAACCAAATTTTTGAGACAGAATGTATACCTCACCAGTGGATCACGTCAACTATAATACTACTACATAAAAAGGGAAATAAAGACAACATAACTAACTACAGACCCATCAGCCTGATGTCGAACGTATATAAAATCTTTTCCAAAATACTGTTGAATCGTTTAACAAAGACTTTGGATGAAAACCAACCCAGAGAGCAAGCAGGCTTTTGCAAGGACTTTTCAACAATCGACCACATACACACCATAAAACAAGTTATCGAGAAATGTACAGAATATGGTATCAATTACTACTTGGCGTTTGTAGACTATAATAAAGCTTTTGACTCATTAAAACATACAAAAATATGGGAAGCGCTTCCCAACAACACATGGAGTTGAAAACAAGTACATACAAATTGTTAAAAATATATACAAGAACATGAAAGCGAAAATAAGAACAGAAGGAGTAGGTGTATACTTCCCTATAAAAAGAGGAGTCCGACAGGGAGACCCACTATCACCCAAACTTTTCTCGGCGGTGCTTGAATATATATTTAGACGTCTCGAATGGAGTCAATATGGACTAAACATTAACGGAATGCAACTAAACCATTTAAGATTTGCAGATGATCTAATTCTAATCTCTGAAGACCCGAAAAGCCTGCAAGCAATGCTTGAACAGTTGGTGTACGAAAGTGATAAAGTCGGACTCTCCATGAATAATACAAAAATCACCATTAGAGTCAACGGCAACAAAATAGAGTACGTCGATGAATATAACAGTTCGGCTGAAAAGTTTATAAGGTTGACGTCTAGATCTACTTAATTATCACAAAGCACCATTCTTCAAATGATTCCTGTCAAAATATGACAGCAATCGGTCGATTGGTTCGTGAGATATAGCATTTTGAGTGAAGCAACTTTTGTTATTAAAAAAAAAATGGATAAAGACGAATTTCGTGTATTGAAAAAGCATTGCTTTTTGATGAAAAAAAATACAGTGGAAACCAAAGCATGGTTTGACAAACGTTATCCGGACTCTGCTCCAGCTTTTTCAACTGTGAAATATTGGTTTCGTCAATTTCGAACTGGTCGTACGAGCACAGTTGATGCAGAACGCAGTGGACGCCCAAAAGAGGTGGTTACGGCAGAAAACATCAAAAAAATCCACAAAATAATTTTAAATGACCGTAAAGTGAAATTGAGCGAGATAGCTGAGACTCTGAAGATATTGACAGAGCGTGTTGGACATATCGTGCATGAATATTTAGGCATGCGAAAGCTGTGTGCAAAGTGGGTGCCGCGTGAGCTCACTGTGGACCAAAAACAACAACGTGTTGATGATTCTGAGCAGTGTTTGGAGTTGTTCAAGCGCAATAAACCCGAATTTTTGCGTTGATATGTGACAATGGATGAAACATGGCTCTGTCACTACACTCCAGAGTCCAATCGGCAGTCGGCAGAGTGGAAAGCGACCGACGAACCGAATCCAAAGCGTGGAAAGACGCGACAGTCGGCTGGCAAGGTTATGGCGTCTGTATTCTGGGATGCGCATGGTATAATATTCATTGACTATCTCCAGAAGGGACAGACGATCAACAGCGACTATTATATAGCGTTGTTGGATCGTTTGAAGAAAGAAATCGCTAAGAAATGGCCTCATTTGAAGAAAAAAAATGTGTTGTTTCACCAAGCAAATGCACCGTGTCACAAGTCGATGAAAACGATGGTCAAACTCAATGAATTGGGATACGAATTGCTTCCCCATCCACCGTATTCTCCAGATCTGGCCCCCAGCGACTTTTTCCTGTTTGCAGACCTCAAGAGAATGCTCGCTGGCAAGAAATTTAAGACCGATGATGAAGTGATTGCCGAGACTGAGGCATATTTTGAGGCAAAACCGAAATAAAAATGGTATCGAAAAGTTGGAAGATCGCTATAATCGCTGTATCGCCCTCGAAGGCAACTATGTTGAATAATAAAAATGAATTTACTGTGTTACCTTATAAACTTTTCATACCTAGGACAGATAATATCACCAAAAGACCTTACAACCAAAGAAATAAACAACAGAATACAATTAACATGGAAAAGATACTGGTCTCTTAAAGAAATTGTCAAAAACCCGCAGGTACCACTTAAAGCTAAGAAAAAAATATTTGATTCCTGTATTCTACCTATCATGACATACGGATGTCAAACTTGGAGTCTAACAAAACAAAACTTACATAAACTAGAAACCTGTCAATACAGCATGGAGCGAAGTATGCTCAAAGTCAAGTTAAGAGACAAAGTAAAACTGGGAACATTACGTAACCAAACTAAAGTTAACGATGTACGAGTGTCGTTCAATAAGTCCGTTTTTCCAAAATTTTTATCCCGTCCAAAAATAGGATTTCGGAAGTTCTGCAGAATACTTATCCGTTTGAGCAATGACGTCCTCGTTGGAAGTGAACCGTCGTCCGCCAAGCCTTTCTTCAGATTGGGGAAAAGAAAAGAGTCAGTCGGGGCCAAATCTGGTGAATAAGCGGGATGCTGCAACAATTCCATTCTCAATTCCACAATTTTGGCCATGGAAACAGCGCAGGTGTGCATTGTCCTGATGCAAGAGGATTTTTTTCTTCTTCAGATGGAGGCGTTTCTCTTTGATTTCCTCGCTCAACCGTTGCAATAACGACGCGTAATACGCTCCTGTTATTGTTTTTCCTTTTTCCAAGTAGTCGATAAAAATGATGCCCTGCGAATCCCAAAAGACCGTGGCCATCACCTTGCCGGCCGATGGCACAGTTTTTACCTTCTTCGGAGGCCGTTCACCCTTGAAAATCCACTGTGATGACTGTCTCTTCGTTTCTGGAGTGTACTAGTGTATCCAGGTTTCGTCCACAATAACATATCGACGAAGGAATTCGGCAGGATTGCGATGAAAGAGTGCCAACATAGCCTCAGAGTCCACTGCACGATTGCGCTTATTCTCCTCTGAGAGCAAACGCGGCACCCATCTTGCCGAAATTTTTTTCACAGACAATTTTTCATGCAAAATTGAAGCGACTGTACCTTGTGATATGCCCGTGGCCTCAACTAATTCGCGCACTTTAATTCGCCGATCGTTCAAAATCAGATCGTGGATTTTGTCAATGATTTCAGGAGTAGACACCTCAACTGGGCGTCCTGAACGATGTTCATCTCTTGTGGTTGAACGGCCACGTTTAAATTCATTCACCCAATTGTAAACCGTCGCAAACACAGGTGCAGATGTGCCATGAACTGCATCCAACTCGGCTTTGATTTCTTTCGGGCTTAAGCCTGTCAAATGGAGATGTTTGATGACAGCCCTAAACTCGCTTTTTTCCATTGTTATGCACAAATAAATGTCGTTAACTTTAATCGATGATCGAAATTGATCTATGCTATGGATTGAGCTGAACTTTTGACAGCTTTCTTATCGATAATGCTTCTTACAAAAAAAAATCTTTACCGACACTACGAGCTCAATTTTTTGGATTTTCCAAGGACTTATTGATAGAAATTGACCTACGCTATGGATCGAGCTGAAATTTTGACAGCTTTCCTGTCGATAATGCTTCTTGGATTTTCTAAGGATATGCCATCTTCTCCCGGTGCTTTGCCTCTTTTTTAAGATTTAATAGCTTTTTCTACTTCTTCTTTCAGTATACTTGGAATTTCTTCGTTATTATTTGTATCGTTTTCAGTTAGTTGGTGGATTTCGTCTGGTGTTTTAATGTTGTCGTATAGCTCAAGATAGTTATCCGTGGCTATGTCTAATATTTCGATTCTATCGGTCTTCTTTTTCTTATCTTTCTTTTGTGTCATATTGTCTATCCAGTTTGTACTTTCTCGAAGCTCTTTTAATGCTATCCTCACTACTCCTTTTTTTCTATATAATCATTTATTATATTATTCCGTTTTTCTTGTCTATATTTCCTGATTTGTAGATTTATTTCTTCACTTAGACTTTCGATCTTCTTCTTGTTGTTTTTTCTGTCTTTAAATATGGACTTCCTCTGCATAAGTAAACTTCTTGCCTCTGGACCTATTTTGTCCTTAATTTTGTTATTTATTTTAGATTCATATTTGGCATTGTTTTTTGTTCATTTCAATAATTCTAGAATATCGCTTACAATTGGGAGAGGTAATGGTTTTTTGCTACTATGAATAATTTTCCTCGGTATTTTTGGCTCTAATGTGTACATTTTTCCTCTAAGCATTCTGTGATCTGTGCTGCAGTTGAGTTGATGGACAACATCAATATTCGAAAATATTTTAGGTCTGTTGGTGAGGATATAATCTATTTCATTTCTTGTCTTCCCATCTGGTGACACCCATGTTCATTTTCTATTTTGTTTTCTATTGTAGTAGCTGTTCATGATGTGTAGGCTATTTTCTAATGCAAAATTTATCAGTCTTTGTCCATTATCATTCATTTTTCCAGTAGGGTAAGGTCCGATTATATTGTTCTCGTTCTTGTTTCTCTTTCCAATTTGGCTGTTAAAGTCTCCCATTAAAATAATTGTTTTACTTAAATTAGGCATAATTTGGTTAAGTTTATTGTAAAATTCATCTTTTAGATCTTTCTGGGTATATATATTTGGACTATTGAAGTTAGTTCTTTATATCCAGGGAGTTTTATATTCAAAATGGCAATCCTGTCTGATATTCCTCGGAATTCTGTTATCTCTTTTTTCAAATATTTTTTAATCATAAACCCTACTCCATATATCTCAGCCTTTAAATTAAGGTGATATAATATGTTATTGTCATGTTCTTCCGTTTTCTCCTCCTCTCTTCTTACGTCTCTTAAGCCTATAATCTCCCAGTTCACGTTTTCTAATGTTGTTCTAGCTCTTTGCAGAAATCGATTTTTGGTGGTATTTATGTCATTGCTTCTTTTTAAATTTGATTATTGTCTATCCTAAAAGCATCTTAAAATTAGCTCTGTAATAAAAAACCCTATTTTGTAATATTATGCAGCTTTTAATATCATTTTATTAAAACCAAATTAAGCCCAAGTTAAAATTTTGAAGTAAAATACGGTCATAGCGCTCAAAATTCACGGTAACTACACGGAGTGCATTTTATATTCCAGGTCGAAGTTTTTCTTTAAAATAAATTTGAATTTAAATATAATTTTTTAATTTATATTTTATTAATAAATTTTATAGTTTTAACATTATGTATGAAATATGATATCGGTCATATGTCTGCCTTTGGCCAAGGCGCAAATTTTCATAACATTTTCGCAGACTTCTTGTGTTATTTCAACAATTTTGTTTCGAATGTTGTCCTTAATCATCAAGGTTGTGGTTGGTTTGTTAGTATTTTCCTTTAAGTACTTTTATACGAAGAAATGTAGAGGATTCAAATAAGGGGATTATGGGGGGGGGGGCAGTCGATATCATCACTTTTTAACATTATTCGGCCGGGAAAATTTTTTGCTCTCAAAATGTACATCATATCACGAGCTATGCGTCATGTGGCATCGTCTTGCTGAAACCACATATTCTGTAGGCCTAATTGATCCAATTCGGATAAAAGAAACTCTTCCAACATGTCGCAATAGTGGTCACCAGTAATTGTTACAGCATTTCCTCCAATATCCTCAAAGAAACATGGTCCAATTATGCCGCCGGCCTAAATGCCTCACCATACAGTTCCTCTACGAGAGTGTTTGGTGTATCAGTTGAGGGTTTTCAGTGCCCCAATAGCGGCTATTCTGTTTATTAACAAAGCCAACCAACACGAAGTGTGCTTTCCATGTCGAAAATAATGATTTTTTGTTAAAAATGGAGCACTCCAATCTCGCCACCGTTCATGGTCATTTGCCTGCAGCTCTTGTGCCAATTGAATTTTAACAGATTAAATAGCAAATGTTTTGGAAAATGTTTAACATTTATCTTCCAGTTTATGCATATTTTCAAAATTATTTATTTCACGTTGAATGGTTAACCTGCTCGGCATATGATTAACACCAAAAAAGTCACGTAATTTTCTCCGCGTATTCATAATTGAACAATTATTTAAATAAAATGTGTTAACAATTTTAACATATTGTTGTAACTTTAGATAATACATAATAAATTGTTATTAATTATTCTTCATGTTTTTTAAATATTAATATGCAGATATTATTTAAATGAAAATGGCAATCGAACAAAATCGATATGGAACATAAAAAGCTTTCTTATATATTTTCGAGGAAATGCAGATCAATTGCAACTTCAGATCTAAATGTATTCCAGATATTTACTTTTTGTAGATACAGTAGATTTACTACAATCACTTGTAGGTTTTTAGAGCCTCATATATAGTAATTTTGCTTATTGAGTCTCATCGCGGAAGATAATTTTGTTTAAAACGTGGCTACGGCAAAATCATTAGTTTTGCAGAAAGCTTTTCCAATATTACCGCATTTTTTTTAATAAATAAAATAGTTGAAAATATTAAATGCCATACTTTAAGCTAAATAAAATATAATTTTTAATGATATATTGTATATTTTGAACAGCCGTCAAATAACAGAGCTATACTTTCTGAACCGCCTCAAATTTTTTGGGTATTTTTTTTTCAATTTGGAAAAATTAGTTTCAAATATTTAAGAAAGAATATATTTTCAGAAAATAATAAGAAATAATTTGTAATAAAAAAAATAAAAGAATTTTTGAATTTAATACCTGTTTATTAATATTTAACAGTATATATTGTAATTTTGCTTATTAAGCCTTATAGCTGAGGTTAATTTTTTTTCATCATAAGTTTTGCAGAAAGCTTTTACAATTTTAACACATTCTTTTACGAATAAATTATTTAACGATATTAAATGCCATACTTTAAAAAAAACAAATATAATCTTTTATAATATATTTACTAAATACTTGTTAAAGAAGAGAAAAAAACTTTCCGAACTGCAAAATGAATAATCTGGTATCTGAAAGTAAAGAAAAACACCCCCAAATTTTTTGGGTATTTTTTTTTCAATTTGGAAAATTTAGTTTCAATAATTTGAAATATACAATAATAAAAAAAATATTTTTAAAAAATTGTGAGTAATGATTTTTAACAAATAAAAAATGCTAAAGAATTTGTGCATTTATTGATTTTTACTTAAAAAATTTTATTTATGACTGACTGTCCAATTTGTTGATTTTTTTTTTTAAATTTTACCTGTAATTATTTTTTTATCAACAATCGTAATACAACAATTAACATTTTAATATTCAGTCCAATTATCCACAATTTTCAATTAAATTCAATACAATTTTCATTATTAAAATAATTTAAATAATTATCTTAATTTTTCGATAATATTAATGGATAACTTTCTTTTAAATGATCATTATTATCAATTAGCAAAAGAAAATAAAATAATTTTATTCAAAAAAAAAAAATACTTTTACTTATTTACATTCGTGCTTTTTAGCTGTTTATCAACAATGAATTCGTTGAGGCTCAATCAGGCAAAACTTTCCCAACCTATAACCCAGCAACGGGCGAAAAATTGGCTGATGTTGCCGAAGCTGATAAGGTAAAAGAAGAAATCAGAATTTTTTTTTATTTTGATTATTATTAATGCGAAGCATTTTATATAGGCTGACATAGATATTGCAGTAAAAGCAGCTAAGGAGGCTTTCAAAAGAAATTCACCATGGCGGAAGATGCCAGCTAGTTCCAGAGGAAAACTTTTGAACAAGTAAAAAATTATGAATAATTAAAAAAAGGTGAACTCATTTAATGAGGGGGTAACTTTTCTTTAAGGCTCGCTGATCTTATGGAGAAAAACAGAAATGTTATAGCCAACTTGGAGAGTTTGGATAATGGAAAGCCATATGGGGACGCTCTGTTGGATGTGGGCTATGCGGTTGACACCTTGCGATATTACGCTGGCTGGTGTGATAAATATTCTGGAGATACTGTGCCCCAGATTGGTAGTTTCTTCCCTATGACTGTTAAAGAGCCAGTTGGTGTTGTTGGCCAAATTATCCCTTGGAACTATCCAATTGTTATGGTAGCTTGGAAGTGGGCTCCAGCATTAGCCACCGGTAATTTAGCATTTTTACCCATTTAAATATGTTTGGAATAATTTACGATGAACTATTTTTTCTTCTTTAAAAACAGGTTGTACAATTATTCTGAAGCCGGCAGAACAAACTCCTCTTTCAGCACTTTATGCTGCTTCTCTTGTCAAGGAAGTTGGTTTCCCCGCTGGAGTAATAAATGTTCTACCGGGTTATGGTCGTACAGCTGGAGCTGCTATTGCATCTCACATGGACATTCAGAAAGTTGCATTTACTGGTTCGGTTCCAACAGGCAAACTCATTATGCAAGCTGCTGCTCTATCGAATTTAAAAAAAGTCTCCTTGGAACTTGGTGGCAAGAGTCCATTAATTATTTGTGACGATGTAGATGGTAAATTTCCAACAACAACAAAAAAATCAATAAAGGATATACTAAAATTTATTTCTTGTAATTTTTTAGTGGAAAACGCCGCTCAAATTGCGCATAATGCAGTTTTTGAAAATGTTGGTCAATGTTGTTGTGCAGGTACACGAACTTTTGTCCACGAAAAAGTTTACAGCCAATTTGTGAATAAGGCTACAGAATTAGCACGTGCTCGTAAGGTTGGACCTGCATTTGCAGATGGAGTTCAGCAAGGACCTCAAGTCGATGATGTTATGTTTAAGAAGACGCTTCGGTATATCGATATAGGAAAGAAAGAGGGTGCTACCCTACAATGTGGCGGTAATTCTATCGGTAAGCAGGGATACTTTGTAGAACCAACTGTCTTCTCTGATGTAACTGATAATATGACTATTGCCAAGGAAGAGGTGAATACGAGAAACTTTTTTTTTTTAGTAACGAAACAAATTTTTTTTTATTTTTATATAAAATTTATTTCAGATTTTTGGACCTGTACAGTCTATACTAAAATTCAATAGTCTCGATGAGGCTATTGATCGTGCTAACGCTACCTCATATGGTTTGGCAGCTGGCATAATAACCAATGACATTAATCGTGCCATGAAATTCGCCCACTCAGTGGATGCTGGATCAATTTGGATAAACTGCTATGATATTGTTGTTCCTCTAGTACCCTTCGGTGGTTATAAGGAATCAGGAATTGGTCGTGAACTTGGAAAAGATGGTATTGAAAGTTATTTGGAGACTAAAACAATTACGATGAACATTAATATGGATGCATAAATTTCAAATAATAATTTTTTTATTTGCATATACGCACAAATTCTTTGATTATAGAATTTCTAGATTTTATACTTAATAAAAGTGGGTGTTTTCTATTAGCATGAATAAATTTCTTTTTATTTTATATCATTTGGAAAAAATAGTAGTTTGGGGGGGAGGGGAAATAAAGCAATTATTGATTAAAAAAGTTCAGTCTTGTAAATTGTTTTACAGTTTTTATGATTGTCGATTAAGTTATGAGTTACAGGGTTTAAAAGATGGAATATAACAAAGAGAAAATTCGGTGTACATTACAATTAAGCTTTGATAAAGGCAGCTGAAATTGTGAATGGTATTCACGGTCCCGATATTGTCACAGCCAAATGCTCAAAGTAAAGCATTTTCGAATAAGAGTGATATGATTTCTTTTCAAAAAAAAATACACTAATTGTTAAGGAAATTCAAATATTTTTTATTTAATGTGAAGTACAATCGATACAATTAAGTTTTGAATAAAACGTCATTCAAATGGTTGTTCATGAATAATTTGTGGATTTTCTTCGCACCAGAATCGACAGTTTTGTTTATTTACCGCACCACTCAGATGAAAGTGAGCCTCATCGGAGAAGATGATTTTCTTAAAAAATTCATTATCGATTTCAAGTTGTTCCAAGACAAAATCAGCAAATTCATGAAGTTTACGGTGGTACAATAGCTTCAGTTCTTGAGTGATAACAATTTTATACGGATGCAAGCCCAAATCTTTTCACAAAATCTGCCAGGTAGATTATTTTCATTACTTCGAGCGGTTCTTTATCTTATTGTCACTTGAACATTATGTAAAGAAAATGTACGCTCGAAATTTTTAACAATTCGACGAATAGCGAGCACAGTTTGACGATTATTACGACCATACGAGGGTCATTCAACAAGTACTTAGTTTACAAAAGAAAAACGAAAATTTTGGAAAGGTGGCAATTTATTTTTCCACATAATGTCCTTCAAGCTCGATACACTTGGCCCAGCGATGCTCTAACTTTTTTAACTCGTCCAAAAAATACATTTTATCGAAGGAAGCAAAATAGGCCTCCGTGGCGACGATGACCTCCTCATTCGACCCAAATCTATTCCCGGCGAGTGATTTTTTCAGGTTTGGAAACAAAAAGTAGTCACAGGGGGCCAAATCTGGAGAGTACGGTGGATGGGGCAGCAATTCGTAGCGCAATTCGACCAATTTGGTGATGGCGACGGCGGAGGTGTGAGCCGGCGCGTTGTCGTGGTGGAACAGCACTTTTTTCTTCGCCAAGCGGGGCCGCTTTTTCTTCAATTCGACGTCAAATCGGCCCAATAAGTCAGCATAGTAGCGCCCCGTGATTGTTTTACCCTTCTAGTGGTAATCAACGTGGATCACACCTTGTGAATCCCAGAAAACGGTGGCCATCACCTTTCCGGCAGGTCGAACAGTCTTCGCCTTCTTCAGAGCACGTTCGCCGGGTGAAGTCTACTGTTTCGACTGTTCCTTGGTCTCTGGTGTATACCAGTGAATCCATGTTCCGTCGACGGTCACGAAACGACGCAAGAACTCCGCTGGATTGCGCTGAAACAGCGCCAAACACGTCGCCGATGTGGTCTCACGGTTGCGCTTGTTTTCCGGTGTGAGCAAACGCGGCACCCATCGCGCCAACAGCTTTCTCATGTCCAGTTCTTCGTGTAGAATATGATGCACCGTTCCTACTGCGATGCCCACAGTCTCAGCTATCTCGTGAACCTTCAATCGACGGTCTGCCAACACGAGATCGTGGACTTTTTTAACGTTTTCCTCCGTAGCAGCCGTTTTCGGGGCACCTGGGCGTGGCTCATCAAAAACCGACGTGCGGCCACGAACAAACTCGTTGAACCATTTCTTGACGGTCGCCATCGAAGGAGAAGAGTCACCATACACAGCATTCAAGCGATCTTTGATTTCACTGCGCGTTTTCTCTTCCAAAAACAAGAATCTAATCACCGAACGATATTGTTGTTTTTCCATTTTTGTGCAAACGACCGACACGCTCGCTTTCAAAGGCTCTCAAAACAAAACTAATGAAGGGAATTGACCGAAACTTAGACAATAGACTACTAAAAAAATGTACTACACGATGGTAAATTTCTTTTGTGACAGCAGTTTTATGGGGCGGTGAGGCTAAGTACTTGTTGAATGGCCCTCGTAAAATGGCAAAAGCGCACGAAAAGTTGCAATTGGAGAACGATCATTTTGATAATAGTAAATGTTTTTCTTGCGTATATCTCTCCATGATGAAATTGTAAACATTACTAAATACAATGAAAAAAAAAAGACAGATCATGACATATTACAAATGGCCGGCACGTCAGTTAGAAATCATATCACTCTTATTGGAAAACCGTATAGATCAGTTAGTTAACAGTCGTAGCATCGTCCACGAGCTAAAGATCGACAACGAAACAATTTTAAACCATCTGCATAAAGCTTGATTCAAAAGAAAGCTCGATGTTTGGGTGCCGCACGAATTGACGTAAAAAACATGATGGATCGAATGTTCATCTGCGAAGTCTTGGCCAAAATCAATTCATTTCTTAAATGGATGGTGACTGGGGATAAGAAATGGGTTCGTACGTTAATATTATGCAAAAAAGTTCGGGCTTAAATAGTGGTGAATGGTCTCAAATGGTGTCAAACCAGGACTAACGGCCAGGAAAGTTTTTCCTGTGCATTTGGTGGGACTAGAAAGGAATTATCTACTATGGGCTGCTTTCATATGACCAAATACTAATTTCGGACCTCTGCTATCAACAATTGGAACGTTAGAAGCTAGCGATTGAGCAGAAGCCGCCAAAATTGACCAACAGGAGAGGTGTTGTGTTCCATCAGGACAATATCAGGCCACACACATCTATAGTGGCTCGCCAGAAACACCGGGAGCTTAGTTGAGGAGTTCTGATGTATTCACCTTATTGTCCAGACCTCGCAGCAAGAGATTTTCATCTTTTTTTATCACTGAAAAACTCCCTTAGTGATAATAAATTGACATCAAGAGAAAAAGGCTTTTCAGCCAATAGTAACCAGGGCTTCTTTGAAAGAGGTATTATGAAGTTACCTTTAAAATGACAACAACTAAAACGGTTCCTATTTGACCCAAATCAGATAATCCGAATAATGTTAAATAAAGTCTGGAAAATAATAAAGGATTTCTTTTTCCCCAAACCAATATAAATTTATAATTAAAAATTATTTATGTAAATTTTTTCTTTTTTATAACCAAAAATCACTTACACAGCTTATCTTTTAAATGAAATTCCAAATTATAAGCAATTCTGATTAAAATCATTTGAAAACAAATTGTGAATATTTGCTCTCTACTAAAATTATAAACAAACATTTCATTGAACATTAACAATTCAAATTAAAAAATTGTTTTTTACCGATAATTTTATGAAAATAATCATGATACGACTAATAATACATAATGTATCTGATGAAATAATATTAGTCGTAAGGTAATAGTTTTGCCAATTGATATTATGGCTTGCTTTTTACTAAAATATGCGATAAAATTGCATAAACCAAAATTGAATTAACCAAATTGCCGTATATTGGGATCTAAAACTTACAAGTACAATAACTGAGAACCAAACCATTGCACCTACGAAAAACGACTGTCTGGTATACATTTTGATATGAAAGGTGTTATTTCTATAAAACCGTCATTTCTGAGGGCTATTTTTTTGGCTAATTTTGATGGTGCAAGAGTTCTCAGAATGCATAATTTTACAATTTAGAAAGCAATTTAAAAACAGACGCCCGTCAAGTAATTACCGAATTATGTTACGGCTCAAAATGTGCTAAAAAGTCATGAAAAATTACATCAAATTGGTTAAGTCTTAAAAATTGTTTTATGGCACCTATTTAAGTGATGTTATATCAAAACCGCCAATAAGATAAGCCACTTATTTAAAAACAACAATTTTTTTTTATAGTGTATTAAATAAATTTTATATGAAACATTTAAAATTTTTACATAATATTATTTGGAATAAATATTTTTTTATGGTGTAGTTATAAATAAAATAGCAAAATTATAAGTAGTAATGAAGAATAGGTAAATGCCTACTAGAAAAAATTTATATTTAATAATAAATACTGACACAAATATTCGCATAAAAAGTGTTTTTGTTTTCTTCCTTTAAAGAATTTGTTACAATTAGTTATAATTATTTTACTAATAATTATAACTAATTGTAACCAATTCTTTAAAGGTGACAACTTGGCCCCAGAAGTTCTGAAGTTTGACCCGCCGCTCCTGGCCTCGCTGTTGCATCCTATTATCGCAAAAGCCTGGACACAATGCCACTTCCCGGACAGCTGGAAAGAAGGAGTAATTATCACCATCCCGAAGAAAGGTGACCTTGGCGATTGCAAAAACTGGAGGGGAATTACTCTGCTGAACACCATCCAGAGACTAATCGCCTCAATCATCAACAGCCTAAGAATGATCATTGAACAGTCGAACGAATCACATCAACAGCCTAAGAATAATCATTGAACAGTCGAACGAATGGAACGTGTGGCGTTCCAACCACCTCTCCATAGCACTCAAACTACGAATATTCAGTTCAAACGTCAAGCCAGTCCTGCTGTACGGCTGCGAAACATGGAAAGTAACCGACAGCACGACTCGTAAGCCTCAAACATTTGTGAACAGATGCTTGAGGCGTATAAGCAAGATCTTCTGGCCGAACTGGATAACGAACGATGAGCTGCTTCTTCTCACAAAGCAAATACCCCTGCTACCTGACATCAAACGCAGGAAATGGGGTTGGATTGGCCACACCTTGCGAAAACCACCTACGGACATAGCAAGGATGGCACTAGATTGGAACCCACAGGGCAATCGCAGCACTTGGACTCATTTATATATGCTGGAAGTAAAATTTATGAATATGAGCAATTTGGAAATAAATATTTATTAATGAAAAATAATATTGAACTAATACTACAACTAACTTTATTTAAATAAAACCTTTTTCAAATTTATAAATAAATATTTACCCAATAATATTAAGAAAAAAATTTAAAAAATGGAATAAAATTAATTTTTTCGGTTGTTTTCAGTCTTTGCAAAAAACAAATTTGTACAAATTTCAAAAGCTTATTGATGAATTGTCAGAATCGAGTGTATTCGATAGAAGTTAGCTTCCACCTTCTTCCACACAGGTTATCTCCGTAGACATAAACCGCTTTACTCTATTAATTTTCATTGGACTAACTCAAGGGTGAAAATTTTTTTTGAAAACTTAAAAATTCTCTTAAAATACGGTAAATATATTTAAATTACAAAAAGAAATTTACGAAAGAAAAAAAATAGATATTGAAGACAGAAGAATTTTTCGTAAAAGCTTTGCTTTCAACTTACTGCACCGCCATCTATATTATAAAGTGCTTTTCAGTTTATAAACATCAAACTGCTTTAGCAACAATAGTGAAAATTTCGATTGCTAATGTTCAGAGTATATTAAATAATATTTTTAGCATTTTATTTTTATAATAAAACTTTAATTAAAATAAAGATAAAATAATTATCAATTAGTCTTTATTAAAATAATTGGGGTATTTAGAAAACAAAAACTATGTGTATTCATGACTTAATTTTGTTAAAAAATTTTTTTTTTGAATTTTTCAAAATCAAAAATTTGCAAAAATTTTAAATAAAAACATATTTATTATAATAAGAATAAATTAAATAAAGTACGGAAAAAAGATAAATAATGATTTATTACGAAAAGACAATGTATCTTTAATATTTGTCAGTCAGACCCAAATGTTTACTAGTTCATTTGTGGTTTCACAAATCGACTAAGCAAATATTTGAAGAACAGGAACTATTTATTTTCGGTGGGTCAATGCAGTTTGTACATCCGTTCAAAGATTTTTCTATTTACTACAACATCTAGTATATCTACCTCCTCATACTGGCATTATCTAGCCAATATTAGATTTACAGTAAGTAAGTAGCCTTCCTTTCAATTTCATTATTTTTATATTGAATTTATTTTAAGATCAAATTACTAAATTAAGTCTTAACGATAAGTATAGAGGCTACTTATATTTTTTCTATGAATTTGAAAAAAAGTATTCATTAATAAATGAGTGGAAATATTTTTTTCCAGAAAATATATACACTCACAAATATTTTTACCTCTCTAAACATTTAGAAAAAACTCCTTCTGGAAAATATATTTATAGTTATTAATCCAAGCACGTTCAATAGAACTTTTGTGGGTTTGTTAGTAGTAAAATAAATGCCTCCATAAAAGGATAACTTTTTAATATAGAACAATTGTTATTTTTGATAATGCAACTAAAAATGTATACTAAAAGTGTATCAATCCATTCGATTTTCGATTATTTAATCTGATATGAATTGTATACTAAATAATATATTTAAAAATTAATAGTAGTTAATTAATTATAATTGAGAAAAAAAAACAATCTTCATTTAAAAAAAAAAAATTGAATTATAACGACATATTGAATATTATTAAACATTTTTATGTGAATTACCCTTTTTTTTGGGTTCATGTAAGAAAATTGACAAAAAAGGATGCTACTCTTTATACACACAAATTTCATTGTGGTATACGAGGTCTGTTGAAAAAGTATCGTGAATTTTGAATTTTCGCGGGTCACGTATATTCGATTTTCCCATTCTTTGTGGCGTTATGTTGGTACTAATGTTTCTTATTTATGCCGATAAGTTCGGCTATTTTGAATATTCAGTTAATTTTTTAACAGCTGCTTTGCTTGCACGTGTTTTGGCTCATCTTCGATTTTTGCCCATTCCAAAAATGGATCGAAGAATCTGTATCAAATTTGTTGTGAAAAACAAAATTAATTGTTCGGACGCATTCCGAATATTGAATGTGGCATATGGTGAAGCTGCCGTGGATTGGAACAACGTTTATCGGTGGTACAAAATGTTCTCAGAGGGCTGAGAAGATGTGAATGACGAAAAGCGTGCCGGGCACCGGAGCACGCCAACAACAGACGAAAACATTAATGAAGTGAAGAAAATAGTATTGGCCAATCATCGAATCACCGTTAGAAAAGTTGCTGAAGACTTAAACATATCGATTGAAATTCGTACCAAAACTGCTCAATTCCGACCAAAAACAGCATTAACTTTGCTAAGGAGTTGTTGGACTCTGTCCACGACTACCCAAATCTGCTCCAGAGGGTCATAACTGATGACGAATTATGGGTTTATGGTTATGACGAGGAAACCAAAGGTCAATCATCCCAATGGAAGCTGCCGCACGAGCCAAGACCGAAAAAAGCGCCAAGTTCGGTCGAATGTAAAGGTTTCGCTTACAGTTTCCTTCGATTGCAGGGTTGTAGTGCCACAGGGTAGAACTTTCAATAAGGAATATACCTGCAAGTTATGCGCAAATTGCGCGAAGCAATCCACCAGAAATGGCCGGATTTGTGGAAGAACACAAATTGGCTTTTGCACCATGATAACGCCACTGCTCACGCATCGTTGCTTGTGCGTGAATTTTTGGCCAAAAACAACACACTAATAGTGCCGCAGCTACCGTATTCCCGAGATCTGGCCCCCTGTGACTTTTTCTTGTACTCGAAACTGAAGAGCCCTATGAAAGGACATTGATACGCTAGAGTTGAGGAGATAAAGACGGCATCGAAGGAGGAGCTGAACAAGACCACAAGAAATGATTTTTTGAATTGCTTCAAGGATTGGAAACAACGTTGGCACAAGTGTATAATATCTGGTGGGGATTACTTTGAAGGGTACAAAATATATTATATTCATGAATAAATAAATAATTTTTGAAAAAACATAAAATTCGCGATACTTTTTGAACAGACCTCATATGTATTTTCTTAGACAATTAAATAGATTATTTATAAATTACCTAAAAATACTTTATTTTCTTTCTAGGTAACATTTCTATTACTACTCAGTTGTATATGATAGGATTGTCAGTATAATAAAATATTCTAATTTAATACCACTTTTCAGATATCAGCAAGAATACATAATTTTTACAATGGATTTCAAATGAAAAATAAACATATAACTGAAATGTAAAACGGAAAACTTTTCACAAAAGTACACGTATTTCATATTCAAATCTGAGAATGTGTTCGTGTACGTTTTGAAAACAGAAAATGGTAAACGCCTGCTGACTTAAATTCAACAAAAAACAACTGTCGCCGTTGTTAATGTGAAATATTTCTAAAAGGATACTGCAAATTTAGACAAACAGCGCCATTTCTCTTTGCATATTATCGAAATAAATTTGTGTACTTGAAAATTTCTTTTTTCCAGTAAAACTAGTTTAAAAATATTAAAGTAGTCAAAAAAAAATAGAATATTCTAAAATATTTGACAATCTTGTATTCAGGTGTTATAACGTATCAGAATATTTAAAAAAAAAAAATATAGACTGAAAAGTAGAAGAAAATATCAAAGGAACACCCTTTGAACTTTATAGTAAGAGGTATTCAATGAAAAACATGATTTCGGAGTAGCTGAAGAAAATGAAAGACGAAAACATAAAACAGGACTACTGAATTTTGAAAGCATCTCGTATTCCCCATAATATGACGGGTGTTCGATATAAAAATATTACCGCCTATTTTGCTATGTTTACATCACTCGAATCAAACTTGATATTCCAAACTCGAATTCTGAATTCGAATTTCTAGTCAGACCCTACAACCTACCCTCCCCCCCCCCCGAATTCTCAATTGGAGCAGATGTTCAAATCGTTGCAGTATTATTGTATTTCCTCGTTTTCACTTATCATTGAGACTCTACATAAAGTCAAGCAAATCAAATTCATAAAAATTTTTTACTACAACATAAATTCCTTATCATAATCAAAGATAAAATAAAATATTTTTGCCTATATTTTTATTTTCGTTATTTGAAAATTGCGATTTTTTAAAAGGCTACTCTATAAATAAGAGATTAAATTGTTATATTATTATTATTTATTTGTCCGAAATAATTAGATTAATTCAATTTTCTTTGAACACTAAACCAGTTCGAAACGTATTTCAATTTAAGACACGGTCGAACTGATGAGGTGAGAATTTTTCGTTATATGCTAGGACCTCTAATTAGAAAACTGTCATTTGAACACCATAAAAGTAAACAAATCCATTTGGTGACATTTAAAAATGTTTGCTTTAATTTGGGACAAGCTCATATTGGTCAGACGAAGTTTTTTTAGTCAGATGGAAAATTGACTTCCAATTGGAAAATTGATAATTCAAAACTATAAAAATAAAATTTTAATTTTTTTTATCTCAAAACTAGACTTTATGTTATTGGGTTGTCAAAAAGTAATTTCGTTTCATTGCGAAATTACTTTCCGAACAAACCAATAGTTTATTTATTGGCTTTTTTTCTTTAAGTGAATCATTCAATTTGTCCAACTGATGATAGTACACTTTAAAAACTGGATCATTTTCTTGGCGTTTGTGAAGCAAATCACAAACGTTAATGTGACGGCACAAATTTTGTTCCGTAAGAAGATGAGGAACCCTTAGATTAAAGAATACGTGGATAGGGCCTTACCGTATATGTATAGGCATTTTTGTGTCCAACTTATTTTAAAGGGATATTGTTGTCAAATTTTTTTATGTAGACATGACACCCACTGCCATCTAGTTGTCGTAATAGAAATTTATTGAATTGCAAAAAAATACAATAATTTATATTCATTTTAATTCACTTATTGGAAACAAAAATACAATTTATATACAACGATAGGCAATTTTTATTTTTTGTACAATCTTTTGATACGAATTGGAATTCTTTTTAAGGTTTATTATTTATTCCGTAAATATCAATCAAAAATAAAGCGCCTCAATTTTGTAGACTTTCGGAGAGTTTTAAAACTTTAATTCTCCATGAAAGTGGAGACTTAAGAGCTATTGTTGTCATTTGTTAAGTTTTATTTTGGCATATCGTAAAGTGCAATTGAAAGAGTTTTTTTTTTACATATTTACGAGTATTTACGGAAAAGTAAGTATTTTTTTAAATAGTTATATTGTTAATAAAACTTAATACGAAGTTTTTATTTCAGAAAATGAAGTGTTTTATGAAAAATTGCTGCTCAACCGAAGAAATGAGGAAGCCGGGAATTTCTTTCTTTCGGTAAGTTGACATTATCATTTTTACTACAGAAATTAACAAAAATTTACTTTATAATGTGTTTAGATGGTTTTAAATGATTTATTTTATCCAAAAAGTGGTCAAAAAGTGAAAAGTTCGGCATTCAATAAATGTAAACAAAGCCGATTTTGACAGTTCAATGTTTACCAGAAAATAGTTCAGTGCCGTTGTATATAAAAAGGGTGTAAGAAAGTTTAAGGGACCGAATTTTTCTGTCTTTTTTCCATTGCTGTTTTCATTGTGTTATAATAAATAAAGTTTATTCTTCGGTAAGCTTATTATTTAAATAAATTTATTTTGATTGCTCTATTATACCATATTATAATGCATTTACTACATAATATTGTTTTCTTTTTTTTTGAAATTTTAGTTATTAATTTTTTAAGTACATTAAATTTTTCAGCTTGTAATTTAGTTTTAAAGCATTTCCTTTAATATTGTGTACGATTAAAAACTTATTGTGCACATAATTGTTTTCATATAATCAAATAATTTACAATTTATATTTTTATATGCTCTTCCATTTTATAATTCTGTTTTAATAAATAATATATAGTGAAATATGTAATAAATAAATAAATAATATTTTAAAATATTGTAGAATATTGTGTTTTATTATAAATTTCTAAAACTAATTACATCAAACAACAAAATCCGAAATATTAAAAAATCTATTCGTTTCCGCATAAATGACATCACATATGAAAATGGTTATGAATAAACCGCTTCAATCGCATACTGATACCACTCTTGAGGTCCTATCTCCTCCCACGCCCACATATTGGCCGACCAGTGCCAGAAACCTTCCCGATATTCTAGACTATTTCATAATCACACCCATACATTCCATTAATACTTCCATAGATACACTCCTTGACCTGAATTCCGACCATTCACCTGTTCTCCTAACACTAGACACTTCTCCTTCCTTAAAATCCTATCCTGCCAAACTTGTAAATGGGAAAGTTGATTGGGACATTTTTAGACAGAACTTAGACCAACAGATTCATTTACAACAAAACCTTAAGAACGTACAAGAAATAGACGATGCCGTAAACGACTTGACTGTTGTTTGCAAACAGAACTCAATAACTAACGCCCACATAACTCATAACAAACCAACCATACGAGAACATGACTAGAATCTTCCGCAAAAAATTCGCAGCTTGATAAGCGAGAAACGTCGAGCCAGGGCCCAGTGGCAACGTTCAAGAATGCCAAATGAGAAGAAAAAACTGAACCAACTACACCGAGAACAGAAACAAGAAATAATTAATTATAACAACGAACGATTTACTGAATACACAGAATCACTGACAACTAATAAGTCCCTCTGGACAGCTCCAAGACGAATTCTCAAATACAAAACAGCTACACACCCGCTCCGGAATACCGACGGAACCTGGGCAAAAACAGATACACAGAAAGCCGACATCTTTGGCAAACACTTAGAAAACATCTTTAAACCTCACGAAGATGTCCAAGACATTCTGCATGACGAACAAATATTCCGACAAATATCAACTCAGTTGCCCATAAGTCCACCTCCCAAGTTTTTCACTCTTTCCGAAGTTAAATTCACAATAGAACACCTTTCCAATAAAAAAGCTTTTGGGATCATCAATAAGATGATCCCAAAATCCAATAAGCCCAAAAATCTTCCTACCTCATATAGACCTATAAGCCTCCTTTCTATGTTATCAAAAATCCTAGAAAAATTAATCCTAAAACGCCTTTATCCCATTTCTGAAACCGAGGGTGTCATTCCTCAGCATCAGCTTGGATTTCGACCTGAGCATTCTACTATCCAGCAGTGTCATCGCGTAGTCGACTACATAGCGTGTTCGCTAGAGCGAAAGGAATACTGCCCAGGAGTGTTTCTTAACATTTCGCATGCTTTCGACCGTGTATGGCACCCTGGATTGCTTTGGAAGTTGCAGCGAGTCCTACCCTCGAGTTATTTCCACATCCTTAAATCTTATCTCTCAGACCGATATTTTCAGGTATCTGAAAATATGGAGTACTCTGACATTTATCCAATTTCCGCCGGTGTCCCTCAAGGAAGTATCGTAGGTCCTATCCTATATAACATTTATACCCATGACATTCCTTGCCACAACAACATCCTAACCGCAACATATGCTGATGATACAGCTATCCTGACACATCACAAAGATCCTTCCACAGCCATTAGTATCCTACAGAACCATATCCACTCCTTAGAAACTTGGTTAAAAAGGTGGAGAGTGAAGGTAAATGAGCAAAAATCTGCTCATGTAACTTTCACACTCTGCCGAGAACAAATTCCCGATATAACCCTAAACGGCAGTATTATTCCCCAAAAAAATAGCGTACGTTACCTTGGACTTATATTCGACAAACGGTTAACCTGGAACCTTCATACGAAAACTAAAAGACGTGAACTTAACGGACGATACAAACAATTATTACGTCTCCTAGACAGTAAATCAAAACTTACAACAACAAGTAAACTATTACTATACAATACGGTTCTGAAACCAATATGGACATATGGTCTAGAACTTTGGGGTTCGACTAAGTATTCCAACTCTCTTCCAATCCAATCCCTACAATCCCGAATCCTTCGTAAAATTGTCAATGCCCCCTTTTATGTGCGAAACACTGTTATCCACCGTGACCTAAATGTTCCATTTGTTCGTGAACTATGCATCTCCCGATATAAAAAATTCCATTCGCACCTATCCTTCCACCCTAATCCTTTAGGAAGGGAACTTTTCACTCCCACCCTTCCAGTATACACCCATCGACGTTTAAAACGGCGATGGCCGAGAGATTCTTTAAAATTATAAAATAAAATTACCCTGTTCTGAGGTAACATCGATGGGTGTTTTCCTCCACATGTCTTCATGTCCTTTTATATTCCCGTAAAAAATCTGCTTGTTACTAGCATAAGTAGTTGTAGATATCATTTAAAATAAAAAAATAAAAAAAAATCGCATAATGAACTTTTCAATTGGGCCCCAATGATTTACGCCGTTTCTGTTGTGTTGCATGTGTGTGCGTTCTATGAATGTATTGCCAAAAAAGTTTGGACAGAATTTTTGTGTAGAGGCCTATCCAGGTCTTCTTTAATCTTAGGAGGAACCTATACACATATGTCGAGCTTTGAGATAAAACCTAGCCTTTTCAAATGATTATGAACGGTCGTATTCGATAAATTTAATCTCTCGGCGATCTCAGGAGTTGTTATTCGCCGGTTTGCATCAATCAATATCTTTATTGTGTCTTCATCAGCTTCAAATGGCCTTAGAAATTGTGGTGCATCTGACGCTCACTTAACACATCTTCTTCATACACATTCGATAATTTTTTTTTGCTTGAATAGCATTTTTAGGCGTTTTCCTTTAGACCAATTTTGGTACTAGTCGGTAGATGGCCAAAGGAAAGCCAAATTCTAAACACTAGTAGAAACATAACATCAAAATAGTCAGCAACAATACTGAGTTTATTCACACATAAACAGTGCTGACAAAAATATGACTCTTCAACATACGAAGATCATTCAACAAGTACTTAGCCCCACCGCCCGATAGAACTGCTGTCACAAAAGAAATTTACCATCGTGCTGTACATTCTCTTAGTAGCCTACTGTCAAAGTTTCAGTCGATTCCCTTTATTAGTTTTGTTTTGAGAGCCTTTGAAAGCAAGCGTGTCGGTCGGTTGAACAAAAATGGAAAAAGAACAATATCGTTCGGTGATTAGATTCTTGTTTTTGGAAGGGAAAACGCACAGCGAAATCAAAGATCGCTTGGATGCTGTGTATGGTGACTCTTCTCCTTCGATGGCGACCGTCAAGAATTGGTTTAACGAGTTTGTTCGTGGCCGCACGTCGGTTTTTGATGAGCCACGCCCAGGTGCCCCGAAAACGGCTGCTACAGAGGAAAACGTTAAAAAAGTCCACGATATCGTGTTGGCAGACCATCGATTGAAGGTTCACGAGATAGCTGAGACTGTGGGCATCGCAGTAGGAATGGTGCATCATATTCTACACGAAGAACTGGGCATGAGAAAGCTGTTGGCGTGATGGGTGCCGCGATTACTCACACCGGAAAACAAGCGCAACCGTGAGACCACATCGGCGACGTGTTTGGCGCTGTTTCCGTCGACGAAACATGGATTCAGTGGTACACACCAGAGACCAAGGAACAGTCGAAACAGTGGACTTCACCCGGCGAATGTGCTCCGAAGAAGGCGAAGACTGTTCGATCGGCCGGAAAGGTGATGGCTACCGTTTTCTGGGATTCACAAGGTGTGATCCACACCGATTACATCGAGAAGGGTAAAACAATCACGGGGCGCTACTATGCTGACTTATTGGGCCGATTTGACGTCGAATTGAAGAAAAAGCGGCCCCGCTTTGCGAAGAAAAAAGTGCTGTTCCACCACGACAACGCGCCGGCTCACACCTCCGACGTCGCCATGGCCAAATTGGTCGAATTGCGCTACGAATTGCTGGCCCATCCACTGTACTCTCCAGATTTGGCCCCCTGTGACTACTTTTTGTTTCCAAACCTGAAAAAATCACTCGCCGGGAATAGATTTGGGTCGAATGAGGAGGTCATCGTCGCCACGGAGGCCTATTTTGCTTCCCTCGAGAAAATGTATTTTTTGGACGGGTTAAAAAAGTTAGAGCATCGCTGGGCCAAGTGTATCGATCTTAAAGGAGATTATGTGGAAAAATAAATTGCCACCTTTCCAAAATTTTCGTTTTTCTTTTGTAGGCTAAGTACTTGTTGAATGACCCTCGTAACCAACGAACCCGCAAAAGTATCTATTTTCACTTTAGCAACTGGAATCCACCTAACGTAAATTGTATGCGTAACTCCCAGTTTAATGTGCTCGTTTGTTCGAGGTAGAGTAGATGATGACAGCTAGAACTACCGACTAGTAGCAAAATTGGTCCAAAGGAAAACGCCTTTTATCTTTTCTATAGTAAAATATACCGAAAATGCTAATTTTCACTTTCCATATTTAAAAGGGTATCAACCAAAAACTACTTTGCAGAATCAGTCAAATTTTTTCACAATCAAGCCTTGCTATTTCAGCTGTCAAAATACATATGATTATGCTGCTTAAATATGAAGTTGGTTATGAAAAAATACAATTACGTCCTCTGTTTGGAAATAACGAAATTACATTGTTGACAACCTAATATTTTTTAATTAAAAAATAAACGAATTCGTGATATATCCGTGATATAAATTAATCAAGATGACAACCTTTATGAACATACAAAAAAATCTATTTTGAAAAATGTCCAAACTTCATCCTTTTAATAGGGACAATTTTGTTTCTTTTGATAAAAGTATTTTCTTAGTAAAAAATATTAACACAAATTCAACTAAAACAATTTTCATTTCCTTTCAAAATAGTTCTGTTAAATATTTTACTATCTATTCTCCAAATAGTTATACCAAATTTGCAAAGTTTAAGCTTAATTCCAAAAAATAATTCGAAGTGAAAATATATATTAACTTTAATGGAAATAGTGAAGAAATTAAATCGTTGTAAATTACAGTTGTTATACTATATCAATTATCATAATTTTGTTAAAATTCATATCTTGAAGATGATAATTCGACACTATTCTCAATTTTGTTAAAAACACTTAAATTTAATAATTTAATTTACTAGAAATTGTTAGAACCATTATGGGAATAATTTTCTAGCCCTATTTCTATGCCAGTATGAGTACCCTTAAGGCGAAATGTATACAAAAACTTTTTGAATTTTTCAATTAGATTTTATATTTACTTCCAGTTGCTTTATTTTTTTCTCTGAGCAATTTCCATTCGAAATTTCATATTATGAATTTCATTAATTATGGTCGACATTGTAAGATCCTAATTATGTGGCTCGAGTAAGTAATTATGTTGATGATATTTGGTATGTGCATACATAATCCACACTCAATGGAAACTTTGTAATGAAATTTCATAAAAAGTTTGCAACTTGACACGCCTTAAGGACATCAATTTCAATTTTATGCACACACACACACATCCGAACGCTTTAGCTCCATCTTTTATATAAACCAAAATTTATATAAAAGAAATGACCTATCCATAGCGTATAGTGTTTGAAAGTTTTGTGTAAGTTCAAATAAGTGGTGAGCCATTTTTGAAATTTCCAAACTCAACCAGGTGTTAAAGGATTAATGGTTTTTACTGAAAATTTAGTTACCTACCTGTTAAGTTAGAAAAAAACCAGTTAATATTCACTTGGAAAAGTTAGTGTTACTAAAATATCTTAGATTTAGTAAAATGTTGATATTTATTAAAAAACTAGAAATTTCAAGGTGAGCAAACGATTAGAATTAATTAGTTGGAAGCTAGTCATAAGTTTTTAATGAAAATTTTTATATACAATAAATACTTTTTGTTAATAAATACAAATTAAAAAAATTTCTTAAAAATTCCCTTTTTTTGTAATAATAAAAAAAACACAAAATTTGCATAAACTAGAAAAAAATGAGTCAACAAATTTAGAAAGACCATAATATGCATAAAACATAATATTATCTTTTGCGGATTTGTTATATTCTAGCTGACAAAATCCTGTTAGATATTTTGCTGACAACTTTTGCATTATACAATAATAAAATTTAAAAGTAATTTCAATATTTTGACACATTTTCAACGAATTTGAAATATGTTAATTCCGATTCAAGTGAATTTTTATTATATATTTTAAAGTAAGTATATTAGGTGTGATAGAAAAGCAATGTATTTTTCTTGGGCAGCAGTTGTGTTTATAGCAGTGCTAGAAGACTTCAACGGTATCAAGATAATGTTCTTTAAAATTTTTCCTTATCTTCGGAAATAAACAATAAGTCACACGTACTTATAGCAGGTGAATTGGAGGGCTAGGGAACCATGAGAATTTCAATTTCTGACAAAAAAGTAAGCGAGAAACAATTTCAAAATATTCGAGCCTTTTAAGAATAACTCATCAGCTTCAATATTGATCGACGGTCTGACCGTAATCCCAAGGCCCTTAATCGTAGCACTTTTTCTTAGTTTCTAATGTTCTACTACTTCTCGACCCTTATCTAAGTATTTTCAATGTCCAAAATATGTTTGATATTGTAGGCCTTGTTTTGACCATCCAAAATTATCTAATGCCATCGAATTACATAAAATTTTATGACAGAGACGCACCTACAAACTATATAAGAGGTGTGTTCAAAAAGTATCGCGAATTTTGTGTTTTTAAAAAAATTATTTATTTATTCATGAATATCTATTTTGTCCCATTCAAAGTAATCCCCACCAGATATTATACACTTGTGCCAACGTTGTTTCCAATCCTCGAAGCACTTCAAAAAATAATTTTTTATGATCTTTTTTAGCTCCTCCTTCGATGCCGTCTTAATCTGCTCAATCGTAGCGTAGCGTCGTGCTTTTATGGGGCTCTTCAGTTTCGGGAACAAGAAACAGGGGGCCAGATCTAAGGAATATGGTGGCTGCGGCATTATAAGTGTGTTGTTTTTGGCCAAAAATTCGCGCACAAGCAACGATGCGTGAGCAGGGTCGTTATCATGGTGCAAAGGCCAATTTTTATTCTTCCAACAATCCGGGCGTTTCTGGCGGATTGCTTCGAGCAATTTGCGCAGAACTTGCAGGTAACATTCCTTATTGAAAGTTCCACCCTGTGACACTACGCCCCTACAATCGAAGAAAACTGTAAGCAAAACCTTCACATTCGACCGAACTTAGCGCTTTTTTCGGTCTTGGCTCATGCGGCAGCTTCCATTGGGATGATTGAGCTTTGGTTTCCACGTCATAACCATAAGCCCTTAATTCGTCACCAGTTATGACCCTCTAACTTTTTTGGGTTTTCGTGGACAGAGTCCAACAGCTCCATAGCTATGTTAATTCGATGCTGTTTTTGGTCGAAATTGAGCAATTTTGGTACGAATTTCGTGGCGACCCGTCTCACGCACAAATCATTGGTAAACATCGAATGGCACGAGCCAATCGATATGTTTAAGTCTTCAGCAACTTTTCTAACGGTGATTCGACGATTGGCCAATACTTTTTCTTCACTTCATTAATGTTTTCGTCGGTTGTTGACGTGCTCCGGCGTCCGGCACGCTTTTCGTCATTCACATCTTCTCAGCCCTCTGAGAACATTTTGTACCACCGATAAACTTTGCTTCAGTCCAAGGGAGCTTCACCATATACCACAGTCAATATTCGGAATGCGTCCGCGCAATTAATTTTGTTTTTCGCACAAAATTTGATACAGATTCTTTGATCTATTTTTTGGAATGCGCAAAAATCGAAGACAAGCCAAAACACGTGCAAGCAAAGCAGCTGTCAAAAAATAATTGAACATTCAAAATGGCCGAACTTATCGGCATTAGTGAGAGATTTTTGAACAGACCTCGTATACCACAATGAAATTTGTGTGTATCAAGAGTGGCATCCTTTTTTGTCAATTTTCTTACTTGAACCCAAAAAAAAGGATTGTAGTATAATAATTAATTATTAATATTACGTATATCACGTTTCGACCAAATATTTCTCAATA
Organism: Atherix ibis; assembly: GCA_958298945.1. NCBI lineage: Eukaryota > Metazoa > Arthropoda > Insecta > Diptera > Athericidae > Atherix > Atherix ibis. Next base: position 32,474,089 of record OY282606.1, read on the forward strand.
GCTTATAGTTTTATCAATTCTGAACAGGCCCTTAATATACTTACTATTAATAGGCATAAGAACATGTCAATTTATTTAGTATCTCATCAATTTTATTGTTTACAACCGAAATTGTAAGTACTCTGAGCAATTTTGCCTATCAAGCAGCGATTGTTTGTTTACTCATTAAAATAGTGATAAGCAATTTACTTTTGATTTTCGACTAATTTAAATTTCTAATTGGTTGTCAATGATAAATTCTAAATATTGTAGTATAAAATTATTATGGGGTAATAAATCAACAATGTAAGTATTTGGTATATCTATAAGCTGAATTTTGTGATACTGCATAAATCTAGTTCATTTAGATATAATTAAAAATAGATTAAATAATCGTAGGTAAATGATACAAGAGACAAACTCAGAAAAGTTTTGGTCTGTACTTATTTAAACAAAAATTTTTTATTAAATCCCTACAAACATTGAAAGGATTTTTGATTATTGATAAGCACGTTTAATAGAACTTTAAATAGAAAGTTTTCAAATTGATTTTTTCAAATAAAAAGGACTAAAATAAATATAAAATTCTTAACAAAAGATTTTGAAACTTTTCTGTTAAATTTATAAAGAATTTTGTTTGTTATTAGTTAAACTTAAGTACCTAAAATTCTTTTAAATAAAATATATAATTAAATATTTTTTTTCTATATATTTACACTTAAGATAAAATATCTTAAAAATTATAACAAGGCGATATTTTGACAATTTCAAGGAACTTATTATGAAGCAAATGACTATCCATTTTGTGCTTCGGAAAGAAGCGCTAAATAAATTATTCTTAAAGTTCTCAGTTTTTTAAAATTGCTTAAATATTAGTATTAAGTATAAATTGTGATATTATTTAAATAGTTATTTTGAGAATTTTTGTAGCACTCAATTCTTTTGAAGTAATTTTTTCACACATTTCGGTGTATAGTTCACCCATTACGCGACGGATGCCGGTTTTTTATTGTTCTAAGTCTAGAGACGGTATCTTATTAAAGCTTCATAAAGTACAGATTAAAATCTTAAAGTTTAGACTAAAAAAAAAATCAATTATAAGGCAGCTATAGGGCTCAGAGATGATGCTAACAGTTACTCATTCTCACTTTTAAGCAAATACATTCTTTTTTGTACAGTCACTTTTTGCATATATAGAAGCTTTTCTATAGATACTTGTAGGTTTTCAGAGTTCTATATACAACGTGACCTTGCAGCAAAAAATGTGCTTTATCGCAAAGAAAGATTCCAAAGAATCTTCACATATTCAGAAATTTTCTCAAACTAAAAGCATATTTTTAATGATCAATTAATCCATAATATAAAATGGCAAATATTTAACAAAATAAATTTTATATTAAATTATATATATTTTTGATAGCTATTAAAATGATATGGCTGTACTTTTAAAACCATAAAATGGATAACCCAGTAGTTAATGTTAAATTGTAATTATTTTAAAATCAAGAAAAACTGAATAATACCAATTTTGAAATAGGCAAAAATTAATTTTAAATAATAATAATAATAGAGAAAAAAAGGACCTATGAAAGAAAATTAAGGAAAATCTCATATTTCAAAGCCTTAAGCATAAGTTTTTTCTTCAACATTTTAGCACGATCCCATATATTGAATTGAATAAAATTATGGATAAATTACTATGTATACTTACTGTTTGGGTAAGAAAACTTTTGTGTAACATCTGATGACTGTTAAAACTTTCACCCTTGAACTTTTTTTTCAGTTGTTACAATATTTCTAAATAAATAATAAGTTTCTATCGTTATTTCGATCAAAACTGTCATAATTTACAGAATCTAACCAAAAATGATTACTTAATTAGTGTTATGTCAAAAATGTTTTATTATGTATGGTCCCTTTTGTTGGATTAAATTTCATCTTGTCAGAATTTATTTTGAAAAGGTATTAAATACGATTTAGAAGGTCTTAAGGAAATGATTCAAATTACTGATGTATTTAATTGGAAATATTTTTTTCCTTTTATATCAAAAAATTCATTTAGTTAAATACTTCTAATATTAAGGATCCATACTAGGTAAAGTAATAAATACGCATTTGATGTTTTTGGGTTTTATCACAATAGAATTTTAATAATATTAAATTTTAATACTGTGCATAAAATCTATTTAAAATCTTTCGCAGGTTTAAAAATTAGAAAAATATCCTTATCACTAAGGGTGAACGCCTTAGAATAAATAAAAAATATTTCGAAAAAATTTTCTATACCATTTGTTTATGATTTTATTAAAAAAAATCTCAAAACAACTGTTAATTATGTTACTAATATCTAATCGATATCTTTAGATGAAAGTTGCTTTAATAACATTTACAAACTACGATGATATGAATATAATATTTTCCAATCATTATTTCATAATTCCAAAAGTCTTAGTCTGTCATATAAATAGCCAATGAACACTTGAGTGGTAATTACACTCTTAAAACCATACTTTTTTCACAATTTTTATGCCGAAACTGTTTTCAGTGAAGGCAATGTGCTCATTAATGTTTGAATGAATGACGGCATTGAAATTGATATTTGTTGGTACAGCAGAACTACCCTAATTACAGCAAACTAATTAATTGGAAACTAAAGAAAATATACCACCGACCTAATTAAACGGAATTCTGAAAATACATTTTTTTTTTCTCCCTCAATAGTATATATTAATTCAAGCTTACAATTTAACCAACATTCAAACTCCATAAATAAATCAGCACCGTCTGTTTGTAAATATTTTTATTTTTATACTTTATTCTTAACTGGTAATTATAACCAAGTACATAGGTTATGTACTTGGTTAAAATTACCAGTTAAGGATAAAGTCTTGAACAACTTTTAGCTAACTTATAAATATATCTTATCCAGAATACTTATTATCTTAAATAAAACTTCTTAAATAAAATATTAAATTTTTAAGAGCAATTTCCTTAGCAGTTCATGTTATATGGGATAAGATTTAAAAATTATTTGCTTACTTACTTTTTGAGGGGAAACAGTATACGATTAGAAGGAATAAACTTCTGAAGTAGCTCCATTCTAATTTTTATTCTTGAACTTTTATGTTTAGCCAAGATAATTTTCATAAATATTTATAGATTATTTCATTAAATTATATTACAAATAAAATTAAGCATTGTTGTAAAAAAAATAAACTACTACACAAACATTAGGGGTTGAAATCCATAAAAAGAAAAAAACCTAAGCTTATCATTTCAATCATGTTAACATTATGACAGGTTACTGCCAAATACATTGTATTCAGTTATTGGTATTCTTAAACCAAAAAGGGGATACACGATGGAGTTTAATAAACAATTTTATCGTATTTTTATGATTGCAAACTAAAGGGTTTCTTTCAATTACACTTACAAGACGATGACATACACAAATTTACATTAAATTACATCTATCGATTATTGTGTGTATACGCTTTTTGCCTTTTAATTTTTTCTTCAAAACAACATATAACGAAATATTTTCTTAGGCCTATTTTCCCTTCTTAAAATAATATTTTTCTTGATATCTTTTCATAAATATTTTACTGATCCCAAAACATTTAATTTAATGGAAAATTATGAAATTTTTACTCAGACACAATTAAAAAAAGTGAAATTATTATTTCAATTTAAAAATATCGAAAAATATTTTTTTTCGATATTTTAAATTGAAATAATTCAATATCCTAAAATTTAATCAGTCTAAAATGTAAAGTTGAAAATCATATTAATTTTACATAAAATAATAAGAAATAATTTTCTGTTCAAATGAATTTATATTTTCATTCTTATAGACATAATCCTTAGAATTTCTATCGAAAATAGTAAATGAAAATTTCACTCACAGGCAAAACGCAAAAATCTATCGAAATCAGAGTGATTGCATTTTGACGACTACGAGACTAATAATTCTGATTAATGAGATCCATTTTGAAGATTATAATCAGAAATATTCTCCAGACTCTCAAGTTGGAAAATTTCCCTTTCAATTTACTATAATTGATTATATTTCTATCAAGAGAATTTTTTTTTTGTTTATTCAGCTAAAACTAACTTTATAACATACAAAACTCAACTATTTAATTTTACCATCACATCACTCTTTTGATTCTGAAATCATCCCTTATAACATATAACATCAATAATTTGCTTGGGTTTTTATTCAAAAAAAAAATTGTTTATGACTAATAATGTCTGATTGAATCCTTTTTGTGGTGGTAGAATTTCATTTAGCGATTGTTATTATCCAAAAACCTTTATCAGTTATCAACCTTCTTTTTGAGCAATGAAAATTTTCTATTTTTATAAAAATAAATTCTCTTTATTTACAGAGTAAACCAATTAATATTTTACAGATAAGAAGTTATATTAAATGGGAAATAATGATTTCCAAAAATTTTCTATTAAAACTAACTATTAATAGAAATGAATAATATTAATAAATTTAAAAAAAAATTATGCATATCCTCTCAAAAGAAATAATAAATAAAATTTAGTAAAAATTTTGTCGTTTAAAATTATTTCTTTAAAAAACGAAAATACTACTTAATCTTGAGCAGAAATTTAAAAAAAAAAACTGTGATTGAGTACAAGAACCTGTAAATTACTTAGCTATTGCCCTTATCTCAAATGTATTATATGGCACATCATTAAGGGATATTTTTATTGAACTCTGAAATATAAAAATAAAGCCATTCTTGGTCCTATAAAAATAGGGATGTGTACGTTATTCTACGTCCAATCAAATAAATATTAATTATCCTATAAGAACCACATATTGTTAACTCAATTTAAACATGACAAACCCTGCAGTAATGTGAGAAACATATAAATTTAACTCATTAAATTCGAGATTAACGAATCTTTCCTTGACTTAGTGCGATGTCATTAACCTCTCACTTGCTATAATGCACATGCAAATACGAGGTCTGTTCAAAAAGTATCGCGAATTTTGAATTTTCGCGGGTTACCTACATTCGATTTTCTATTTTTTGTGGCGTTAGGTTGGTACTTATGTCTCTCACTTATGCCGATAGCTTCGGCCATTTTGAATTTTAAGTTAATTTTTGACAGCTGCTTTGCTTGCACGCATTTTGGCTCGTCTTCCATTTTTGCCCATTCCAAAAAATGGATCAAAGAATCTGTACCAAATTTTGTATGAAAATCAAATTTAATTACGCGGACGCATTTGGAATGTTAACTGTGGCATATGGCAAAGCTACCTTGGACCGAAGCAATGTTTATCGGTGGTACAAAATGTTCTCAGAGGGCCGAGAAGATGTGAACGACAAAAAGCGAATGTGAAGGTTTTGCTTACAGTTTTCTTCGATTGCAGAGGCGTGGTGCAACAGAAGTTCTTGCCAATGGGTAAAACGGTCAATAAGGAATATTACCTGCAAGTTATGCGCAAGTTCCGGATTTGTGGAAGAACAAAAATTGGCGTTTGCACCATGATAACGCCCCTGCTCACGCATTGTTGCTTGTGCGCGAATTTTTGGCCAAAAACAACACACTAATAATGCCACAGCCACCATATTCCTCAGATCTGGCTCCCTGTGACTTTTTCTTTTTCCCGAAACTGAGCCCCATGAAAGGACGACGCTATGCTACGATTGAGGAGATAAAGACGGCATCGAATGAGGAGCTGAACAAGATCACAAAAAATGATTTTTTGAAGTGCTGCGAGGATTGGAAAAAACCCTGGCACAAGTGTATAATATCAGGTGAGGATTACTTTGAAGGGGAAAAAATAGATATTCATGAATATATAAATAATTTTAAAAAAAACACAAAATTCGCGATACTTTTTGAACAGACCTCGTAATTACTATTTTTTTACTTATAACATGACATTTAATATAACCAATTAAGATCATTGACCTTACGCATAGCAAAGGACATATACAGTCCAAAATAATCACGCATAATATTATATGCTACTTAAGGTCTTTGTCATCCAAAGTCACTTTCGTCCAAGGCCACTTATGTACAAGGCTACTTGCAGTAAGGCACACATGTCATTTGTGCAGTAGGTCATCGACATCCAATGTTGCTCATGTTAAAGATCATTCACCTTCAAGGACATTGATATTTAAGATAATATTAAAAATTATTTTATTTACATTTGAACTAGGACCAGTGACCTTGTCAATTGAATTTTATTGTAAAGAATATTTCTAAGAGATCTGCCAGAGGCCATATCATTTAGCGCCACTAAATTGATACCATCTGGCGACTAATAGTTTTAGCTGATTTTCTTCCTGTTTGGTTTTTTATATTTTATTTTGGACAAATAAAGTATGGTACATAAAATATATTAATTATTAAAATTTGTGCTCTGTGAAAAAAAGTCATAATCTGAGCAAGCAATTCAAGTCATAGTGAAAAAATTTTGCAGCAATTTTATGGTATTCTTTATTATATATCAAATCAATTATACGAGGTCTGTTCAAAAATTATCGCGAATTTTCAATTTCCGCGGGTTACGTATATTCGATTTTCGATTTTTTGTGGCGTTATGTTGGTACTCATGTCTCTCACTTATGCCGACAAGTTCGGCTATTTTGAATGTTCAGTTAATTTTTGACAGCTGCTTTGCTTGAACGTGTTTTGGATCGTCTTCGATTTTTGCTCAATTTCGACCAAAAACAGCATCGCATTAACATTGCTAAGGAGCTGTTGGACTTTGTCCGCGACGACCCAAATTTGCTCCAGAGGGTCATAACTGGTGACGCATCATGGGTTTATGGTTATGACATGGAAACCAAAGTTCAATCATCCCAATGGAAGCTGCCACACGAGCCAAGACCGAAAAAAGAGCCAAGTTCGGTCGAATGTGAAGGTTTTGCTTACAGTTTTCTTCGATTGCAGGGGCACATTGCATCATGAGTTCTAGCCACAGGGTAGAACGGTCAATAAGGAATATTACCTGTTAGTTATGCGCAAGTTGCGAGAAGCAATCCGTCAGAAACGCCCTGATTTGTTGAGGAAAAAAAATTGGCTTTTGCCATTTTTGACCAAAAACTACACACTAATAATGCCGCAGCCACCGTATTCCCCAGATCTGGCCCTCTGTGACTTTTTCTTATTCCCGAAACTGAACAGCCTCATGAAAGGACGACGCTACGCTATGCTTGAGGAGACAAAGACGGCATCGAAGGAGGAGCTGAACAAGATCACAAAAAATGATTTTTTGAAGTGCTTCGAGGATTGGGAAAAACCCTGGCACAAGTGTATAATATCTGGTGAGGATTACTTTGAAGGGGAAAAAATAGATATTCATGAATAAATAAATAATTTTTGCAAAAACACAAAATTCGCGATACTTTTTGATAAATAAAAAATATTATATATTATATAAAGATATTGAAACGATTGAATAAAACATAAAATTCTATTAATTAGAATATTTGATAATTTCCTTATAAATTATTATGTTGTAGTTTTATAACCGATTAATTTTAAAAATTTTCACAAAGCTTTTGAACTTTAATCAACTTTTCTTTTTTAAAGAAAAAACTAACTAAAAATTAAGTCCTGTTTAATTCTATCTTTTTTCAACTTCTCGCCATTTTCTTAGTCTTTCCTGTAAAAATTCATATTTTCTAATTGTAAAGAATGTAAAACCCTTGTTATCTAGTACACCTTTTACTCTGGTAGGAATACAGGTTCATATGTTCATGACAAGATATAGCAAGTAATTTTGTTGCTATCTGGTTTTTTATATTTTTATTTTTAATAGATTCAGCCTAATACATGATAACTGTCAAAGTTAAAAGTGCTTTTAACGACCAAAATTTTTGCTGTGTGAAAAATGTGTTTCATGCACTTTAACCATTTTATAATAACAAAATTTTGCAGTAAATTTACGCTATTGAACATCAAACCACCAACCCGTATGCGTAGAGTGCATGCAGAGGAAAATATTGCTGCCATAGCGTCCACTGTTGGTGAAGAACGCGATTTATCCATCCGTCGCCGTTCACAACAATTGGGATTTTGTTACTCAACTATATGGAAGATTTTATACAAGGATCTTGGTTTGATACCTTATAAAATACAGCTCGCCCGAGAACTGAAGCCGAACAACCTGCCAAAGCGTCGAATTTAGGGTAAGTGGGCCTCAGAACAACTTGAGGAAAATTCGTTTTCTTACCAAAAAATTGCGTTCAGCGACGAAGCTCATTTCTGGTTGAATGATGAACAACCACAGCCCAAAAAAAGAATTGCCATTGCATAAAAAAAAAATACAGTTTGAGGCGGTTTATTTTTAAAAATGACGTTGGCTGGAAAGTTATCGTCAATGGCGCCCGCTATCACTCGATGATTTCGAACTGTTTTTTGCTCAAAATTCAAGACCTGTATTTGGTCGATATGTGGTTTCAACAAGACGGCGTTACATGCTACATATCACGTTATTCAAAGATGAGTTCGGTGAGCAATTTATCTCTCGTTACGGATATGTGAGTTTGCCGCTTAGATCGTGCGATTTGATGCCTCTAGACTACTTTTTTTTAGGGCTACATGAATTTGTGAATAAAAATGGTATGCCCAATAACATTTCTTAGAAATTTGATTGCCCATAATTTAGGAGTAGTAGTTGAGTAGACTTGCGTAGCGATCGGCTCAAGGACGAATTCATAGCAAATCAACCAACACATTAGTTGCCATTTTTGCATGTCCTGAGATCTAAAATATTCCGATAATTCTACAAAGTACCAGGTGTATAAGCTTAAATCCGCTGTTTTTTATTCAAAAAAACACATGTTTTTCATAGAAAGCAAAAAAAAATTTATACAAAGTACTTGCCCCAATAAGCTACATCTCTCGGGCAATTTGAGGATACCACGCCAAAAAAATTCCTTCTCTTTCGAGGCAAACCACTCATCAAGTCATTTTCGGACGTCTTCGTAAGAATCGAAGTGCTGCTCAACGATCGTGTGACCCATCGACGAAAACAGGTGGTAGTCGGAATGGGGCCAGGGCCAGTGAATAAGCGGGGTGGGGTAGCACCTCCCAGTTGAGGGTCTCTAAGTAGTTTCGGACCATTTTTGACGTGTGCTGTGGTGCGTTATCGTGGAGGAAAACAGCTTGTCATGTCTTTGTTGATAATCCGTCCTTTTTTCATGCAGAGCACGGTGCAATTTGATCAGTTGTTGGTGGTAGCGGTAGTCATTGACAGTTTCACCAGATTTGAACATCCCATAGTAGACGACACCCTGCTGATCCCACCAAACGCACAGCATCGTCTTCCGTCCGAAGCGATTTGGTCTTGGGGAAGATGTTGATGGTTGGCCGGGATGAACCCACGATTTCTTGCGTTTAGAATTCCCGAAATATATCCACTTCTCATCACCTGCCACAATGCGATGCAGGAACGACTTTCTTTTTTGTCTGGCGAGCAAGATTTCGCATGTGTTTTGGCGTCGCTCTCTGCCTATCGTTCAATTCATGCGGCACCCATTTTCCAATCTTTTCAATCTTCCCCATGGCACGCAGACGCATGGAAAGGGCTGGTTGAGTAACACCCAATTACTCCGCGAGCATTTGTTGCGATTGGGTATCGTCTTCGTCCAAAAGAGCCTGTAATTGATGGTCCTCAGCGATTTTCACGCTTATTGTCAAAATTGCCGTCTTTGAACCGATGAAACCAATCTCGGCAAGTTGTCACTATTGGCCTCCATAAGCATTCGATGCGATTCGGCAGCCGATTTCTTCAAATTGAAGCAGAAAAGTAGAGCTTCTCGTATATGCTTTTTTTCTGGCACAAAAATAGACATGATTACCAGAGGAAAAATGTATGTTGTTGTACAAAATTGCTGACAATGTGCACTGACTAATGTTGACAAATGGTAAACTCATAAAAAAAAGTATGGCGTGCCCATGGTAGCTTAATACGCTTACTCACGTCATCTATGATCAAACAGCAAATTTAAGCTTATAGACCTGGTATAGTAGACTATACTAGGTGATATCCAGCATATGGTCGCTGGAATAACTACAAATCAATACAAAGCTAACAAAACAATTAGTGAAAATTGGTTTAATTGGAAAAATTGGTTCAGCATAGAATGGATCTGTCCCATATTTTCATAATTTTTATATAAATTCTATTATGGTATTCTCAATCTGTATATTAACATAAATCTAAAAAACCAGCAAATTCAATTCTTATGTTAACTTTTAGTATAAAGATAATGTTCGTTTATTATAACGTAAAATGTACAAATCTACAATCTGTTTCACACGAAATTAAACAATTACAAAACTTATACGATTAGAGAGTGTAATCCCCGTAAAAATACTAACATAACTTATTACCTTTTCTCTTCTTAGGATACTTTACAACAACATTATTTATTTTTTATACAACAGGCATTTTATATGAGGGAAAATAGAAATTATTTAACTTGCTTTCTATTTGTGTACTTGTGTGGATATTGTAAGGCAAGCCGAAAGCATTTCACATTAAAAGTTTACAGAACACACAACATATTTCAACAATGTTCCGTAATCACATACCATAGTACTTGAAAGGCATAAACACGGATACCAACGGGAATTAATTTTAATATTGCACATATCCTTAAAGCATAATGCGAAATATATGTGGGACCAGGACACCATTCCCAGTACATGTTCATCTCCGTTCTATTACAATAATACGGAGGTTCGGAAAAGTGCACTTCCAATGTAAACTCACCCCATGTGGGTTGAGTGCACTGTTATTCCGGATAGTGTGTTTCCGGTGAGTGGCTTGCAGTAGATGTTGCTGGTGTAAACATGCTTCTAATCACACCAGTTATCCCTCTAGTGTATCATTTTGAACCAAATTGAACGATTCCCCAAATCATTAACATCTTGACGCATTCATTCATCATCAGAGAGCCATTCGTGTTTACGTTTCCGTACAGATATTTTACTGCTGTGTTCACAACCGGATTTGACGCAAATTCAGTCAAAATATACGCCCTTAACTCTACATTTTAGTGCTGTTTAAGTCAATATCTGGTACATATTTCTAATGATGATTAAATACAAAGCCGTGGATTTTAATGATAAATAACAGTGAACAATGAATTTATTACTACATGATAAGCTAGATGCAAGTACGTAGATTTTCATTCAATTTACTTTACTTGACTTTGTTGATTATAGTTAAAATTATAGCACATTTTATAAAAAAGTGAAGCATATGTAATAAAATTTATATTATTTTCTGTGCACATCATCTTCAACATAGTAAATTTTTATACCGTCTTAAAAGCAGTCATATTTTGCATTTTACACAAAACAAAATTAAGCGGATGTTGGATGTTATGTTGGTGGTAAATCGTATTTTGTTTATTATTAATAGGTCGAAAATAAAAAAAAAATCATTCCAAAAGAGTAGTCTACTATTTCGGCATAAATCAAATTTAGCGTTTCAAAAATTTTTTGAAGAAAATTATTTTAAGCTATTTTATTCTTAAATATTTTTATTAAATTTTCTTTTTCTATAATCCAAATGTAGCAAAAAACTATAGGGACTAATTTTTATTGCAATAATTTTATTTTATTTTTGTAAATCAATGTTATCTTATTAAAAGTGGTTTCACTGGGCCAGTGCTGGCAAGCTTCACCTGAAATCACGTTTATCTCTGCGGTGCCATTCCTTTGGATGTAATCGATATTACCAAAAGTACATCCTTTGAAATGTTTTTTGATCTTGGAGAACAAAAAAAATATACAAACTTAGATAAGTTGAATAAGGGGAGGAGGGGGGGGGGTTGATAACCTAGAGGAATCTCTTTTTAGCCATGTGATAAGGAGCATTATAATAAGAAAGCATTTAAGTATCTGCAATGTCTAATTTGACGCAACAAAGCACGTTTTGGAGCCTTTCAAAGACTTTTTCGTAGGAAAGGTCCTCATTTTAATCAGTTTTCGATGTTGAAGATATCACTAAGTGAGGTCCGCCTTTCACTCCTTTTTGGTCCTCTAAAAGTGCTTCATGCAATCAAAAAACGGTTGCTATTTAGATGGAATAGTTTTCAAAAGCTCAATGCGGTTGCATTGCGGAAAGTTATTCGTAAGACAAATTCACGTGACTTTTAGAAACGTAATTTAGAGACGTGATCAAGCCAAGGGGGCTTAGGAGTTTAAAGTCTTACACCTTTCTATAAGTTCCACTGTAAAAAAAAATTCAAAAGTTTTTATCGCAAGGTGTGAGACTTTAATCCGTTAAAACCAGGTTACTTGGTCACGTCTCTAAATTATCCTGTGGAACCACCATTAGGTATTAATTCATGGGGCAGGAACTGATCAAAATCACCACTCTATTGGGACTGTTGTTGTAAAAATATTGATAGCCCCACAAATCAGGGTCATGATATGATCCGGTATCAGAGACCTGTGAACACACTTCTGTAGCTTTAATATTTTCACTTGGAATCAGGTGCAGTAAAATAAACTGTGTTTTGAGCTCTAAACTACCCCTTTTGCATAAACTTATCCGATATTGGTAAGCCCAAAAGTAGCCATATTCAGTTAAAAATTATAAAAGGTAGTAGTCAACTCACCTTGCCATATATCAATCTATATATATACCGTAGGGAGGAGACAGTCATTCCATCTACCATCAGAAACAGCATCCAAAGGGATCTGCCTTAATTCCTTTGCTTGTTCCGTAAAAACATTGCATTGTGCCTGCTCGTAGAGGAAGATGGAATCTTCAGATTAACAATGCTGAAATTTTCAGATTAACAAAAATTAACACCATTCTCCGAATGGTTAAAATTTTAATTAGCAGCAATAGTGCGGACAGAACCTTACTCTTATTCCTCACTGTATATATCAGTATGCGAACAATATAGAAAAAGATAGTCGAGACAGCGGTAAAGCGTTGCAACAGACTAATCAGTGGAGCATACCGGACATCTCCGGTAGAATCCATACTGATAGAAACTGGTCGAAAGCCTATCTCTTTCTATCTTCAAAAAGCTCGCCTAAACGTAATTTACAAAAACCTTTATTATTTTTACCAGCTCAAAAACGGATTTATGATCCTGATTAATATTCCACCGAAATTTTCCAAATTTCCCTTCCATGTCCAGATTGGAAACCGAAGTTGGAAGCAAAGTTGAAAGTGTCTGCTTCTCTTAACAGGTTTAAGAAGGCTAGCACTGATCCGTCCACATATAGGAATCTTTTCCTTAAAAGATCATCGACCGTTGTTCATGGATGCCACCGCCGACACCGGTACTACATCTTTTTTGGCTTCAGCCCCTGCGCACTATGTTGTGGAATCTTCGCTTATAGGGCAGCTTCTTATTACGTGGAGCTGTGCGCCATTAAAACAGCAATTGAAATTGTGATCAATATTCCCAGCCAACGGAATGCTATTATTTTTCGTAACAGTCGTGCTGTCCTTAAAGCCATTTGAGTGACCTAGTACTTAGCGTAATGCGTCATAGCCTACTTAGCAATAGAAGTGTCGAGTTGCACTGTAGAAATTTTTGGCAAAGAGAGCCAATCTGCCTCACCTGTTAACAATATGGCAACAACAGCATAAGCAATCCGCAGATTCGATGACTGAGCCAATAGCGACACATTTTTGTCGACTCATTGAATAACCACCAATAAACCAGTCTATTCTGGCTTCGATATACTGCTTTCAATCATAACTTCCTTTTTGGCAAAACAAATCGTCCCTTATGCCAATCCTGTGGCATCCAGTTTCACTATCATCCATATTCTCTACATGAATGCCACATAACCAAGAATTACTTCGCAAATGGGCTTCCTCTCATTATGGAGCTCCTTGATCCAACAACCCCATTCCCTTGTTCCCTATTTAAACTTTTAGAACATAATAATCTGCTCCACCAAATATTACAATATTTCCCAATATTCTATACTACTAACCACAGACCAGTCTCTCTCAATTTAACTTTCCACACTTACTACGAAGTTCCCAAATGGCCTCACCGTTGTGGCTCTATAAAGTGGCCCCTGACACATGTCAAAGGGACTTTATAAACAAACAAACAAACACTGCCCCGCGCCTCCACGTTTCTATTACTTTTCTGTTAATACAGTCTCTCTTGTGCGTCCGTCAGAATTTCGATCGGTGTCATTCCGACTATACCACATGCGGCCACGTGTTGAATGCAGAAGATACCCTGTGTATAAGTTGCTCGGCTCAGCGCATCCGCTCAAATCGGTGCAGCATAGAGAAGGATCGACCCGGCCACGGACGCCTACCAGCACCTTTTTCCGTAACGCAATACAAAAACACAACTTTACTTACCAGGCTCTATAGTGTCACGTAGTTATCAGAAGAGGTTGAAAAGTATGCTGCCTATCTAGATTTTGACTGACATACAACCTGCGGGAGAGGACGTCCGCAGAATTGCGTCTTTTTACACGAATTGTTTTGTTTTAACAATATGAACTTTTTTATGAATTTTTCCGAGAATTTTTCTGATAAATTTATTTCATTCTCACTCCTCACAAAATTTGCATTTTAACTTGGCGTTAAATTTTTCCCAATTCAGTTAGATTATGTCGATTATATGAGTGGGAGTCCCCGAATTATGCGTAGGATAAAGATGGTATGTATTTTTACGCAATTTTGTTTGGTTTTGAGAGTTGAAGAGAAATAAGTAAAATAAAGTTAGTGCTCGTATAGATTTATTAACTCAATAACAGGTAAGTTTTAAATAATTTTCAAATCTTTGCATTATTAATATGAAAAATATTATTGGTAGCCTTAACACAATGTCAAATAATTCCCCTGTAATAAAAACGAAGAAGAAGGTGATCAGTTTAGATACTAAAATTCAAATTTTAGATCAACTTGCAACAGGACACGGTGCAATGGCTGCCGGAAAGCTTTTTGGTATTCATGCAGCTATCATAAGAACGATTAAAAAAAATGAAACTGCAATCAGAAAATCTGCATGTTCTGGGACAATAATAAGTTCTAAATCATCGTCATACATAAGAGATGCTGTCAAAGAGAAGATGGAAAAAAATTTGGTAATATGGATTGAAGATAAATAACAAAAAAGACTACCAGTAGATGTAATTACTGTCAAGCAAACAGCATTAAGACTGGCACTTCATCTCAGACAAAACAACCAGAATTTTCGGCAAGTACAGGTTGGATGACAAGTTTTCTTAAACGACATGCTCTCCATAATATAAAAATGAAGGTAGAAACTGTGTCTGCAGATGAATTGGCTGCCAAAGAATTTCCTTAAAAACTTATGGCCTTTTTTGGAAAAGAATGCCTAGGAGAACTTACAAATGTTGCAAAATCGCAGAAAACTGCCGGTGGTTTTTAAGTAGCAAAGGACCATGTAACATTGTTGTTTAGTTCCAATGCTTCAGGAGCAAAATTAAAACGTGAACTGAAATCATTAATGACATCTTACAGGGAACTTTATAACGGTTTATGACGAAATCAAACACAATTTTTAATGACTGATTTCCTTCTAAAAACTACTGAATTATCAATACAGGAGAATGGAGATGATAGTACAGAAACGTTTTCACAAAATAATTCTAGTGATAGCAGTGATATTGTAGTCTTACGCAAACGTAAGCGTTTATTGTCAGAAAGTGACAATGCATAAAATTTTTTTATGTCTATATTAATTTTATTTTTTTTATATAAGGTGTAGTAAAATTTATTTTGCCAATATATGGCTTTAGGAGTTATAAAGCCATCTATTGGCAAAATAATAGTCTATATTAGACTGTATCTCCCGTTTTAAAAGTGCGATCGGGTTGCACTAGATGGCGTTAGAAAGATGAAGTTAGAATTTCGTACTAAAAAAGCTTCTCATACAGTTTTATGATTACTTGACTCAGTATTTTTTTAGCACGCGTCAAAGATGGACACCAACAAAGAGAAAATACGCCATATTTTATAGTTTTTCTTCGATAAAGGCGAAAACGGAAGCCAGGCAGCTGAAAATGTGAATAGTGTTTATGGTCCTGATACTGTAACAGTCAATCATGCGCAATTTTGGTTTCGTCGATTCCGTTCCGGTAATTTTGATGTCAAAGATGCACCACGCTCTGGAAGGCCAATTGTCGAAAATGTCGATAAAATAATGGAAATCGTCGAGTCCGACCCAGGAGCTAAACGTTGCACAAAAAACCGTTTGGAACCACTTAAATAAGGCTGGATGGCAAAAATACCTCATGAACCGAATTTCCATCTGCGAATCGCTGCTGAATCGTAACAATATCGATCCATTTCTGAATCGGATGGTTACTGGTGATGAAAACTGGGTCACGTTAAGCGACAACGGTCGTGGTCAAATCGCGGTCACCCGGCGCAAACGGTGGTCAAGCCAGGATTGACAGCCAGGAAGGTTTTACTGTGTGCTTGGTGGGACTGGCAGGGAATCATCTACTATGAGCTGCTTTCCTACGGCCGAACTCTTAATTCGGACCTATACTGTCAACAATTGGACCGTCTGAAAGAAGCAATCGCCCAGAAGCGGCCAGTCTTGGCCAATAGGAGAGGAATTGTGTTCCATCAGGACAACGCCAGGCCGCATACATCGATAGTGACTCGCCAAAACTTCCGGGACCTTGGTTGGAATATTCTTATGCATCCACCTTATAGTCCGGACCTTGCACCAAGTGATTACCACCTCTTCCTGTCTATGACGAATGATTTTGCAGATGAAAAATTCGCCTCAAGAGAAGATTGTGAAAATCGACTGTCCCAGTTTTTTGCCAATAGGGACGAGGGTTTCTATGAGAGAGGCATTATGAAATTACCTCCAAAATGGCAACAAGTTATCGAACAAAACGGTGCATATTTCACCTTAATCGTATCATTCTATCTATGCTAAATAAAATCTTCAATTTAATGCAAGAATAATGGATTTTATTTTACTACAACTTATATTAATGAATTTCCGATATTATCTTCTTCTTTTTTTAAAGTATAATTTATTTTTTATAATATATTTGATGAATTAAAATGTGTAAGCACGATATAAATTCTTAAGTGAACTCTATCAAGATTTTTTTAATATTGTTTATTACTTACTTACTTATTTTATTTTATTGCATAACATTAATATTTTTATATTTGTCTAATAAAATCTTAATACTATTTTCTCTTAAGAATATTTAATACTAGCTCAATTATTTGTCTTAATTTTTCTTAGCTTCCTGCTATCATTGAATTAATTCCTACTACTCGTTTAAATAATATTTTAATTAACTTAATTTGACATTTTGAAAAACATGCTTACATCCTAAAACCTAACTTTAAAACTTAATTCTACTCTTATAAACTAAACATGCATTTTTACAATTATTCCTAAAACTAATCTTAAAACTACAATGATGTTTACATCCAGCGACTACTGCGTTAGACGTGTCCTCTTGATATCCTTCGGTGCTTTCGACCTCGTGTGGTGTAGTTGCTATCCTCGATATTGTCCCTTGGGCTTCTTCTTGTACATCTGGAGCCGTTGCTTCAGAACTTCTTCTGTCTCCTTCACTAGAAGTAACGGTGACAGATACTTTTTGTTCCTTAAGGTCTCCAGTAAGTTGTCTTCCGTCAGCTGCCTAACTTCCCTGTTTTGATGATTGGCTAATGACTTCACCCATTTGTGCATTATCCCCTTTTGCAATACTATAAATGGGGAAACGTCTGCCTCCCGGTATAACCTGTCATTGGAAATAAACTTTTTTGTATGTATAGATATTCCGAACCCTGTGGCTTTTCGTAAGATCTTCCTTTCCAACCTGTTTAGTTCAGTTGCTACCATTGGGGAAATAGATGACCAGATGGAAAAGCCGTAGCATAGGTACGCTCTTATAAATTGTTTATAAATAATAAATTTGACGTCCTTGCGTAGGATTTCTGAGCGATACATTCTATGCCGTTGGCTTTTTTAATTTTATCCCTGACAAAGGAGTTGAATTTGAGGTTCTTGTTAAGATTCAATCCTAGATACCTAAGATTACCTACGCGCCTCATTAATGAGTCACCCTTATCCCCAGACCCGCAGTCTACAAATATCTTCTTCGTGATGCACAAGCACTCTGACTTTGGAATGTTTACTTGAAGACCCCATTCCTTATAGTATTTTGTGAGTTTATTGACAGATACTTTCATAGCTTCCAGTGCTACTTTAGGTCGCATTGATGCACTGTAAACTAGGGTATCGTCGGCGTTTAATACCATATGAGTATTTCCGCTTAATTGAACCTTACAAATATCTGCAATGTAAAGGTTATATAGCTTAGGACCAATTAATAAGCCTTGGGGTATGCCTGACAATACCTCGAAGAACCGTGTGTATACGTCTCCACATTTAGGCCTGGCTTTTTCTGAAAGCTAGAAAACTGATTATTAGATTAAGTGCGGTACACTATTGAATGCCTTTTCAATATCTAACGAACAGAGCCATGTTGAACGGTTTTTAACTCGTTCCAGTATAACGTCTGTGTGTACCTTTAAAAGTGCGTGCTGTGTAAAGGGGCCTTCACGAAAACTATATTGGAATTCTGGAATTATGTTTTCTTCCTCGATGAAGAGGTTAAGTCTATCTAGGATGAACCTTTCCAACAATTTTTCCACATTAGAAAGGAGTGATATTGGACAGAAATCTGCTTCCGTGCAGGAGTGCTGTTTCTTTTGAATGATTACAATATCTGCAGACTTCCATATTGTAGGGAAGTACCCATTTTTAATGCAGTTGTTACAAATGAGTGTTAGCAATGTTATTCCTTTAATATTGTTTATTGTACTTTTCAGTTGTTTTTTTTAGGTCTGGAAGCACTCCACTATTCTTCCATTTAGCCAATATCTTTTTTTACACGAATTTTTTTTTTGCACGAATTTTTTGCGAACGTATCTATCGTGTTAGATATTCCAATATATTCATACTATAACATATATTTTAATACATTTTCAATTAAAGATTATTAATTATTTAATTTCAGGTAAATGTTCATAGTATTTTATCCACAATAAAACAAACCATTTTCTTCTTCTATACACCATATAAAGTCCTAAGTAAAATGAACAATAATAATAAAAAAAAACGGCCAGAAAACAGATAATCTTTAATAAATATTTATAAAACATTATTTGATATACCAGCGTATAAATCAGAAGCAATTTTCTTATAATTAAAATTAAACTTTCAGATTCTCATGGTAAACACTATGTTAACCTGTTCCGTTTTATATTATATAATGTGCCAATTATTTGCTGTGAAACCACCCAAATAATTACACGCAATAAGTTTGTCAAACTCATAATTAAATCTGGGGTAACGATATTTATTTAACTAAGTTGGTGGTGGCTTTGTAGAGAAATCGAGGTTATGTGCATAAAATATACTCGAGAATAATTCAAAATATTAATTCTATTTCAAGTTAAGAAAACAAAACTTTCCTTTGTATTAAAGAAATTTACTCTACAAGATAATGTTACTCGTATGTATACATTATTATACAGGTTCAACTATTAAAATATGTGGTGCAGGGTGGGAGTTGGTGGTGTATTTTAGTTTAAGGAAGTTTAAGATATGAAGGGAATGTAAGGACACTAAATGTTGAGAAGAATTTTCATTTCCATTAAAGTTGTGTGAGCATGAAAAATTTACACTTTCGTTTACAAAACCCCATAAATATCATATCCTGTCCCATATAAATTAAAACGATATATGAACGTAGAAAATGTTCGTTTATTCAAAACATTTAAAATAATCAAAATTCTTGCTAATATGTAATAATATTTTGTAATTATACCAAACATTAAAAAGGCTATAAAATCACCGTAAAATATCTGATCACGATTGTGTTCCTTACTTTTGTCAAGTACCATAATATTATTTAAATATGGAAAGTGTTGATTTTTATTCATATTATATTATGGGTAATTTTAACTATTCACAACATGTAAGTTCAAATGAGATAACTTTCTACATTATATTTTGTAAAATATGATTTTAATTTAATTTTTAATTAAAAGTAAATTGTTTTGACACAGATGAGAGTGTAAAAGATTTGAGATTTCATATAAATTTATGTAACATAAGCCAAATGAGGAAATTGTATTAATTTTTGATACAATTTTTTTTGCTCATATAATAAATATTTAGAATTTTTTTTATTATTCAGTTTGATTTGTTTATTTGTTTATATAATAAGCCAGTTTAGATTAATGTTTAGATTTTTTTTAAGTTTAGATTAATGAGGTACAGGGAGAAACCTTCAAAACGTACTCGCCTGGAAGACCTTCTACCTGCCAGACGACTTATGCGGAATTTTTACCTCGCTTAAACCTAACCTGTACCTCTACCCTTGCTACCGGGACGATGGTTCCCCGGTGGTACTCTTTGTAAATACTACTTTGCCGGGGCGTTCTTTTTTGATGCTACTGCTGTCCCGATGTTATGATGCCTCGCAGCCTATTCTTCGTACGTTGTGTGGAGATCATTGATAATGGATTCCGCGTACTCTGCAACTCTGTTCCAAGCCGATTGGCTCTTCAGCATGCACTCCACTATGTTTCCTGGACTGATGGAATGGTCCAGATTTTTCTCCAGATCTGCCCGTATTACTCGTAGAAGGGGCATTGGAAGAACACGTGTTCTGCGTCTTCGATCACATCGCGGCAATGATGACAGTTTGGGGAGTCAGTTGTCTTGAATCTGTGCAACTATGCCCGAAAGCATCCATACGCAGTCAAGAGTTGGGTGATGTAATACCCGACTTCCCCGTGCACGCGAGTGATTCATTTGGTGACATCTGGGATTAGCCAATGAGTCCACCTTCGTCGAGCTGTCCCGTCTCTCTTGCCAGAGGCCAAGACTCTAGGGTCTCTCCTCTTCACAGGACGTTGACCGCATCGTGTGATACCGTTCGATATGCTGACGCAACTCTGATCGCTAAGAGCCGCTGGACTGATGACATTGTCTTACGGTATGTTGTTAACTCTAGCAATTTCGCCAACACTGGTGCTCCGTATAGCAGGACGGAGGTAACCACAGTTGCCAGTAGTCGCCTTCGGATTTGCCTGGGGCCTCCGATATTGGGCATTATCCGCGAGAGCGCGCCCCGTACCGCTGATGCCTTCCTGCTGACGCTGGAGATGTGCTCCTTGTAGTTGAGTCTAGCATCCAAGACCACTCCTAGATACCAGATGTAGGGTAGCGACTGGATGTCATGGTCGCCTACTCTTATGGTGATGGTCTCCATTTTCTTCCGGCTACTCACAAGGAGTTTTTCGGTTTTATTTTCCGCCAAAGACAGGTCTGCCGATGTCATCCACTGTCTTATCCTCCGGATGGTGGTGGAGAATACGGCTTTCAGTTCCTCCAGGTGTTTGGCTACAAGGACAACCGCTACGTCGTCCGCGAAAGCCAGATGGAGTAGGCCGTCGTACATGACGTTCCACAAGAGTGGCCACAGGACAGAGCCCTGAGGTACCCCTCCATGACCCGATACTCCGTTGGTCCATCCTCCGTCTCGTAGTATAGTAGTCGATCACTGAAGTATGATCTGATCATCCTTCGTAGGAAGTAAGGTACCCCCATGTTCTCAAGAGCCTCCAAGACTATATCCTAGCGGGCCGAGTTAAACGCATTCTGGATGTCCAGAGTGACAATGAGACAATACTTTTTGGAACCGCCTTTCCATCTCTTTCCTGAGATGGCTTCCTTTGCGATGCTCGTGACGAGTTCTAGGGCGTCGATGGTCGATCTCCCCTTCCTGAATCCGAATTGGAATTCGGAGAGTTGAGGATCAATGTATTGCTCCAATCTGTCGGCCACTATCTGCTTCAAGTTCTTCCCGTCCGAATCCAGCATGCAGTGTGGATGATAGGATGCTAGTTCGTCCGGTGGTTTCTTTCCTTTTGGGATAAGAACCAATCTTTGTTGCTTCCATAGAGTAGGAAATACGCCTTGCCGCAGGCAGGCGTCGTACATGCTTATGAACATGTCTGGCCTGGCGGCAATTGCACTCTTCAGTGCGATGTTGGGTATGCCGTTTGGTCCTGGTGCCTTGCCATTCTGCAATCTAGTGCAGACCCTTGTGAGTTCTTCCATGATCACTCCGGGAATTTCCACTTGTTCATCCTCCGGGTGGTAGTCGGGGAGTTCTGGTTTCTCCGGGAACAGATGTTCTACTATTCTGTGCAGCATATCGGGACTATTCTGTGCAGCATGTCAAGTTGATGGTGTTTCTGAGAAGACGCCTTTTCTCTTCGTAGGTCCATCTGAGTTCCTCTTCCGAGGCCCTGTGTCGCTTACAAGCGCGCTGGTGTTGCCTTCTTGCCTTAAGGCATGCTCGCCGATGTAGGGCGATGGTCGGGTTCCACCAGTAGACTGATGCTCGGCCGTTGTCGGGCGACTCCTTGTCATCGACGCATCGCTGGCTGCCGCCAAGGTCACTGCTACCTCTTCTGTGATGCCCTCGGCAGTTGTTTTCCGGGGCGCTGGTGATCCGCTCATCATCGACCTGAAGGTCTCCACATGAAACTATTTGCTGTTCCAGCCCACTGGCTGCGTCCTTGTGTGTCTCTGACGCCACCCGCTTCTGGGACTATTGTTGATTTCCCAGATTATAGCTTGATGGTCGCTATTTGTGAACTCTTCATCGACCTTCCATTTGCAGCCCCCTTTTGTTATGATACTGCTAATGAACGTCAGGTCGATAATGGAGTTCGCGGCGCCTTTGCGGTAGGTGCTCGCAGTTCCCTCATTCATGAGAGTGAGGTTTAGTGTCGAGAAAGCCTCTTGCAGTGCTTCACCTCTTTCATCCGTCTCACGGCTGCCCCATTCAATGGACCAAGCATTGAAGTTTCCGGCGATTACGACCGGGTCATGCTTCTCACGTCCTCTGCGAGAGTGTCCAGGAAGTCCTCAAACATGTCAATCGGAGCACTCGGTGGAGCATAGCAACTATACAGGTGCACCCCTCCTATCTTGGCCCTGACAAACCATGAGGTAGGGTTAGTTGGTAGCTGTTCGAAAGGCAGTCTACCGCATGCCCATATTGCTGCCTTTTTTGTGCTGTCTGAGACCCATGGTTGAGTGTCAAGGTCATCATACTGCTCGCACAGCATAGCCACGTCAACGTCCAGTTCTCTGACTCGCTGTGTCAGCAAGTCTTGGGCTGCCCTGCAGTGGTTGAGATTAAGTTATTTATACCAAATGAAGCTATTTGGTGACCTGTAAATGTGTGGGTTAGAATAAATTAGTAATTTGTGTGTTGAATAGACTAATGGTTTGAGAAGGTTAGATTTTGTAGAGCATGTAAAGAAATTAAAAGAGGAACTTGAAAGGATACTAAGAGATTTAAAAGCGTCACAATCAATGAAATCTCAACACAAAATAAATTTTCACTGGATGGGCAGAGGGTATTTTCCTATCGGAATTCTGAGCAGTTTTTGTGCCCAAAATTTCGGTAGGGTTATCGTATGGACTGAAACTTTAAACACCCTAAAATCAAATAAAGACCTTATAAGAAGTTTTGTATTAATAAAGAGCTAAAGTAATCCCAATACATTATAACTAAATATTTTTTATTGAAAATTAGGGAAAATTTAAATTTACTCTTCTAGGACAAGAGCTTGAATAAGACCATTTTTCTGAAATTATTTTTACTCTCATTTAAAATGAAATCCTTTTCAAATATTCGAAATTTCTTTTAAAAAATATATATTAGAACAAATTTAATATTGCAAAAAAAAAATATTAAATACAAAAGCACTTTTAGAGAAGAAATTTTTAATTCCTTTCAACAAAAATTTAGGTTTTAACTTTTTAAAAATAATAACTATAGCGTCTGTGAATTCTATTAAATATAAAGCAATGGATATTATTATTTATAAAGCATTAAGATTATATGATATGTGTTTTTTTTTTAAATACTCCGAATAGGTTTATCCTTCTATTTAATATCATCTTAAAATGTATAACAACATTTTTTGTTTTGTATTGCTATAACTTGGCAAATGTCTTCTGTAGCTGAAGTATCATAAAAGCATAAAACTTTCATGGCAGGTGAATTTACCCTAGTCTTGCGTATCCATAAATATATGTGCGGTAGAATGTCTGAATAGCAATTCAAAATAAAACTTGCTGAACATGCCATTAAATCCTTTTTACAGACATCAATATTTCTTCATGTTACAAATGTTCTATAGACTCTTCACATTCTTTTTAGTTAAAAATGTTTTTAAGGAAAGGTAAAATTTCTGTTTGTTTGGATGTAATCCAACTTCTCAAACGCAAAAATGATGTAAGTTATATGAGTGAGAAACTAGTTTTTAGATTCTATGATAAATAAAAACTAGAATATATAAAATATACTGAAAAGAAAAAATAATCAATATTGACTGAGTAGTTAAAGTTCCTTTTACAAAAATAACGGAAAAGGAATTGCATTATACGAAGTGTGGCTGAAAAGTAATGAGACTGAATTATTTTTAAGTTCCATAATTTTATTTGATTTTTGGACGTCAATATTATCTTCTTTAAAATAGCTTACTTGTAGGCGTTGTTTCGCTTACATACTATTAATAAAAAGAAGATGACGTCTTTCAGTCTACTCAACAACAATTCCGAAATTCTGGACAAGGAAACTTCTTATGAGTTGCTATGATTTCCTGTTCGGTAACCAACATTGTCCATGATGCCATTCCTGTGGCGTTCAACTCACCATTCCCCATAATTTAAATGATTGCCATTTAACCCGGCATATATTTTGGAATAGGAATCCGTTAATTATGGAGCTCCTAGATCTAATTATTATTTTTCCAAGTCCTCTTTTAGACCTTTTTAATCATCTCAATTTGCTCCACAAAATTTGACAATGTTTTACATTTTCTGGCAATGCCAACCTACATGTAACATGAAGTCACCGAATGGCCTTATGGTCGAGGTGTTTTCAACTTTCATCATCATAGTAAACGGCGCGATAACCGAGAGTCCGGTATAGAGGTCTGTTCAAAAAGTATCGCGAATTTTGTGTTTTTTCAAAAATTATTTATTTAATCATAAATATCTATTTTGTCCCCTTCAAAGTAATCCCCACCAGATATTACACACTTGTGCCAATGTTTTTTCCAATAGTCGAAACACTTCAAAAAATCATTTTTTGTGATCTTGTTCAACTCCTCCTTCAATACCTTCTTTATCTCCTCAAACGTAGCGTAGCGTCGTCCTTTGATAGGGCTCTTCAGTTTCGGGAACAAGAAAAAGTCACAGGGGGTCAGATTTGGGGAATATGGTGGCTGCGGTATTATTAATGTGTTGTTTTTGGCCAAAAATGGTAAAAGCCAATTTTTGCTCTTCCACAAATCCATCTGGCAAGACCTCATGATATAGCGTTATGTTGGTACTCATGTCTCTTGCATATGTCGTTCACAACTCGCCCAGTGAGAATATTTTGTACTACCGACAAACGTTGCTTCGGTCCAAGGTAGCTTCACTATATGCCACAATCAACATTTGGAATGTGTCCGCGCAATTAATTTTGTTTTTCACACAAAATTTTATTTGGAATGCGCAAAAGTCGAAAACAAGCCAAAACACACGCAAGCAAAGCAGCTGTTAAAAATTAACTGAACATTCAAAATGGCCGAACTTATCGACATATGCAAGAGACATGAGTACCAACATAACGTCATAAAAAATCGAAAATCGAATATACGTAACCAGTGTAAATTCAAAATTCGCGATACTTTTTGAACAGACCTCGTAAGCCTGCTGATGAAAGAACTCCAGACGTCCCTCCTTCACCCTGCGATCTTCCAACTCGACACTTGAAACACTTTGTTGGCGTCGCGCTACTCCCAACATGTTCTAGGCAGGGCCTAACTTCTCCTCTGGGGCCATAACTGGAGTCCCTTTAGACTTTCCGGGTTGGATCGTCCTTATCAATAGGGATTAACCCTTTTAAAGCTATATTCTACTATCTCTATGCGACTAGTGCTAATTGGTTTTTTCTTTGACGCCTGCGCTGTCACCATTTACTTTCTTTCACCTTAATTTATTTTTAGCCTAAAATTGTTTACGACTGCCTCAATCTTGATGAGACACTCTCACACACCATGGCGTATGCTAAAAGCTGAAAAGACTTAAAGAGGATGGTACCCTTTATGCTACTCCTGAGTCATGGAGCAGTTTTTCTAATGCTTGGTTAAAGAGAACGTATTGGGGCTCTGATTTTTTATCTTCTTATCATACTATTCACGGTCAATCTAGTCAGTCTAATCAACTTTTCTGGAATGCAGTACTCTCTCATGCCAGTATAGATATTTATTCTGGCTATGATATCATATGGTCTATACGTCGATTATATATTTCAACAATGCTTCCATCGGTTATCGCACAAAAAATGGAACAGAAAATGCATAGCGGACTTGGGTCAAGAGAATAGACAGTCTATTAAACAATAGGAGCCTCTTTTTATGACAAAAACTTAGCAATAGAAATGGCCGTATTATAGGGACGTTGCCAGGTTGGAGCATCTAATTTTTTAAAATGTTCGAAAAAACCATTTTCTAAGCCTTTTAAAAATACAGTTCCGCTCCAAAGTTAATCGATGGTCCCACCACTCAAGAGCCCTCACTCGTTTTTATTAGTTTTTGATATTAAAGGCCTTCCTAAGCAAAATTCCTTTTGACCTGCTTTTTAGCCATACAAAAAAAAAGGGAATATTCCTTATCAAAAACACATCGGAAAACTTCTTCCGCATGCTTTTCAATTTTCGTAATGCTCTATAGTGTGGCATAGTTATCGGATTAGCTTCCTGTACGTCTAGGAAAGACTAACGTTGAAGCTATTACTACCAGATGGCTCTTAGTGATGGCGATCTAATTACTCTTCTGCGACATCTTACACCATCGAACAGTGCATTTTATATTATTTGTTGCCAGATAGCCAATACTTGGTATTTGATAGTAAAAATATTCGAATATAAAATATTTATTAATTAATTAAAGTAAAAAAAAAATTAGTTTAATTAATTTTCCTTTAAAATAATTCTTCAGGTAATGATATTCTATATGAGAAAATAATATTTTGTTTAGTATAGGAAAATTTAATTATATATCTTTAATAAAATAAATAGTTTTTTAAGAATCAAACATAAAATAAGAAAAGTCTTTATCTACGCAAAATATACTCGTATTTTTTAAAAGCCTACTAATATAAGTTATAAGCAAACAATCTGCTTAAAAAAATAAAACCAAAAAGAATATTAAATGAATAACAAATGCAAATAAAAAAGAAAAACTTTTTATAAAATAACTAAAGAAAAGAAAAAAACCTCTTAGGTAAAAATTAGAAATTATAATGAAAATTTTAATAAAGAAAATTTTCCACAAAATTTGAAAATATTCAACCTTGATACGTAAAAGGAAAAACATTTTAAGAAGTGAGGCCCATCTTCTATTAAACTGGTTAAAAGAAAATCTTACAATAAAATATTAGAAGAATGTACAAGGAGATAAGTAGTCATTTTCATATATTCCTGTTGTTATTTGTTCAGACAATTGACGTAAAACTCTCTAAAAAACATTTAATATAAAACTTTTTGCATAAAGGATAATAACAAACTTGAACTGTGTACACGTTTAAGGGTAGATACAGAATATGGCAACTTTACCATAACAGTGGGGTATTTATGAGCGCCTCTTATAAGGTTAAACTGGGCCAAGGCTTAAATTGTTCCTTATTCTTGGACAGGCTAATTGAGAACTTTCTTAAAGCATAAGAGATTAATTATTTATGAATATTTTGAAGGATTTCACTCCTACTATTTACATAGCAATTTACTCAAAGTTAAAATATAAAAACAACAACCAAAAAAAAAATACAATAAATTTTTTCATTACTTGTGAACATTAAAGATCAGCATTTTTTTTTACACCTAATTTTTTTGTGTTTTGACAGAAATTTTCAAAGACGCAAATTACAAATTACGAGTAGTTACTCAAACATTTTGAATTGACATTTGTAAATAGTGCTGGTGGAACTTCAATTGATATGATAAAAATAAAATTGAATATTATTAGAGAAAAAATAAATTTCAATTAGAACTAATACGAGAACATGACTATAATCTTCCGCAAAAAAATCACAGCTTGATAAGCGAGAAACGTCGAGCCAGGGCCCAGTGGCAACGTTCAAGAATGCTAAATGAGAAGAAAAAACTGAACTAACTACAACGAGAACTGAAACAAGAAATAATTAATTATAACAACGAACGATTTACTGAATACATAGAATCACTGACAACTAATAAGTCACTCTGGACAGCTACCCGTCGAATTCTCAAATACAAAACAGCTACACACCCGCTCCGGAATACCGACGGAATCTGGGCAAAAACAGATAAACAGAAAGCCGACATCTTCGACAAACACTTAGAAAACATCTTTAAACCTCACGAAGATGTCCAAGACATTCTGCATGATGAACAAATATTCCGACAAATATCAACTCAGTTGCCCATAAGTCCACCTCCTAAGTTTTTCACTCCTGCCGAAGTTAAATTCACAATAGAACATCTTTCCAATAAAAAAGCCCCAGGATATGACGTAATAACTTCAGAAATCCTGAAACAAATTTCCAAAAAAACCCTCGTCCTTATAACCTATATTTAATAGTATCCTCCGCACATCATTTTTTCCTTCCCTGTGGAAGTTTTCCATAATTAAGATGATCCCAAAATCCAATAAGCCAAAAAATCTTCCTACCTCATATAGACCTATAAGCCTCCTTCCCATGTTATCAAAAATCCTAGAAAAATTAATCCTAAAACGCCTTTATCCCATTTTTGAAACCGAGGGTGTCATTCCTCAGCATCAGTTTGGATTTCGACCTGAGCATTCCACTATCCAGCAGTGTCATCGCGTAGTCGACTACATAGCGTGTTCGCTAGAGCGAAAGGAATACTGCCCAGGAGTGTTTCTTGACATTTCGCATGCTTTCGACCGTGTATGGCACCCTGGATTGCTTTGGAAGTTGCAGCGAGTCCTACCCTCGAGTTATTTCCACATCCTTAAATCTTATCTCTCAGACCGATATTTTCAGGTATCTGAAAATATGGAGTACTCGGACATTTATCCAATTTCCGCCGGTGTCCCTCAAGGAAGTATCCTAGGTCCTATCCTATATAACATTTATACCCATGACATTCCTTGCCACAACAACATCCTAACCGCAACATATGCTGATGATACAGCTATCCTGACACATCACAAAGATCCTTCCACAGCCATTAGTATCCTACAGAACCATATCCACTCCTTAGAAACTTGGTTAAAAAGGTGGAGAGTGAAGGTAAATGAGCAAAAATCTGCTCATGTAACTTTCACACTCTGCCGAGAACAAATTCCCGATATAACCCTAAACGGCAGTATTATTCCCCAAAAAAATAGCGTACGTTACCTTGGACTTATATTCGACAAACGGTTAACCTGGAACCTTCATACGAAAACTAAAAGACGTGAACTTAACGGACGATACAAACAATTATTACGTCTCCTAGACAGTAAATCAAAACTTACAACAACAAGTAAACTATTACTATACAATACGGTTCTGAAACCAATATGGACATATGGTCTAGAACTTTGGTGTTCGACTAAGCATTCCAACTCCCTTCCAATCCAATTCCTACAATCCCGAATCCTTCGTAAAATTGTCAATGCCTCCTTTTATGTGCGAAACACTGTTATCCACCGTGACCAAAATGTTCCATTTGTTCGTGAACTATGCATCTCCCGATATAAAAAATTCCATTCGCATTTATCCTTCCACCCTAATCCTTTAGGAAGGGAACTTTTCACTCCCACCCTTCCAGTATACACCCATCCACGTTTAAAACGGCGATGGCCGAGAGATTCTCTAAAATTATAAAATAAAATTACCCTGTTCTAGAGGTAACATCGATCGGTGTTTTCCTCCACATGTCTTCATGTCCTTGTATATTCCCGTAAAAAATCTGCTTATTACTAGCATATGAAGTTGTAGATATCATTTTAAATAAAAAAAAAAAAAAAAATTAGAACTAAAAGAAACTTTCAATCAAATAAAATGTCTTCGAGAGGATTTGGATGTATTCTTCTAAAAATACGATTGCAACAGACACTAGACATGAAAATATGGAATTTCTAGATAACTTTTGAATGTATATAATTCGGTTTGGTTGGGTACGAATTCACATCAATGAAGGGATGTACATACTTTTCACCCTGGCAACGAACGAACGAATGCTCGTTTTAGTTTAATAGCTAATGATTAATGTTTTGAGTCTGAATTCTACACCGCTCGACTATAATAAATCATGACTTTTGCAAATTAATGAGAAGTTCATCAATTTTAAAGGCTAATATCCTTGGCTAAAGCCACTCCTAGGGTTAACATAGAAATGCCTATTTAATAATTAATTACATTAATTATAAAGCTAACAGAGAATTTGAATAATTTTTAATATATCTTCACCTACCCATAGACAAAAAAATACTTTTGTTTTATATCCATTTTTATTTGATGTAAAAGTTAAAAAAAAAAAAATTTATAATTTTTTTTCTGATATTTTTCATAAAATATTCAACTCTAAATATTCAAACGTTAATTAAGAAATTAACGAATTTATTAATATTTGATTGTTAAATTTTAATAAAATATTATTTTTACTAATGTCCTTTTAGTAGATTTTATTTCATTTTAAATTATAAAGGCTTATCCAGTTTAGTATTCAAATTTTGAATAAATTTTTATTTAATTAATTTAGTTAAAAATTATCATTATTTATTAAATATAAAATTATTTAAATAGTTTACACTTGACTTTTTGCAAAAAAACCATCCCTTCCCATATTTATTAATGGCAATATTATACTAGAAAAAAAAACCAGATACGTTACTTCTCCGAGCGATGGATCCAATTATGTGCATAATCATTCCGATCTCAATTTTTCTTACGTTCGGGAACTGGTGGTTTGTCATTACAAAAAATTTCATAGTCGACTGTAATTTCATAAAAATCCGCTTGTAAAAGAGCTGTCCTCACTTTCCCTCCCCGAAAACATGCATAGACGCTTGAAAAGGCAATGGCCACGAGCTGTCCTAACTTTATGAAATTAAAAACCTAGAGTAAATCTCATAAAATCATAATATCTTAAATTACAAAAAAACCTTCTTATTATTGTAAAATAGTTGTAGATGATAAAAAAAAAGACTTCTTGCAGGACTCAAACTTTTTGAGGTAATTTTTAAGAAACGTTAGTTTTTAAGTACTCTCAAATTTAAAGATGTTCTGTATAATCACAATCTTTTACGTAAAAACACAACCGTGTCAAATCGGACGATCTTTGAGGAAAATTGATGTCTTGAAATTATAAAATCTGGACACTTTTCGTGCAATAAAGCAAATCTGGACACTTTTCGTGAGGATGGTATCGCCATCTTGATTAAACCACACATGGTCTAGATTAAATAATATAACTTCAAATTGATGGCTTTAGACAAAAATTCACATCAGACAGTCAGGTTAACGTAAACACTACCAGGGGTATAAGCTTAAATACGCTGTTTGGTCATATAGGGTGGACCATAAATGTGATGCAAATTTAAAAGTTGCATTTTAAAAAGTAAATAAAAAAAACCTAGAGTATATTTTTTTCAAATTTCCGTTTTTATTAGAAAGATTTAACCTTGAAATTTAAGAATGAAACACAAAATATACACTAGTTTTTTTTTATTTACTTTTTAAAATGCAACTTTTAAATGGTCCATCCTATAGATGACGCGAGTGAGCGTATTAAGCTAACATGGGCACTCCATACTTTTTTTTATGAGTTCGACATCTGTCAACATTAATAAGTACACATTGTCAGCAATTTCGTACAACAACATACGTTTTTCCTTTAGTAATCATGTTTAGTTTTGTGTCTAGAAAAAGAGCATATGCGGGAAGCTCTGCTTTTCTGCTTCAATTTGAAGAAATTGGCTGCCGAATCACATCAAATGCTTATGGATGCCTATGGTAACAGTGCTTTATCGGAAATAACGTGCCGAGATTGGTTTCGTCGGTTCAAAGACGGCAATTTTGACTTGTGGGACAAGAAGCGTGAAAATCGGCCTAGGAAGGTTGAGGACCATCAATTGCAGGCTCTTTTGGACGAAGAACATACGCAATCGCAAAAAATGCTCACGGACCAATTGGGTGTTACTCAACCAGCTATTTCCATGCGTCTGCGTGCCATAGGGAAGATTGAAAAGATCAGAAAATGGGTACCGCATGAATTGACCGATAGGCAGATGGAGCGACGCCAGGACACATTCGAAATATTACTCACCAGACAAAAAAGAAAGTCGTTCCTGCATCGGATTGTGACAGGCGATAAGAAGTGGATATATTTCGAAAATCCTAAACGCAAGAAATCGTGGGCTGATCCTGGCCAACCATCAACATCTTTCCCAAGACCAAATCGCTTCTGACGGAAGGCGATGCTGTGAGTTTGGTGGGATCAGCAGGGTATCCTCTACTATGAGATGTTGAAACCTGTTGAAACTGCCAATGCCCATTGCTACCACCATTAACTGATTAAATTGCACCGTGCTCTGCGTGAAAAAAGACGGATTATCAACCAAAACATGACAAGCTGTTTTTCCTCCACGACAACGTACCATCGCACACGTCAAAAATGGTCCGAAACTACTTGGAGATACTCAATTGGGAAGTAATACCCCACCCCGCTTATTCATTGGACCTGGCCCCTTCCGGCTACCACCTGTTTTTGTCGATGGGCCACGCGCTCGCTGAGCAGCACTTTGATTCTTACAAAGACGTCCGAAAATTGCTTGATAAGTGGTTTGCCTCGAAAGAGAATGACTTTTTTTGGCGTGGTATCCACAAATTTCCCGAGAGATGGAAAAAATATATAGGTAGCGAGGGCAAGTACTTTGAATAAATTTGTTTTTTCTTTCTATGAAAAAAACGTATTTTTTTTTGACTAAAAAATAGCGGATTTAAGCTTATACACCTGGTATCTTCGCCACATTTATTTGCGGTATTTCAAAGAAATAAACCTTATCCATGAAAAAGATAAAAAGCCATAAAAGGATTCAAAGAATTAAGCTGAACGAAATCATCATTTTATTCTACCACACCAATCTGCGTAATTTTTGAAATAATATAAAATAACAATTTCTACGATAAATAGAAAAAAAAATTGCATATATATAAAAATAGCCAAATAACAAAGTTGTTTTTTTTTTAAACCATGAAATCGATAAATATTTATATAAGATATTTTACTAATCATTAAATTTTATAATAATAAAAATCTTTCTAGTAAAATCGAACTGATTATTGATAAGAATGATTGCAAAATCAAAAAAATAATTTAATCTATTTTGTTAAAAGAAAAAAATCAAAAACAAGGAAGAGATACTGAAAAAAAATATCCCCTGATTGATTGATTTTATATCAGTATAGATAAAGAGGATATAATTTTGTGCATATTCTGTTAAGTGTCAAGCTTATATGGCCAAGGACTACAGGATATTGAATTTATGACTTGCTGCACCGCATTGGGCATATAAATTATTCTGCACCTTCCGTTTTGCCAATACTTCACAATTATTCGTACAATCATTGGCTTGTTGATATTTTGCGGAAAATCTGTGATTTTTTTGCCTCTACCAAAAACATTTTGTTGTTGTTCATTTTCACCTTCATATCCTTTTCCTATTCGAAAAAAATTCAAAATTCTCAGTGAAATATATAATTTTATATGAACATGCAATAAAACAACTCTGTAAGGTGCGAATTGAATATGAAGCAAAAAAGATGAAAATGAGATCGATTTCTACTTTAATGAAAACGAACATTTAACATGTTTTCCATAACCCATCATAAAATATAATTTATGAAACGAATTTTTTGATATTATATTATCCATTATAACAGTATGTGTATCTCTCTTATGAGAAAAACCAAAATAAATTGCTTCGTTTCAATGCTACAAATCACAGAAGCCAGAGAGTACTACTTATTCCAAATCATACCAATTTACCTCATACAGGAATCTTTTCAAAAAGAAAATTTACAAATACGAGCATGTTGGTTACGTAATCCAGCTATCTTGAAAGGACTGCCTTTTTTTTTTTTTGCTCCCAGCAAGTTCAACATAAATTTGAAATCAGTAAAATTATGTGAATTTATTATAGTCATAATAAAACCTGGCAACAATTTTCGGTGAATCGCATGAATAAACTAGGGGTAGTATCCTGTTTGTAAGGACGACAAGATGGTAACAAAAAAAGGCTGAATTTTGAAAGGTTAACGCTTTTATACTAAGTGAATTATTTTCATGAATGCGCAGAAAAGTAAATTCGCCTATCGTTGTTGTGTTTAAAAAAATGAAATTTACCATC
This sequence comes from Atherix ibis, assembly GCA_958298945.1. Lineage (NCBI taxonomy): Eukaryota > Metazoa > Arthropoda > Insecta > Diptera > Athericidae > Atherix > Atherix ibis. The sequence goes on from OY282606.1 coordinate 32,508,563, forward strand.
GCCGATCTAAGCTAACATTTAAAAAATCATATACTTATAGTTAGTATGACTAGGCTACTCCCTTTAAAAATGAAACCATTCATAATATGCTCTCTATTGACTCTGTTTGAAACTCTATTCAAATTTCAGTCAACTGAATGATTTACAAAATTTTCATTGACTCTGTTAATACGTTGAAAGTATTTCTTTTCCTTCAATATTGATCAGTTATACAGCATAAAGTTTTCTACAATAGATATTTTACATAAATCAATAGGGTAAAAAACCAGTACGGTTTTTGTTGTCAGAATGTTAGAATTTTTTACATTCAAAAAAATTTATTTTCTGACAATTTTTGCAAGCCTTTTTCACCAATTTATCATATTTCACAGAAAAACCAACTCTCAATAAATCTGTTGGCATACCATAATTTTTAATTTTTCTGAATATTTTTTTTCTAATTTTATATAATTTTGTGCAAAGTAATTAAATTTTTAATATTTTTTATAAATTTCACAATAATTTTATTCACACTGTCTCTGTTAGTATTAGGCATGGACAAACAGTTCCTAAAAGTTAAAAGCTTGAAGAAATTCGGATACATCAAAAATAAATTGTAATAAGAAAAATATTGTTTATACCTAAAACTGCCATTTAAAAAATATTTCTAATTAATAATTAATATTTAGTTATCAATAAAAACTAATAATAAAAAAAGAATTCTAGTAAATTTTATATTCACTTTTATACAGTTTGTTATTGATCTTCTTGATTAAAAAAATTTGGTCAAAAAAGCTCTTTTCATTAAAGTTTTTATTAGTAAGAGGTTCTTGTTATAAAAACTAAAGAAAATAGAAAAGATTTTAAATACATATACGATTTATATATGACAGAAAAATAATGACACAGATGTGCACTGGTCTGGTAACTTCTTAATTCCATTAGGAAAAATGAAAAAAATTAAATTTTGAGCAATAATGGATTTTTGTTGAGCCTTTTGAATCCTGAAGTTTAACTAACGAAATATTTTAAATAGCCCATGAGGTATATTCTTTATCAACAAAAAGTTACAAGCTATATAGAGGAGAAGGATTTTTGAAAATTGTCAACATTAAAAACTGCTGAAAATGAGGAACGAGCTAACATTGAAGTTGATGAGTGAGCCCTTATGTCAGATTGAACATTGCAGGTATTTTTATGCTCCACCATAATAACGTTCCTGTCGGGACTGTGGTTTTTTAATTCCATATGATCTTTTTTATTCTTCAAAATCAAAATGTACTTAAACTTATATAATTTTGATATTGTCGATAACATCCAAAGACGTGTACACGAGCAGCTGAAGGCGAATCTAGTTAAAGCTGTCCAGCACAAGGCTCTTAAAAAAATGCCTTCACTGCCCACAAATACTGTTTTAAAGGGAAAAACATTTGCAAATATATTTTCTTTTAAATTTTCTAAATAACTATCAATTATTACATATTCTTATATATATATATGTGTATATATACGATAAAAGAAATATTTAATGTCAAAATACTCTCTGTTAAATGTACTCTAAAACTTTCAAATTAAAAGTATTCGAAAGTACTTAAAAGCCTATTAGAAGACATTTTCAATCTTTTGATAAAAAAAAAATGTATTTAGCTGAAAAAAAATATCTACTTTTCTGCAGGGACTCCTTTAATCTTCAAATAATATTAAGCATTTTTAGTGGATGTTCAAAGTTTTCACTTATAAAGAGTTTTTTTTTCTTTTTCGTATAAATAAATAGGAAAAAATTTATTTCTCATATAATATTTAATGGAAAAGAAGATTTTTTTTACAAAATATAAGAAACTGTTTTAAATGAGTAACTAATGGAAATTTTCAATTATTTATGCACTTTTCTCTTAGCAAAGACCTAAATGTTTAATCGAAAACTATAAATATATACCAAAGATTAACCTTTAATATCTAACATATACAAAAATATATATAAAATTTAGAAACCTAAATAATTAATTGTATTAACCTAATGAAAAATGTTTCTTGAAAGATTTTAGAAATTTCCATAAATTTGATAAATGGAGTTTTCTTTATAAATAAATTCATATAAACCTAAAGTCCTATAAATTAAGGATAAAATATATAATTATTATATATCAATTTATGTTTAATAAAATTTCATATGTTTGTACTTGTACATTTGTAAATATTCCATTTAATTCCAATATGAAAATTATTGCAAATTAATATGACAGGATAAGTTTGGAAATTTTATGTTCAATGGTAATTGGAAAATTTAATATTGTCAATAAATTTTAATTTATTATATATTCTGCTGCAATTCATTTCTCATTTATTGGAAATTTATTTCCTTTCCATTTTTTTATTTTGCTTATAGGAAAAAGGGTTTCCTTTAAAAGATAAATAGAAAGAAATCAACATATCGAAGACAATTGTTCATTCAATGCAGAAGCAGTCGATTCGTTATGAAAGCAACATTTTGTTCGATATTTTTCATTTATTCCTTTAGTTGGAACAATTCCAATAGAATATTTGAACAAAAATATTATTTCTTAGTAGAAATTATTTCAACGGTTTTATATAAAGCATTTTATAATTTTGTAATGATGAAAGTAGTCTTTATAGATTTGCAATTTTGTAATCAATAAAATGTTAATTCAAGTTAATTAAAAAAAAAAATTTCCCATTTTACTATGAACATTTTTTATATAGATTATAAAAAATATAAATAAAATAAAATCCTTTAAAGAAACGCTATTTTAGTTCTAAACTAATTTAAATAATTATTAAGTGGTTATTATTACAAAAATGCAGATTTGCAATGAAAATAAATCATTAGTTAATTAGATTATTATGAAATGGCATAAAAATAATTTCGCCTAAAAAACACAATATTTATCTGTAAAGATTAGGAAGTTAATAAGAAAATATCAAGTATTATACAAATATTAAAAATAGAGTCTTTGGTATGTTTTGTAAAAAATATTAATTCGTACAGGATATATAGGGTAGTCCATCTAGCGGTTGCATTTTGAGCCACTATTTATTTGAAATGTTATCACGCATTGACAGATTGTTAGTTGAAAGTCTGAATTTTACGAAATGGTAATCAAAACCCTTAAAGAAAATTGAGAAATATTGAAAAAATTACTTCCAAAGTGGTGAGTCTTCAACCCATACTGTGAAAAATTTAAAAAAAAAAATGAGCAAAGATCGAATGCCATCACGTCAACTTGTGGACAAATTCGTGAAGCGAGTTCGGGAAACTGGTTTGTTGGTTGCCAAAGCAATTTGTTTCCGCTCTAATACAGTGCGTCCGATCGCGAATATTGCCGCCATTACTGAAAATGTCCGTGATCATCCATCAACATCAACTCGTCACCGTTCTCAGGAATTGAACATTTCTCGCACTTCTCTGTTGAGAATTTTGCACAAAGACCTCGGTATTAAAGCTTACAAAGTTCAATTAGTCCAACAACTTAAGCCGCAAGACCATCCGATACGTTTTCGGTTTGCCCAATGGGCTCAAGATCAATTGGCCGAAGATGAGCATTTTTACCGAAAAATCATCTTTTCGGATGAGGCCCATTTCCACATCGGAAAAATTGTCGCATCTGGGGCTCAGAAAATCCATACATCGAACGAGTCACGGTTCGATGCAGATTTTGGACTGGAGGCTTCATTGCCCCATTTTTCTTCGAAAACAATGAAGGAGCCGCCGTTACGGTCAATGGTGAGCGCTGTCGTGGCGTGGTTAACAAATTTTTGTTTCCAAAAGTTGAAGAGAATAACATGGAGGACATTTGGTTATAACAGGACGGGGCCACTTGCCACACAACCAACGTAACAATCCAATTTTTGGGCACTGCTTTCGAAAACCGAATAATCAGCCGAAATTTTGATGTCAAATGGCCGCCTCGGAGCTGTGATTTGAGCCCGTTGGATTATTTTCTGTGGGGGGAATTTTAAAAAATATACACTAGTTTTTTTTTATTTACTTTTTAAAATGCAACTTTTAAATGGTCCACCTTGTACTTAGAAAATATATTTCTATAAAATGCTTTAGTTATAAAAAACTCTAGATCCTTAAGACCAACAAACCAACTGCAAGAAAAGGAAACTTCCTTTTCTTATAAACCCATAAGTTTGTTCTAGTAATATAAAAAAAAAATGACTTTAAAACTAGTTTATCCCATCCTCAAGGGTGAAAATGTAATCTCCATCACCTCTATGGCTTATGAATATTTTATTGATTGACGTCTGCCCAGTTATATCCTTGCCCTTTCTTAGTAAAGAGTTATGAGCTTGTATGGAAGTGTATTGGAATTTATCAGACTCAATACGTTATTACAATTAATTTAAACAATTTGGATCGATATTTTCAGGCGGTTGAGATTTTTAAAAAATTCCAAGATATTGGCTGTGCTAGCAGATTTTTCTCAAGGTAGTATTGTTGGTCCTCTATTATATAATATTTACACCAAGTTTTAAGAAAACTTAATAGCAGTATACGAGGTCTGTTCAGAAGGTATTTGATATTAGATTTTTTTTGTGGCGTTATGTTGGTATTCATATCTCTCACTTATGCTGACAAGTTCGGCCATTTTGAATGTTCAGTTCATTTTTGACAGCTGCTGTGCTTGCACGTGTTTTGGCTTGTCTTCGATTTTTGCGCATTCCAAAAAATGGATAAAAGAATCTGTATCAAATTTTGTGTGAAAAACAAAATTAATTGCGCGGGCGCATTTAGAATGTTGAATGTGGTATATGGTAAAGCTACCTTGGACCGAAGCAATATTTATCGGTGGTACAAAATGTTCTCAGTGGGCCGAGAAGATGCGGGCCGGACGCCCGAGCACGTCAATAACAGACGAAAACATTGATGGAGTGAAGAAAATAGTATTGACCAATCATCGAGTTACCGTTAGAGAAGTTGCTGAGGACTTAAATATATCGATTGGCTCGTGCCGTTGGATTTTTACCAATGATTTGGGCGTAAGACGGGTCGCCGCAAAATTCGTACCAAAATTGCTCAATTTCGACCAAAAACAGCATCGCATTAACCAAATTTGCTCGAGAGGGTCATTACTAGTGACAATTTATGGGTTTATAGTAATGACGTGGAAACCAAAGCTCAATCATCCCAATAGAAGCTGCCGCACGAGCCAAGACCGAAAAAAGCGCGCCAAGTTCGGTCGAATGTGAAGGTTTTGCTTATAGTTTTCTTCGATTGCAGGGACGGGGTGCATCATGAGTTCTTTCCACAGGGTAGAACGGTTAATCAGGAATATTACCTGTAAGTTATGCGGAAGTTACGCGAATCAATCCGCCAGAAACACCCGGATTTGTGGAAGAACAAAAATTGGCTTTTGCACCATGATAACGCCCCTGCTCACGCATCGTTACTTGTGCGCGAATTTTTGGTCAAAAACAACACACTAATAATGCCGCAGCCACCGTATTGGCCAGATCTGGCCCCCTGTGACTGTTTCTTCTTCCCAAATCTGAAGAGCCCCATAAAAAGACGACGCTACGTTACGATTGAGGAGATAAAAAAGGCATCGAAAGAGAAGCTGAACAAGATCGCAAAAAAATGATTTTTTGAAGTGCTTCGAAGATTAGAAAAAACGTTGGCACAAGTGTATTATATCTGGTGGGGATTACTTTGAAGATAACAAAATTGATATTCATGAATAAATAAATAATTTTTGGAAAAAACACAAAATTCGCGATATTTTTTGTAGCAGCTGATTGAGATAGTGAAGAGTGAAAGTGAACGGACAAATGTTGCGTTTCTGTAACTTTCATTATTTGTTAAAAACCTTTAATGGCAGCACTATTTCACCAAGAGATAAGATAAATTACCCAAAACAAAAAGAACCGAATTCAACGGACAATACAATCAGTTGATGCGGTTCTTACGCACCAGATCAAAACTAATAATCGGGAGCAAATTCCTAATCTATTATACAATACAGTTCTAGAGCCAATTTAGGCTTATGAACTTTAACAATTAAAAGTAGCTTTTATACGCAAAACGTGTGTATCTCCCATTATAAAACGTAACAACCTTCGTGATACTTTCCCGTCGATGTGTCCCTATTATAAAACCCTGCTTGTTGTGATATTTGCTGTTATAGATTTCTATTAAAATTGTTACAACAGAAAGTCCGAAAAAAGTTCAAAATCATAGTAAAACCGATTATCAATAAAATTCAATCAAATAGAAAAATTTTCATACTATTGTAATATATTATAACGAGTATGGCTACAATTTATCAGTTTATTATTTAATCGAAATTCGATAAAATTTTCAGTTATAGTTGATAAATAGATGAAAAATATACCGAAAAATATACATATTATTTTTTTTTTATATTCATAAAACTATTTAAATTTAAAAACATATAAAAACTAACTTAATATCGATATACCAATTCGATTGGAAAATATGTGAATACTTTGTGTTAATAAATATTTTCCAATCGAATTGGTATATTGCGTTCGACACATTTCTACCCCGGATATCATAGAAAGCAATCCTCTAACGATGTTAAAAGTTTCCTTGCTTTCTATATAATCGATTGCAATTAAATTAAATTTTTTTTAAGCAATTAAATCATCATTAAAAATAGTTGTTTTGAACTCGATAAGTGTTTGGCTTTAATTGTGAATAATAGCATTTTTTTTTACTTTTTGATTATTTTTAGTCGCCGAGAATAGCGCTTTCATTAATTGGTTTCAATTCAAATTAAATATTCGATTGGCATTGTGATTAAATTTAAATTTAATCCACTAAACCTACTACAAATATAATCAATATTCCATTAAAAATTTTGTATTACCACTTGTAAAATTTTCAATTAAAAATAATATTCTGTTGGGGCAATATTTAGTATATTTGGATTTATTTACCTTTATTCAATATATACTTACATCTATTATTCATAATATTTTTAGTTACCAAATTAAAGTATGTTCAATATATCTTCTAAAAATTTATTGTTATTTATTCATAGAAAATTGTGTACGTAATTTTTTTCAACTTATGAAATGTGGCAGCAAATAATGTGATCTCTCTTAGACGTACGATCAAAATTTGAAGCAACGATTTGTCATCAAATTTTATGTTATTCGATGGCAAAAGATAAGTTTAGATGGTCAAAAGCAAGACCCTCAACATAATAAATTGATGAAATTTGGAACGGATGTGCTATTTTGTGAAGTAAGACAATTCAGGATGAACTGTTTACCAAGGTATATTTTTTAAAATAAAGAAGTCCTTGAAAGGCTCAGAAAAAAGGCAGTTTGGACATTGCAAATACTTAAATGAGGGTCGTGAGGTGGTGGAAGACGTCACCCTTGCACAGAGAAGTTGGCAACATCAAAAACTAAGAAAAAGTGAGGGCTCATGGGAGGTCAGACCGTGGTTCAATATTGAAGCTGATGAGTTATTCTTGAAAGCCTCAAATATTTAGGGTTCTCGCTTACTTTTTTATCAGAAATCGAAATTTTTATTCTAGCCTTCAAAATCACCTGCATTAATTTTTTATCGCACTTTGAAAATATATAATAAATAATTCACTTAAATCGGAATTAACATATTTCAAATTCGTTGAAAATGTGTCAAAATATTGAAATTACTTTTAAATTTTATTTTAATGCAAAAGTTGTAAGCAAAATATCCAACAGAATTTTGTCAGCTAGAATATAACAAATCCTCAAAAGATAATATTATGTTTTATGCATATTATGATCTATTTAAAAAAAAAAAATTTCTCTCTTATTAAAGCTTTTTCGATAGCATTTCTTTAATGGAATATGTTTTCTAAATTTTCTCTTCTTAGCATTTTTCAAATATTCTTTTATCAATCTAGTATAAGGGTGACATTTCTTATGGGGTGAAAATGGTTTTAAATAAAAAAACAAGAAAACGAATGGAAAGTAAATATTATGAGAATAAAATTAAATATTTATAAGTTGTTAATTATTTTCGGAAAAATGTAATTAAGATTTTCTGTACACAATAAATCTTATTTAAATATTTTCAAGGGTACTCTTACTGTAGTTCCCTAAAGTTGCCCATCAAAATAAAATATTATATATTGAACGTTTTTGTTATTTTCATATACAATATAATTTATCATGTATAAAATAATAAATTGTATTACTAACTAATTGGTTTATTTAAAAATTACTAACTTTTTACCATACTCATTTAATATAATAGGTATACTCATATTATGTTCATTTTACAGCAATAAATATTTTATGGTTGTAGAAAAATTTCGTAAAATTGCATTCTTTTACAATGAACATTTTATGGTTGAATAGATGCAAGTTTGGGTTGAATGTTAAAAGCTTCCTCTTATACTATAGCTATATAATTTTAAGTATTGTAATTAAACTGTAATTTACGATATCATTAATTTTATATAGGCTTCTTTTTAAGTATTAGAATGCATTCAACTAAATGGAATTGTACTATTTTCTATTTAATATAAAAATAGTACTTTAAATTATAGAATAGAATAGATAGCATCTGTTCAAACTAAACATCCAAAAGTTAATTTATAGATCTCTAAAGTGCATTAGAAGTTCTCCCATGGGTGAAATAATTTCTATTTGATAGAAGTACAAGCTCCTCCAATATTTCACTATTTTTCGACATATGCACAAAAATAAATTTATATTATACAATAGTTAGAATTTTTTTTGTTTAAAATATTTTATATAGGAGAAAAATCCATTTGGAGGCTCGTTCAATTAGTCTTTAGAAAATCTGAGAAATTGCGCTCGTTGTGTCGGTAAAGATTTTTTTTATTTGTGCATAACAATGCAAAAAAGCGAGTTTAGGGCTGTCATCAAACATCTCCATTTGAAAGGCTTAAGCCCGAAAGAAATCAAAGCCGAGTTGGATGAAGTTCATGGCACATCTGCACCTGTGTTTGCGACGGTACACAATTGGGTGAATGAATTTAAACGTGGCCGTTCATCCACAAAAGATGAACATAGTTCAGGACGCCCAGTTGAGGTGTCTACTCCTGAAATCATCGACAAAATCCACGATCTGATTTTGAACGATCGGCGAATTAAAGTGCGCGAATTAGTTGAGGCCACGGGCATATCACAAGGTACAGTCGCTTCAATTTTGCATCAAAAATTGTCTGTGAAAAAAATTTCGGCAAGATGGGTGCCGCGTTTGCTCTCAGAGGAGAATAAGCGCAATCGTGCAGTGGACTCTAAGGCTATGTTGGCACTATTTCATCGCAATCCTGCCGAATTCCTTCGTCGATATGTCACTGTGGACGAAACCTGGATACACTAGTACACCCCAGAAATGAAGAGACAGTCATCACAGTGGATTTTCAAGGGTGAACGGGCTCCGAAGAAGGCAAAAACTGTGCCATCGGCCGGTAAGGTGATGGCCACGGTCTTTTGGGATTCGCAGGGCATCATTTTTATCGACTACTTGGAAAAAGGAAAAAGAATAACAGGAGCGTATTACGCGTCGTTATTGCAACGGTTGAGCGAGGAAATCAAAGAAAAACGCCCCCATCTGAAGAAGAAAAAAATCCTCTTGCATCAGGACAATGCGCGTGTGCACACCTGCGCTGTTTCCATGGCCAAAATTGTGAAATTGAGAATGGAATTGTTGCAGCATCCCGCTTATTCACCAGATTTGGCCCCGAGTGACTATTTTCTTTTCCCCAATCTGAAAAAATGGCTTGGCGGACGACGGTTCACTTCCAACGACGACGTCATTGCTCAAACGGATGAGTATTTTGCAGAACTTCCGAAATCCTATGTTTTGGACGGGATAAAAATTTTGGAAAAGTGTGTAGAGCTAAAAGGAGATGATGTTGAAAAATAAATTATTTTTTTTTCTAAAAACAGTTTTTTTCCATCTTTTTCTAAGGACTTATCGTAAATTAAATTAAAGAATGTATACAAAAAATAAATTTTATTATTTAATTTTTTTATTCTTAATATTATAATGATAAGATTTACATTATAAATTCAGTTAGAATATCGTGAATCAATTCAATTTAAGTAATTATTTATCAGAATTAGAAAATTTTAATAAATCACTCAGTCAATGGTTCCTTATTCACCAATGAGTGTTTAGAGGGATCTTATACGAGTGGATTATGTCCTGAATAAAGGAAACATAATCATCACGATGCATAGTATATTATTACAAAAATAAAACGGGATATCTAAAATTAACGGAAAATCTTGAAGGATCTTGGATTATAAAAACTGGATGCGATACGAATAGAAACGTTTGATAGAACTCAAAGGTCAATGCCATAAGACCAAATAGGTTTCATAATTGCACTGTATTACAAAGTTTTAATATTTTTATTAGCTTTGGCCAAAGAATAAAAGTAATGTGAGCACTTTTCTGTTCATTTACCTTCACTTTCTATCTATCAAACCAGAGATCGTAAATGGGTTCTTATTAGAAGTTGTATCAGAACTCCCGCTAATATAGGATGTATTTCTGAGAATTCTCTTTTAGCTGCTCCTTGAAAATGACTTTGGGTGAGATATAAATTTATAATAAGATAGTCAGACTAAGGATGGATGCTCTTGAGTTTTCAGCGAAATCGAAAATGTCAGATACGATCAAAAGCATAGAATATATTCAAAAATTTTCCTGGAAAAGACTCTTTATCCTGAACAGTGAATGGATTAACAATTTGAGTTCCAGTGTTTAAACTTTATCCTGGAGAAAAAAAAGTCGTTTTATTATAAGAAGATCAAGAAATTAGTGGTTTATTTGGTGAGGAGATAATTTTTATAAGTAAAAATTTCCAGAATAAGGAAGAAGAAGTTGTATACAGGATACCGTTGAAAGTGTCTGTAATAAACATTGAATTATTTTTTTTTTGGAGAAATATGCTTCTTAATAGGACCTATAATTAGATAGTAACTAGAAGCATTTTTATTTGAGAAGTCGAAAAACAGCAGATTTTTTAGGAGGACTCATATGTGTAGGGATTGTGATTATTAGTTCATTTTTTATTTTGTTAATATGTTATTTATCTTTTATATTATTATGTGAAGTAAGCATATTTACTTAATATTTTATTCTTTTATAGTAAAAATTTTTGAAAAACCATCTATGGGCAGATCTTATTTAAATAAAAAAAAATTTTTGACTACCATAAAAATCAGTCATGAAAAACCTCATTGAAATCTAGCTCAATCTTAAAGGTTTCATATCCTGAACTGGATAGTATTTAAGAAAAAAAAATTACCTATATCGAATATCAAATTTTTTTTCCTTTATCCTTTATTAAATTGATTTTCTGATTCAATAAAATGTGCTTCGATAGTATAGAAATCAGCACTTCATATCAAATGTCAATGCTATTATATAATTCGAATGTAATTGATTGTTTCTCTTTCAGGAGTTGATAGTTTGATAAATAAATAAGATTGAAATGATTCTTAATAAATAGCTTTAAATTATGTAATTTATAATATATTTACTTTAATATATGAAATTGTCAAACGAGTATAGAATTGTACTCAAAAAATAAATAATAGAATATTAAATAATTTTAACGTACGAAAGAGTGTACAAATTTTAATAAAAAAATTAACCACTATTTTTATATTAAAAGTTATATTTTTTTATCTTAGAATACGTAATCTAAGATAAATTAAATACCAGAAAAGCATTTTATTAGATTAAATACCAAAATTGTATTAATATTTTTTTAAATTTTCATACTCACAATCCATGACAAATATTTTCTGTTTTATTTAATATAAAATATTTGTGCTAATTTCCCTAATGTCTTTAATATTAATTTTCTAAAAGCTATGAAATATTGAAACAGAAACAATTAATAAAAAAAAATCCAATCCGATGTTCAGCTATCTGGAAAAAACCATTTCAGCCTAATGATGAAGAGAACTTACATAATTTATTTTTATGTGTAGTTACTCGTATTAAATATTATTCACTTTAAAGTTTTATAGTTAGTTTTGAAGAAAAATTACATAGTTCTGGACATTTTTCATATCTATTTCAATGATGAAAGTACATATCTGGTTGGCATTAATAAGTTTTGCTACAATGTTCAGACTAACTAAGGTTATAAAATCTAAATAAATATAATAATATGATAATTAAAAATGAAATTTTTCAGATGAATACTATTCCTGTATATCATAGAGTAGATTGTGATTTTAATAAAGACCTTGTCACCAACGGAACATGTAAATTGAAACTGTTTAAGCGAAATCAGGCTCAAATGTCCATGATGGCAACTATAAAAGGAGAAATGTCAAAAATATTTGTACCTGAATAAGTAATAGTTTGTTAAAATTTTATTAAAGAATTTTTTTTTTTTAAATTATTTCTAGTTGGAAATTAAGTTATATAAAAAGGAAACAACATTTCGTCAATTTTTAATAAATTTGAGACAGGATTTCTGTAGTTATATGAAGGGAGGAGAGCTATCACCAATTCTTTTTGTTTTTATGCCTATAGTTACAAAATATTCTAACATAAACCATACATGCCCATACAAGGTAAAATTTTATTTTCAATTATTTTCAAAGCAAATATTTACTTAATATCTAAGCTTTTCTCATATTTTATGAATATATTGTATATCTTATAGGGTGAACTTATAATTAAGAATATGCCTTTAGTGCCCACTCTAAGAATGCCTAGCAGACTTCCGGTTGGACAATATAAATTTGTTATTAAAGTTTCGTATGATCAAAAAAATTTCTATTTTAATTTGGATGTATATTTTAATATTATAAATTTATATGCAAAAGGTAATTCTACAAAGAAAACTAATTAATTGTTTCGTTTATTGTACAAATTAATTATTTTCTAGTTTAATTTTGAAAATTTTATTGTAACATTATTATAAAAATTAAATTATACTTAAGCTTATATAATTATTATTTGATGTTTTGGGTTAAAATAAATTTATTGGAGAAATATTCTCTTTTATATTCGATTTTATTTACAATACGAGTATATCTGCAACTACATAATTTGTTGTGCAGTTTGAAGTCGGAGTGAACACTCATTGGCGTTTCTCCTACTAACGAAAGTTAGATTACTCAAACAAATCTCGACGCCATTGTTTCTTAAGTTTCCGATAAGTGTTTCCGGAAAAGAACATAGAGGAAAGTCCTGTTACGAGTGGATTTAGATGATAGGATAAACGGGAGTAAAATTTTTGATTGCGGTGTATTACGTTTTTACGAATATAAAAGGTGTCGTCAACAATTTTACGGAGGATCTTGGACTGTAAGGCTTGGATGCAGTGGGAATTGGAACGTTTCTTTGAACCTCAAAGTTCAATTCCATAGGTCCAAATAGGTTTTATAATTGCGTTGTATATTAAAAGTTTACTTTTTGTTGTTTGTCGAATAGCCTAAGAAGAAGTAGGTAACGTCTGTTATTTTCAACTCTTTTTAGCCTAGTATTAATCTTTTATCTAAATAAAGTACTTAGTATTAATAAAATTATTATGAGCAATCTTCTGTTTATTTACCTTCATTCTATATCTCGTGGATATGAGATTGTAAATTATTGGAAGCTGTATCAGAATTTGTATGGGCAGTAAATATGGCAATTTCAGAAGCATACGCGAATAAAGGATATGGCGATTTCAGAAGCATACGTGAATAAAGGATCTTATTATGCCACATACAATTAACAGCTTGGAAGTTATCTAAAAATACTCCTTTTCAATACTCTTTCCTTTCAAGAGAGGTTGGAATGTAATCAACAACGCGATGGCATAGCTGGATTGTAGACTGTTCCTATCGTAAACCGAATTGGGGATCAGGAACAATTTTTTTTATTATATGGAAAAGGAGAGAGTCATTTAATTAGAAATTTAAAAAAAATCTTATTAAGAATTGGTAGGAGGCCGATAAGCATATAGAAATAAGAACAATTCACAGATTTATTTGGCTTAGAAATCATTTTAATGGCTAAAAATTTCCAGAGTAAGGGAAAATAGGTTGTGCTCAGGATACTATTGAAAATGTATTTAATGAAAATTAAAGTTTTTTCTTGAAATTTACATCATAATAGAAACTGTTATTAGATTAAAACCAGGAGCTTTTTTATTGGGATGCCGAAATACGAGCTTTACTTGCAAGTGTTTTGGCTCGTCTTCGATTTTTGCTCAATTTCGAACAAAAACAGCATCGCATTAACATTGCTAAGGAGCTGTTGGACTCTGTCCGCGATGACCCAAACTTGCTCCAGAGAGTCATAACAGGTGACGAATCATGGGTTTATGGTTATGACATGGAGTCCAAAGCTCAATCATACCAATGGAAGCTGCCGCATGAGATCGAATGTGAAGGTATTGCTTACAGTTTTCTTCGATTGCAGGGGCGTGGTGCATCATGAGTTCTTGCCACAGGGTAGAACGGTCAGTAGGGAATATTACCTGCAAGTTATGCGTAAGTTGCGCAAAGCAATCCGCCAGAAACGCCCGGATTTGTGGAAGAACAAAAATTGGCTTTTGCATTTTTGGCCAAAAAGAACACACTAATAATGCCGTAGCCACCATATTCCCCAGATCTGGCCCCCTGTGACTTTTTCTTGTTCCCGAAACTGAAGAGCCCCATGAAAGGACGATGATACGCTAGGATTGAGGAGATAAAGACGGCATCGAAGGAGGAGCTGAACAAGATTACAAAAATGATTTTTTGAAGTGCTTCGAGGATTTTTTCATAAGTGTATAATATCTGGTGGGGATTTTATTGAAGGGGACAAAATATATTTTCATGAATAAATAAATCATTTTTGAAAAAACACAAAATTCGCTTTACTTTTTGAACAGCCCTCGTACAGCAGATTTATTTTCAGACGGCTTAGAATTTTTAGAATAAAAAAAAAACTAATAGGAATTGGGAATAGGAGTTGGTTTTTGATTTTCTTATTATTCATGACATATTTTTTATAATATAAAGAGTGGACTTACTTGAAAACAAAGATCAATCAATGATGTGTTGCCCATTTTTCTCGATAACTTTTTGTTATATTTCAGCGAACTTTATAATTCCTCATTAATGGAAGGAGTTATCTTTATTGGCAAAGAACTGAACATGGTGCTGATTTACAGCCTCATTTGAATTGAAGGTCATACCACGCTAGGAGTTTTGAAGAGACCGAAACAACTGGAAGTCTGACTATATGGTGGGTGTGGCAACACATCACATCCAAGCTCCCACATTTTTTGATGGCTGATCAAACTTGTATGTTTTACGATTAACGAGCTCCGGACATTTGTGGATGATGGTTTCATTCAAACTGTGTAATAGCCGACAGTATATTTCTGAATTCCTTGGTAGAATCTCAAAAAACAGGACCGTTTAAAAATCATATCACACTGAAAGCATAATTTTCCTCTCTTGAATATCCGCTTCGAATGTCGTTTGAGGCAGATAATCACGCCAGGACCAAAACATTCTTATAAACGATCCACTGCTCATTACCAGTTATCAATCGCTTATAAAAAGGATCGTTTTCTTCACGTCTATTAAGCATGTGTTTATCCGTGCCGTCAAATGAACTTCTTTGAGTTTATGATTAATCCAAACATTGAGCTTGCTTGTGTATCCCAGCTTCTTCAGGCGGTCGTGAACAGTTGAATGATGGAGATCCTATAATCTCTCGTGTCGTTTAACACTGGTTTGACTCAATTAATGCCTTTATTTTATTGTCGTCAACCTTAGTTTTCCTTCCTGGGATTTCGTGAACCAACGCGAGTTTTTTTCGTGAACCATCGTTAGCACTAACGCTCTTGTAGAGAATTGTCATCGTAAACTTTACGCAACATTTCACAAGCTTGACGCACGCTCTTCACTTTGCGGAACTATAACAACAAAATATGGTAAAAATGTAATGTTCGTCTATCTTCAACTTATCGTAAAATCCACAGAAAATAAGCAAAATAAACCCTAAGTTACTAAATAACTCTAGTACTTCTACAAATGAATAACGTCAAGGACTTTTTAAACAACCGAATATTATATAATTCGAATGTATTTGATTGTTTCTCTTTCAGGAATTGGTTTGAAATTAATATTGCTAGTTTGATAAATAAACAAGATTGAAATCTTTCTAAGTTATGTAATTTAAAATATATTTACTTTAACATATGAAATTGTACTCAAAAAATAATATTGAATAATTTTAACGTACGAAAGAGTGTAAAAATTTTAATAAAAAATTTAACGACTATTTTTATATTAAATGTTATATCTATTTATCTTCAATCTATTTGGAAAAATAAGCCAAAAACTTTTTATTAGAAAAAATACCAAAATTTTATTAATAATATTCTATATTTTCATACTCACAATCAATGACAAATATTTTTTTTGTTTTATTCATTATAAAATATATTTGATGATATTCCTAATGTTTTTTTTATATTAATTTATTAGAAAGTATTGCATTTTGAAATAAAAACTATCAATAATACGAGTATAATATCTAATCCGATGTTTAGCTATCTGGAAAAAATACTTTCAGTTTAATGATGAAGAGCACTTACGTAATTTGTTTTTAGTTATTAAATATATTCACTTTAAAGTTTTATAGTCAGTTTTGAAGAAAAATTACATAGTTCTGGACATTTTTGATATCTATTTCAATGATGAAAGTACGTATCTGGTTGGCATTAATAAGTCTTGCTACAATGTTCAGACTAACTAAGGTTATAAAATCTAAATAAATATAATAATATGATAATTAAAAATAATTTTTTTTAGATGAATACTATTCCTGTATATCATAGAGTAGATTGTGATTTTAATAAAGACCTTGTCACCAATGGAACATGTAAATTAAAACTATTTAAGCGAAACCAGGCTCAAATGTCCATGATGGCCACTTTAAAAGGAGAAATTTCAAAAATATTTGTACGTAAATAAGTAGTAGTTAGTTAAAATTTTATTAGATAATTTCTTATAAAAATTATTTCTAGTTGGAAATTAAGTTGTATAAAAAAGAAACAACATTTCGTCAATTTTTAATAAATTTGAGACAGGATTTCTGTGGTTATATGAAGGGAGGAGATCCATCGCCACTTCTTTTTGTTTTTATGCCTATAGTTACAAAATATTCTAACATAAACCATACATGCCCATACAAGGTAAAATTTTATTTTCAATTATTTATATTTTAAATGTAAAAATATCTAAGCTTTTTTCTATTATATGTCATGAATATTTATCATATAGGGTGAACTTATAATTAAGGATATGCCTTTAGTTCCCACTTTAAGAATGCCTACCAGAATGCCGATTGGACAATATAAATTTGTTATTAAAGTTTCGTACGATCAAAAAAAATTCATTTTAAATTTGGATGTATATTTTAATATTATTAATCTATATGCAAAAGGTAATTCTACAAAGAAAACTAATTAATTATTTCTTGTATTGGGCAAATTAATTATTTTCATTTTAAATTTGAAATTTTTATTGTAACATTATTATAAAAATGAAATTATACTTAAGCTTATATAAATATTATTTGATGTTTGGGTTAAAAATTTTTGAATAAATTTATTGTGGAAATATTCAAATTTTATTTTTTTTAATATGTAATATTTTTTATTTTATTATATAGCAAGAAAAACGATATCATATATCAGTTATCATAAATAAAAATGTAGGAAAAATATTGGCTTGTCTTCGCCAATAATTATCGAAAGTTTCCAATAATTTTGCATATACCCAAGACATGCTTATATCCTAAGTTCTGCCAGTTGGTATTAAAAAAAACTACTTAGCTTAAAGCTTACTATTTGGTATTAAAAATCGCCAAATTTGAATTAAAAAGATGGAAAAGATTCTCCGATTGGGGACTGGAAAATCAAACTTTAGATGTGGATTATTTGAGATAAAAAAAATTACTACAGCGATGAGGCTTATTTCTCTTTTCAGTGGATATACGAATAAGGAAACTTGACACATACAGATTTCTTAAAACTCACAATTAATTATAAAACAACAATTATATCTGTAAAAAGTGACTGATTGGTGCTCATTTTTGGTCTGAGATTGTAATAAGCTCGTTTTTTCTTGAAGGCGATACCCCGTTACCATCAATTCTGAGGTGTATGGCCGTTTGATATCTGATTTATTTTAGTCTTAGCTTAACGATTTTAATATGTTAAGTTGCAGGAAATACCGTATTTATCTAGACAATATTTTAAAACTACACCAATTAAAATTTAATATTCGTAAAGTATAAGCGGAATATAAGCCCAAAATACTCTAAAAAATCATCAGAAATTAACTTGAATAGATCAAGTCTTACCAGGAAGTTTAAAATAATAATTTTTTTATGATAATAAAAATCTACTGCAATAGATCTAAGAAATAACCAATATTAAAGGATGTCAATGAATTACAAACAAATATAAATTATACAATATTTTTACACATAGCTGAATAATATATTTGATTTTGTCTAAATCAAATGTTCATAGTTTATTTAGACAAAAAATATTTATAATGATGTTCAGCTATGTGGAAAATTACAGATTATTGACCAGATAAATTCACCTTTAAAACTATAATAAATAATAAAGTTTTAGTATTATTATAAAGTTATTCTCAGTTTCCAAAACAAATAAGTGCACATCTTTGTGTTTAAAATATTATAATTATATTGTTAAAAATATGAGAGTACACATCTTCTTACTATTAATTATCATTGCAATAAAATTACTATTTATTCAGGTTGGAAATATTAAAAATTTTATATGTGTAAAATTAAAGACAATTTTTTTTCCAGACGAAAATAGTTGCCAACTTCGACAGAGTAGAATGTAGATTTAATGACAATTTCTTCATTAATGGAACATGTAAATTGAAGCTATTAAAATGTAACCAAGCAAAACTAACTTTGATATCGAATTTAAAAAAAGAATTTACAAAATTAATTGTACGTTTCTAAATAATATTGAATGATATATTTTTTACTAAGGCAAATAATATAATTGTTACGATATATTTAAACTTATAGATGGAACTGAAAATGTATAAAAGAGAAACAACATTTCAACAATTTTTGATAAATATTAAAGAGGATTTCTGTGGCTATATGAAAGGACAAAGTGCTTCGCCTCTTTTGTTTGTATTTATGCCACTCGTTATAAAATACTCAAATATAAATCACACATGCCCATATAAGGATAATCTTATAATCAAGGATATGCCGTTAACATCATCAACTCTGGCATTTCCCTCTCCTATACCATTAGGATACTATAAGTTTTCAATTAAAACATTTGCAGATAAAAATTTACCTTACTTAAATATAGATGTATATTTTCGTATTATTGATCTATTCGAAAAAAATTCTCGTAATAATACAAATTGATTTGATTCAATACATGATTTTGAATTTTAACAAGGATCTAATAAAATGCATTGACCGAGAGTATTTTTTTCTTTGATTTTAATTATGGTACGAACAATATTAATTGT
This sequence comes from Atherix ibis, assembly GCA_958298945.1. Classification (NCBI taxonomy): domain Eukaryota; kingdom Metazoa; phylum Arthropoda; class Insecta; order Diptera; family Athericidae; genus Atherix; species Atherix ibis. The sequence goes on from OY282606.1 coordinate 32,528,063, forward strand.
GGATTTAATATATTGTAGTTTTGTGGTATAATTTGAATTTTGAAACTTTAACTTTTTATAAATTGCACTGATCAACCGGAAATATTATTATTATAATTTGTTTTATTAAAAAAATATATGTGCTTTAAATAAATTTGTGTTAATTGTTGCAGTATTTTTATTTGAATTTTATTTAAAAAATTAATTTCTTATTATAATCAACATAATTTTCAAATAATAGATATTTATAATGAAAATGAATTTATTAAAATTAGCGCTCACATATTTTATAGGGTTTTAAGATAGGAGTGATATGATTTCTAGGTGACGTTTCGGCCATTTGTAATATGTAATAATCTGTATTTTTTTTTCATTGTATTCAGTAATGTTTACAATTTTATCTTGGAGAGATAAACATAAAAACAACGTTTACAAATTATTCAATTTTATTATCAAAATAATCGTTCTCCAATTGCAACTTTTCGTGCGCTTTTGCCAGTTTATGGTCGTAGTAATCGTCCAACTGTGCTCGCTCTTCGTCGAATTGTTAAAAATTTCGAGCGTACATTTTCTTTGCATAATGTTCAAGTACAAATAAGACAAAGAACCGCTCAAAGTAATAAAAATATTGCTGCCGTTCAGGCAAGTGTTGCTGAAGACCGCAATTTGTCGATTCCAAGACGTTTTCAAGAATTGGGACTGTCTCAAACCACAACCTGTCGGATTTTTAGAGAGAGATTCGGGCTTGTATCCATATAAAATTGTTATCACTCAAGAACTGAAGCCATTGGACCACCCTAAACGTCGTGAATTTGCTAATTTTGTCTTTGAACAACTTAAAAACGATAAAGATTTTTTTAAGAAAATCATTTTCTCCAATGAGGCTCACTTTCATCTGAGTGGTGCGGTAAATAAACAAAACTGTCGATTCTGGTGCAAAGAAAATCCACAAATTATTCATGAACACCCATTACATTTACAGTTTGGTGTGGTTTTTGGTCTGGTGGAATCATCGGTCCGTTCTCCTTTCGAAATGAAGCTAGTAACACGGTTACTGTCAATGGAGAGCGGTATAGATCGATGATAACCAACTTTTTATGGCCGAAATTGGAAGAAGTTGATCTTGACAACATCTGGTTCCAACAAGACTGGGCTACGTGCCACACAGCACGTGCAACAACCGAATTATTACGAAAAAAGTTTGGAGATTCGATTATATCAAGAAATTGGGACATTAAATGGCCTTCAAGAAGTTGTCATTTAACACTATTAGACTATTTATTGTGGGGTTATTTGAATTCATTGGTCTTTAGCAATAAACCAGACTATCTTCAAGCTTTAGAAGTTAATATTGAACGTATCATTCATGACATACGACTTGATTTAGTGGAAAAAGTGCTCGAAAATTGGGTTCATCGAATTCGTTCCGGCAAAAGAAGTCGTGGAGGCTATTTGAATGACGTTTTATTCAGAACTTAATTCTATCTATTTTACTTCACATTAAATAAAAAACATTTTAATTTCCTTAACAATTAGTGTGCTTTTTTAAAAAAAATCAATCATACGTAGGCTACTATATATATTTCTGGCCTAGGCAACACTAAGTGTTGCCAGGTGCGATCTGACATTTCCATTGGAAAGTTTGACATTTTTTAGCATAAACGTACTCAGAACGTTTTGACGTACGACTATCATTTGTGTTGTTTACAGTGACTTGAAAAAATCAATTTGGCAAAAAAATGGAATTAACTCGTGAACATTTTCGTGCGATCATTTTTCACAACTTTCGACGTGGATTATCACGACAAGAGTGCATCGATGAACTTAAATCTTTGTATGGCTATGAAGCACCATCCTATAGCACTGTGAAAAACTGGTACAACGAATTCAATCGTGGCCGACGCTCGCTCAAAGACGAATTCCGTGAAGGTCGTCCAAAAACAGCCGTTGTTCCAGAAAACATCGATGCCGTACGTGAACTGATAATGCAAGACCGTCATGTGACATACCGTGAGATAGAGGCATGCCTAGGCATTTCTCCCACCAGCATACATTCGATATTGCATGAACACCTGGCCGTAAAAAAGGTTTGTTCTCGTTGGATCCCGCACAATTTGACAATCGCTCAAAAAAAGGCTCGTGTGGATTGGTGTAAAGAAATGCTGAAAAAATACGATCGCGGTGCTTCAAAAGACGTTTATAAGATCGTCACAGGTGACGAATCATGGATCTATACGTATGAGCCCGAAACAAAACAGCAATCGACCGTGTGGGTCTTCCAAGACGAGTCAAATCCAACGAAAGTTGTTCGTGGAAGAAGCACTTCGAAGCAAATGGTCGCTTGTTTCTTTGGCAAAACTGGTCATGTGGCGACTGTTCCGCTTGTGCAACGTAGGACGGTCAATTCTACACCACCATTTGTTTGCCTGAAGTCTTCGGAGAAATTCGAAAAACGAACAAGAGAAGTCGAATCATTGTGCACCATGACAATGCGAGCTCTCACACATCGGCTCAAACCAGCGCCTTTTTGACCGGACAAAACGTCGAATTGATGGGTCATCCTCCGTACAGCCCTGACTTGGCACCCAATGACTTCTTTTTGATTTTCGTCGCCAGAAGATGCTGTTGAAGCATTCAAAAACCATGTTTTGGAGGTGTCTCAATCGGAGTGGAAAAAGTGCTTCGAAAATTGGTTTGAGCGCATGCAAAAGTGTATAAATCTTGATGGAGAATATTTTGAAAAACAATAAAACCTTTTTCGTTGATAAATATTCGCATTTTCATTATTAGGCCAGAAATATATATAGTAGCCCACGTATCACTCATATTCGATAACCTTTTATTATCTTTAAAAGTTATTATTTATTCAAAATAGTTTCCATTAGACTCAATACAACGTTTGGAACGATCAACCAGCGCATGCATAGGTATTTTTATGCCATTTATGGTGTAGGAATGTTCTTCAGCACCTCGGTTACGGCAGCTTGAGTGGCTGGGATATCATCATAAAATGCTCCTTTCATCTTGGTTTTCAGTTTTGGAAGTAGAAAATAGTCACATAATGACAGATCAGGCGAATACGGAGCGTGGTTTATGAGAGAAATCCGTTCTTTCATTAAAAATTCATTCAATTTTTTGGTCTTGTAAGGTGGTGCATTATCCTGCAATAAAAACAGCTGTTTTTCTGCTGGATATTCAAGTCTTACACGACCAATTCTTTTCCACAAACGATCTAAAACGACTAAATAGTATTCTCCATTAACAGTTCGACCTTCTGGAATAAATTCCTTGTGGACAATACCCCTCGAATCATAAAAAGTAATCAACATTGTCTTGATTCGAGACTTCTGAAAACGCAATTTTTTTGGTTTTGGCTCGCCTTTGGACTTCCATTCAGCAGATTGACGCTTAGTTTCAGGGTCATATTAAAAGCACCATGACTCATCACCACTTATGATCGAAACAAGAAATTCTGGATCGTTTTCAGCAGTTTTAACAATGTCTTTGCAATGCTCCACACGAGCGATTTTTTGGTCTTCATTTAATTCATGTGGAACAAAACGCGCACAGACCTTTCTTTTACCCAAATCTTCAGTAAAAATTCTCCAAATAGTATTTTTACTCGTATTTAATTCCTCAGCCAACATTCTCGTAGTAAAATTTGCATCGATACCAATGATTTCATGGACTTTTTCCACCAATTCAGCACGATTACTACAATAGCTTCTGGACGACCTGGTCTTAGGTCGTCCTTTAAATCCTCACGACCATTTTTAAATCGTGTTAACCACGTATAAACTTGAGTACGACTTATACAATTATCACCATAAACTTTTTCCATCAATTTGTATGTCTCAGCGAATTTTTTTTCAAGTTTAGCACAAAATTTTATATTTGCTCGTTGTTCCATTTTTGTTTTGTAACATTAGCACACTTTTTGTTTTATTGAAAAGGCTGTGTAACTTTCACAACTGTCATCCGATTTACATGAAAGAGAATAAATGTATCTTTTTAATACTGCAAATAAGCAGCATTAAAAATAGATGGCGCTGCATGTTGTATGATTTAAATACAATAAAACAATCTTTTTGATATTTTTTTCTTACCAAATATTATAATTATTTTTTCTTTAACAGCAAATTATCATATTTTTTCCCCTAAAGTAATATGTGAAAATAATCAAGAATATTTTCATAAGCAATTTGTTCAATTTTATTAACAAAACAGTTGAGCCCTCACTAATATTTTGATCAGTTTCTGAAAATGAAATTCTGCCTGAACGAGATTCGTCTTCAACTACTTCTCAGCCCATGAAAAATATTTCTTGACACCGAAAAATACAAAATTTTATGGTATAAATCATTACTCCCGGCTAGGAGAGACGAATTTCTCTTCATATCTGCTCTTATTCAAATAATTTTATGCACTTTATTTTTAATGTATGCTAATATAAGACATAAATATAAAATTAAGTAAATAAACACGTTCATAATCTCGTTTTTTTTTTAAAAAAGAATTATTTTACACATTAGTCTTTAAAAGTTGGGAATAGAATTTTTAACATAATAAAATGACTTCATAAAGAACTTATTTTTAATGTGACTTAAAAAATTATATTCTAACATAAAAAAATATTATTTATGGTTGATATTTGGTCATAAATAAAAAAAATTTAAATTGAATAGAAATCAATTTCTAAAATTTCATATACAATACAATATATTTTTTCAGTTTGGACAGGAAAATGTATTAAAAGAGCGATTTGAAAAACCTTAAAAGATATTTGAAATAGAAAAATGAGAAGCTTTCCATCAATTCCATGCAATTCACTATTCATCTCAGCAATTCATTTGAATATTCCGATTTTCCTACTAGGCAACTCAGCAAAATAAGTTTGAAAAATTTTGTGTGGCAAAAAACTGCTCATGACAAATTGCATTCTGTTTCCTGTCGCATTCACCATCTGCCTTATAAAAATAAAAACTCTGTCATTCCATCTAAATTTGAATGCGCTAAATTTTCCATTTTAGTTCGGCAATAAGAAAAAATGAAATTCTAAAAAGTCGAAAAAAATAAATAATAATCATAAAAATTGGCTAAATTGCATTTAGACACATACAGTAGGCTACAAAATTGACATTAGTACTGATAGTCAAATAATCAAATTATAAGGAAAAATTTGTATTTAAATTTTGATTTTTATTTAAATTTATAATATAACATATATAAACTATTTAGATTTAAGTATATGAAATTGCTTTAGATTTAGTTGGATTCTTGAATAATCTCATTTTTATTATGTTTGAATTTTCGTTTGTAAATTTATGCTCATACAATAAGAAAAAAAATTATGTCAATGAATAAAATTTGATGTTTATGGTATATTAAGGGAAAACTTTTTTTTAATAATAATTATTTAATTTTTATGGAAATAACATTTTTTATCTAAAATACAATATAAAATATAAATAAAAAAATTATAACATATATTTCAATTAAATTCACATTATTTTTTAATTAGAAAAATTTAAGAAATAATGTGAATTTGATTAATTCATCTGATATCTATCTATAAAAATTTTTATGGTCCATGAACAACTATTCATAATTATTGGAAAATATAATTCATTTTTAAATTATTTATATCTAAATTTATCTTATATGAAAATTAGTAATTAAAATGGAATTTATTTTAATGTTAGGTTTCATTGCTAATCAAAAATCCATCATTATCTAATGTATACATAAATTTATATTCTTTAGAAGATTACGCATATAATTTTATGATAAATATGTTATGTAAAATTATTTTTAAATTTTACGTATATTTTGGTACGCATATTCGAATCGGATAGTATTCTTTTCAGTTGTGTTTACGAACTTATTATTATTAGAAACAAGTATCAATTTCTTTACCCATAATGATGAATTTATTAGTTATATTGATATTAATGTTCTTCTTTATAAAAACAATTAAGGTTAGCATATTTGAATAAAATTTTATTAATAAGTATTTTACTACAATATTTGTTATATAATAATTACAGATGGAAGAATTACCTATTTTTCACCGTGCTGATTGTGAATTCAATGATAAATTTGTCTCAAACGGATCATGTTCATTAAAACTGGTAAACAGATATGAAGCTAAACTTTCATATAAAATAACTATTAAGGAACCTGTCAATATCATGCATGTATGCTGTTTTATTTTTTAAATATTTTAATCAATTCTTTAGAATAAAGCAAATAATATCACCTTACTATTATTTTAGATGGAAGTTAAATTATTTAAAAGAGAAACTTTGTATCGGCAATTTTTGATAAATATTAATGAAGATTTTTGTAAATTTCTGGCGGGCAAACCATCACCAATTCTATTTGTTTTTATGCCTCTTGTTAAAAAATATTCAAATATTAATCATTCATGTCCATATTCTGTAAGTTTATGCAAAATGTAATTTTTTTTTTATTTGAAAAAAATCAGTTATAAAAATAATCATAATTTTCAGGGTGATATGATAATTAAGGATTTACCACTCAAACCATCTTTGCGTTTTCCATCTGTACTTCCGATAGGATTTTATAAATTTACAATTAAAACCTATTTGGATATAAAAAATTTTTATATTCACATGAGTATATATTTTAAGATGGTGGATATTAAAAATAAGAAATTCTAATATAAGCTGAATAAATATATTTGTTGGCGTTTTTTTTTCGTTTTAATTTATAAACAAAAACTTTAATATTTAAATAAACAAAAAAAATTTTATTTAAAAAAAATGAGTATTTTGAATTGCTTTATATTTATATTTATTTTTTTAGATAATTGTTTTAGATTTAGTTGGACTCTTGCATAATCTTATTTTTGTTTTGTTTTAATTTTCGTATGTAAATTTATGCTCATACAATAAGAGAAAGTTTCTAAAAGCTTATCAAAAAATACCAAGAAATAAAATAAATTTAACTATTCTAAATCTGATGTTATTTAGCAAATTTTTATGGTATCTTAAGGGAAAACTTTTTTTAAAAATAATTATTCAATTTATATGCAAACTTACAATTTTTACATATAATATAAATGAAAATTAATTATTAAAAAATTGCAAAGTTTGATTTATTTTTAATTTTATTAAACATTTTTTAAAAGAATAATTAATAAAAACGATATTTTTTATGACCTAAAAAGTCAAACTAACAAAAATTGTATTCTCAATAAAATGAAAATATATGGCATCACTATTTGTAGTCAATTTATTAATTTCGGATGATATTATATTGCTATTAAAGTATATAAGAGTGGAAGAATTTTGGCAGAGTGTAAAGGTAACATTAGCACTTTTTATATAGGATTTCAATTACCGGAAGCTTTTTGAATGGGATGTGTGAATGGTAGTTATATATACAGATATAGGTATTACCGTTTTGCTGGGATCAGCTGTTATGTCATAGGTACAAACATTTAATAAAAATGGACCAAGAAAACTGTCTTGGGGAACACCAGCTGTAATAGGGGCTATGTCAGTATTAACAGCTACTTGAAAACTCGAGGAGTCCAAATACGATCAAAGACAAGACTTCTAATAGTGAAAAATTTCCCGAATATATTGTAGAAAAAATTAATTTCTTTATATTTTATAAATATAAAAACAATTTTATAATGTAAAATCAAAATTATACTTTTCACTATCTTATATTACGCTAAGCAGTCCCCCAAAAATAATTCGATTCTATATTTTCTATTTTCATTTAATGGAAAATATTCATTAGTACAATAATATTTTTAGAGAAAATTATTATTACAATAATATTTGGAAATAAATAAAATGAAAATTATTAAATAAATACAAATTTAAAAAGTTCATTTCAAAATATTATCTTATATAACAAAAAAAATTTTTAGTTGTATTTTAATAAAATTCACATTATTTTTAAAATAGAAAAATTTAAAAAATATTCTGAATTTGATTAATTTATCTGATATCTGTCCATAAAAAATTTCATGGTATATGAACAACTATTTATAATTACCAGAAAATATAATTCTTGTTTAAATTATTTATACCTAAGCTTATCTCTTATGAAAATAATCTAATGTAAATTTCTATTGTTTAGAAGATTACGCATATAATTTTATGATAAATATGTTATGTAAAATTATTTTTAAATTTTACGTATATTTTGGTACGCATATTCGAATTAGACAGTATTATTTTCAGTTGTGTTTACGAACTTATTATTATTAGAAATAAATATCAATTCCTTTACCCATAATGACGAATTTATTAGTAATATTAATATTATTGTTCTTCTTTATAAAAACAATTAAGGTTAAGATATTTAAATAAACTTTTATTAATAAGTATTTTACTACAATATTTGTTATAAAATAATTACAGATGGAAGAATTACCTATTTTTCACCGTGCTGAATGTGAATTCAATGATAAATTTATCTCAAATGGATCATGCTCATTAAAACTGTTAAACAGATATGAAGCTAAACTTTCATATAAAATAACTACTAAGGAAACTGCCAATATTATCCATGTATACCGTTTTTTAATTATTTCATAAAATTTCTAGAATAAAGCAAATAATTTTACCTTACTATAATTTTAGATACAACTAAAATTATTTAAAAGAGAAACTTTATATCGGCCATTTTTGATAAATATTAATGAAGATTTTTGTAAATTTATGTCGGGGAAATCATCACCAATTCTATTTGTTTTTATGCCTCTTGTTAAAAAATATTCAAATATTAATCATACATGCCCATATTATGTAAGTTTATGCAACATGGAAATTTATTTTTATTTGAACAAAATCAGTTATAAAAATAATTATAATTTTCAGGGTGATATGATAATTAAGGATTTACCACTTAAACCATCTTTGCGCTTGCCGTCTGTACTGCCAATAGGACTTTATAAATTCACAATTAAAACCTATTTGGATATGAAAAATTTTTATATGCGTATGAGTATATATTTTAAGGTAGTGGATATTAAAAATCTTAAATTCTAACATAAACTGAATAAAAATATTTGTTGCCGTTTTTTTATGTTTTTATATATAAACAAAAACTTTAATTTTTTAATATTTAAAAAAAAATGTATGGGTAGCTTGGCATTTTGTCATTAATAGATTTAAGATTGATCACCGCTTCAAAATTATACAAATTTACTTGGAAAATTTAATTGCCCTCGAGAGAAACACAAAATTAGGTTTTACCATAAAATTGTGTTTAGTGATGAGGCTTCTAAATACACTGTTTATTGTGGCATCCAAGCCAGTGGTATTATCGGTTTATATATCATCTGAAATAAAGTTGAAGCTAGTAGCGTTATGGTCAGTGGACAGTGCTACCTAAAGGAATTGATTTTCCGTATCCCAACTTATCTTGAATTTAGAAAAAGTTTCTTCTTCTACAATAGTTGGGGTTGGAATTGACGGTGTCTACATTTTTAAGTAGGTATGAAAAAGCAAAATTTCCCCTTATTTCTACAGGGAGTTATTATTTGAATAGTTGGACGGGCTTAAAAATGATAATACATCATTTTTTACTGTTATTGCAAAAATTAACAAAGCGGCTTTCTACATTGCTGAGAACAGTAGGCATATTCGCGTCTTGCATCCCCAATCAACATATTATAATTATTTTTAGTGACACTGCTAGGTATCCGTGGACCATTGAAAGACAACGAACTTAAATACTAATACGTGCTATGTTTTGGTCAGTTATCCAATTATCCAACAAATTGGTATACTACACCTCTAACAAATTATAGATTCACAAACTGGTCTAATAGCGGAAGTGTCTGATCGCGTCATTAGCTTATAGCCGTCATTAGCTTTACTCAACAATCTAACCAAAATTCTGGCCATGCAAACTACTCATACTCCAGATTGGTTATACCGCCCTTATCCATAGTTTCGGTTTTGGCAATCACACTTGTCCCATCTGTAAATCCTATATTGGATATATAAAATTTAATTTGGAGTGCTGTTCCGTTCATTGTGAAACTTTTAATTACCTCAATATATTTTAAAAATGTACTTTTTAATTATATTTAAAGACTTAAATACTTAATAAACCTATTCCATTGCACTAACCTTTGACCAGTTTAGCATTGATAATTTCTGTCTTCAAAAAATAACACAAGTCAGGGTCTTTTGTAGACACTATTTGGAGATCATGTAATTTGATGTAGTGGAACTGCCAGTTAGCCTTCAGTATCGTGTGATTGCATACCGTTTGTGTAAGGAAATTTATAAAGTGGGAGATTTATCAAGTTGTTGATGTATGCTGGAAAAGCAGTAATACGAGGGTCATTCAACAAGTACTTAGCCTCACCGTCCGATGGAACTGCTGTCACAAAAGAAATTTGTCTTCTGTACATTCAACAAGTACTTTACCATCGTGCAGTACATTCTTTTAGTAGCCTACTGTCAAAGTTTCAGTCGATTCCCTTCATTAGTTTTGTTTTGAGAGCTTTTGAAAGCGAGCGTGTCGGTCGGTTGCACAAAAATGGAAAAAGAACAGTATCGTTCGGTGATTACAATCTTGTTTTTGGAAGGGAAAACGCGCAGCGAAATCAAAGATCGCTTGGATGCTGTGTAAGGTGACTCTTCTCCTTCGATGGGGACCGTCAAGAATTGGTTCAACGAGTTTGTTCGTGGCCGCACGTCGGTTTTTGATGAGCTTGGCCCAGGTGCCTCGAAAACGGCTGCTACGGAGGAAAACGGTAAAAAAGTCCACGATCTCGTGTTGGCAGACCGTCGATTGAAGGTTCACAAGATAGCTGAGACTGTGGGCATCGCAGTAGGAACGGTGCATCATATTCTACACGAAGAACTGGGCATGAGAAAGCTGTCGGCGCGATGGGTGCCGCGTTTGCTCATACCGGAAAAGAAGCGCAAACGTGAGACCACATCGGCAACGTGTTTGGTGCTGTTTCAGTGCAATCCAGCGGAGTTCTTGCGTCGTTTCGTGACCGTCGACGGTACACACCAGAGACCAAGGAACAGTCGAAACAGTGGACTTCACCCGGCGAACGTGCTCCGAAGAAGGCGAAGACTGTTCGATCGGCCGGAAAGGTGATGGCCACCGTTTTCTGGGATTCACAAGGTGTGATCCACATCGATTACCTCGAAAAGGGTAAAACAATCACGGGGCGCTACTATGCTGACTTATTGGGCCGATTTGACGTCGAATTGAAGAAAAATCGGCCCCGCTTTGCGAAGAAAAAAGTGCTGTTCCACCACGACAACGCGCCGGCTCACACCTCCGCCGTCGCCATGGCCAAATTGGTCGAATTGCGCTATGAATTGCTGCCCCATCCACCGTACTCTCCAGATTTGGCCCCCTGTGACTACTTTTTGTTTCCAAACCTGAAAAAATCACTCGCCGGTAATAGATTTGGGTCGAATGAGGAGGTCATCGTCGCCACGGAGGCCTATTTTGCTTCCCTCGAGAAAATGTATATTTTTTGACGAGTTAAAAAAGTTAGAGCATCGCTGGGCCAAGTGTATCGAGCTTGAAGGAGATTATGTGGAAAAATAAATTGCAACCTTTCCAAAATTTTCGTTTTTCTTTTGTAGGCTAAGTACTTGTTGAATGACTCTCGTAACTGGCCCATTGGAAGCCAATATTAATCAAATTATAAAGAAAAAAGTGCTGATAAGAAATCATCTAACTAAAAAAAATTGTTTTTCCAAATTTAATTTAGTGTAGCATATTTTTTTTTATATGAATATTTCGTAAATTCAAGTCCTATTTACCAAAAATCCGTTGCATAAGTGTTAATTTTCATGATGCTGTTTTTTTCTATGCCTAAACATTATCCTGTTTATATATAAAACCAATAATTTGATCGTTTATTATTAACATTTATCTAAATTCGAAAGTATAGAGTTGTTTTTTTGGCTACAAATTGAAAAATACGAGTATGAAAAAAATTTTTGAAATCTCTTTCAGGTAATTTATTTCTATTTAAAAATTTGAACTCACGCATTTAGTTCAATATTTCTTGGACAGATCTGAAAACTTTGAACAAATCTTACTTCGAAGTTTAAATTATCTTTTCATATAAGTGATTACCTATTTTACAAAAAAAATTTGATTAAGGTTAAAATTTTCCATTTTATACCAAGGATTGGCGTCCATTTGATGAGCAAAATTACCATATATGGGGCCCTGAAAAACCACAAGTGACTGTGAAAAAGCTCTTGTATCCCCGAAAAGTGATTGTCTGGTGCGCATTTTGTTCTGAAGGTCTCAATGCTAAACCTTTTTTGGAGATACCATTACTATCAGTAACGGACCCCTTAAACTTATAGATTGAAATCTGGTCTATAAGCAGTTTTAACACAATGGCACCTTAAGCCACACAATATGACATATTTTGACCTTATTTCGCAAAAAAATATGACATATTTTGACCTTACTTGTAATTTTAGGACAGAATCTTTTCAATTACCTTCCAAATCATGTGATTTGATGCTTTTAGTCATTTTTTTTATAAAACTATGTGAGAGATCTATTATATATGTAAAAAATTTCTAAATTTAAGAGTATTTGAAAGCTGACATCCATCCAAGTAATAGGCGAATTATAATGCTAAATATACTAAAATGATTGAAATGACTGCAAAATTGATTTGAACGATCCCATCTTTCATAAATAATGGATAAATAAACAATCGTTGAAGTTGGCAACATTGATGATTCCATTTAATGGCAATTTAAATAATAATTTCCGATATAAATTTATGGGAATTATTCTTTTTAAATCGCTTTTTTTACATAATAAATATTTTAAACATGATATTAATTTCGCTAATATTTTGACAAAAAACTGCTTAAATCAGTAAAATAATCTGAAAAAAATAGCCAATTCAAAACCAACACCATAAAATTACCTTCAAATAAATAATATTGCAGATGCCATAAAATCAATGACGACCAGTGTAATTATTAGAATATACTCAATAATATCAAATAATAGCGTTCAAATTTCAAAACTAAAACTATTCCATATTGGTAATTTTAAAGTTAATTTATGGATAAATATTGTGTAAAATTTTAAAAAACTTTTTTTTTTTAAAATTGCGCAATTATAAAATATGAAATATTGTTTAAACCAGTCGATGAGTATTTTTCCGTTGCTTACACTTATTCACATATTTGGGTTTGTACAAATTATTTCAATTTCAGTTCTTATAAATTATATGTAAAAAAGCTGAAAATAAATATGAAGCAATATTTTTTGGTAAAATTAATTCGAATTTTAATATTTTTGAAATTTGTACAGGTGAACATATCTACAATATCAGATTCTATAAGTTTCTAACTATTCTACTATTCCAGGCAAATCTTGTGCCAGTATATCGTAGAGCTGACTGCCAATTTAACGAAAGATTTTTCTACAATGGAACTTGTAATCTCAAACTTATTAATAGATATGAAGCTTCCTTTTCGATGATAGGCATAATGAAAGATTATGGTCCAAATACAATTGTGTGTTGAAATTGATCATAATTTGTTATTATTTTAAATGAAATTTTTATTATTATATTTTTTTTTAGATAGAAACGAAACTGTTCAAAAAGGATATAGTATTTCGTCAATTTTTAGTTAATTTAAAAGAAGATTTTTGTGCTTTTATGGAAGGTAAACCATCACCTATCCTATTCGTATTTATGCCACTCGTAATAAAATATTCCAACATAAATCATACATGTCCATTTCGGGTAAATTAATTTTCTTTTACTTATTCAACAAAAAATTATGTTTAATTAAAAATAAAAAATTTTTTATGATATAAATTTTAAATACATACATTTTAGGAAAATATTATAATACGAAATTTACCATTATTGCCAAGTCTACAATTTCCAAGTGTACTTCCGCCAGGTTTATACAAGTTTAAAATAAAACTGTTGAATGACTCAGTAAATTACTATTTTCAAATTAGTATACATTTTATAATGAAAACTATGCTTTCCAAAAATAATTTGACAAGAAAGTAAACATGTTTGTATTTATTTGTTTTTGATTTGAATTTAATTAATTAATAGTATTTTAAATAGCAGCATAATAATATGATGTTTTTTTCTTCAAATTTTATGTTCGTTTCAACTCTTTTTGGTTGTGCTCAAAGGTTTGAACTAAAGTTTAGTTTTTGCCACTCCGTTGCACTCCTTGGACTTTTAAGAGTTTTTCATCTAAGGTAATAAAAAAGAGTCACACGGACGAAAAGGAATCACTTGATTTCACTTGAAAAGGAATCACTTAAATTTGTAATATACGTTTTGAAGAGGCTATCAAACAGGGTATGTGGAGTTGAAGTCTGCACTGTTGCAAGACCGATTTTAGTAATGCCAGTCTCAGTGAAAATTATTTAGTTTCTTTTTTAATATAAATATAAGAATTCATTGATTATATACCAGGTGCATAAGCTTAACTCCGCTGTTTGGTCATAGATGGGAACGCCATAATTTTTTTTTATCAGTTTGACATCTGTCAACATTAATCAGTGTACATTGTCAGCAATTTCGTACAACAACATATATTTTTCCTTTGGTAATCATGTCTAGTTTTGTGCCAGAAAAAGAGCATATACGGGAAGATCTGCTTTTCTGCTTCAATTTGAAGAAATCGGCTGCCGAATCGCATCGAATGCTTATGGAGGCCTATGGTGACAGTGCTTATGCTGAAGACGGCAGTTTTAACTTGTGGGACAAGAAACGTGAAAATCGGCCTAGGAAGGTTGAGGACCATCAATTGCAGGCTCTTTTGGACGAAGACGATACTCAATCGTAAAAAATACTCGCGGAGCAATTGAGTGTTACTCAACTAGCCATTTTCATGCGTTTGCGTGCCATGGGGAAGATTGTAAAGACCGGAAAATGGGTGCCGAAAGAATTGAACGATAGGCAGATGGAGCGACGCCAAAACACATGTGAAATCTTACTCGCCAGACAGAAAAGAAAGTCGTTCCTGCATCGGATTGTGACAGACGATGAAAAGTGGATATATTTCGAGAATCCTAAACGTACGAAATCGTGTGTTGATCCCGGCCAACCATCAACATCTTCCCCAAGACCAAATCACTTCGGACGGACGACGATGCTGTGCGTTTGGTGGGATCACCTGGTGACACTGTCAATGTCCATCGCTACCACTAATAACTGATCAAAATGCACCGTGCTCTGCGTGAAAAAAGGATGGATTATCAAAAAAGACATGACTAGCTGATTTTCCTCCACGACAACACACCATCACACACGTCAAAAATGGTCCGAAACTACTTGGAGACACTCAACTGGGTGGTGCTACCCCACCCCGATTATTCACTAGACCTGGCCCCTTCCCACTACCACCTGTTTTCGTCGATGGGTCACGCGCTCACTGAGCAGCACTTCGATTCTTAAGAAGACTTCCGAAAATGGCTTGATGAGTGGTTTGCCTCGAAAGAGAAGGAATTTTTTTGGCGTGGTATCCACAAATTGTCCGAGAGATGGGAAAAATGTATAGCTAGCGAGGGCAAGTACTTTGAATAAATTTTGTTTTTGCTTTCTATGAAAAACACATGTTTTTTTTGACTAAAAAACCGCGGATTTAAGCTTATGCACATGGTACTACACAAATTCAAATAACTGTGAGCTTCCATATTTGCTGGTAGATTTGTATAGCAACTCTACACCAATTCTACGAAAATAAACCAAAATATTATCGTTTAACGAAAAAATAATATCGAAATTATCATCAGCAAAGCAAAATAATAGATAAGTAATTTTTGATTGCACACTTGATTATATGGGAAACAATTTTGAATAGATTTCGAGCAAAATTTAATTCAACTTTTTTTCGACAGAAGATAATATGTTTCCAATATAATTATTTTGAGAAAAATTCAAATCTTTTATAAAAGCATGGGCTCTACTTAAAGCCAAACAACTCATATGAGTGCTGTTCGTAGTCTTTAATGTTCAAGTAAACAGCAGCTCTTCCGTTTGTTCATACTTTCCTTTGGTTGCTTTAATATCTTCAATATGGATACATCGATAAATTGACCAAATTCAATTATTCTATTAGATAGTCATTTATCTGTAGTAGAAAATTTAATAAAACTAGGTAGAGAAACGGAAACTTTTCTATTCCAAGCACACGAGATAAATGATTCAATTATGCTTGAATATCATCTCTTAATAGAAATTTATTGATGCCCAATCAGAATATAATAACTCAACATTTTATTATAAATAGCATCTCATCAATAAATATTGTTATTATTTTGATTTTTATAAGATTGCAAGTAAATAAATTTCATTATTAAATAAAAATATTGTGTGTTGGTGTAAAAAAAATATATTTTTCACATTTCAAAAACAAAACTTCATGTAGTGCTCAATTCATATGCTATTTGATAGAAATACTTTGTTAAAATCAAAAACTTTTATTATTCGTTGAGATGTATAATATAATAATTTAATTATTTTCTGAAATTTAAAAAAAAAATTCATTCATATCCCTTTTTTGCCATTATAGGCCAAATACAACTACAAAGTTCCTGTCCCTATTCGCAGCATGTAGGAATAAATGTTAATTTTCATTAATATTTATGCCTAATAATTGTTTCCTACTATGCCTAAATATTATATTGTTCAGATATTATTATATAGCGTTATTGGATCGTTTGAAGAAAGAAATCGCTAAGAAACGGCCTCATTTGAAGAAGAAAAAAGTGTTGTTTCACCAAGACAATGCACCGTGTCACAAGCCGATGAAAATGACGGTCAAACTCTATGAATTGGGCTACGAATTGCTTCCCCATCCACCGTATTCTCCAGATCTGGCCCCCAGCGACTTTTTCCTGTTTGCAGACCTCAAGAGAATGCTCGATGGCAAGAAAATTAAGACCGATGATGAAGTGATTGACGAAACTGAGGCCTATTTTGAGGCAAAACCGAAAGAGTACTATAAAAATGGTATCGAAAAGTTGGAAGATCGCTATAATCGCTGTATCGCCCTCGAAGGCAACTATGTTGAATAATAAAAATGAATTTTGCAAAAAAAAATATTTTTACTGTGTTATCTTATAAACTTTTTAGCCGAACTTAAAACCAATAATTTGATCGTTTTATTAAAAACATTTATCTAAAAGCTGAAAGTAAAGGGTTTTTCAATAAGATTCAATTGATTTCTAAGTGACATTCCAGGCATTTGTAATATGTCATGATCTGTCATTTTTTTTCATTGTATTCAGTAATGTCTACAATTTTATCATGGAGAGATATACACAAAAACAACGTTTATAAATTATTCAATTTTATTATCAAAGTAATCGTTCTCCAATTGCAACTTTTCGTGCGATTTTGCCATTTCATGGTCGTAATAATCGTCCAACCGTGCTCGCTATTTGTCGAATTGTTAGCGTACATTTCCCTTACATAATGTTCAAGTGCCAATAAGACAAAGAACCGCTCGAAGTAATGAAAATATTGCTGCCGATCAGGCAAGTGTTGCTGAAGACCGCAATTTATCGATCCCAAGAAGTTCTCAAGAATTGGGGACTGTCTCAAACCACAACCTGGCGGATTTTGAGAAAGGATTTGGGCTTGCATCCGTATAAAATTGTTATCACTCAAGAACTGAAGCCATTGGACTACCGTAAACATCGTGAATTTGCTGATTTTGTATTGGAACAACTTGAAAACGAAAAGCATGTTCTCCGATGAGGCTCACTTTTATCAGAGTGGTGCGGTAAATAAACAAAACTGTCGATTCTGGTGCGAAGAAAATCCACAAATTATTCATGAACACCCATTACATTCACTTAAATTGACAATTTGGTGTGGTTTTTGGTCTGGTGGAATCATCGGTCCGTACTTCTTTCGAAATGAAGCTTGTAACACCGTTACTGTCAATGGAGAGCGGTATAGATCGATGATAACCAACTTTTTATGGCCGAAATTGGAAGAAGTTGATCTTGACAACATCTGGTTCCAACCAGACGGGGCTACGTGCCACACAGCACATGCAACAACCGAATTATTGCGAGAAAAGTTTGGAGATTCGACTATTTCAAGAAATTGTGACATTGAATGGCCTCCAAGAAGTTGTGATTTAACACCATTAGACTATTTATTGTGGGGTTATTTGAAGTCATTGATCTTT
Organism: Atherix ibis; assembly: GCA_958298945.1. Classification (NCBI taxonomy): domain Eukaryota; kingdom Metazoa; phylum Arthropoda; class Insecta; order Diptera; family Athericidae; genus Atherix; species Atherix ibis. The sequence goes on from OY282606.1 coordinate 32,546,230, forward strand.
AGTAATAAACCTGACTCTCTTCAAGCTTTAGAAGTCAATATTGAACGTGCCATTCATGACATACGACTTGATTTAGTGGAAAAAGTCCTCGAAAATTGGGTTCATCGAATTCGTTCCTGCAAAAGAAATCGTGGAGGCTACACATATTTAAATGACGTTTTATTCAGAACTTAATTGTATGGATTTTACTTCACATTAAATAAAAAACATTTGAATTTCCTTAACAAGTAGTGTATTTTTTTTAAAAAAGAAATCATATCACTCTTATTCGAAAAACCTTTATTAAGTAATTTTAGCTATAAATTGAAAAATATGGAAAAAATTTGCAGCATCTTAAATTTGGTACGAATTAAATAAGAGCTGAACCAAAAAAAGTAACTTTACTAAAGGTGAAAAGGTAATTGGCTGTTGCTCTATTTTGGAGCAAATCGTTTGCAAAAATATTAAAAAAAAAAACAATTATTATTAATTATTGACAACTTCAAAATGTGCTGTGGACGATTGCTTCTAAGTTCCAAATCTTTAAGTCGCAGTGCCGCCGAAAGCTCTGGGGTAATCCTGAAGCAATGCAGTAGTTCGATTATGGTTTGGAGTTGCTTTGTTGGGGATGAAGTAGGAACCTTTGTTCGAATTGATGTAATTTATAGATACGAGTCGTACTGAAATATTAGATTATAATAATCAAAAAAATTATAAAGGACTTCCCTAGAAAATAAAAAATAATACATGACCAACAAAATCAACCAACTATAATCCCATGGAAATATTATGGGATTAGTAGGCAAAAAGAGTTGGGAAGAACTATTCCATTTTTCAAGGATACGATAAAAACACAATCACTTCCTATAAACTAGATTTTTTGACGTAAAAACAATTTCCTTGTTTTATTTAACAATTTCTTTTAAAATCGATGGTGGTCCAAATTTTTTTCTTCACGGAATATAATTAATTCTAAGTTTGTTGGAATGATTCTAATCCAGAGAGCATGGTCATCACACTAGAGCCAAACATCAATTTATGGTCATCACACTAGAGCCAAACATCAATTTATGGTCATCACATTAGAGCCAAACATCATTTTTGACAACTTCTATTTCTAATGAAATATTTCAAATATAATTTTCTATAATCAAACCAATTCTGATACGTGCATTAGATTTAATAAAATTAGTCAATATGGAAAAATGGCCAGTTAAATTAATTTATCTTAAATTGCTTACGTCATAAAAAATACACGTGCAAATTTTAAGGTAATAAAAAAATGTTCTCTGCTATCGTAAAACACTTTTGCTGCTATTAAAAAAAATGTTACTTTGTATCTATTTCATATTTTAAGAAAATCAATTTTATTTATTTATTTGAAAGATTTTCAAAAATTACTTTCTTATAAAAAGTAAATATTCAAAGAAGTAATTCAAAATTGTTAAGACTGTTTACTTATATTTTAGTTTATTTTTTCAAGCACAAAATAATCACTTTTATAATTTAACCCTGACCCCTTACCTTCAATTCATCTGATACCTTTTGAAATTTGCAATTATATTTTTTTTACAGCAATACAATTCAGCCCATTCAGATATTCAGTTTACAGTATTAGATATCTTTTGTAAGTGGAATTACATTGAAATGGAAATTGTGACGTAGAATATATACCACGAGATAAGTTCAAAAGTAAAAAAATAAACTATGAGCATATAGTTGGAGAAAAACCTAAAGAAAATAAGTTAAAAAAGGCGAATTTTTGGCAAGCATCCAACACCAAATATAAATCCAAGTATGATATAATACTTCTATGGTATCATAGTTGAATATTTCAACCCTTTACAGCATTATGTCTAAAAGCGGCCAATGCCACTGCCACTATTAATATACAGAATGCTTCTGATGGCATTTCTGTATGCTAGGAATATGCAAGCATGTACGAAGATACGTTGTTGGGGAGCTAGTGTACATCTACTTAGATTGTGCCCCAAATGCAGCATCAAACGATGTTACCTTCTAAAAGAATACAAATACTACCGTTCTCGAAACTTTTCCAGAATTTCTCTATAGACCTAATAGGTTTTAGCATTATTGCTTATACACTAACATCAGATTTTAGCTTTAAAAGTATGTACATACCCCCCATGTTCTCGTTACACATATGTTTATATAATATTTATGGTGTAAGTGGTAGTCATGCAGTGAACATTCTATCGTTCTGTTATGATAAAGAAACTATCAATATTGTGATATCATTCAAGAAAAATTTTAAACATGTGGATATTATATAATTTATTAATTTTAAAAATAAAACTACAAAAATACAAAAATATTTTATTTAGAAAGTTTTCTAAATAACCATTAATATTATAGGAGTTTTGATCAAAAATTTTAGTTGGGCTAGAAACAATTTATTTTCTATCAATAATAAAGCAATTTTGGTTCTTTAAGAAAAAAGAACAAAAAAGTTCGATAAATATTTTTTCAATAATAAGCAATTTTGGTTCTTTAAGAAAAAGTAACAAAAAAGTTCGATAATTATTTCGTCCATTCTCATCCTTTTAAATGTTTACGCGAATCATAGCTTGCATGTTATCCCCTCGTAAAACGTGCAGTACAAGTTTCAACATTCAACATCAAAAACTGATGAAAATGTGAAAAAAACTGAGGGCTCTTGTAAGAGGTCAGACCATCATTAACATTAAAGGTAATATTGGGTTGGTGCAAAAGTTATGCCCCTTTTTTATGATCCTAGGTAAAAAAATTTTTTCTTCAGAAATGATGAATAGTATCTTCTTTTAAATGATTGCATTATATAAAGGATGCTTTCCCTCAACTTTCTATTCAGTTTTGGCCTGGTCAGAGTACAGTGAAGAGCCCTTGTATTGTTTCAAAATGTCGGTCGATAAAGTGCATTTACGTCATTGTTTACTTTATGAATTCCGTAAAGACAATACCGCGAGTGTGGCAACCAAAAACATTTGCGAAGTGTATGGAGCAGATGTCATCAAAGTTCGACAGGTACGAAAATGGTTTACAAAATTCCGATCGGGGGATTTTTTACTAATTGATAAACCACGTACCGGGTGGCCATTGAAGTCTGATGACGACAAAAGTTAAAAGTCATAATTGACACCAATCCACGTCCAACCACCAGCGAGATCGCGTCGATCATGGGAGTCAACCAAACAACCGTATTAAGGCATTTGAAGCGTATGGGGATGGTTTCGCGGTACGACGTTTGGATACCTCATCAATTGTCGGCTACCAATTTATTAGATCGTGTTTCAACGTGCGTTGCTTTGAGTGCGAGACAAAAACATGAACCTTTTTTGCATCGTTTGGTAACGGGAGATGAGAAATGGGTCGTGAACAATAACGTTACAAGAAAAAGACATTGGACAAGCCCCATTAACAACTTCGAAAGCCGAAATCCATTAAAAAAAAGTTATGCTTTGTGTTTGGTGGGATTGTAAGGGTATTGTGTATTTTGAACTCTTGGAACGCAATCAGATAATTACAGCAAAATGATATTGTCAGCAATTATCCAAATTGAACATCGCCCTTCAAAAGGATTGACCAGAATTGGTAAACAGAAAAGGGGTAGTGTTTCATCACGACAACGCGCGACCACATGTGGCTATGATGAACCAACACAAGCTGAATTGGGATGTTATCAAGCATCCACCGTATTCTCCAGATCTTGCTCCTTCCGATTTTCATTTATTCCGATCACTGCAAAAAATTTTAAATGACAAAAAATTTGATACAATAGAGTAGGTAAAAACATCCCTTTCTACATATTTCGTATCAAAATCCAAGGAATTTTACACTAATGGTATTAATAAGTTGATAGAAAGATGGGAAAAGGTTATAAGAATGGATAGAAATTATATAATTGATTAAATAAATAATACAAATTAAAAAAAAAATGTTCAATTGTATATGTAAAAAAACGGTCATTACTTTTGCAGCAACCCAATAATTAGTGAGTTAATTTTGAAATATTTTTCGTCTCATCAGATTTGGGCTGAATATTTGAGTATGGCAAAAATGTGCTCCAAGGTGGTGAAAGCACAAATTCTTCGTGAACGTCCATTTGGAATTTTCGGTGATATTAAGCATTCTTTTTTAGAAAAAAATTAAAACAAGAAAAATCAGGATTTCAGCCAAGACTGGTAAACTGTAGAGCTAAAGACGGAAATATACTATCTGAAAGAAATGATATTATTAATAGATGGAAAAACTATTTTAGGAAACTTTTAAATCCTGAAACACCAAAAACAAATAATTGAAAATGAATTTTTACAATCATTTTTTTTTTTTTATAGTTTCATTTATTTATTATTTAGTAATAGTGGTGGTGGTGTTCATATGAAACTTACAACTAAAGAACCACTGTAGATTTTTATTTTTCTTAACCTACTGATTCACGATGGAATACTCTAGGTTACTTAAGCTATTATATTATTACAAGGTTTTTCCTAAGTCCATTAATATATTGAAATTTAAGTTTCTCTAATTATCTATTATATTTTTTTTTTTTAACATATACTACTAAAAATTTAAAAAAAACGTAGTCCATTTATTATTGTTTTTATATTATTACTTAGACTAAAAGAAAGAATTTACACCTAATTTACAACTACCCATACCCAAAACTTATAACTAATCTATAACCCTAGTGATATTTTGGTTAACCTTCGTCGATCCACCAGCATCGCGTTTTTGTTTTCTTTTTGTCTCTTGTCGATATTTCTGTGTTATATTGTAGAGTATTTATGTTTCTGCTGTTTGCAATATTCCTTGGAATTTTTTTGTCTGATGCTCTGCGTTTGGTGTGGAATAAAATTGGGATATTATTTGCGTCTTGGATATATGCGTGTTTATCCAAAAAGATGAAAGAAGCTTCAGGGGGTATGAAACCTGTGTCCATGCTATATTGAATGTACTGATCATCTGGATATATTGCATGTCCTATTAAGCTATTGTTTTCAGCAAGTTGCGCTCTGTTAAAATGTTTCCTGCAAAGAGAGATTATATGGTTATCTATCCTAATTATGTTTGCCCAGTTATAAATCGTTTTATTAGAGATATAGTGTTTGTAGTTTGTGTTTGGCTTTCGGTATTTTCCAAGGCATGCTCGAAGACATTTCCTTTCGTAAATTCTAAATTTCTCCATTAGTGACGCGCTTACGTTGTACCAAATTTGGCTACCGTAACATAGTATTAGTCTGATTATAACCTGATAAGCGATAATTTTGACTCTGGAAGAAATGAGTCTTGAATAAAACAGTTTGTTGGCGATCCTAAACGCTTTATTTGCTTTTTCAAGAGCTTCTTTAATGTGGTCGGTAAAGTTTAAGTTATTTTTGAACCATATGCCTAAGTAACGAACACAGGACTTGTTATTGCAAGTTTCGCCATTATCTGCTCTAATGCAAAATTGCTTCCAATTTTGCCGAACCGAGGTATGACACGACTCAATTTTATTTCGAAATAATATCGACTCACACTTACTATAGTTAATTCTTAAGCGCCAAGAGTTAACGAAGTCCTGTGTGATTTTGAACATTTTTTGCAGATTAGCTTGTATATTAGTTAGTTTGCGGTCAGCAGTGTACAATGTTATATCGTCTGCAAAAGCTAATGTAAATGTTTTACCTGGCAGGTTGTTCAGTTTCTTTAATAAGTCGTTTATGTAGATAATGAATAGCGTTGGTGATGTTACAGTTCCTTGTTGTAAACCATTGTTAATACTGTATTATTCTTTAATAAGTCCCCGGCTTTTTGATAGCTATTACTTTCGCTTCTTTCCAGCACGATGGAAAGTAATAATTGTTGAGAGCGTTGTTAAATATTGTGACGTAATCGAGGATAACTATATCAGTCAAATGCTTGAGGATGATATTTGGGATGTTGTCAGGACCTGAAGATGTTTTGCTCTTAAAATTTCTAAAACAATATATTGCTTTGTCGGAGGTGGTGAAGTAATTATCTGTTTGGTGTTCTTCAATATTATTCGCAATTAATTTATTTGAAAATTTTCTCACATTAAGAGAAATATGTTGTTGTTCAAACTGCCTCACTGTTTCTCGTATTTCGGATTTTTACAATCATCATACGATGAAATGATAAATACAATTAAAAATTTAAAGAGAAATAAAGCTTCAGGAGAAAATTCAATATGTGCGGAGTTTTTAAAAAATGCAAATGATTATTTTTACAATAGACTTCATAATTTTATTTGTAAAATATGGGAGGAAGAAAAAATTCCTGAAAATTGGAATTTAGGACTTATTATATCCATTCATAAGAAAGGTGACAAGCTAAATTATGAGAACTACCGGGAAATAATATTGCTAAATACGGCATATAAAATACTTGCATACATTATATCAGAAAGGTTAGAACCATATCCTGAAAATATATTATCAGATTATCAGTGCGGATTCAGACCAGGACGATCGACTATTGATCAAGCTTTTTGGTTACAACAAAGTATAGAAAAAGCATATGAATTCAATCTGGATCTACTCATGTGTTTTATAGATTACAAACAGGCTTTTGATAGCATAAAAAGAAGCGAAATAGTAAGAATTTGTGATGAGATTGGTATTCCTAGTAAATAAATTAGATTGATATTAATGACGCTCAAGAAAACGCTAACTCAAGTTATTATACAAGATAAAGTTTCAACTTCTTTCGAAATAACGGCTGGTGTATAACAGGGTGATGTCCTATCAACTAAAATTTTTTATATAATTTTGCACTATGCAATCATAAGCGATAATAATATTTTAAACAGAGCCACACAAACAGGATCATACGCAGATGATGTGGCAATAGTAGCTAGAAGTTTCCGAAATTTAGAACAATCTTTCGATAGTATAAATAGATCGTGTGAAAGAATTGGCCTGCAAATTAATGAAACAAAGACAAAATATATAAAATTATCAAGATCAAATGCTAGAAGAAACTTGCAACCAGTAAAAATCGGAAAATATAGTATAGAAAGCGTCAGCTGTTTCAGTTATTTGGGTATACAGGTGAACAACCAAAATGACACTAATAAGACCAGTTAACGGAAATTTGGACGATGACACAAGCTGATAAAGGGTTTTCGAATAAGAGTGATATGATTTCTTTTTAAAAAAACACACTAATTGTTAAGGAAATTCAAATGTTTTTATTTAATGTGAAGTAAAATCGATACAATTAAGTTCTGAATAAAACGTCATTCAAATGGCCTCCACGACTTCTTTTGCAGGAACGAATTCGATGAACCCAATTTTTGAGCACTTTTTCCAATAAATCAAGTTGTATGTCAGGAATAGCATGTTCAATTTTGTCTTCTTAAGCTTGAAGAGAGTCTGGTTTATTGCTAATGACTTCAAATAACCTCACAAATAATAGTCTAATGGTGTTAAATCACAACTTCTTGGAGGCCATTCAATGTCACAATTTCTTGAAATAATCGAATCTCCAAACTTTTCTCGCAATAATTCAGCTGTTGCACGTGCTGTGTGGCACGTAGCACCGTCTTGTTAGAACCAGATATTGTCAAGATCAACTTCTTCCAATTTCGGATATAAAAAGTTGGTTATCATCGATCTATAACACTTGGACGATTAATACGACCATAAAATGGCAAAAGCGCACGAAAAGTTGCAATTAGAGAACGATTATTTTGATAATAAAATTGAATAATTTGTAAACGTAGTTCTTGCGTATGTCTCTCCATGATAAAATTGTAAACATTACTGCATACATTGAAAAAAAATGACATTCCATGACATATTACAAATGGTCGAAATGTTGAAAATATTTGAGCGTAAAATATTAAGAAAAATCGATGGCTCAAGATTAGACGTAAACGGATTATATACCATAAGATCAAATGCAGAACTTTTAGAGTTAATGGATGGAGAGGACATTAGCAGAATGCCACAGGAAAGAGCTCAAAAATCTATTTTTAATGCGATACCAACAAATACAAGATATAGAGGACATCCTAGACAAAGATGGCTAGATAGTGTTGAACAAGACCTAAGAATTATTGGAGTATGAAATTGGAAATCAACAGCACAAGATAGGCACCGTTGGAGACAGATTGTAAAAGAGGTCAAGGGCCACCCCGGGCTGTAGCAGTAAAAGATGATGATGATTAAGCTCACCCCGGGCTGTAGCACTAAAAGATAATAATGATTGAGGAAAGTCGAGATATAGTGAAGAACGGGCCACTACTACTTGTCGACTCTCTAAGAACTGTAGGAGGGAGGCTCGTTCACGAAGAATTTGCGATTCCAGGAGAAACTGTACAGAACGTTTTAATAAAAAAAATTCTTAAGACACTCAGAAAAAGGGTTATTTATGTCAGATCGCGAATTTTAGACACTTACATGTACGACCATCATTGAAGATGCTTGGATGATCCACCATAATAATTAATAACATTGCTGCTCAAGGTAGTGTAGTTTTAGGCTTCATAAAGCGTTGGTCGAGAGAACTTTCCTGTGCTAATACCTCGGTGCACTTATATTGTTCCTTAGTAGACTGATTCTTGAGTATGCAGCTGTATTTTGGTTCCCCTTTCACAGTACTCATATTAAGCATATATCGTAGAATCGGTGCAACGTAAATTTGTTAGGTTTGCATTGAAGGATTTTCATTGGTTTGATTGTTTTAGACTTTCTCCTTACACATATCGGCTCAATTTGCTTCAAATCCCTACATTGGAAAAAAGACACCTCGTTTGAAGTCTGATTTCTCGTCATCTCTGAGTTTGGCACTTAAAGAACTGATGCGTGTGGGATTGATTATTTGAGTGCCGCTTTTCTCAACAAGTCCTCCCACTAGTATAGTCCAGGACTAGATCGTTCCTATAATATCTGATTGCAATGAGCGAATGAGTACGTGTATAAATAAAAATGTTCTTATATATGTTACTATGATTAGCATTAAAAGAGGCACTGCCCTAAGAAGAAAAATACTGTTTGTCGCCGTTTTTATGATGGTCACATTCATAAATAGTATTTTCACCTTATTAAGCTCTTACAAAAATAATATTTTTTATATCATTAAGCTTTTGAAAGAATTGTTTCTTTCAATCAATTGTGATAAAGAGTGTTTATAGAAAAATATTTGTTAATGATGAAAGAAGGATTGTCCATAAAGGGTCGAGTATATTAACCTCCAACATGATTGTGAAGTTAGGATGGATTTGATAAGTAGAAAATGGAGCAACATGTTTGTTTATTGTATTTTTGAAGAAAAAAAAATTGTTTTTTTTAAATAGTTTTGAAGAAAAAACGAATAGATTCAACTGGTAAGTTCCGGTATGCACAATTGGCCAACAAGATGCAACGATTTACTGCAGCCTCCAGCCGCTGTGCTGTAGCATCTGGACTATCAGCACAACATATGAGGTAATACAGTGAAGTTCCATCAATTAAGTCCTTAATTACTCGCATTTAATAATAACAAGCTTAATAATTGAAAATTACACTTAAAAAAATTGTTGTAATTTTCTCTAACATATTGTTTTAGTTTTTACTCTAAAAAAACTTCTTTAAAAACTGATTTTGAAAAGTTTTCTTTACAATTCTTAATGATAAGATTATCTTGAATTTCTAATATAGTTTTCAATCAGACCACTCCACAATGGTTATACTAAGGCTGGTACTCCTCTTGGTCCACTTCTATATAATATTTATACCTACGACATCAAATACTAATTCCAAAATTATCATAGCCACCTATCCGCATGTTAACGCAATTATTGCTTTCCATTCAAATATCCAATCAGCGTCCAGCAATATATAATCTCATATCCAAAATTTTCAACACTGGCTTACAAAATAACAGAAAAGTGTCCATGTTACCTTCACCATATGCAAAAATCCACATATCCCTATATACGTGTACCTTAATGCTAATATTATTCCACTATTGGATAAAGTACCATAGCTGGGACTAAACCAAAACAAACATGGAACCTTCGCATGTGATTATAAAAACTTGAACTTAACAGAAATTAAAAAAAACTGCTTAGACTACTGAAAAACCGAATAAAGTTATCACAGATTACCAAACTTTTAATTTACAATACAATTTTAAAACCAATTTGGACATACGGTATTGAACTCTGGGCTTCCATTTCTTCTCGAATTAAACCCCTTCATTCTAAAAGGAGGGTTCATGATCCATTCGAATTTGTAACAAAGTTATTTATCGTGACTTAAATTTTCCATTTGTTCGTGATTTATGAGTTGCTCCTTATAAAAAGCTTTTTTTCCGATTATACTATTATGATAAACTCCTTGTTTTAAAAAAGCCTGTCCTCTATTAGAAAAGTTGCTGATTTAGTTTTCATATACCAACTTTTAAACTCGAAAATTGACTGTCAGGTACTTACAAATAGGGTTTCGTTTATACGGCTGAATTATAACTTAAGAAGATTGCCTCTTCCGTGTGTGTACTTTTGTTTATAGCTGTAAGGAATTCAACCTTACTACTACTAAAAGCTCTTTGAAGAAAATTTTCTTCTCTCTCCCTAACCTGAAAGCTGGTTTTTTCTTACATTTTTTGGAATACTTTGTTTAACTTGCTATGAATTTTAATAGTTATTTAAGTCCTTTTTTTCATCTCTTCTTTTTACCATGTTATACTTCATATAGATCGGTGAATATATTCCTACATTTCTTCCTAGCATTTGTTGGGATATTCCTTACCATTTATTATTGAAAGTTGTCTACTGCGAGTTGAAGTTTAAATTAAATTAAATTAAATTAAATAAATAATAACGCCGCTTTATTTATGAGTATTTGTCAGAAAATATGATTCTTCTGATCCCACCTCTGTATTCAACAATGTATATCTCCCCAAGTAAACTACTTTAGAGTAGCTAACATTGACGTACGAGGGTCGTTCCTTAGAAAATCCAAGAAATTGCGCTTGTAGTGCCGGTAAAGATTTTTGTTGTTGTAAGTAGCATTATCAACAGGAAAACTGTCAAAATCGATGTATAGCGTAGGTCAATTTCTATCGTCGATTAAAGTTTACGACATTTATTTGTGCATAACAATGGAAAAAAGCGAGTTTAGGGCTGTCATCAAACATCTCCATTTGACAGGCTTAAGCCCGAAAGAAATCAAAGCCGAGTTGGATGCAGTTCATGGCACATCTGCACCTGTGTTTGCGACGGTACACAATTGGGTGAATGAATTTAAACGTGGCCGTTCAACCACAAAAGATGAACATCGTTCAGGACGCCCAGTTGAGATGTCTACTCCTGAAATCATCGACAAAATCCACGATCTGATTTTGAACGATCGGCGAATTAAAGTGCGCGACTTAGTTGAGGCCACGGGCATATCACAAGGTACAGTCGCTTCAATTTTGCATGAAAAATTGTCTGTGAAAAAAATTTCGGCAAGAAATTGCCGCGTTTGCTCTCAGAGGAGAATAAGCGCAATCGTGTAGTGGACTCTGAGGCTATGTTGGCACTCGTTCATCTCAATCCTGCCGAATTCCTTCATCGATATGTCACTGTGGACGAAACCTGGATACACTACTACACTCCAGAAACGAAGAGACAGTCATCACAGTGGATTTTCAAGGGTGAACGGGCTCCGAAGAAGGCAAAAACTGTGCCATCGGCCGGCAAGGTAATGGCCACGGTCTTTTGGGATTCGCAGGGCATCATTTTTATCGACTACTTAGAAAAAGGAAAAACAATAACAGGAGCGTAGTACGCGTCATTATTGCAACGGTTGAGCGAGGAAATCAAAGAGAAACGCCCCCATCTGAAGAAGAAAAAAATCCTCTTGCATTAGGACAACGCGCGTATGCACACCTGTGCTGTTTCCATGGCCAAAATTGTGGAATTGAGAATGGAATTGTTGCAGCATCCCGCTTATTCACCAGATTTGGCCCCGAGTGACTATTTTCTCTTCCACAATCTGAAGAAATGGCTTGGCGGACGACGGTTCACTTCCAACGAGGACGTCATTGCTCAAACGGATGAGTATTTTGCAGAACTTCCGAAATCCTATTTTTTGGACGGGATAAAAATTTTGGAAAAACGGTTGGAAAAGTGTATAGAGCTAAAAGGAGATTATGTTGAAAAATAAAAAATTTTATTTTCCTTTCCATTTCCACTTTAATTTCCTAACTCCAATATCCTTTACCGCCAAATGGCCTTTTCAGTATCGCGACATTAAGAATATACATTTCAGTAATAATGTTACTTAAAATGATAATTTAAAAAAAATAGAGAAAATATTAAATGATATAAAAACAAAATATGAGGCAAAATAGATGATTTAAAATATATTGTATAATAAAGGTTTCCAAATAAACCTTAATAAATCCTTCAATGAATTATTGACAGAATAAATTTATATGTTTTTTCTTTTAACTAAGAAAAATAATATTATAAGTAAATAAACATTTCAGAAATTATTGTATTTGTAGAAAAAGAAAATTTGTTTAAAACGTTTATTACCATAACAGAACCTTATTGTATGTTACATTTCGAAAACAGGATATTTCTGAACATGATACATTTTATTCTACTATACACATATTGAACAATTCCCATACAAATAATAGTTTACAACTTTAGGGTGGCTAAAATAACAAGTAATTTATCTTCAATTACAAGCGTAAACACATTTCAGAAACCATTACAAGAACATATATCAGTCAAAATTCAATTGTTTTTGACAATTTTTATATATATTAGCCACATTTATCGATTATGTCATTTATTATTGATCCACTAATTGGTTAAACAATATTTTATTTGGTTGGAGTTTTTGTATAAATCATTTTACTAAAATCTATCATTTGATCGATTTAAAAGATTATAATTCCAATGTTATAATATAAGAAAATTCATTTAAAAAAACTTAAGGAAACATTTTTAATTAGATTATCTAATTTCATAATTGTTTATTTACTTTTTGAATATATTTTTCAAATATTTTTATTATACTGAAAGTTTAATACTTAATCCTCTGTTCAAGAATTTAAAAAAAATAAACCATCTATTCAAAACTTTATAAAAAATCTTCTCCAATATTAAAGTCAACAATTTGAAATGTATTGAATTTGTTTTTGAGCTTAATTTATATTTATAAAATACTAGGCCGTAATCTTTGTTCACAGTATTTGAGAAAAAAAATATTAGCCTCAAAATCATACAAATTCTATACAAACAGAATAGGTGTATTATTTATCACCGAATGATATGTACAAAAATATGTGCAAAAAATGGAATAAGAAATAATAAAACGCAATAAATATGATGAAAATAAGCTTAAAGCTAATTTAAAATATTTCATATTAAATCTGGTATAGTGAAAACTTTTCCATAAAACTTAATTATTCACAAAAGCATAAAAATTTAAATATGAAAATATTATATTTTGTTTGAATATAAATTCAATTAAAATACACATATACGTATGAGCACTTTGAAACTTTTTCCAAATATAATTTACACGATATTTTTTGTTGTTGAAATAAATTAAATATTTACTTTTTAAAAACTTTAATAAATTTTGGCTTAATTATTTTTATATCAAATTATTCTAAATGAGTAAAATTTATAAATATATCCCAAACTTTTTTAGAAAATAATATTTTTTAATGTTTCTCTACTAAATAATTTTTTTTTTTTAATTTTGTATATTATTAATTTTTATATATTATTTTCATATAAAAATAGTTTTATGTTCTTATACAATTAGAAATGATTTTGCCTAAAAACAAACATATTTCAAAATAAGCTTTTCAAGTTTAATAGGATTTCACCTCCGTTAAATAGAAAAAGATCTCAATCATTTTTCATTGCTACTATTAATCAAGATTATTACTCCCAAAAAAGTTACCAACATTTTTTCGCTCCACCGAACTTCAATTTTTACATCAAATTTGATATCATAACTTATCAAAAAAAAAAAAGAAGACAAAAACAAAAGCTAAAATAAAAATAAAATTTACGAAAGCTAAATATTGTTTAAAAAAACCACTGCTCATCTATCACATCAGTCATAGACTTTTAATGAGGAAAAAATATAAAGCATTATTTTTGCTATTCTAGGATAACGTTTTGGATGTATTCCAAAATAATTTAATGTTTCTCTAAAAGTACCAGCAATTGCCATTTACTCAGTTCAAGTATTTACTTGACAATATCTTTTTATATTGTAGTTAAATCGAAAGCAATCTGATTTTAATTTATGAAAAATAAGTCAAATTAAAGTCATATTCATAAATACAATAAATTAGAAGTAAGCTAAAAAAATATGCTGTAACTATTTTTAATATATTTTTGAATATTTATAATATAAATAATGGATAGATCGATAATTTATTTGTAAAAAAAAATTATTTTTGTGTCTTCTTCTCAGATAATATTGTTATAAAATCTACTTTCCAAAAAGTAATTTTCATCATTTAATAGTACCACATAATTGAACGTACTTTTTTTTATAGATTTTATACGTTTTTTAATTTTGAAGATATCAGTAAGATTTCTCATCTTTGGGGGAAAAGTGACATTACCATTAAGATATATGAAATATAATGATTTGAAACGGAGAGTAAAAGTTATGTGGACACATTTTTGTTCATTTATTTTTATTCTTGACTTTGTTAACTGATTTTAGAGGATATTAATTTTGAATAGAAAAATTTTAGGAGAAAAAAAGCCGGAATTTATTCAGAAAATTAAAAATACAAGTTTAATCTATATTGTCCCTTTCAAAGTAATCCCCATAGACTTTAACACGCTTATGCCAGCGCTTGATCCAATCCTCGAAACATTTTTTATATTCGGTTTTCGGTATGTCCATCAGAGCTTCCTGCGATTTTTCCATTACTTCCTCTCGGCTGTTGAAACGCGTTCCCCGTAATGGTTTTTTAACTCGATTGAACAGAAAGAAGTCACAGGGAGCCAAATCAGGTCAATTCGATGGTTGTTGGATGGTATTTGTTGCATTTTTCGTCGAAACATTACGAATAATGATGGCACTGTGCGACGGTGCAAAATCCACGAGTTTTCTGTCCACAATTCTGGTCTCTTTCGGCGAATTGCTTCATGCAAACGGCTCATAACGCCTAAATAATACTCTTTGTTTACTGGCAATAATTCATGATGCACCAAACCGTTGTGATCCATGAAAACCGTGAGCATTGCCTCCTTTTTTGACTGAAAACGACGTTGTTTTTTTGGTCTCGGCTTATTTGGTGAACGCCATTCACTTGCCTGATGTCTGGATTGTGTGTCGTACTCATAAACCCACGTTTCGTCTCCAGTAATGATCCTTTTGATAAAGGTGGGATCGGATTCGGCCTCGCTAATCATGTCTTTTGCGACGTCAATACAGTCTCTTTTTTGCATGAAATTGAGGTCTTTTGGCACCAACTTTGCTGCTACACAACGGAAACCCAAATCAATAACCAAAATGTCTTGGATGGATTCATAGGCAATGTTTAAGTCCTCCGCTATCTCTCTGATGGTTAATTTGCGGTTATTGACCAACATTTCTTTTACTTTATGAATGTTTTCGTCGGTTTTCGCTGTCGATGGTCTGTCGCTGCGTTCATCATCTTCAATTGACTCACGACCACTTTTGAACCGCTCGTGCCACTGGTAAACGACCGTTTTCTTTAGAGAATCGTTGCCAAAACACTTTTTTCATTAAATCCGTTTTTTAGGCAAAATTTAACACAAGTTCGTTGTTGCAAATTTAAATCCATTTCTAAAACTGTAATCAACAACAGATGTACCAACTTAACAAAAAAAACATAACTCAAATCTGAAAGGTGGGACCGCCACACTCCCATCGTTCCGGGAGCGATCAAGGTGGTATATGGTGAAGAAAGTGTTTGAGCAGATTGGAATATCTGAGGTATGATAATTGTAGAGAATGCAACCAAATAAACTTCCATGTGGGACACCACATATTAGAGCGAAGTGATTGTGGTACTAGGTAATATGAGTAAGATAGGACTGTTTCGAGTTTCCGGAGTAAACCTGGCTGCTAGATTCGATCAAGAGCTTGAAAATCACATCAAAATAATACTATCTATTTCTTACGAGAATGCAATAAAATCGAAAATTTTGTTTAAATTTAGTAATTCAAAATATTTAAAAAAAATTCTTTTTGAAAGATTATCTTACAAAAGATTTTTTTAGAAAAAAAAAATAATACTTATTAGATAATTTTAAAAAAAAAACTTTAAAAAAAAGATACTTTTCCAAATAATTTTCAATAATCTTTAAATCTAAAACTATATATACAAAAATTATCCTTTTTTATTGAATTAAGTAAGAAAAAAATATTCATCCTATAATTTAGTCTAGTTTAAAGTTTGAAGACGTGCAACACTATAGCAACAATTTTTAATGAGGCATTAATATTGCATGTGGAATATTTCCTTAAATTTATAATTGAATTATTTATCAGACAGAAATTTAACTTTTTTTAAACTCCACTAAGAATTGGAAAAAGTATTATTTTTTTTTATAAAAACATAATCTTATGTTGACATATAAGTTTTGTTGACAAAATATAAAATGTCAAATTGAAAATATTTTTTTTTTAGATACCTGTAAGGATTTTTATCAAACGACAGTTGAAATTTTTGAATATTTTTTTTTAACGACAGTTAAACTATTCAAGATGGACAGTATTTTAATTTAAAATGAAAAGATTTCTTTTAACTATAAAAAGTTAGGTGTATAACTTAAGAATGAGGGATTTTTGGGAAACTTTGAGTGTTTATTTTGAAAAATTGTTACAATATATTTTATTCAAAGTATTGTCCATCGGAAGCCACTACTTTTTCCCATCTTTCTGGCAACATATGGATTCCGCGCTAAAAAAACTGCTCCGGTTTTGAGGCCAAGAATGAATCGAGCCAATTTTTGAAGCCCTGTTCTGAAGTGAAGCGTATTTCGGTGAGGGCGTTTTGCATGGATTTAAACAAATGGTAGTCGGACGGAGCAAGGTCTGCGCTATAAGGCGGGTGAGACAAAACTTCCCAGCCACTGTTTTCTAAATAATTTTTAACCGGTCTTGCAACATGAGGCCGAGCGTTGTCATGATGGAAAATTATGGCTTCGTGTCTAGTCGCATATTCCGGGCGTTTTTCGGCCAATGCTCGCTTCAAACGGATTAATTGTGTTCGGTAAAGGTCGCCTGTGATCGTCTAGCCCGATTTCAATAGCTCATAATAGATCACACCTTTCTGATCCCACCAAATACAGAGCATTACCTTGGCGCCATGGATATTTGGCTTTGGCGTTGATTTGGCTGGTTGGCCGGGCTTCACATACGATTTTTTGCGCTTTGGGTAGTCGTCATGAATCCATTTTTTGTCGCCAGTAAAAACGACTTCATTTTCTGCCGTTCAAGCAGTATTTCGGACATGTAAAATCGCCTTTCAACGTCTCTCGGCTTCAATTCATATGGGACCCAATTTCCTTGCTTTTGGTTGAATCCTGCTGCTTTCAAACATTTTGAAATGGCTGCTTGAGTGACTCCCAATGATTTTGCAATTTCTTCTTGAGTTCGACAACAGTCTTCGTCGAGTAATGCCTCCAAATCTTCATTTTGGCTGACCTGGTCGTTCTTTGTCTTCCGTGTCAAAATCACCACTTCTGAACCGCACAAACCATCTTTAGCACATTGAAATCGATGGAACATATTCAGGATAAGCTTCGGTGAGCAATCTATGTGCTTCAGCTGCACTTTTTTTTCAAATTGAAGAAGTCAATCAACACTTTCCGCAAAAGGGACTTTTTTGGTACGAAATTCAACATTTTTGAAGCAAAAAAAACTTTGTTGTTTACACTATTTCGTTCAATGACTAATCGAGAATGAATGACAGATGTTTAACCTCCAAAATGCCATATGAGTTATTATTAACACAAACCATGTGTAAAAGTTATACCATCTGTTGTCAATCCCGCATTTTTAAGTTATACACCATACTATTTTTAATCTTTATTTTTTTTTTAAATTTGCTAAAACAAGAGTTAGTTTAGTTAATTCATTAAAAAATTCCTTTAATCAAAAAGCAGTTAATTACTTTGATTTTAACTAAAATTCACATAAGGAAAATATTGTTATACTCATAATTACTAAGTGCTATGGTTGCAGGTACTTTTATGCGCATTATAGACGATAAAATATTGCATTCTAACCAAAAGTACATAAAAGATTATGAAAGTATATAACCAATTCCATAATATGTTATGGAAGGGATATTGTGTTTTATTTTTGTCTACATTGAAACTTTTATGGAAAATATAAAACCATAATTTTCATGGTATTTACATCATTGCGATATTGTAAAAATTACTTTGTGCTCTTTTATGAAACCAAAAGCTCTGCTATTTAAAAATCATAATTTCTGCAAAAAATTCTAAAAATAATGAAAAATTCTCTTTAATTATATTTAAGTAATATTTAAAAAGGATATGTTATAAAATATGTTCCTTTTTCTTAGGAAGGCATATTTTCTTTTTAATGTTATTTATGAGTTTTTTAAATAAAATAATTCAGTTTAAATTACTTGCAAATTATACAACTAATAATAAAAAAATTCACAATTACGGAAGATCTTAGTAAAATACAATAATTATAACTTTTTTTTTTTTTTAATAATAACTATAAAAATTTTAAAATATTATATGAAATTCTTTAAAAAAAAAATTATTTTAAATTAGATTTTTGAGTTAAATAACAAACCCGAATTTATTTTTATAGCATAATTATAAATAACACTTTAAAAATACGATTTTTTTTGTACACTTAAATTTATTAAATTAAAAATGAATGACCGTAGTTACGCGATCTATATTAACCTAAATTTTACTTCCAACATTTTAAGGGCAACTTCGATTATCTATATTTAGTAATATTTTAAGTTTTCTATATTTTTAAGAAATATTTTGTTGAAAGCACCATAAAAGATTTTACAAGTTCATGATAACAAGATCTGATGAAATACCAAAACAAAAGCTTTCTTTATTTACGCAATGACATTAACTTGTTTGCTGTATTTTTGTTTTAATTATTACGAAAATACTACTCAAGATAAGAATTCCTTTAAGTATCTTTCCTATATAAATTCAGGAGATTATTAATAAAATCTCCCATCTTGGGATTTGTATTTTTTTTGTGACTCTTTCTAAGTGACACATTTGTAAAAAAGAAACGCAATTCTTCAGTTGCTATTCATTACGAGAGACAAGTACTTTTCCTTGATGAAAATACATACCTTGAATATATAAGGTAATTTCCATCAATTTAAATAATAAGTTCTATGTAAAAGATGCATCTAGGGACCAATTATTTCAAAAAGGTATCCACGCCTGTACGTAGTATAAATGATTTTTATATCCAAACACTTGAATTCTGCACATAAAATTCAATAGGAAAAATTTTACTTTAAATTTTTGGAAGTTTATAAAAGCAAATTTCAAATTGATTAAATTTACTTTAAAATGTTATTATAGTACTTACGATTAGAAGGTAAATTGAAGCAAATTGTTGTCTAGTTAAATTTAGGGAAAAATAATTATATTTTGTTGTTGTTGTTGTTGAGCAAATTCAATTAAAATTAGCTCAAATAAAAGTGCGTATAAAAGGTTCGATTTTTTTTCTACTCTAAAAAGGAGTACATAACCAAATATATATAATTGACCAGACTCTGATAAATTTTAAGTAACAACTTTAAATATTTCTATTTCTTATTCTGAAAGTACTTATTCTTAAATCTTAGAATAAGTACTTATCTTTGGACAAAATTTCATTTTTGTAATCATAAGAAACCTTCAGCAATGGGTGAGTTTTTGTGAAAAATACCTTGTGAATCAAATTGAATAGGGAGAGACACACTAACTTTTCGTAAAGTAACATTTGGGCCACGTACCAGAAACTCTAATTTCCTTTATAAACAACACATTTCAAATAAAATAATAATTTATGAATTTGTTTTGGAATTACAAATGCCCATTAATCATAACCCTGAATTTGTTCAAAGAAGTTGATGCTTTTCTTAATTTTCTATGATTTAGTATATCATTTACTAACTTAACCGCAAACTAAAATAATAAATGAAATTTTGGTCACTTTTTCAGAAAAAAATATAACTGAAATATTAACTAAATTTCAACTAATAATTCAAACAGGTATTCAAAGTATTAATAGATAATATATTAAGGGAAATGATACTTTAACAGAAAGGTAACTGATTCTAGAATTCATAGGAGTTACTATTGGATTGTTTTGAAGAATCATTAATTCTTATTAATTATTCTTAGTATTGTATCATTAGAATAATACCCATTTCTAAGAAAAATTATTTTTCAAAATTATATTACAAAGTTTCAACATGACTTTTCAATTAAGTAGTTTTAATTAAATATAAATGCCTGTAAATCCAGTTAAAAAATTCAACTACCAAAATTTTATAAAATTCCATTAGAAAAATATAACTTTTCAATAAATAATTCTAGCCATTTTGTATAATTAATTTTTATTAGTTGCTTTTCAGAATTTTCTTTGTAAAGTTTAAGAATTTTCTGCATAAATACAATTTACTGTGGAGCCCTAAAAGAAAAATTCATCAGAGCTTACCTTTTTGAAGGCCAAATGACAACACTAAATTGGGAAATTGTACGCTCTGGGAACTTTTTGCGCAATTAAACCAAAATTTTACGTGTTGTGTAGCTTGTCTCACTATTTTATTTTAAGTTAATTTTCATATAACAGAAGAGCTTAAAATTGATGATAACTACTTCTCCTTCATCATTTAAAACAAATAACGACCCAATAATACCTTTAGATAAAAATATTGGGTTGTTCGGCAGGTAATTTCGTTTTTTTTATACAATGAAATATTATTCAGTTTGATTCAATATCCTTTTCCATTTTCTGGCAATAGCATGATTTCACGCTCGTAAAATTTGTGTCCTTTGCTGGCAAAAAACTGATCCAAGTGATTTTTGACCCCCTCTGTTGAATTAAACGTTTTACCGTCTAAAAATTTTTGTAGAGACCGGAACAAAATAATAATCGAAAGGTGCTAGGTCTAAAGAATATAGTGGGTGTAGCAGTATATTCCATCCAAGCTCTAAAAGCTGTTGCCGTATGGTCAAACTTGCATGTGGTTTTGCATTATCCTGTTGGAACACTATACCTTTACTATTGACCAATTCTGAGCTTTTTTCTTTGAGTGAATCATTCATTTTGTCCAACTGATGACAGTACACTTCAGAATTGCTCGCTATATTACTCGGTAGAAGCTCAAAATAAACGATTCCTTTGAAATCCCACCAAACAGATAGCATAACCTTTTTTTGATGAATATGAGGTCTGTTCAAAAAGTATCGCGAATTTTGAATGTCCGCGGGTTACGTATATTCGATTTTCGATTTTTTTATGGTGTTATGTTGGTACTCATGTCTCTCACTTATGCCGACAAGTTCGGCCATTCTGAATTTTCAGTTAATTTTTGGCAGCTGCTTTGCTTCCACGTGTTTTGGCTCGTCTTCGATTTTTGCCCATTTCAAAAAATGGGTCAAGGAATCTGTATGAAATTTTGTGTGAAAAACAAAATAAATTGCGCGGACGCAGTCCAAATGTTGACTGTGGCACCTCCGGCTGGCGCATCATTGCTTGTGCGCGAATTTTTGGTCAAAAAAAAATTCCCCAGAGCTGGCCCCCTGTGACTTTTTCTTGTTACCGAAACAGAAGAGCCCCATGAAAGAACGACGCTACGCCGTCGAAGGAGGAGCTGAACAAGATCACAAAAAATGATTTTTTGAAGTGCTTCGAGGATTGGAAAAAACGTTGGCACAAGTGTATAATATCTGGTGGGGATTACTTTGAAGGGGATAGAATAGATATTCATGAATAAATAAATAATTTTTGAAAAAGCACAAAATTTGTGATACTTTTTGAATAGACCTCGTATTGGCTTTCGAGTGCTTTGAACCGGTTCATCTTTTCTGCTCCAGGATCTTCTGCTCTTAACATTGTTGTAGGCAACTCATTTCTCGCCCACAGTGAAGATATTCTTCAAAAATGGATCATTTTCTTGGCGTTTGAGAAGCAAATCACAAACGTCAATGCGACGGCACAAATTTTTTTCCGTAAGAAGATGAGGAACCAATATGTCGAGCTTTGTGATTAAACCTAGCAATTTCAAATGATCATGAGAAATCGAATTCGATAAATTTAATCTATCAGCAATCTTACGAGTTGTTATTCCTTATTTTGCAATTAATTAATGCTTTTATTGTGTCTTCATTAGCTTCAACTGGCCTTCTAAAAAGTGGTGCATCTTCGAGATCAAAATTGCCGGATCGAAATTTTGCAAACCAATTTTGGCACTATAGGAAAAAAGTAAAATATGCCGAAAATGCTATTTTACACATTCCATATTTAAGAGGGTATCAACCAAAAACTATTATCAATCATATTTTTTGACAGGTAAGCCTTGTTTTGTCAGCTGTCAAAATACATACGATTATGCGGCTTAATCCGTGTGAAGTTGTTTGTGAAAAAATACAATTAACTCCTCTGTTGGGAAAAAAATGAAATTACTTTTCGCGGATACTCTTCATAGTCTTTGTAGGTCTCCAAAACCTAAAACTACAATAATTTGGAGTATTGACGTATCTATCGAGCGAGAAGTATGAGCCTTATGGTTGAAGAGAGTTTTATTTCTTAGTAATTTAACTAAGCATAGCATATAATAGAAAAATTTTAACTAACACAATAATAACCTAACTGATATGAAAATGAAATAATTATCAATTTATTGAATTGTGCTTTTTAAAGAGTATAAAAAAATAACCTTTTACACAAAATCGTTTCATCTTTAAAAATATAAAATACTGAATTAAATTTTTCTAAGGAAACGTCATATTTTTAATCTGTTGCCGTATGTTTTTTAATACAATACGTACATATATTTAGATTTCAATATTTAAATAATATATTACTATTTGTTTGTATCTTAACAAAATGTTCATAAACTTGACTAAATAATTATCTTTAAATATACAATAAAAAAAAGTTCGTTTTTACTTTGATTTTTCATAAAAAATTTCAGTTGATATAAAAACTATTGTAAATAAAACAAATTGACTGAAACCAAAAGGAAATGTTTCATTCGTTAAATATTTTTATAGGAAAATAAATTAAATTAAACCCAACTTTTTCTATATTAGGAATACAATATAATAAATCAATAAAACAATCTATTTTATTTTATACTCAATAAAATACTAAATAAGAAAAATTTATTTCTCATTTTTCCATCTATTTAAAAAACAAAATAAAACAAATAACCATTTTCTAATAAAAAATTTCCAATATTCCAGAGGGGAAAGCAGAAGAAATGGCGACTAAATTCGCGTAAAGCAGACTATATTATTTCCTAATACAACGAAAATAACAGAACAGAACCAATAGCACAGATGTTCAAAAGAGCATAATTTACTTGAATAATTTACGATTTATTTACTCCAAATGGTCATATTTATGTACGTTAATCTTGAAAAGATTTCATTTCAGTAGTGATTTTAGAAAATTATTTTCATATAAAAGCGTCGTGAGTATTTTACCAAATGAAACATAAAAGATGAATAAATTATTTTATTTTTAAATAAAAACGATTCTAAAGCTGGTATGAAATTAAATATTCCAGAAGAAAGAAAAAGTTTAAATCCGTAAGTGTAATCGATTAAATGCAGTAGAATCTGCAAATCGATCCATTTCCAACCCATTCAATTTAATCCGATTTTCAGGTGATTAAATAGTTTTTAAAAAGGTGCATTTAACGTGAAAATGTCTGAATGCTCTAATGAAGATGAAACGAATTCCGATGATAATGTAATACTAGAGCCTACATCATTTGTCATGTACGATTAAGCTTAAAACTCCTAGTTTAAAAAATTACTTTAAATTTAATTTTTTTGTTTGTTAAAATTCCTTTATTTTTTTTTATAGTTATTAGGACAGCAAAATGGTCCATAAGACAGATGCATAATTTGTTTGGGCACATTTATACGAATGATCCTTAAAATGCATAAAATTCAAATTCGATGTACTCATGGAAATTTTTGTTTCACCTTCGACATTAGCTTTAATAAGCAATTTAATATGCCAACGGCTATTGTCTCTTATTTGAGTGCATTGTTTTGTGCCTTTGCAGTTTATACAACATGGAATGGTGTGCAATATCAAAATACCGTCAGTATACAGTGTAGACTGGCATTGCTTTTGTAAAGTCCTTTTTTTTGCAGAATGGTTGGCAACTGTTCACTTCGAAGATAAGCATACCGCCCTAAGGCGATTGTCTTTCCAAGTCGGATACTAGTCAGGATACAGAAAACAAGCTGACAAAAGAAAGGTAACACAAAATCCTAAATTATAAGGTGAATACCATTTTTATTCTTGTTTTTACCTTTCACTACTATCTTTTGTTTATTTGTTCATTTTTATTTTATTTTGTTCTGTTCTTCTTTTTTTCCATGTGTATATATGCTGCTGGCCTTTAGTATTGAAAGTCTCCATCAACATTTTGGTCTCTTTACTTTTCCTTATTTTAAATATTTATCCAGATGGGTGGACGAAGTAAAGCTTTTAGTTTATCTAAAACTGAAATCAACTTGACACCAGAATTCTCTTAAAAATGGTTTTTCTTTTATAAGAAAAAAAAAATTCATATAAGAACTCTTAAGAATAAATGAAAAAAGAACCTAATCAAAAGTTTGTTAAGTGGAAAGGCGTATCGTTTTTCTTGTCTTTACCCTTATAAGACCTCTTTTCACCCTTTCATCAAGATTATATTAGAAATGATGATTCGCTGTGGCCTTTTATTGATTAATTTTTTTTTCTTCAAGATTATTAAAGAAAATATTTATCGTTTTTTTTTACTATTTAGCATTTAATAAAAAAATTGTGGTGTAAAATGAAAACTAAGCAGAAAAATTTATTCAATATTTAAAGTTGAGAATGTTAAAAAACTTGTTATTGAAATTTTTTCAAGACTTTTTATATAATTTATTAGATAGTGTTTAATAATCTATAAAATTATGAAAAAATATTCATGTTCGTATATCATCAGTGCTTGCTTATATACTAAAATATTAACTTCATGTTTTCTCATAATTTCTAACTTGATTTTTAAATATTTCCAAAAAAAATTTAATAAAATTTATAAATTTAAAGATCAATTTAATGGGTAATATACTTGATAAAATTTACTCAGTCCAAATTATAATTATTTTTATTGTTTTTACAAGAGCTCAAAAATTTACCATAGACGAATAGCAATAGAAACTTTAACATGTATCGGGTTTTTCAATAGGAACTTGACACTTTTGATTTCTTACTGTGAATGGATTTTTAAATACATTAGTGCACTGTTACTGTTAAAACACTTGCTGACTTAAACATTTTTATTGTGAAAGGGCTTATGAACGAAGAACATTTACAAGTAATTAAAATTTACTACGAAAATTCCGGGTCGGTGATTGCAACTTTAAGAGCGCTTAAGCCAATTTTGTGATAAAGCGCATTTTTGGTTGAATGGCTTCGTCAACAAACAAAACATGTATTATTGGAGTACTGCAAATCCCCATGTGCTTCATGAAACACCACTTCATCCACAAAAAGTGTCTGTATGGTGTGCTTTTCATGCCGGTGGCGTCATTGGGACATTTTTCTTCGTTGACGGTGATGGTACAGTCAATGGTGAACGCTACAGACACATCTTGCAGCGTAATTTCTTCGATCAATTGCATGGGCTGGACATCAGTGATATGTGGTTTCAAAAAGATGGTGCTACATCCCACACAGCGGGAGAAACAATTGACTTATTGAATTCCAAGTTCGGTACACGTATTATATCGAGAAAATGTCCTTTCGATTGGCCGCCGAGATATTGTGATTTAACACCTCTAGACTTTTTCCTGTAGGGCTACGTTAAAGCGATAGTCTGTGCCAATAATCCGGCGATGTTAGAGGACCTAAGAGCCCCAACATCGAACAAGAAAAAGCGGCCATTCCCGTCGAATTATATGGCCGAGTCATCGAAAATTGGCTTCAACGAATCTACAGCTGCAAGCGTGCCCGTGGTGGACATACCATATGACCGAAGTCGAGTTTCATTCATAATTGCATTGATTGTACTTTAAGGCAATAATTAAAGTTTTAATATATCTTAAATAATTTGCGAGATATTTAAAAAAAAAAAGTTGTCAAGTTCGTATTGAAAAATCTTGATAACAAAAAAGTTGTCAACTTCGTATTGACTAAAAAATTGTTATTCTGGAAAGCAAAATTATAATACCAAATAAATTAAATCCAACTTTTGTTTAAATTTATTTTTATTTTATTAAATAAATTGTCTAATAATAAAAAAATATTTTCTTTATGTTAATATATTATTGTCATTTTATATTAAATTTAATAATATTAAAATTCTTGCCTGAGGCTTTTTTGCAAGTCTCGATCCTTTTAAGGTAATTTTTGGTGAATTTTTTATCCTATAATTCGCACAATATTTGAAGGATGTTGATTTATAAATAATTTTAAGGTTAAGAATTAAATTCATAAATACGATATTGGAGAACAATATCCTCGGAATTTTTCACTTAATAAAGACAAAGTTTATCTTATTTTATGGCTTGTGGCGCCATCTTGCTGAAAACACATACAATCCAGATTGAAACAAGTCGTGAATGGTATTATAAAGTAATATTGATGGTATCGGGCTCTCGCTTTTTATTTTTAAAGAAATGCGGGTTATTACAATAATAGTTTCAGACCTGCCTAATGACACACCTACCTAGGAAACATTTTTTAGTCAAAAAGCAATATACTAAATACACCAATTTGGTCCTATTTTTTACGAAGTCGTATTTTCCGCAATTTTATGTGAAAATCGATACTGGTTTCAGCAATTTGCTCACTTCGAGTGTTTTTGTACGGGTTGGACCTAAAATATTATGGATTGACGAGAGTTTACTTTTCGGCCAAAATCACAAAACTTCCAAGGATACCTCAAAGGAACATTCTCAAATTTGCTCCCATTTTTACGAAGTCGTATTTTCCGCAATTTTATATGAAAATCAATGGTGTTTTCAGCAATTTACGCATTTTGAGTATTCTCTCTTGATACTTACATTTAAAAGTTATCAAATGGCAGAAATATAATTTTTAAACCGCAAAAAGAATAACGCTGAATAATTATTTTTGAAAGATTTTAGTCATTCAAATATATCTATAAAAAAAAAAACATAATGTTAAAACTTCATTATCTTAGTATAATTTTTATTTGTTTTTATTCGTATGTTAAGATAAAATTAATGCTCATATATTAACAGCAAAAACTTTGGATGATTATCACAAATACACGCGAACTTTTCTCTGCTTAATTGCCAAAATATAAAGAAATATAAAATATACAATAATGATATTATTATCAAGATACTATTAAATTATATTACAAGGACAAATGAAGTATTTCAAGTTTTATCAGGAATTTTGTTAGTTTTTTTTTAAAGATAACCGACCATATTTATAATAATAAAATTTTCCTATAAGAAATTTTGGTAATATTATATTGGCAAAAAGGACTTTCTATAATATATGCTCAAGTAAACATAAAAGCTTAACATTAGGCAAAAAATGTGAATGCCAAATTCATGAAGATAATCGAAAAGAATATTTTATATTCTGGCAAAAACTTAAAATTACAATTGCTTTTATTTTATATGAAAAATATATCTTTATAATATTATAAAGTAGATATCTTAAAAGTCTCTATAATTTAATAGATTAATTAAACTAATTCTTTGTGTAATTGTGATAATTTTTCATTTGACCTCAACACCATTTATGCCAATGGAATTATTTCCAAGAATTTTATTTGCGTTGATATCCTAGTTCGTTGAGGGTTCTTCACGGGATGTTAAGAATTTTAATTTTAATAAAGTCAAAACGTAGGAACTAATAAATTTCTAATACAACTACAAACATATCTATCATTGGCAGATTTATATTAGAAGTTAATTTACAATATCGTGAATCAATAAATTGGGAGTAAACATTCATCACCGTTTCGCCTCTTCACGACAATAAGAGGATTCTAATAAATCTCGGGGCCACTATCTCTTTAATTCTAGATGAGTATTTCCGAATAATAGAAGAAATGATATATACAAGTCCAAAACAAGGACAAGACTAAGTTTATAAGGACTGGATCCGATTGGAATTAGATGTCCAGATTCAGATAGGCTTTATAATCGTGACATACATAAAAAGTTTACTAAGTGCTTATCGATAATGTCAGTTAGTTTCTAATTCTTTTATTTAGTATATGGGTTTCAGGTTCATCTCTTGTCTAGGTAAACTCCTAAATAAGGCAATCTAGCACATTGTGAAATCATATTATGATTAAGATATTGAGGGGTACGAGGTTTTAAGCAAAGAGTGAAAGTAATGTGAGCACTTTTTTGATTATTTACTTTTACTCTGCATCTTGAAAATTTACAGAGTAAAAAAAAAAGAGTTTGTGCGAAGAATACCGCTTAAAATATTTATAATTTAAATTCAGGTTTTTTTTTTTAAATTAGCTTTAGGATAGAAGCTTTCATTAGATAGTAACCAGGAGCTTTTTTATTAGGAAAGCAAAAGTACGAGATCAAATTTAAAATGTAATTTTATTATTTCTTTATTTTTAAAATAACAAAAAATTAGTTTCATCAAATATTTTTTGCAACTAGTGATGGTATTTATATTAGATTATAAAATATCTTGAATTTTATTGTAGAATCTGGTATTAATAAAAATAAGGAAATAATATTTTTATAATAAATAAATAATAACGTCTTATTTAAATTTAAAAGGTTTTGCATAAATTTAATAAAATTTATTTGTCAGTATACATATTGTAATATAGGCGTTTAATGAAATTTTAACAGCGGCAAAAAATTATTCTACCTTAAAATAAATGCTAAAAAAAATTTGAAATTTAATTTATAAATATCCTTGCAAAATATATAAAACAAAGCCAATACTATATAATAAGGAGCTTTGATTATAAGCTTAGGAAAAAAAATTATCGAATATTTCTGATGATCTACAGCTTTTTACTGCTAATAAAGACGAAGATTTCAACATGATAGAAAATTGTATCGTATTCTTTTATATATCAAATTTACATATTAAATCGATTTTGTATAATATCAGTCACTTCTCTAATCAGAGAGGAAATTCTAATCATGATTTACAATGTTGTCAACATTTCAATAGAATTCGTTTCCGTCAATATTTCGTTATTTGCTATTGCTTGATAAAAATTTTTTACTAATACAAAAGTAAAAAATCGATATTGTAAGAATAAATAATATTAAAATTAAATGAATTTTTTCGCAGATTTTATTTTCTTTTCTTATAAAGTTTTTTTTTTTTTGTATTTTTTTAGCTGACAGTTGTACCATAAAATCAATAATATAAATTTTATTATTCATATAAAAATTGGACATATTTGAAATTTTTACTAACGAGCGCATCTGAAAAAAAAAATATTTTTCATATATTTTTGAGATATATTTCGAAATATAATATTTGCTAATAGAATTCAAACTTTTTCAATATATTTTTTAGTTCAATTAAAACGAAATGTTTAAAAATTTGAAAATTTATTGGAATTTATTTTTTCTTATCATACCCAATGCTCTAAAACAAAATTGAATATATTTAATATTTTAAATAATGCAAAGATAAAATTATATTTGCTTTTTAATGTATGGTTATATTAAATGTTTATTCAAATGCAATTGGATTAACATAATTAAACTGACTCATAACGAGGCTTCTTCTAGGACTCGATACTTTTGAGGTAATTTTTTAAGAACCATTCGCATAATTCCACGACATCAAATTGAACGATCTTGGAGACAATTTCGCATTATCGAAAAGCGAAAATATGCATTTGGGATCTTTTTGTGCAATAAATCTCAAAAATTAAAATACTGTGAGTTATGGCGCTTTATTATTTTTTAGACCACAAAAAAGTTCGTTACCATACCGATATTTTGCTTAGAAATGACGGCATCACCCTCTCCATCATTTTCAAAAGCAAATTACGAGCCAATGACTCGTAATTTGCTTTCGAAAATGGCAGACTAAAATACACACCAGCGAGCTAGTTTTTGCAAATACAAAAGCTTTTTCATAGTCAATTATAAGTTTTAGATCCTCAAATATCAATTGCAATTTTGCTTATTGACTTATCCGCCAAGTGAAAAGGGAACATAATCAATAAAGAATATTGTACCCAAAACATGGTTGACAGAAAATTTTTCTACACATAAAAAAATACATAAAAAAAATTATTAAATAGCACGTCCATTTTATTTAAATAACAAAATCCGTTAGAATTACATAATATAATCCCTTATAAGTCAAATATTTTCCAAGGTCTTGAAACGCAGATAACTGAGGTGGATAGTACTCCCGAAATAACAACCCTCATCTGTTTTGTACGCGGGTCGTTCAATAAGTCCTTAGAAGAAGATAGAAAAAAACTTTTTTTTTTAAAAAAAATTTTTTATTTTTTAACATAATCTCCTTCTAGTTCTATACACTTTTCCAACCGTTTTTCCAAAATTTTTATCCCGTTTAAAAAATAGAATTTCGGAAGTTCTGCAAAATACTCATCCGTTTGAGCAATGACGTCCTTGTTGGAAGTGAACCGTCGTCCGCCAAGCCATTTCTTCAGATTGTGGAAAAGAAAATAGTCACTCGGGGCCAAATCTGGTGAATAAGCGGGATGCTGCAACAATTCCTTTCTCAATTCCACAATTTTGGCCATGGAAACAGCGCAGGTGTGCTGATGCAAGAGGATATTTTTTTCTTCAGATGGGGGCGTTTCTCTTTGATTTCCTCGCTCAACCGTTGCAATAACGACGCGTAAAACGCTCCTGTTATTGGTTTTCCTTTTTCCAAGTAGTCGATAAAAATGATGCCCTGCGAATCCCAAAAGACCGTGGCCATCACCTTGCCGGCCGATGGCACAGTTTTTGCCTTCTTCGGAGCCCGTTCACCCTTGAAAATCCACTGTGATGACTGTCTCTTTGTTTCTGGAGTGTAGTAGTGTATCCAGGTTTCGTCGACAGTGACATATTGACGAAGGAATTCGGCAGGATTGCGATGAAAGAGTGCCGACATAGCCTCAGAGTCCACTGCACGATTGCGCTTATTCTCCTCTGAGAGCAAACGCGGCACCCATCTTGCCGAAATTTTTTTCACAGACAATTTTTCATGCAAAATTGAAGCGACTGTACCTTGTGATATGCCCGTGGCCTCAACTAATTCGCGCACTTTAATTCGCCGATCGTTCAAAATCAGATCGTGGATTTTGTCGATGATTTCAGGAGTAGACACCTCAACTGGGCGTCCTGAACGTTGTTCATCTTTTGTGGATGAACGGCCACGTTTAAATTCATTCACCCAATTGTAAACCGTCGCAAACACAGGTGCAGATGTGCCATGAACTCGGCTTTGATTTCTTTCGGGCTTAAGCCTTTCAAATGGAGATGTTTGATGACAGCCCTAAACTCGCTTTTTTCCATTGTTATGCACAAATAAATGTCTTTAACTTTAATCGACGATAGAAATTTACCTACGCTATGGATCGAGCTTTCCTGTCAATAATGCTACTTACAAAAAAAAATCTTTACCGGCACTACGAGCGCGATTTCTTGGATTTTCTAAGGACTTATTGAACGACTCTCGTAATAGCTTTTTCTAAAAATTTAAATTTTGGAAGAATATATAATAAGGATAAGACTGGCAAAATTTTTAAATTGCTAATACACGCCACATTTATAGTGTGAGTTTTCAAGTGGAAAAAAAAAATTGTATTGTTAAATTATAACAATAAATGTTTAAAAAAAAATTATAATAATAAAACCAAGTTCTTATACTCGACAGAATGGCTAACAAAAGTGAGAAGACAACATAAATATTCTCACACTTATAAGAAAATATCAAGTTTGGATAAGTTTGAAAAGTGAAATTTTATAAATGTCTGTGAATTTTCAACTCAAGAATACGGAACATCAATAACGATTCGTGACAGGAAATCTCAAAATACATAAAAGCCAATTGCCCCCAATTTATGATGTTGTTGAAATCATTTGAATATCAATATGGTGAATTTTAATGCTTATTTTAACATAGAAAGGTGAAAAATGAAAACCTTTTGAACTGGAAAAATTGCCATTTATTTAATTCAGTGGAGAACGAAATTACAGAATTCCAATGAGAATTTTTTTTATATTTTCCGTTTTTTGAAAGACCAAAGAATATTAAAAGAAAATAACAATTTATTGTGTTTACTCTACAAAAACGACGAATCTGTATTAACAAGAGAATAAACGTAAACTCAATTATAAGATGAATATCCCAGTTTATTGTTATGGAAAACATTCCCATATACTATCTGGTACTCACTAAAAAAGGACCAATTCCACTATTCATCTATGAATGTACATATGTACTCGTATATGTTGGAGACATTGTTGTCATTGCTATAAAAAGATTTATGGGAAATCACGAAAGTTCCTAATGGGATGGAAATTATTATATTTTTTTTTATTCCCAAAGTCAAAAGTTGCGTAAATAAATCTATGAAAATCCATAAAATCTGCTATTCTACAATGTTTGTATTTATTGTATAAGTATTAAAGGATAATTAATGTAAACTTGAAAGTTTTCATTTGTTATCTTTTATACAAAAAAATAATATACTCGTAAGATTTATTTAATTGAATGCCACCATAATCTTTATGAGGTAAAAGATACAATAATGAAAATCTGATGCCATTACTAATTAACGCACTAAACTCCTGTCGACCATAGATTAACGTATATCATGTTTTACGTGTGCTATAAAAAAAATATTGTAGCTTGTTATATTAATATAAAATAATTAAATTAACAAAGTAAAATACAAATAATTAAATTAACAAAGTAAGAAAATTTACTGAGTAAAATATTTAAAAAATATTTTTAGAGAAATTATCTTTAATGAATAAACGCTGTTCCGATTTTGAAAATAATTAAATTAACAAATTTAAAATTTTAGGCAACCTTCTTTCTTCAAAAATATTTTTTTTAAATATTTTATTTGGTAAATTTTTTTTTACTTATTTTATAGAAAAAATCTCTCAAGAGCATATGTTAAAATTTTTCTAAATTAGCGCAAAAAGTATTTTTCTTTTTTACTTATATACGTATTACCCAATTTTTTTTATATGTTAATGATTACTATTCATAACGACAAATTATTACTACCAAAAATAATACAATATAATTTATGAATTTAAGATATGATAATATAACACATTTTTTATACACGTGCAAAATAGAACGTTTTATTCTCGTGTAAAAGATATTTTAATGTAGATAAATATTACCCAAGAGTACACAAAAAAATGCCAAAAAATATGGAAAAGTACATTATTTTCCATTATTTTTTTATAAAAGTGTCAACAGTTTAATAAACTTTCAATAATTTTAGAATCATATTTGGAAATAATGAAAATTTATTTAACTGCGGTATTATTAAATAATACTAGTAAAAATAGTGACTAAAAATTACAAAATTTCTATGACAAACTAACTTTGAATTCTTGCTGGGAATTGGTGTAAGTCTACAAATCATAGAAAAACAATAAGTCTTAATTTCAGATATTTTTTTGGGAAAATCTTTTAAAGTCCTTTAAAAATTTATTGAAAATCGATATGTTAGGTCATAGATGACGTAAGTCCTTTAAAAATTTATTGAAAATCCGCTGTTTGGTCATAGATGGCGTAAGTGTGCGTATTAAGCTGCCATGGGAACGCCATACTTTTTTTATGAGTTTGACATCTGTCAACATTAATCAGTGCACATTGTCAGCAATTTCGTACAACAACAGACATTTTTCCTTTGGTAATCATGTCTAGTTTTGTGCCAGAAAAAAAGCATATACGGGAAACTCGGCTTTTCTGCTTCAATTTGAAGATATCAGCTGCCGAATTGCATCGAATGCCCATGGAGGCCTATGGTGACACTGCTTTATCGGAAACAACGTGCCAAGATTGATTTCGTCGGTTCAAAGACGGCAATTTTGACTTGTGGGACAAGAAGCGTGAAAATCGGTCTAGGAAGGTTGAGGACCATCAATTGCAGGCTCTTTTGGATGAAGACGATACCCAATAACAAAATACGGTCGCGGAGCAATTGAGTGTTACTCAACCAGCCATATCCATGCGTCTGCGTGCCATGGGGAAGATTGAAAATATTGGAAAATGGGTGCCGCATGAGTTGAACGATAGGCAGATGGACTGATGCCAAAACACATGCGAAATCTTGCTCGCCAGACAAAAAAGAAAGTCGTTCCTGCATCGGATTGTGACAGGCAATGAAAATTGGATATATTTCGAGAAACCTAAACGCAAGAAATCGTAGGTTTATCCCGGCCAACCATCAACATCTTCTCGAAGACCAAATCGCTTTGGGCGGAAGACGACGTTGTGCGTTTGGTTAGATCAGCAGAGTATCGTCTACAATGAGATGTTGAAACCTGGCGAAACTGTCAATGCCCGCCGCTATCACCAACAACTGATCAAATTGCACCGTGCTCTGCGTGAAAAAAGGACGAATTATCAACAAACACATGACAAGCTGATTTTCCTCCACGACAACGCACCATCGTACATGTCCAAAATGGTCCAAAACTACTTAGAGATACTCAACTGGGAGACCTGGCCCCTTCCGACTACCACCTGTTTTCGTCGATGGGCCACGCGCTCGTTGAGCAGCACTTCGATTCTTACGAAGACGTCTAAAAATGGCTTGATGAGGGGTTTGCCTCGAAAGAGAAGGAATTTTTTTGGCGTGGTATCCACAAATTGCCCGAAAGATAGGAAAAATATGGAGCTAGCGAGGGTAAGTACTATGAATAAATTTGTTTTTGCTTTCTATGAAAAAACACATATGTTTTTTTTAATTAAAAAACAGCGGATTTA
Organism: Atherix ibis; assembly: GCA_958298945.1. Classification (NCBI taxonomy): domain Eukaryota; kingdom Metazoa; phylum Arthropoda; class Insecta; order Diptera; family Athericidae; genus Atherix; species Atherix ibis. The sequence continues at coordinate 32,581,338 of OY282606.1, forward strand.
AGCTTATAAACCTAGTATGTCCTCGGATCAAATTCAACTATGTACTCTTACAATTTAGTAGGATATAGAAGATGATATCCATTTTCGGGTCTCTAGAATAACTATAAATAGCTAAAAAGCCTATAAAACCATAAAAGCTATTTTGATTGTTAATAGATTAAACTTAGTTTAAGATGCAAATCATTTTTCCAAAATTCAAGGAAATCCTTAAAAGTGCTAATAATCTTTCTTAATTCATAATTTTCTATAAAAAGTAAAGTTCTCCAAAATTGTATATGTACACATATTTTTTTTTTATTAAATTAAATAATTCATAAGATACTCGTAGATGGTAACTCTCCACAAAAAATAAAGTAAAACTTATTTCGCATTTTATATTGATATTTTGTATTAAATATATTCTTAATGGCTAACAATACATCTTATTCTTAAGTGATTGCATGACGTAATTTGTTTTCTTTTCGTATTCAACAAAATACTAACAACCATTTTGGAGATGTTTCCTTTTCCGCAGAGTTTTTATATGTTTTCACAATTAAGTTTATTTGGGTTTCGTGTCTATCATACTTTCGCCTTCTATATAACATAACTATAAAATCATACTCTAATTTAGCGATAAGAACACCCATATCTGAAAACAAAAATATGATAAACAACTATGGCTTTGGTCAGCAAATCTAGAATTTTCGGCAATAATAAAATAAATGTTTTGTTGTTTTTATGGGTGTAAGATAATCCAAGTGGCTTTTCATTATACATATAATGTCCTACATAGTGTATTGTTTTAACGCGAATACACAATTTAGATTAAAAACAAAATACCTTCTCTGCAGCAATTTAATATAAAATATATTCGTATATATAAAAAGTATTTAAACAGAACACAGTATTACCAAAAAAAAAACGAAAACGTTTTCTTTCTTCTATTTTTTATAATAGGCCATTATTTTTATCTACGACTATCTGCATAAGTTGCTTTTATATTACAATAGAAACAATTTAACATAGATATGAAATATCATAAATTATCTTATGAAATATTCTCAAGAAAATTGGTATATAAATAATAATAATTCTTATATACTAGAATATATTATGTATCAAAAAAATTGTCATACTCTTTATACCTTCTTAAAAAAATATAAAATTCTTGAAAATGGAGCAATCCTCATCGAATTTATATTCGACAATATTTTTTGTTATTATTTATTTGTAAAAAATTGTATTTTCTTATTGCTCAGTGTAAAAGATTGCATCTATTTTGATGAAATTTATTTCATATTTTGCATGAATACACCTCAAATTATTGGATTGTCCGGAAAGTAATTTCGCTGTTTCGCAACAGAGGATTTAATTGCATTTTTTCACAACCAACTTCACACTTAAGCTGCATAATTGAATGTATTTTGACAGCTGATATAGTAAGCTTGTGAATCAAATTTGATTGATTTTGCATAGTAGTTTTTGGTTGATACCCTTTTAAATATGGAAAGTGTAAAGCAGTATTTTCGGCATATTTTACTTCTTTACTATAGAAAAGATAAAAATGCTGTTCAAGCAAGAAATAAATTATCTGATGTATATGGAGTAGATGTGTTAAGTGAGCAAAAAATTCCTTATCTTCTTTCGGAAAAAAATTTGTGCCGTCGAATTGACGTTTGTGATTTGCTTCTCAAACGCCAAGAAAATGATCGATTTTTGAATCAAAAAGTTACCGGAATTTATTCCTTGATCAAAAGTTAGAAGAATTTATTCAGAAAATTAAAAATACAAATTTATTCATCTAAATATATATTATTCCCCTTTAAAGTAATCCTTATCGACTTTAACACATTTATGCCAGCGCTTGATCCAATCCTCGAAACATTTTTTATATTCGATTTTCGGTATGTCCATCAGTGCTTCCTGCGATTTTTCCATTACTTCCTCTCGGCTATTGAAACGCGTTCCCCGTAATGGTTTTTTAACTTGATTGAACAGAAAAAAGTCACAGGGAGCCAAATCAGGTCAATTCGATTGTTGTTGGATGGTATTTGTTGCACTTTTCGTCAAAACATTACGAATAATGATGGCACTGTGCGACGGTGCAAAATCCACGAGTTTTCTGCCCACAATTATGGTCTCTTCCGGCAAATTGCTTAAGGCAAACGTCTCATAACGCCCAAATAAAACTCTTTGTTCAAATAATAATACCTTCTGGCAAAAATTCATGATGCACTACATCGTTGTGATCCATGAAAACCGTGAGCATTGCCTCCTTTTTGACTGAAAACGACGAGGTTTTTTTGGTCTCGGCTCATTTGGTGAACGCGATACACTTGCCTGATGTCTGGATTGGGTGTCGTACTCATAAACCCACATCTCGTCTCCAGTAATGATCCTTTTGATGAATGTGGGATCGGAAATCATGTCTTTTGCGACGTCAACACGGTCTCTTTTTTGCATGAAATTGAGGTCTTTTGGCACCAACTTTGCTGCTACACGACGGAAACCCAAATCATTAACCAAAATGTCTTGGACGGATCCATAGGCAATGTTCAAGTCCTCCGCTATCTCTCTGATGGCTAATTTGCGGTTATTGACCAACATTTCCTTTACTTTATCAATGTTTTCGTCGGTTTTCGATATCGATGGTCTGGCACTGCGTTCATCATCTTCGATTGACTCACGACCACTTTTGAACTACTCGTGCCACTGGTAAACGACCGTTTTCTTTAGAGAATTATTGCCGAAGCACTTTTCCTACATTTCCAACGTTCCCGCACCATTAAATCCGTTTTTTAGGCAAAATTTAACATAAGTTCGTTGTTGCAAATTTTAATCCATTTCTAAAATTGTAAAAAATCGCCAACACACACAGAGATAGATGTACTCTTGGCTACGTCACTTTTGCAAATTTCAAGCTATGACGGAATGATTTAGAGGAAATATCAACAACATATGTACCAACTTAACAAAAAAAAACAAAAAAGCCAATATTCATCCAAAAATGGTTATGGTATCTGTTTGGTGGGATTTCAAAGGAATCGTTTATTTCGAGCTTGTACCGAGTAACACAACGATTAATTGTGAAATGTAGTGTCATCAGTTGGACAAATTGAATAATTCACTTAAAGAAAAAAGACCGGAATTGGTCAATAGGAAAGGTATAGTATTCCAACAAGATAATGCGAAACCATATACAAGTTTGACCACTGGGAAAAAGCTTTTAGAGCTTGAATAGGATATACTGCCACAGTTTCTATACTCTCCAGACCTAGCACTTTTCGGTTATCATTTGTTCCGGTCTCTACAAAAATTTTATGAGCGTAGAATCATGGTATTCCTAGAAAGATGGCAAAAGGTATTGGATCAGACTGGATAATATTTAATTGAATAAAATATTAATTCACTATAAAAAAATCGTCTTTCATTTTTATAAAAGAAAACGAAATTACTTCCCGGACATCCCAAAAGTATCGGATATATTCGATTTAAGTTCTAAAAATTTATTCTTAATATAATCATTATATTCTATATTGTATAGATTTTATTCAAATACTAATTATATATAAATTTACTAGTTTTTTACTTAATTTAATTTTGGAGGTCTTAATACTAAATCTCAATCGATAAAACAGTATTTTTACCACTCAACATAGAACAAATTCCCTTTGCAATGGCACATTATGTTAATTAGTTCATGTCTACTTCTATAAATGTTATATTACTCGTATTTAAAATGATTATAATCATTATTGTTAAGAAAACAAATTTATATTTACTTAAAAGGGATTATCAAGGGAAATATTGTGTTAAATGTATACGTGTAATTCCAAAGAGAGCCGCTTATTATATCTATAATAAAATAACGAAAATTACAATTACTTAAATTATGGTAAGAAAAAGATTATCGTCTTACAATTTTGGTAAATAATTATTTTTTCGTTTTGGGAAAATAAAAAAAAAATGGGGCCAAAACTTCCAATAAAGTCAGATCACGTTTTAAACGTTTATCTTCCCTTTAAGTAAATATAGAAAAAAAAGTTAAATCAAAACAGTCGAAATTATATGATTCAAAACCATTTTGCTGATATATGCGTATGTTTAGGTTATACATAAATTAGCATTGAAATTCGATTTTACAGAATCTGAAAAACGGCAATGTATCTATCAGATTTCTTCTCTTTCGATATAAAAATTAGGCTATGAGTATTCGTTTAATATATTCGGAAAAGATTTTCACCTAAGTAGGCTTTTTGCCTTTAGTAGGCCCTAAATTTTGCCTTTTGTTTTGCTAACGTGAACATAAATAAATTATTCGGAAAATTGTTTGGTAAACAAAATGTCAACCATTGACAAAGCTTTAATATTTCCATCACGTTGGTCGAGATTACAAATTGAAACAAGATTACAAGGTGTTCAAAAAGGGTACCAGCTGCTACGTCAAAAAGCCGATGCTTTAAGTGTGAAACATCGCCAGCTTGCTAGCCAAATTGTTCAAATCAGTGACACATTGGATACGAATATGAAAGATGCACTTTTTTCTGTAGCAAAAATGAGATTCTCTGCGGGCAATATTAATAATTACATAATTGAAAATGTTTCGAAAGCCAATTTAAAAGTGCAACAAAAATGGGAAGTTTTGATTGGTGTTAAATTGGTACAATTCAGATTAAAAAGTGAAAACTTCAATTCATATACTCTAATGGGTTTAGCACAAGGTGGACAGGATATTGAAAATGTAAAAACCGCCTTTTATGGTATAACAAAAATCCTAATTGATCTGGCTTCATTGAAGGCATCGTTCATTATACTCGATGATGTTTTGAAAGGTTTAAAAAGACGGATCCTTGCAATCGAGCACGTTCTATTACCACAAATCAAGAATATTCTTAATTATATCGTCAGCGAATTGGAAGAATCCGAACGCGAAGACTTCTATCGCTTAAAGAGAATTCAGAAGAAGAAGATCGACGAGCGCGTTAAAAAGGAGAAAACAGATATACCTTCCTATGTGGGCACATATCCGCCAAATAATATATTGGATGAGACTGATGATAGTGACATTATATTTTGAAAACTTCCCAACATTTACTTGAACTTATATTCAAAAGTTTATTTGCAATAAATATTTTTCGAAACTACCATGTGTATAAGCTTAAACCGCTGTTTTTTAGTCACAAAAAAATGTTTTTTTTATTAGAAAGTAAAAACAAATTTCTTCAAAGTAATTACCCTCCCTCGCTAGGGTATTTTTCCCATCTGTCGGGCAATTTGTGGATACCACGCCAAAAAAATTCCTTCTCTTTCGAGGCAAACCACTCATCAAGCCATTTTCGAATGTCTTCGTATGAATCGAAGTGCTGCTCAGCGATCGCGTGACCCATCGACGAAAACAGGTGGTAGTCGGAAGGGGCCAGGTCTGGTAAATAAGCGGGGTGGGGAAGCATCTCCCAGTTGAGTGTCTTTAAGTAGTTTCGGACCATTTTTGACGTGTGCGGTGGTGCGTTATCGTGGAGGAAAATCAGCTTCACTTTGTTGATAATCCGTCTTCTTTTCACGCAGAGCATGGTGCAATTTGATCAGTTGTTGGTGGTAGCGGTGGGCATTGACAGTTTCACCAGGTTTCAACAGCTCATAGTACTCTGCTGATCTTACCAAACGCATAACGTCGTCTTCCGCCCAAAGCGATTTGGTCTTCGAGAAGATGTTGATGGTTGGCCAGGATCAACCCACGATTTCTTGCGTTTAGGATTCTCGAAATATATTCATTTTTCATCGCCTGTCACAATCCGATGCAGGAAGACTTTCTTTTTTGTCTGGCGAGTAAGATTTCGCATGTGTTTTGGCGTCGCTCCATCTGCCTATCGTTCAATTCATGCGGCACCCATTTTCCGATCTTTTCAATCTTCCCCATGGCATGCAGACGCATGGAAATGGCTGGTTAAGTAACACCCAATTGCTCCGCGACAATATTTTGTGATTGGGTATCGTCTTCATCCAAAAGAGCCTGCAATTGATGATGCTCAACCTTCTCAGGCCGATTTTCACGCTTCTTGTCCCACAAGTCAAAATTGCCTTCTTTGAACCGACGAAACTAATCTGGGCACATTCTTTCTGATAAAACACTGTCACCGTAGGCCTCCATAAGCATTCGATGTGATTTGGCTGCCGATTTCTTCAAATTGAAGCAGAAAAGCGGAACTTCCCGCATATGCTCTTTTTCTGGCACAAAACTAGACATGATTACCAAAGGAAAAATGTCTGTTGTTGTACGAAATTACTGACAATGTACACTGATTAATGTTGACAGATGTCAAACTGATAAAAAAAAGTATGGCGTGCCCATGGTAGCTTAATATGCTCACTCACGCCGTCTATGACCATACAGCGGATTTAAGCTTATACACTTGGTATATATACATCTGGAAACTAACGAGCTAATAGACTTGCTATGGAGACATTTTAACGTCTAGCTCACATAGGTCGATTGTTAGGCCAGTTTATTTCAGCTAATATTTCCCAATTTTCGGCAAAAAAATTAGCTAATAATAAGGATTTATCATACCACTCCCATTCAAAATTTCCCCTTTAGTTACCTTTTACATCTCATTTATCAACCTTGCGACGTCCATCTTAGCATCATATACAAAAAATTTGTTATCACTCTTTTTTTTTAAATTTATTTGATTTAATTTGCAATCAAATTCGTATATCAAAAAAGAAAACTTCCTAAAAAATAAAAATTACAGAATTTTAATAGCAATTTGTCAATATTAATAAAAATATATTTTTTTTAATTTTTAAAAACAGATAATTTCCATTTCGAAAAGTTTAATTAAGATCTAATTAAAAATTAGAGACTATATTATTAGAAAATCCAATAACAAATGAGAACATTTTCCAAATTCCGCATTTATCACACTGTCACGTTTATCATTCCGTTTAGAAAATCAACTTCCAACATTTATGCTATCATATTTGTCAACATCACCGTGAGGTATGCGTAGAACAGTTTTAACGTAATTTTCATGATTGATAGTAGTATATATATATATATATATATAGGAGTATATAGCCTTCTATAAACTGAAAATAAACAGTGGTTTATGAAATACATATAAATAAGACCACCTCAAAGCAAAATTGCAGATCAAATTTCCAGATGATAAGCAGAACTGAATAAACACGGGATCTGCCAGCATCAACGACGTAATACTATCAGGATTCTACAATGTTCTTTGAATTCAATTTCATACGCAAAATATTATAACATATAATCGGGTAAATAAATTTACGTACGAATTTAGTAGATACTTTTCACGGTAAACCAAATATGTTTTTTTTTTTTGCATTTTAGCAATTAAACAAACACGTTATCTTGATCTAATTAAATTAAGTCCTGTTGCTCAATGTTTATTGAAGTGAATTTGTTGAGTTTTATATTTTCCACATGCTTTAATCTTTGCATAAATTCATAATTTATGAAAACTATTGAACAAATAAAATGTGTGCAGTACAAATTACTTTATCTCCCAAAGCACATATCAAATAGACTCCTTAAATATATACTAATAGTATCCTTTAAATAAATAGCCTTACGAGAATATTTGGTGATATAAAATAATTTTGTAAAAAGACTAGTCCAAGTTTAAAAAAACTCTTATTTAAAAACATCCTTACAGCTTTTCAATGATGATGGCTTTTAGTCGTATTCTTTTATAATAACTACAACCATTTCATCATACTTCATTATAATAACAATAAATATTTCTCCCTGAACTCAATGATAATTTTACACAATATACTAGATTTATTAACGATAAATATGAATGATATGAAAAATCAATACGATTTCGATCGGAAATAAATACTCTCACGAGATGGATAAAAGTTAAAATAAAAAAGGACGAATCAACATTATTACTTATCTCTAGAGAATTATATGAAAATGTTTATTTCTATTTGAATGATAAATATTTATTGGATAGTGAATTTTATTCAACTGGATATCAATTGAAATAAATTTTAATAGAAACACTAACTTGGTATTATTAATTCTGTATGAAATAATATTATTTTTTTTCTTAAAAATTATTTTGACGAATTATGCCCAGTATTACAAAGGAATAAAAATTATATATAATAACAAAAATAAGAATGTTTCATAGGAAATTGAATTTTTATTGATATCTGTAAACACACAACTAATCAGATAGTTTGACAAAATAAGAGTTGTAGCAGAAAAGGATAACCTCAAAATAAAGGGTTCTCCATGTTACATAAAATATTGTAGACACTTGAATGATGCAAAAATCCATTGCCCCTTGTCATATAATAATCTTCATTTAAAAGTTCATGTCTTAGGCTTAGTAATATTTTTTTTTATTCACCAAGATCAAAAATATTTGAAAAGTTGTCATACTATTGATAACATCCAAAGGAGTCTAATTGAGGAGGTGAAGAGAACACCTTCACCGATTTATACTTTTCTACCATATTTTATTTATAAAATAAATATTTTATTAAAATTTATTGAAATAAATTTTAAAAAAAAACCAAATTTTAATAAAATATGTTAATTACAAATTAAACTATTTAATAATAGTAATTTTGAAAGCATAAATAATATTTTATTTTTTCAATCGTATTGGCAGAAATGAAAGCTAAAATAGCTTATAATTGAGAAAAATATCGTTAATTTCCTTTTTTTAGATAGGGAAGTTGTGAATAAGTCGTTAAAAAATAGTTCGATTATAGTCAGAAGCTAGGCGTGAATAGAATTTTTTCTAATGACACACTACATATTAATTGATTTAGTAAATATAGGGTTTTCCAATAAGAGTGATATGATGTCTAAGTGACGTTTCGGCCATTTGTAATATGTCATGATCTGTCATTTTTTCCATTTTATTTAGTAATGTTTTCAATTTTGTTATGGACAGATATATGTAAGAACAACGTTTACAAATTATTCAATTTTATTATCAAAATAATAGTTCTCCAGTTGCAACTTTTCGTGCGCTTTTGCCATTTTATGGTTGTAATAATCGTCTAACTGTACTCGCTATTCGTCGAATTGTAAAAAATTTCGAGCGTACATTTTCTTTGCATAATGTTCAAGTGCCAATAAGACCAAGAATTGCTTAAAGTAATTAAAATATTGCTGACGTTCAGGCAAGTGTTGCTGAAGACCGCAATTTGTTGATTCCAAGACGTTCTCAAGAATTGGGACTGTCTCAAACCACAACCTGGCCGATTTTGAGAAAGGATTTGGGCTTGCATCCGTATAAAATTGTTATCACTCAAGAACTGAAGCTATTGGACTACCGTAAACATCGTGAATTTGCTGATTTTGTCTTGGAACAACTTGAAAACGATAACGTTTTTTTTTAAGAAAATCATCTTCTCCGATGAGGCTCACTTTCATCTGAGTGGTGCGGTAAATAAACAAAACTGTCGATTCTGGTGCGAAGAAAATCCACAAATTATTCATGAACACCCATTACATTCACCTAAATTGACGGTTTGGTGTGGTTTTTGGTCTGATGGAATCATCGGTCCGTACTTCTTTCAAACACCGTTACTGTCAATGGAGAGCGGTATAGATCGATGATAACCAACTTTTTATGACCGAAATTGGAAGAAGTTGATCTTGACAACATCTGGTTCCAACAAAACGGGGCTACGTGCCACACAGCACGTGCAATAACCGAATTATTGAGTGAAAAGTTTGGAGATTCGATTATTTCAAGAAATTGTGATATTGAATAGCCTCCAAGAAGTTGTGATTTAACACCATTAGACTATTTTTTGTGGGGTTGTTTGAAGTCATAAGTCTTTAGCAATAAACGAGACTCTCTTCAAGCTTTGGAAGTCAATATAGAACGTGCTATTCATGTGATATCGAGTGATATTCTTGATGTGATAAAACGTAATTCTGAAAAATATTGCATGCAATTGTAGGATATCTATGAGAGGAAATGAAGATTGTATCATCTACAAAAAGGATTTCAGATGAGGTTGGGATAACATGTGCGCAAATCTTACATAGGATAGGACTCAATTTTCTACTTTTGGGAGCTCAGCGGGAAGGGGAAATTTTACGGTGAAAACTACTTGAGTTTCTTAAGAAAGTTTCATGGAAAAGTTATTTCACCTCTTGTTAGTTTATTTGAAATTCGGATGTGTGGGGTCCGGTGTATCGATTGTGCATGCGCAAAGGTGCTCAAAACGATATTTCGAGTATCAGAGTAAATGATGGGTATACGAATAATTGGGAGCATAGTGCAAACGCATTAATGAATGAATTCTTTCCTGGGATTTAAAGGTAAGAGGAAGTGAATGTTGGCAGGAGGTACCCCCTGCCCTTTGAATGGGATGAGATTATTGCGTCAATTTGGAGCACGAAAGTGCGAAGTGCCCCAGGATTGGATGGCGTGACTGGTCAAATGATGAGGAGTGTTTTGCGGACTATTCCCGCACATGTAAGTAGCCTGTACGGTGAATGCCTGGAGAGTGGTGTATTTCCGAGTGAATGTAAGGTAGGAGACGTGGTTATCCAACCCAAGCCTCCAGACGGGATACGGACTGACCCGTCTTCCTATAGGACGATATGCTTACTGCCAGTATTCGGCAAAGTCCTCGAGCGAATGATAGTATACCGGCTGAATGTGAACGAAAGGTAAATCGACTGAGTACGCTTGGATGTGTGTAAGACGGTATTTTGCTGAGTGTGAGAGTAAGTACGTATGTGGTGTATTTGTGGATGTTCGAAGAGCCTTCAATTGCTTGAGGAGGTTTCATGTGAAGAAACTTCTGTATGGCGAAGTTACTTCCATGAAAGGTATGCCGCCGTGTGCGGGAACAATGGGAGGGTTATTCGCCAGATAGTGTGTGGTTGTCCACAGGGATCTGGAATATGATGCTGAATGGTCTCTTGGTGCAGATGGAGGAGTCCGGTAACGGTGTAATCGCATATGCGGATGATCTTCCACTTTTGATTCAGCGGGGCAGTAGGCATGGTGTCTGAATGGGGAAAAAGAATAGAAGTGAAGGTTTCCGAAAGGAAAACTGTGTGTATTTTGTTTAAGGGTTTTTTGGTGGTCAGAAGACCACCCAATATTTGTTAAGAGAGGTCCGATACGCACGGAAAGTACGACACCTTGGAGTAAAAGTTAGAGAGAGGCTGAAGTTTCGGACTCACTTAAAACATCTAAGGCCGCGCGTGGCCGGTTTGGCTGACATGCTGGTGCGAATATCTCTCAAAGAATTGGGACTTCGATCCAGAGCGGTGAAAGTCCTGTACAAGATTGTGTTTGTTCCGTGTGCAATATATGCGTCGTATGTATGGGCTGACATTATGCGCCACCGTATGCAAGGGTGGGTATAAATTCAGTTCAGCATCGGACTTTGTATGAATGTTTAAATGTATGTAGAACCGTGTCAACCGATGCGATGCAGGTTCTCATGATAGAAATTCCATGGGTCCTGGAGATACTGCGTAGAAGTATCCACTACCATCTGCGGTGGGTCATCCCGCTTTCTGGTTGTCTGGTTACGAATGAAGATTTTCAGTATCTTAGTACGGCGTGTACTGATCCTGAACAGAATGTTTGAAATTTGGCAACGTCGATGGGATGAGAGCATGAATGGCAGAAGGACGCACATGTTCATTTCGAATGAACTTACTCACGGGACACGGCGTAATCTACCTGCGGAGGAAAGTGTCAAGCACCTTCTCATCATTCATCATGGTGAATGATAAGAGTGAGGATGTAAGTGGTTTATTAGGTATGAGTGAAAAGTGTGAATGACACACAGGGTGGCTTCAACCGCGTAAAAGACCAAGGTCGATTCCGGTTGTACTTTCGGGTTTTGGCGAACCCGGGTACCTAGCGGTGCCTTGGAATTTACAAGATTCCTTACCGTATCCCAATGAGCGGAGTACAAACCGAAGTACTCTTAAAACAAAAATTGGTACTACGGGAGTCGGGGTGCCCCATGGTGTTGGAACACACTGTGCCCGACTATGGTAAGGCATTTAAGCAGCAACATAGTGGCTGTGGTTGATACACATATCGCGGATACGGTCTACGGATCGCTGATGGTGATACTGGTAATTATCTCAGGCGCTGTCACTGCTTATGACAGTAGAGTTTTAGATAGTCCTCGCCACCAACAGTTAGAGTCATCAGCTTTGGAGTAATCATGATGGTGCGTTGATTGAGCCTAAGTCAATCCCTATGATCGTAGACGACTCGTGGTTTTATGTTTAACGACAGATAAGGCACTTTAAATAATATATTATAACTGTAAGTTTGTTTAAATGGATTTTTATAAAGTTTATTTTATATTATTTTAATATTTTCTTACATTAACTAAAGTAAGCTTTCGAAATCATTGAAATATTTCACGAAATGTAGAAATTTATAAAGCAAATAATGACAACGCACCAATTAGATAGAAACCGCGCCGTCGTGTTTTAAAGCTCGCGGTTTTTCTCAAATGGTTTGACGGAGGCGGTTTCTCTGAAATGTTTTGTGCCGCGCGTGTTTACTCTGAACTAATTTTCGAAACGTGTTTTACTGAGCATTATTTCCTACACGTGAGTAGTTTATACGCTTTTTCTAATAAATCTGCTTTAAGAATTTAAACAAAATAGAATTTTTTTTGTTGGAACTTTAATCAAATAGAAATTAAAATTCGTTCAATATTTATTATTTATTTTTATGATAGTGTGTTCAAGTATTCTTCTTCAAGAGAATATCATATAACTAGTGATAATACAAATGAAAACCTTAACTATTAATCTAAAGTTAATCGCACTTTAGTAGTATAAGTGAAAGAGTAGTTTGGATTGATCTCTACTTCAAATAAGAGCAATCTGCGACAATTCCAACAATGCCATTAGTCAATGCAAATAGTTCAGTACTTCTACTATAAAATCTGTTCTGAACAATTAGAATTCTAGTGTACTCGAGGCTAAGTATTACGAAGTCTATATTTTTACTACCCTTCAAGTTATATGACTATATTTCTAGTTTACTATACAAACGCAGTTTCTTCGCTTGTACCAGAAAACTTACTGTTCAAATTCTAAATGCATTTATCTCGTTTGTGTTTACATTTGCCTTGAAACCAAACAAAATCCTTTTACAAATTGCAAGCTTTTGTTTTTAACAATTTGTTAATTTTTTTTTTTTTAAATAAAACATTTCTAAAAAAGTGGACAAAATTTTCTAATACAAATAATAAATATATAAATTAGCTCTATTTTGGTATTTGTTTGATCTAAAAACAAAAAAATTGAAAACTTTATGAAAACCCAGAATAAATTTAAGATAACTAATTATTGAAAATTCTGAACTCATATTGATTTCAAGGATATTGATAACCATTTTAAATACTTTTGTAAATAATTTAGTTCTCTATAATTAAAGACAATCTCAGAGCTTTTTTGTGTTTATTATTAAGCTATAACATCAACTATAAGAAAAATATTTCACATTAAAGTCGGAAGCTTCAAAATATTCTACATTTACCATTAATGACTCAGATTAAAAGGATAGTTCTTAAAAGATATTTAAGAAATTTTATTATATATTAAAATAGAAGATAATTTTTTATTAAATATGCTTTCATATCAGATAATTTTTTTTTTTAAATACGAGTATATATCGTTTCAATTAGAATATTTTAATGGAATATGAATAATTTGAATCTTATTTAAAATTTGATTCAATAAGAGTGGTGAAAATTATATATTTTGCGAAAGAAAAATATTTGTACATAAATTAATATTAATTATTATTATTATAAAACGAAGGATATGAGGGTCAGAAAAAGCTCTATATAACTTGTAATACTTTGATTAACAGCCTTGTTAAAATCCTTCTCGTCTAACCCTCGAAAATATTCGAACACACTATAAAGATAAAAAGAAAAAATTTCATATTCAGATACTTTACTGATACTTTCTAAACTATAAAAAATATGTTCAGATTTTCTAGAATATAAATTTTTAACTTAAGTATATACAATAAATTTAATGAAATCGAAAACCGCAATAGAAATTTGATATCAGAATACTAAACGTAGGGAAAAGAATTTCGCATTTCATATTTTATGATCCAATTATGCACACAATAAAATCCAACCTCAAAATAAAATATTATAAATGATTTTTCCGCGAACTGATTTTATAGTAAATTTTATTCATGATTTTTGTAATAATATTCTACGATATTAAATAGATTTGCCGTCTATTTGCAATTCAATGTTAGGAAATCAATTTTTTTATAAGAGTTGTCGGCTGTTGATAATGAAGAAACTTTTATGGAAATTTGTAATAATAGCTTTGCAGAAGTATTGCATAAAATTTTGTTATCAATAAAAGTTCAAATTATAAATTTCGAAAAGTAAAAAAAAATTCTATCATATTTGTATTGTTAAAGGAAGTTATAAGGAAGGAAATACTTAATGAAATTTTACATTTAATCATTAATAATGAGGCGAAATTTGCATCTGATTTTTATATTGTCATTTTATCGAAATGTACTATGGTGACTAAGCAGTTTTTAGTTTCATCTATAAGGTATCCTTAAAGGATATGTTTATTAAAAATATCAGCTAACCGAACATACAATATAAAAACAATTTTAGTTTTTATTTAACTATAAATTTGAAGACTATTTAATTGTAAGTACAAGTAATAAAATGGTAACAAAGTTAAGTAATTCTTAAATTTCTTATACTATTATAAGAAGAAGTATAAAATATATAATAAAAAAAAAACAATAAAAGTAAATAATAGCTTAACATAAATGGAACATTTAAATGTAATTTTAATAAAATGTTAACTATCAGACATGACACTATTAAAATAAAGAAAAAAACAGTAAAATTTATATTTTTAGTCTGAATTTTTTTGAAAAACAATTTTATTTTTTAACATGATTAAAAATTGATTTTAAAAATATATGGCAAGAACCTAGTGTTGTCTTTTCAAATACCTTTTGGCCTTCACGGATAAAAAATATTACACAGGCTAAGTTCAGGTAAAAATGGTTCCTTAGGAACAACAAGAACACCTTTTTTCGGATAAAAACTCGTTGATAGAGATGGCCATGTAATAAGGGGTGTTGCCATGGTGGAGCATCATAGCCTCTACAATCTCCACTCTGATGCAAGGTACCTCTTTTCTGAGGCTTTCAAGGACTTCTTTATAAAAAAAAAATTTATATTTTTAGTCTGAATTTTTTTGAAAAACAATTTTATTTTTTAACATGATTAAAAATTGATTTTAAAAATATATGGCAAGAACCTAGTGTTGTCTTTTCAAATACCTTTTGGCCTTCACGGATAAAAAATATTACACAGGCTAAGTTCAGGTAAAAATGGTTCCTTAGGAACAACAAGAACACCTTTTTTCGGATAAAAACTCGTTGATAGAGATGGCCATGTAATAAGGGGTGTTGCCATGGTGGAGCATCATAGCCTCTACAATCTCCACTCCGATGCAAGGTACCTCTTTTCTGAGGCTTTCAAGGACTTCTTTATAAAAAAAAAACTTGGTTAATAGTTTATTCTGGATGGTCTGACCATTCGTTATAGATGTTAAAGGTTTCGCTGAAAGATGTGTCTTTTAATGCTTTTAGGATGCTTTAGACCACCGAAAGGATGCTTTAGACCACCGAAAAAACATGTGCTCTTGATAAGCGATGTTCTCCAAACGATTGTTGGAACTTTTTGTAAGTCACTCTGTAAAACACAACTTCACTTATGACGGTTTTCATATTACTCTGTAAAATATAACTTTAATAATCACGATCTATAAAGTGCAATTACCCGACGAGTTTGAAACTTGTACCCACAAATGGTTCTCAGTGCCGCCCGTCCTCACACTATTCTACCACACATTTTATAGTAAACTTAAAATTTTAGGGATCATTCAAAGTCAGTATTGCTAAGTGTTCTTTTTATATATTATTTTTTTTTTTAAAAAATTTATTATTTTATTTCTTAATTCCTGAAAAAATAAACGAATTCAACAAAATCCAATATTATTAACAGGATTCTGTAAATATTCGCACATCTTTGAATATAAAGAAAATCTTTCTACAAATAATTTACTTTATTACAATTTCATTAGTTTTCCATAAATAATCACACAATCAACATCGTTACTTTATTTTCATATCATTTCATGTCAAATTATTTAATATTAGCAATTATGCGAGTATTTCATGTATTTTCTGTCCTATGGGATGTGCACACAAAATTCATAGATAATTTACTACTTTATTTATGTTCATTCAATGGGGCCAGGAAATTGCCACAAATAATTCATGAGATCCAACAATATATATATTTACGTGCTTTCGAGTATTAGAATATAAAATATTCAAACATTACTTAGTATATCTTAACATAAAAACGATAAAGAATTTAAAAGTCAATTTGAATGTTTCTCTCAAGTTCGATAATGTAAACATACTTAGATATATATGATATCTTATTTATTTGTGAATATAGTCAATTAATAATATAGAATACCAAAAATGATTTATTTCAGCCAATAGAAAATATTTTATGATTATTTATTAAGATAGACAGAAAGAGCAGAAGTGAGCGTGAATGATTACAAAATTTACAAGGCGATTATTGATTTTTCATCAGAACAGTTAAACACCAAAATAACATCAGAACTGATTATAATATAATTTCATTTTATTCTAAACATAAATCCAATATGACATATTACCGTGTGCTAGTATCCTCAAACTTAGTCTATTCCACCTCTACCATCCACTATCCACTTCCAAAGACTGTCAATTTTGCCATACTAACCTCATCCATAAATCATATTCTAGTTGGACAAGTGCCAACTGAATAGAAATATGCCATAATGAATGGGTATATAATTTTCTGCAAATTATAAATATTTTTATATAAAAATTATTGGAAATATTTTATATACTCGTACATGTATAATTTTGACTACACGTATCTTTTTTTTTTATGTTTAGATTAATGAGGTACAGAGGGAAACCTTCAAAAGGTACTCGTCTGGAAATATTTCCTGCCAGGCGAGTTATGCGGGATTTTTACCTCGCTAAAACCTAACCTGCACCTCTGATCTTACTCCCGGAACGATGGTTCCCCGGCGGCACTCTTTGTAAATACTACTTCGTCGGGGCGTTCTTATTTGATGCTACTGTTGTCCCGATGATCGTACGTTGTGTGGAGATCCTTGATAATGGATTCCGCGTACTCTGCAATTCTGTTCCAAGCCGATTGGCTCTTCAGCATGCACTCCACTATATTTTCTGGACTGATGGAACGGTCCAGAGTTCTCTCCAGCTCCGTCCGCGTCTCCTCGTAGAGGGGGCACTGGAAGAACACGTGTTCTACGTCTTCGATCACATCGCGGCAATGATGACAGTTTGGGGAGTCAGTTCTCTTGAATCTGTGCAAGTATGCCCGAAAGCATCCATGCCCAGTCAAGAGTTGGGTGATGTAATACCCGACTTCCCCGTGCAGGCGAGTGACCCATTTGGTAACATCTGAGATCAGCCGATGAGTCCACCGACCCTTCGTCGAGCTGTCCCATCTCTCTTGCCAGAGGCGAAGACTCTCGGGTCTCTCCTCTTCACAGAGGACATTTCGCCGCTCTTCCTTCTTCCTTCGATGTTGGCGTTCCCGCTCTCCTGCCAGGGTGTTGATGGGTGGGCATGATGCCACGACGTTGATCGCATCGTGTGATACCGTTCGGTATGCTGACGCCACTCTGATCGCTGAGAGCCGCTGGACTGATGACATTGTCTTGTGGCATGTTGTTAACTCTAGCGATTTCGCCCACACTGGTGCTCCGTATAGCAGGACGGAGGTAACCACAGTTGCCAGTAGTCGCCTTCGGATTTTCCTGGGGCCTCCGATATTAGGCATTATCCGCAGAAGCGCGCCCTGTACTGCTGATGCCTTCCTACTGACGCTGGCGATGTGCTCCTTGTAGTTGAGTCTGGCATCCAAGACCACTCCCAGATACCGGATGTAGGGTACCGACTGGATGTCGTGGTCGCCTACTCTTATGGTGATGGTCTCCATTTTCTTCCGGCTACTCACAAGGAGTGCCTCGGTCTTATGTTCCGCCAAAGTTAGGTCTGCCGATGTCATACACTGTCTTATGCTCCGGATGGTGGTGGAGAATGCGGCTTCCAGTTCCTCTAGGTGTTTGGCTACAAGGACAACAGCTACGTCGTCCGCGAAAGCCACGAGTGTTGTGTTCGTCGGTAATTCCAGATGGAGTAGGCCGTCGTACATGACGTTCCACAAGAGTGGCCTCAGGACAGAGCCCTGAGATACCCCTCCCGTGACCCCATACTCCGCTGGTCCATCCTCGGTCTCGTATTGCAGTAGTCGATCACTGAAGTATGATCTGAGCATCCTCCGTAGGTAGTAGGGCACCCCCATGTTCTCAAGAGCCTCTAAGATTCGATCCCAGCGGGCCGAGTTAAACGCATTCTTGATGTCCAGGGTGACAATGAGGCAATACTTTTTAGAACCGCCTTTCCATCTCTTTCCTGAGATGGCTTCCTTTGCAATGTTCGTGACGAGTTCCAACGCGTCGATTGTCGATCTCCCCTTCCTGAATCCGAATTGAAATTCAGAAAGTTGGAATCGATGTATTGCTCCAATCTGTCGGCCACTATCCGCTCTAAGTTCTTCCCGTCCGAATCCAGCATGTAAAGTGGACGATAGGATTGACTACACGTATCTAGATTGATTATTTTTTATTACTCTTCGATTTGATATAAAATAAAATATTAACACTGTTTATTATTTAAGAAATTGTAAGAGACTGTAAGTCGATTAAAGATTTTTTTAAGACAAACAGCCAGCAAGTTTAATTCCATACTTTAGAAATTATGGTATAATTATTTGGGACCACAAAAAAATAGTAGAACCTTAAAATTTTTCACCTAAATTATTATTTTACTAAAAAACTAGCATACTGCAAAAAAAATTGTAAAAAAAATAATCTTCTTTTCAGATTCAAAGGTATTAAAAACTTGAATATTTCTTTCTTGAATGTGAATTTTTAAAAAGAATTATTTAAACTTTTTGCCGTTCTTTTTATATCCAAATCGGAGAAATATAATTTCTAAGACTTGACCTTTTTTTTAACACTTCACTTAACTCCCAGAAATTAGAATTAATTGAATTTATTTTGCAGTGTAATTTAATTTTTGGACGATGATATTGAGTGCACTCATGACGAATCTAATGAAAGAGAGCATCAGCTAAGAAGGACAGACAACTAATGAGACTGTTATAACTGAGCTTATATATTGGTCCCTCCAAAACGTGCAGTAAAAGTTTCAAACTTATTCTGAATAGCGAAATTTGAAGCCACAACATGTTATCAAATTTTGTGTTAAGCTTGATGAACTCGTGAATAGCCTGTAAGGAACATTATTTCAGTGTAATTAAGACGAGCATCAGTGAAAAACGAATCTCGCTCAGAGAGGCTTTCTACATCAAAAGATCATGAACCGTAGAGAATAGGCAACTTTTTGCAAAGAAGTCCCTTCTTTGGGATGGACATCATTATCAACGAGCTCTTCGTGGAAAATAAAGTTCCCCATCTGTAGTTTCCCATCTATTTTTATTTACCTGATCTGCTTAAAAATATTCTAAGTCTTCTTAAAATTTCTATTGTAATTGTTTTTTTCTTCTTTTTATTAATTTTTCGGAAATAAATTTATTTTTATTGAATAGTTTTTTTTGAAATATTTATTTAAATTTATAAATAGAAAAGTGTCTAAGAATTTAATGATTTTACTAGAAAAACTATATAAATCTCGATTTTTTTTCAATAGTTTTTGCTAAATTTCCGAAACCACTAAAATATTCGTAAATTTTAGGAAAGTACTTCAATGGAAGGATAAATTGAAAACTATTTCAAGGCTTTATTTTGCTACAAGTTTGTAACCAATACACCAACTGCAACCGCAACATAAATTAAATTCGAACGAGAATAGAATGCATTACGCGAAAACGAACCCCAAAACTGCCACAATATGGCCATGCCAGCAGAATTGTTTGATTTGTTATATTATTTTTTAGATGGTGGTCTATTTATTTATTTGTTTGAAAATTGATTTTGCAATCATTTCTGAAATTTATTTCATATAATCCACTTATAGTGCAAGCATTTTTATTTATAAAAATAAAATTAAATTCGAGAATATTTGCACTTAATTTAAAAAGAAAAAAAACTGAATTTATCTAACGAATATCAAACGAATGAGAAATTTATGGAAAATTATCAATCTAATATGCAATATTTTAACAATAACAATAGTTAGAATATATTTCCTATCTATTCAAATGTTTTCTCTGTTTTATTATAAATTAAATATTGTTTCACTAAAAGTCCTTATTCATCAATGAAATTTACTCATTGATAACAAACAAGAATAATAAAATATGTATACAATCAGTTTTTCCAAAAATCTATGTTTTTGGATGATTGACATCAACTACTAAATTCATAAATATTTATAGGAGAGATGATGTTTAATTCTATATACATATGTAGTTTGATTATAAATTTAATCAAACGATGAATCCATATTTGATTAGTTAATTAATCTGAAAGTTTCTATTAAGACTTTACATTTTGACAATAAAATAATATATCACATTTTGACAAAAATTTCATACTACTCATAATTTGCTAAATAAATTTTCCAGAATAGTCAAACAGGATTAAAAACATCGAATTTATCACTAAAAAAATGTTGTATTTGAAAAATATCTGTTATGAGTATTAGTAAGCAGTATTTATTAGTATTATTTTTTAAATATCCGCAAAATCAAAATAAAAACTAAACATATTTGTTAATTAATTATAAATTAACTATAATATATTAAAAAAATATTCCAAAAAAATAAATACTACCTTGATTAAAAAGTTACCGGAATTTATTCAGAAAATTAAAAATACAAGTTTATTCATCTAAATCTACTATATATTGTCCCCTTCAAAGTAATCCCCATCGGCATTAACACACTTTTGCCAGCGCTTGATCCAATCCTCGAAACATTTTTTTCCATTACGTCCTTTTGGCTGTTGAAACGTGTTCCCTGTAATGGTTTTTTTAACTCGATTGAACAGAAAAAAGTCACAGGGAGCCAAATCAGGTGAATTCGATGGTTGTTGGATGGTATTTGTTGCATTTTTCGTCAAAACATTACGAATAACTATGGCACTGTGCGACGGTGCAAAATCCACGAGTTTTCTGCCCACAATTCTGGTCTCTTTCGGCGAATTGCTTCACGCAAACGTCTTATAATGCCCAAATAATACTCTTTGTTTACTGTCCGACCTTCTGGAAAAAATTCATGATGCACTACACCGTTGTGTTCCATGAAAACCGTGAGACTGAAAACGACGTGGTTTTATTGGTCTCGGCTCATTTGGTGAACGCCATTCACTTGCCTGATGTCTTGATTGCGTGTCGTACTTATGGACGCACGTCTCGTCTCCAGTAATGATCCTTTTGATGAATGTGGGATCGGATTCAGCCTCGCAAATCATGTCTTTTGCGACGTCAACACGGTCTCTTTTTTGCATGAAATTGAGGTCTTTTGGCACCAACTTTGCTGCTACACGACGGAAACCCAAATCATTAACCAAAAGGTCTTGGACGGATTCATAGGCAATGTTCAAGTCCTCCGCTATCTTTCTGATGGTTAATTTGCGGTTATTGACCAACATTTCTTTTACTTTATCAATGTTTTCGTCGGTTTTCGATGTCGATGGTCTGCCAATGCGTTCATCATCTTCGATTGACTCACGACCACTTTTTAAACACTCGTGCCACTAGTAAACGACCGTTTTCTTTAGAGAATCGTTGCCGAAACACTTTTCCAACATTTCCAACGTTCGCGCACCATACAAGTTCATTGTTGCAAATTTAAATCCATTTCTAAAATTGTAAAAAATCGCCAACACACACAGAGATAGATGTACCCTTGGCTACGTAACTTTTGCAAATGTCAAGCTATGATACTAAGATTTAGAGGAACTCAAATCGGAACGATGAACCGGATTTTTTTTGACAACGGACTTTTCGTGAATCTATCAAATATTTCCTGGTCAGCGAATATAAATTTTCTGATTCTGTTATTTTTTTTGCTAATATAAATGAATTTTCTTGTTCGGAAGGTATAGCCCTGACAGTTGACAGCTATCAAAAAAAATGTCGTTTGTCATTTAAATTATTATCAATTATAGTTTAAGAATCGTTCAACCAACGTTGGGATGTACAGAAAATAGGCACAAAGTGTACGAGGCCTATTCAAAAAGTATCGCTAATTTTGTGTTTTTTTCAAAAATTATTTATTTATTCATGAATATCTATTTTGTACCCTTTAAACTAATCCCCACCAGATTTAAACTAATCCCCAACGTTTTTTCCAATCCTCGACGCACTTCAAAAAATCAAACCAACGTTTGTGATCATCCTTTCATGTGGCTCTTCAGTTTTGAGAGCAAGAAAAATTCCCAGGGAGCCAGATCTGCGGAATACGGTGGCTGTGGCATTATTAGTGTGGTGCTTTTGGCCAAAAATTCGCGCAGAAACAACGATGCGTGAGCAGGGGCGTTATCATGGTGCAAAAGCCAATTTTCGGCTCTTTCACAAGGCGGATTGCTTCGCGCGACTTGCACATAACTTGCAGGTAATATTCCTTATTGACCGTTCTAGCCTGTGGCAAGAACTCATGATGCACCACGCCCCTGCAATCGAAGAAAACTGTAAGCAAACGAGCGTCTGGCACGCTTTTCGTCGTTCACATCTTCTAGGCCCTCTGATAAACGTTGCTTCGGTCCAAGTTAGCTTTACCATATGCCACAGTCAACATTCGGAATGCGTCCGCGCAATTAATTTTGTTGCTCACACAAAATTTGATATATTTTTAGATCCATTTTTTGGAAGCAAAGCAGCTGTCAAAAATTAACTGAATATTCAAAATGGCCGAACTTATGAGCACAAGTGAGAGACATGAGTATCAACATAATGCCACAAAAAATCGAAAATCGAATATACACATACGTAGCCCGCGGAAATTTAAAATTCGCGATACTTTTTGAACAGACCTCGTACTATATAGTACAACAGGCGTTGGAATCAAATTTTTCGAACAAAATTTAATTTATAATTTGTGTTTTTTTTTATTCTTTGAAAATGAAGAAAGAGAGATCGTTTCCGTCAAATTTGAGTGATATGCCCTTAACCGACATTTATTTTAGCTGAACTTGAAAAATTTTATCTGGACGATATATGGTTCCAAAAAGACAGTCGTGGTAGTTGACATCAGCGGACTTGTTTTTATAGAGCTTCCTAAAAAATCGTATATTTGCGCAAAACAGTCTTAAATCCTCAAATTATTTAACAAATAATTCCTTTAAGTAGTGGCCTACTAACAGCCTAAAATATATTAAATAGTCATAATAAATAATCTCGGAAGGATCGTCCTGTAAAAAGGATATTTTTTTTTCATTTATCAAAGCACAAATTGAATAAACTTTTATTGAAAAGTTCTGTAATATACGAAATATATTATCCATTGCAAAAAAATATCTAAAAATATATTTTTCTATAATATACGCTACTCCTTCATAAAATTTTACAAATAAAAAATATGTAATTTTATAATTTACAAATATGTGTACTACGTTCCTTTTGAAAATTCTAAATTTTCCATGAACAAAAAAAATATTTCTCAATATAAATAAAAGTAAATTGATAAACTTGAAAAAAAGGGAAACTTCTACTCGTAGTTTGAAAACTTTTGTAATGTTTATTTCTTTTTTAATGGAAATCGATTTAATTAAAGTGCATTGTGCAAAGTGCAAATGGTGGTGTTGGCAATTTCTTTTCAAATTCAGTTGACAACTGATAAAGACGACGGAAACAGTACCGCAAAATTGTATTATAGTTGAAAAAGTTTCAAAAAGTCTTTAACTTGAAAAAGTATTCTTAATGTAATGTAAATTGATTCCATTGATTTCTCAGGAGACCAAATTGATTTGTGTTTAACAGAAAAGCTCATAGCATTCTTTGTCAGGATATGCAAATAAGTGAATAATTGTCGAAATTGAAAATTATCCGGAAGCAGGAACCATGAAATACATTTAATTTTTATATTAAAAATTCTTTAGAAAATCATCTACCGATTACTTTTATAAGATTCATCAGTAATTAAAATGAGTTAATTCTTAAATAATAATAAACGATTATTTTGAATGGTTAAAATAAGAAGAAAATTCACTAAAAATCGTTCAACGTATCTTTACGAATATATATGCAAAGACACTTCTAATTTTGTACATACAAATACATTCATACCATATGCCAACTGACATTATAAAATACGTTAAATTTAATCAAAAATAATAAATTCAATAAAAGGAAAAGAGTTAAATTTATTATCGTAGCTTGTGGATTGCAATTTTTCATCTACAAAGAGTAATAAATTTAAATGAAAAGTGACTGTTGATACTCGTTGGTTCTGTCAACAATTCTAGTAAATCAATACTGGAACTCATCAACAATTTTGGTATTTGCCCAAAATCTAAATTTCTCCACACAGAATGCCCCAACCCCCACTAGTATATCTTTAATATAAATAGAATTTTTCAATAGCCAAGTTTACTTACACTATTCTCAGTCCCAAAATGATTATTTTCATGATTCAATAGTCCCCACTTACCATGATGTGAGGACATCACCAGATGGTTTGTCAAATACTTGAATGCATTCCACCATACGTACTTCAAATATTTAGCATCTGCAATTAATGTCAGATACGAATAGTTCGCATGGGAATATAATTAAAAGTCTAACAACGGATACTGCAAACTTGAATATATTTTTTTGCCCCATTCTGTCATCAACTCTTATGCTCTCGAAAATATGTAATAGCGTCCCAAATACATTTGCAATCGAATGACCGTTGCGGATTCTGCTTTTAGTATCCCAAAAAATTTTATGAACATATGCTCCGAATTTACTTAAAAATATTTTCTCTCTCATTTTTATATCCTATTTGGTTGTTTCGCTTTAAAAGCTTTTTTCAACTTTTCTGATTTTTGCTGTTTTTTTTTTATTTTGATAAAAACAGGGGAGGCTAAGGTTATGAAAAATAGCCAACACGCCTCAAATAAAATTATTTAGGGTGTATCTGTTGTTTGTGTCTGTACGGACACAAGTGTTGATAGAATGAAAAGTCAAGGAATAATGAGATTGTTGGTGGAGAAGAATTTTGAACTTTAGTGTGTCTGTCATTGCTTATAAATTGCCTAAATTATTTGACTTTGAAAAAAAATTTGCTCTTTAGCAAAATGCAATTTTTTATAATTGACTTTTTATTTTTATTACAATAAAACTTTAATATTTTTATTATAATAGTACAAAAGCTTTAAGCAAGTATTTGGGGATACTACGCGTAAGTAAATAATATTTTAGAAGGTTAACATACAATAATTGATTTTTTTTTATTCCTAATACCAGAATTTTGTTTAAAAATACTTTTAATTCTTTTAATAATTTTTTTTTCAGGATCAAGATAAAATAATTTCGGGCACGATTGAAAAGCATTTCAGTTATAAATAATTTTATAATAGTATAACTGAGAGTTCTCTTAATGGAGATTTTATAAAGCTAAATTGTGTACCGTAAGAAATTTGTAATTTCTTTAGATATTTACCCTTGAATCAATTATTAAACAAATTTAACAATTTATTTAAAATAAGACCTAATAATGTTAAATTTTTTAGTATAGTTTGGAAATAAACACTCATCTTAAATTATTTGTTTTCGAAATGTTTGCAAAAATTTCTAAAATGGAGTGATTACCTCCCTGAGGAACAGGGAAAGGTGATGAGGAACCGGATGTTATCGAACCTGAAGCTCTGGAGGAGTACTTTTTTCGTTACTGATATTGTGCATGCATATGCTAGTGCATGAAGTTAGTAATAAGGGGGTTGGAAACTTCCAGCGACAGTGTCCTTAAACACACACTTAAAATATTTTTTTATTTTTGAAGACACCTGAATGTATTAAATTCTCCATGGGAGGGGATAAAATAATTTATCAAAAACATTATTGAGGTTGGGTGGAATAGGATATAAGGCATAATTGCGGACGGTATAAAAATTGGAAACAAAAAAAAAATATTTGAATTGAAAAAAATAGGAGCTTTTTTAGCAATGGATCACCGAGAGAAAAAAATCATGGAGCAAATAGCGGTCTGACACCTGTTTGTAATGCCCCTAATAATGGCTCAGCACTATTTTTTAGTTAAAAATAAATTACAGTGTCACCAGGCCACGAACTAAGAAGCAAAGGTAATAGTATGTAATGAAATAGCATTAGTATTAACATTTCGTTAAATTCATATTCGTTGAAAAAAGCAGTTCACGTAACTTTTTGGGCTTGAAAATACTTAAATTTGATTTTTACAGTTTATTATTTATTTTCCTAGTCAATAAACAATTTGCTGATATGAAATTTGTTTTATTATTTTTATTGCCAACTTCATGAAAATTTTACTTTTACAATTATTTTGATTAGATTAAAATGTTTTTTTTTTTTAAATTTTACTAACAACTGGACATATGCAAGTTTAACACGAACTAATATATTGAGAACCGCAAAAAATATGTGCAAAGTCATAGACAAGAAATAGCCCGATCAAGTCGCTAGTAAAATATTGTGACGCCGAATATTTTGAACGAGAGCCAGCTCGAGAGCAAGGTTATACATATATGAAATTGCGAGTATACGAAGTCTGTTCAAAAAGTATCGCGAATTTTGTGTTTTTTCAAAATTATTTATTTATTTATGAATATCTATTTTGTCTCCTTCAAAGTAATCCCCACCAGATATTATACACTTGTGCCAACGTTTTTTCCAATCCTCGAAGCACTTCAAAAAATCATTTTTTGTGATCTTGTTCAGCTCCTCCTTAGATGCCGTCTTTATCTCCTCAATCGTAGCGTAGCGTTGTCCTTTCATAGGGCTCTTCAGTTTCGGGAACAAGAAAAAGTCACAGGGGGCCAGATCTGGGGTATACGGTGGCTGCGGCATTATATGTGTGTTGTTTTTGGTCAAACATTCGCACACAAGCAACGATGCATGAGCAGGGGCGTTATCATGGTGCGAAAGCAAATTTTTGTTCTTCCACAAATCCGGGCGTTTCTGGAGGATTGTTTCGCGCTACTTGCCCATAACTTGCCGGTAATGTTCCTTATTGACCGTTCTACCTTGTGGTAAGAACTTATGATGCACCACACCTTTGCAATCGAAGAAAACTGTAAGTAAAACTTTCATTTCCATTAGGATGTTTGAGCTTTGGTTTCCATGTCATAACCATAAACCCATGATTTTTCACCAGTTATGACCCTTTGGAGCAAATTTGGGTCATCGCGGTCAGAGTACAACAGCTTCTTAGCAATGTTAATGCGATGCTGTTTTTGATCGAAATTGAGCAATTTTGGTACGAATTTCGTGGCGATCCGTCTCACTGGCAAAAATCGAATGGCACGAGCCAATCGATATGTTTAATTCCTCAGTAACTTTTCTAATGATGATTCGACAATTGGCCAATACTATTTTCTTTACTTCATCAATATTTTCGTCTGTTGTTGACGTGCTCGGGCGTCCCGCACGCTTTTTGTCGTTCACATCTTCTCGACCCTCTGAGAACATTTTCTACCACCAATAAACGTTGCTTCGGTCTAAGGTAGCTTCACCATATGCCACAGTCAACATTCAGAATGCGTCCGCGAGTTAATTTTGTTTTTCACAAAAAATTTGATAAAGATTTTTTGATCCATTTTTTGGAATGGGCAAAAATCGAAGACGAGCCAAAACACATGCTAGCAAAGCAGCTGTCAAAAATTAACTGAACATTCAAAATGGCCGAACTTGTCGGCGTAAGTGAGAGATATGAGTACCAAAATAACACCACAAAAAATCGAAAATCGTATATACGTAACCCGCGGAAATTCAAAATTCGAACAGACCTCTTATATTGTTTTTACTCCTAAAAAATATATTTCTCCCTTATTAAATTATTATAAAGAAACTATTTTACTTTACACTATTTCCATTAGAAGTTGAACAATAAAAACTCTACACAATATCTAAATAGGTAAAATTTTAAATTAATTTACTTCTAAATAAGAAATTTATGCAACAAAATATTCAACAACATTTTATTAAACAATATCTTTTGTTGCAGCTACTTCATGTTTATAGTAATGCTGTTTTCAGATAAATTTCAACACTAACGATCATTGTTAATAATTTGTTAATTTAATTTAAAAGTTTTATTTATAACAACTGAAAATATTGAGAGTAATGAGTTTTGAGTAATTATTTGAAGCTAATTTTCAGTTTTGCATGGAAAACTTTTGCCATTTTACTTTAAATTACATTAATTCTTCTGCATTTGGGCAAGTACGATTTGTTGTATTATGTGTGCATAAAATTTTTTTATTTAAGTGTACTTTTAATGGAGAAATTTAATGGTTTTTTTTTTAAATAAAGCGTAAGAATAAAAAATCCCAACTTAAAAATTCATTCATTCATCTACCTTGGAATTGTAAGCACGAAATGGTGTATGGGAATTGAAACAGACTAATGCGAGTATCCCCATTGTTGGGTTGTTTTTAATGACAACCTTGTTTAGAACATATGAGAATATATGAGACGATTGCTCAGTTTTGATATAATGTAAATGATTGTCTAGAGAACAATTTGGAGCCCCTTCTATATAGGCGTACATCACCATTTGGAGTCTTATGTACGATATTGTTTGGAAATATTTCAATGCAAAAAGACAGGTAGTCATTCTAAAATTATACTATTAACTACGTTTTTTTTGTTGCGTAAACATTATCACATTGTTATGATGCGTATTTTTTCAACACTTTTCTGGTAGTTGATGGCTATTAAAGTATGCGAAAGGGTTCATAATATCCGTCAACATGGCTGTTATCATCATCAGATGGAAGCCATTTTTTATTCATTGAGACTCTTAGTCGCTCGTTGCAGCCACAGCCCACAAATAAAATTCTCATAATAATATCCTTGAGAAAACTGCTTCAATTCTAGTTGATACGTGAACAGCATATATAAGTGTATGTATAGAGATGAGTAGAAAAATTTACACTTGAATAAAACACGTGAACAGAATATAACATTAATGGCTATTAGTTTACTTGAACTCAACGCAATGATTACAACGATTGATTTTTATGCTTTCCTGAATTTCAACGCATCCATGTATCAGCTAACAGCAAAAGGAAGTGTGCACCTTTAAATTAAGTTGATGTGAATTTTAATGGGACTAAAGTTGAAAGTTAGATCACGTTCCATCTAAGAAAAGAGGTATTTAATTGATTTTACCAAAGACGAACTATACAATTACTTAATTCGAAATAGATGCCTTGCTATTTCAAGATGAGATGAAATAATTTCAAGTGTTCTTAGTAAATCCTTCAGTTTAACAGTTTAGCTATAGTAATATCGACTTAACATACAAAGGAGATATTCGCATTTCAATTTGCTAAATTGTAGTCTGAAATTAATTCCTTTTTCCGTGATTCCCTTTACCAGAGTTTTAATAGGTTGATTAAATGCATACTAGGCAATCACGTATTAAGGAATGTGTTTCTATCATGTTCATTATCACATTCAAGTATTAAAGAACATATAGTCAAATAAAAGACTCTTGAATAAAATTGATATTTATCGAAGAAATGAAATTTTATTAACTATTTCGTTACCAAATTTAACCAAGCATATCATAAATTTGGCTTAATATATCTGAAAATAATTGAATAAATAAGTTAAAGTAATTTTAATTAGTAGAAAATTATTTTCTGTGACCAAAAAAAATTTCTTTTGATTAGATTTAATTTCTTGAACTTGAATTTAAATAATATTTAAAAATAAGTATACTGATACTTATTTTTAAATATTATTTAAATTCAAGTTTCTCACTGGTCAAAACTTCTGATTTGAAATCAGGTCAAATTGGTGAAAATACTTAGACTTTTCCGGCCATTGGTTCACTTACCCAATTATAAAACTTCAACTTCAAAATTCATTTAGAGGCCACAAAAAATTTCCGAGCGCAAAACAAGATCCGCATGGGTTTTAACCTTTTATTTGAAACTAGGTTAGATTGGTGAGATGATTAGAAAAACTCTAATTCGAAAAAAAACAGCGAGTTGAAGACTTCAAAAGTTTATTATATTTAAATAATACGTTTATGATAGTGTATGTTTTTTTTTTGTCAAAGTAAGGTATGTGATTTTATCTAATATACGACGTCTGTTCAAAAGGTATTGCGAATTTTTAATTTCCGCGGGTTACGTATATTCGATTTCACATTTTGTGGTGTTATGTTGGTACTCATATCTCTCACTTATGCCGACAAGTTCGGCCATTTTGAATGTTCAGTTAATTTTTGACAGCTGCTTTGCTAGCATGTGTTTTGGCTCGTCTTCGATTTTTCCCCATTCCAAAAAATGGATCAAAGAATCTGTATCAAATTTTTTTTGAAAAACAAAATTAACTGCGCGGACGCATTCTGAATGTTAGCTATGGTATTTGGTAAAGCTACCTTGGACCAAAGCAACGTTTATCGGTGGTAGAAAATGTTCTCAGAGGGTCTCGAAGATGTGAACGACAAAAGCGTGCGGGACGCCCGACCACGTCAACAACAGACGAACACATTGATGAAGTAAAGAAAATAGTATTGGCCAATCGTCAAATCATCATTAGAAAAGTTGCTGGAGAATTAAACATACACGTATCGATTGGCACGTGCCATTGGATTTTTACCAATGATTTGCGTGAGACGGGTCGCCTCGAAATTCGTACCAAAATTGCTCAATTTCGACCAAGAACAGCATCGCATTAACATTGCTAAGGACCTGTTAGACTCTGTCCGCGATGACCTAAATTTGCTCCGAAGGATCATAATTGGTGACAAATCATGGGTTTATGGTTATGACGTTGCAACCAAAGCTCAATCATCCTAATGGAAGCTGCCGCACGAGTCAAGACCGAAAAAGGCGCGCCAAGTTCGGACGAATGTGAAGATTTTGCTTACAATTTTCTTCGATTGCAGGGGCATGGTACGAGGGTCGTTCAATAAGTCCTAATAAACAGATGGAAAAAAACTGTTTTTTAAAAAAAAAATATTTTTATTTTTCAACATAATCTCCTTTTACCTCTATACACTTTTCCAACCGTTTTTCCAAAATTTTTATCCCGTCCAAAAAATAGAATTTCGGAAGTTCTGCAAAATACTCATCCGTTTGAGCAATGACGTCCTCGTTGGAAGTGAACCCTCGTCCGCCAAGCCATTTCTTCAGATTGGGGAGAAGAAAATAGTCAGTCGGGGCCAAATCTGGTGAATAAGCGGGATGCTGCAACAATTCCATTCTCAATTCCACAATTTTGGCCATGGAAACAGCGCAGGTGTGCACACGCGCATTGTCCTGATGCAAGAGGATTTTTTTCCTTCAGATGGGGGCATTGCCCTGATGCAAGAGGATTTTTTTTCTTCGTTTATCTTTGATTTCCTCGCTCAACCGTTGCAACAACGGCGCGTAATACGCTCCTGTTATTGTTTTTCCTTTTTCCAAGTAGTCGATAAAATTAATGCCCTGCGAATCCCAAAAGACCGTGGCCATCACCTTGCCGGCCGATGGCACAGTTTTTGCCTTCTTCGGAGCCCGTTTACCCTTGAAAATCCACTGCGATGACTGTCAGTTCGTTTCTGGAGTATAGTAGTGTATCCAGGTTTCGTCCACAGTGACAGACGAAGGAATTCGGCAGGATTGCGATGAAAGAGTGCCAACATAGCCTCAGAGTCCACTACACGATTGCGCTTATTCTCCTCTGAGAGCAAACGCGGCACCCATCTTGCCGAAATTTTTTTCACAGACAATTTTTCATGCAAAATTAAAGCGACTGTACCTTGTGATATGCCCGTGGCCTCAACTAATTCGCGCACTTTAATTCGCCGATCGTTCAAAATCAGATCGTGGATTTTGTCGATGATTTCAGGAGTAGACACCTCAAGTGGGCGTCCTGAACGATGTTCATCTTTTGTGGATGAACGGCCACGTTTAAATTCATTCACCCAATTGTAAACCATCGCAAACACAGGTGCAGATGTGCCATGAACTGCATCCAACTCGGCTTTGATTCCTTCCGGGCTTAAGCCTTTCAAATGGAGATGTTTGATGACAGCCCTTAACTCGCTAATTTTTCATTGTTATGCACAAATAAATGTCGTTAACTTTAATCGACGATAGAAATTGACCTACGCTATGGATCGAGCTGAAATTTTGACAGCTTTCCTGTCGTTAATGCTACTTACAAAAAAAGTACCGACACTACGAGCGCAATTTCTTGGATTTTCTAAGGAATTATTGAACGACCCTCGTACATTATGAGTTCTTGCCACAGGGTAAAACGATCAATAAGGAATATTACTTATTTGGTGAAATGGTATGGTGACCTAATTCGAATTTCGGGATTTGGAACAGACGATATACCACCATCGTCCAATGCTTATACGATTACGGTTTTTAATAATTTTCGTATTTTTACTAGTTTTACTTCGGCTGGAGCAAAAATCGTCGATTGCAAGAACTTAATTTTGGGCTACAACTCGTATCCTTTTCTTTTGAATTTTATGTTTTTTGTAAGATTTTTTTTTCACTAATTTTCATCCAAATTAATACGGTTTTTAATAATTTTCGTATTTTAACTAGTTCTGCTTCAGCTGAGGCTAAAATCTTCAATAGAAAAAATTTAATTTTTTGCCATAGCTGCTACCCAAATTTTTCCTAATTAAAATTTATTTTTTACCCGCATTTTATTTAAAGTATTTATTTGCTATAACGATTCTTCCAAATTAATACGATTTTTAATAATTTTCGTATTTTTACTAGTTTTACTTCGGCTGGAGCAAAAATCGTCGATTGCAAAAATTTAATTTTGGGCTACAACTCATAATCTTTTCTTTTTAATTTTATGTTTTTATCCGTGTTTTTTGTAAAGATTTTTTTATTACAAATTTTCATCTAAATTAATGCGGTTTTTAATAATTCATTACTATATTGTCTGTATAATCACCTATATGTCACCAGTCGTGCTTTTGGCAGATGAGAAGACTAGGGAAGGGAAAGAAATTCGTTGGCACACCGTCATTAACGAGAAAGTAACAACTTAAAGATGCTGAACGCATCACCTCATTTCTAATAAAAGCACGTATAACGGGGGAAGTCATAGAAAAGTGGACTATAATATAGCTTAATTTCTGATAGGACATGGATCCTTCAGAGTATATCTCTATCGCGTTAAGTTGATCCGACATGCCCTACTTCTCACCCTACAATTGTGAATGAGGATGATATCTTTTTCCACTGACCACGCTTTACCAAAAAAAGAAATAAACTCCAGAATATGTAACCTGGGTAATCAAGAAGCTACTTTATAAGGGAAGTGCAAATAGAGGCCACCCGCAGCCTAAAAAGGATAATATACTTGAAGTCAGTCTGTCCTTGTGAAGTAATATCGGACAGGGGAGGCCTATTTAAATAACAGTATAAAAATCCCACATACCTAAAGTTTCCGTATCTCTACAGCATCTTTGAAATATTTTCCCCTATCGCCAATTAAAAAAAAATAACTTCCAGTTTAGTTATTGTTTGCTTACAAAATTTTCTTGTATTAATAGTACAACAATTTTGAATTATTAATTAAATAACTGAGATTTAGTATTCAGATTTATGAAATTCTCTAATTTTTTCTTGTATTAAAATCAGTTAAAGATAAAGATTTCGTGATAGTATGAAATTTATTATAAAATATCTGACATGATTTATTTGCTAACTAAATACATAGCCTGTTAAATAACAATGACAGCTTTTGTATTTTATATGAGAACTTTTCTTTCAAAACTAAAGTATACGTTCGGATGTTCAGAAAATTTTGTAAAGCAGAGAAGAATATTTACAAAGCCTATAAATTGAAAGCATATAACTTCAAGTAATACAGAGAATAATACCAATATAGAAATTACACGATGAAGGATATTCCCTCAAGTGATAAAAAATTGAAATTCGGTCTGAATTATTTTCTTTCCTAACACCAAAACAGTAATGTTACATTCGATTTCTTTAGTCTTTCTCCAAGTATGACATCCTATGATGATGGCATGCTCAATTGGTGATAAGGGTTTTGAAATTCGGAATTGGCTAAAAATACTTGGTTCTGGTTAGAATTGAAAAGTTCGATATTTCTGTTCATTTCATAAAGTTACAAACGTGCTTAAAATATGAATTTCAATTTTATTCAATTCAGATAAAATTTGTTCCTTTTTTTTACAAAATATTCATCAAAGAAGGATATCAATTTCTATGTATAATATTACAATTTTTAATGACCATAAATTAATAAATTGTAAGTTATTTAAAGTATTTGTGCTTATTTTATATAAAAAAAATTATAGTGTCCTTTTGTTCTTTTATTTACTTATTAAATTTATAATAGTTTTTTTTATTGTAATAAAGAGTTTTTCAATTTGTACTTTGGAAAATAAAGTTGAAGAGCACACGATTTAAAATAAACTCTAAAAAAAATTATTTCATAGTTTTATCTTAAATTTACCAATTTGTAGAAAGCTATTGCAACAATATTTTTTTTATTGTATTTTTATACTATTGCAACAATATTTTTTGCAGGACTCGATCCTTTTGAGGTATTTTTTTATAACTTTTTCGCATATTTTGGACTGTAATTTGGTCATTACTTGACGAATGTTAGTTTTTAAAAGCTTTTAAGATTAACGACTATATCTGCAAATAAAATATTTTATATTATTTTATTTTTAAAAAATCCAAGACATGATTTTTGAGGATAATTGACATCATTAAATCATGAAATTATACGCTCTGGAAACTTTTCGTACAATAAAGCCAACATTTATTATGCTGTGCAGCTCATTAATGACAGATATGGTCCAGATAAAAATTTAGGTTTAAAATAAAGCAGATCGTTTATTTTATGGCCATAGTGCTCAATCCTATTGTCCACTTTGCATGCTGGATTCGGATGGGAAGAACTTGGAGCGGATAGTGGCCGACAGATTGGAGCATTACATTGATTCCAACTTTCCGAATTTCAAATCGGATTCAGGAAGGGGAGATCGACAATCGACGTGTTGGAACTCGTCACGAACATCGCAAAGGAAGCCATCTCAGGAAAGAGATGGAAAGGCGGTTCTAAAAAGTATTGCCTCATTGTCACCCTGGACATCAAGAATGCGTTTAACTCGGCCCGCTGGGATCGAATTGTGGAGGCTCAAGAGAACATTGGGGTGCCCTACTACCTACGGAGGATGGTCAGATCATACTTCAGTGATCGACTACCGCACTACGAGACCGAAGATGGACCAGCGGAGTATGGGATCACGGGAGGGGTACATCAGGGCTCTGTCCTGAGGCCACTCTTGTGGAATGTGGCTTTCGCGGACGACGTAGCGGTTGTCCTTGTAGCCTAACACCTGGAGGCTTTCGCGGACGACGGCCTACTCCATGTGTGGCTTTCGCGGACGACGTAGCTGTTGTCCTTGTAGCCTAACGCCTGGAGGAACTGGAAGCCGCATTCTCCACCACCATCCGGAGCATAAGACAGTGGATGACATCGGCAGACCTGTCTTTGGCGGAACATAAGACTGAGGCACTCCTCGTGAGTAGCTTGAAGAAAATGGAGACCATTACCATAAGAGTAGGCGACCACGACATCCGATCGCTACCCTACATCCGGTATCTAGGGGTGGTCTTTGATGCCAGACTCAACTACAAGGAGCACACCTCCAGCGTCAGCCGGAAGGCATCAGCAGTACAGGGCGCACTTCGCGGATAATGCCCAATATCGGAGGCCCCAGGCAAATCCGAACGCGACTACTGGCAACTGTGGTTACATCCGTCTTGCTATAAGGAGTACCAGTGTGGGCGAAATCGCTAGAGCTAACAACATACCGCAAGACAATGTCATCAGTCCAGCGGCTCTCAGCGAGCACAGTTGCGTCAGCATACCGAACGGTATCACACGATGCGGTCAACGTCGTGGCATCATGCCCACCCATCGACACCCTGGCAGGAGAGCGGGAACGCCAACATCGAAGGAAGAAGGAAGAGCGGCGAAAGGTCCTCTGTGAAGAGGAGACACCCGAGAGTCTTCGCCTCTAGCACGAGAGATGGGTCAACTCAACGAAGGGTCGGTGGACTCATCGGCTGATCCCAGATGTTACCAAATGGGTCACTCGCCTGCACGGGGAAGTCGAATATTACATCACCCAACTCTTGACTGGGCATGGATGCTTTCGGGCATACTTGCACAGATTCAAGAGAACTGACTCCCTAAACTATCATCATTGCCGCGATGTAATCGAAAACGCAGAACACGTGTTCTTCCAGTGCCCCCTCTACGAGGGGACATGGGCAGAACTGGAGAGAAATCTGGAATGTTCCATCAGTCTAGAAAACATAGTGGAGTGCATGCTGAAGAGCCAATCGGCTTGGAACAGAATTGTAGAGTACGCTGAATTAATTATCAAGGATTTCCACACAACGTACGAAGAATAGGCCGCGAGGCGTCATAACATCGGGACAGCAGTAGCATCAAATAAGAACGCCCCGGCGAAGTAGTATTTACAAAGAGTGCCGCCGGGGAACCATCGTTCCGGGGGCAAGGTTAGAGGTGCAGGTTAGGTTTTAGCGAGGTAAAAATCCCGCATAACTCGTCTGGCAGGAAAAATTTCCAGGCGAGTACCTTTCGAAGGTTTCCCCCTGTACCTCATTAATCTTAACATAAAAAAAAATGGCCATAGTGCTCATAATTGGCGTTAGCAATATCTTCTTCTTCATTTTTAAAGAAATACAGATAAATGTCACATTCATATTAAAATTCATATTAGACAGTTGCTTTTTGCAGATACAATGGCTTTTTCACAAAATTAGCCCCATTCCTGAAGAAAAATTATCCTCTTAAAGCGCGAAACCAGACTACGGTTCTATTACAATTTTATAGAGTGTTTTAATAATTTTAACAAATTGTTTAATAATCAATCTATAATTTATAATAGTAAAATTAAATCATAAAACAAATTATTTTAACAAATATCAAATAAGAAGGCTGTAGTTTTCCCAGTTTCTTATTCAGAAGGATGCCCCAATCGAAATAAAAAATTAATTTGTTATTAAAAAATGTGCAAAAGAAACTAAATAATAAATAAATAAATAAACTTCGAATATATTTTTTAATAAAAGATTTTTTATTAATTTTTAACATAAACCATTATTTAAATTTTTATTTATCATATTTTGGAAAGCATAATAAACGAAGCTTTCTTTGAACTTTAAATTCAAAGCAAATTTTCATTGTTAGCAATAAGATTCTCTTTATTTAAATAATAAACAAACAATATTAAAAAGATTTTATTCAATATAAAGACCAAATTATTTAACATATGTTAAATATTCTAAAAATGTAAGGCATATGCATAGAAGGCAAATCAATATAGCACACTTATATTATATGGTGGAAAAGTTTCAAACAAATTTCAAGTTTTACTTCTACTCTTAGTGTAGGCTAAGCAAAACCTTATCAATAATTTTTGATTAAGACTTCTTTCTTTGTTATCTTATATTGTGTTGTCTGCAGTTTGGATGTTAAATACGTTATTCCCGCAGAAAACTTTTTCAACGCTTCCCAAATTTAGTAATACTAAGTACATGTTTGTATAAAAAACTTTCAGATCCTTTGTACATTCATAATTTATTTTATCGAATTTCTATCAACCGAATAACTAAAGTCCTGAAAATATATTTGTTTGGTAAAATCTCTTTTATTTACGTTTGTATATATATTCAACTACATTGGGAAATGTTAACACTTTAACAGAATTTAAATTTTTGCAGATTAGCGGATGCAAGAACTTGATCACTTCAATTAAGTATCAAAAATCAAATATGACTAGATGCTTATGGCTTTCTTACTTACTAACTTACTAACTTATACTTTCGTACCCCACCATACAATATAAACCATTTGAGATAATATCTTTTTGTGAACTGTATTATTATTCGAAGGGACTAGGTCTACTGTACTCATATTTCATTCTCAAAGCCTTATCGTTTGTTTTTACACACACTCTTGAATCTTTGCCTACCATAATAATATGGCGCTGTTCTTTGAAAACGATCATAAAATGAAAGAATACTAAACCATCTCAATTAACTTTTCAACAATTTAACTTACCAGTTAAACTTAATGAACCATCGAAAATTTGAACTTTACTTTAGAGTTACAGTACGGGCTACATAGAGTTCAGTCGTCATGCAAAAATATGAACACCTCTCTTATTCTATCAAAATTGTATGCGTACAATGGTTTAGTTTTAATTTTTGTTTACTTTAAGACTAGTAAAATAAATAAAATTAAGAAATTTATGTGGCCATTATGAGGATCAAAATAAAAATAGCATATTTATCGAATTCGATTTACCATAGAATAAATTCCCTTAAATCCAAATGGAATAATTTAACGAGCAAACGGTTTTTTTCATATATTTTTATAATCGAAAAATAAATAAATTGAAATTCTAAATCGATATTGGTTAATTTTTCTAAGAGAACATATTTTATTTTCCTGGAAAATTCTAATGATAACTAAATTCCGTATTTTAAAATCAATTTTAATTGATTATACAAAATAAAGCTTTCAGGGTAGAAAATATAAATTTCAACAATACTTCAAAGAATGGGCTTGTACTGTGTAAAAATCATTACTTATCTTATATAGGTTCGCTGATTTCAATTTGTTAAATCGTTCATATCAAATTAATGATGACGATTTATTCTAAATAATAGAATTTCGAAATTATATTCAAATTCTGCTAATTACCTTCCCATTCCTGTTTTAAGTAGCTTCAAGGGTTCTCCGTCTGATTTTGGCATTAATTGCTCTCAGACAAATTATTTTTCTTTTACCATAAATTTTTGACGAATGAATTTCAACAAGAATTTTGCCAGAATGAACAATAGTCTTTTAGAAAAATGACTATCAACTGAACAGTATTTAATTATGATTTAATTGAAACTTATTTAAAATCTAAAAATATTAATCATAAAATTGAAGTATTCTTGGCAAATTTTACAGATTTTAAGGATAATGGAATGAATTTATAAATGGTCTATAGAAGAAATCATTTTTGCCAAGAGGTTTGAAAGGATAAAATATTATTATTGCTTTATAATTGTTATATTAAAAAATTTACTATTATTAATTATAGTATTTTGTTAAAATATTACTTTTTAATTTATTTCAATATATTTTAGTGAAGTATTTGTTACGACGTGGCATGACTCTGGGGTATTGTAGAAAATTTATTACGATGTAACATGGCGTTGGCGTATCCTAGAAGATTTCAGAAAAATGGTTCCAAAACGTTTATTTGAACTTTTTATTCACTAAACGAGAGAGCTGAGTTGATGCATACTCGTAATTGTAAATAAATAAAGTATTGCGTTTTATTTTTGTCTCTTACACTATCTACAGTGGATCGTACTAAAAGCGCTTGATGCTGCCGAAAAACTTGTGCTGTAAATAAGGAACCATTTCCTATAGACTTGTTGCAAGTTTTTTTATAAAAAAAAGTACCGGATTCAAAAAATTTGATGACACATCGCTACTCTAAGCATACTAAAGAAACGAAACATTACTTAACCCATTTAATACTACAAAGCCCATATGGCCACGTATTTATCGAACAAGGTTATAATACACATCTAGAAGGAACTAATATCCAAACTACATGGAGGAAAAGTCCGCACTGTTGCCAAATCGATCTCAGCTCTTTAATCTTCTGCCACATCTTGTAAATTCGATACAAATTTCATAAGAGAACGCACAAGTGATTGTTGCAAATGCGTTGCTTTTCTAAACAGTTTGTGAGAAAAACTTCCTTAAAATAATAAATATATCAAATCATATAGATTTTAATAAAAAATGGTTAAATATTCTATTTATAATTATATGAAATTGTTTTAATTAAATAAATTTGAAACCTTTTAATTTATAGTCTTTAGTAATGTTAAAAAAATCTATAATTATAATGAGTTTCATGTCATAAAGTTATGAATAATTATCGAATATAATAAGCAAACATATTTCCAAAAAGCTACAAGAAATATTTATGCTTTTAGAAGAAATTAAAAATTATTTTAATTTAATGTTATATATACTTTTAAATGTTTTTCAATTTCAAAATAATTGCAGATATTAAAGTTTTATGATTTCACTAATGATTTAATGGTGTTTATGGTCTTTACTAGAGAATTGTCAGAACATTTTATTATATGATTTTATAGTTGATTTTAATTTTAATTAAACATTTTTGAAATATAATTATTAAAGTAAAAATAAAAATTTATTCAATTCTTAGCATATAATTATGTGAATAATAGTTTAATTTAGTAAAATTCAGCGTTCAAAGAAATGTAATTACAATAATATTCATCATTACATAATACTTTTAATATATATTAATATCTGATTTTTTTTCTGTAATAAAGAAAAACCAAAATGGTTAAAAATGGTGTAAAATCTATTAAGTTACATAATATATAACATAATAAATTTGCTTGTGAACAGCACGTAATCTCAAATGTAATCAAAAACACGCGTAATTTTGAAAGTAATTACACATACTAAATAACATTTAAAATATGAATTGGTTGAAATTTAATTAAAATTATCCATTTTCCTTTTTCATCATAAATGTATATAAATTCAGTTGGAAAATTACTTTATTCTAAACAAGCGTAAATTCATCAACACATGGACAAGTGTCGGCTTAAATACATAAAATATCAATAAATAAAATTTTATTAATGCAGTATTTTTTTTTATTTACTCTATTAAAGTATAGTACAAAAAAAAATTAATTATACTAATTGGAAGTGTAATTAATATTAAATATATTGATTAAAGGAATTATTTAGGTTTTTTTTTTCAAGAGAATTGCATTTTTTTTAAATATCATTTTTGATAGGAACAGCATGGTTCTTAAATCCATAAAAAGAAATCGCACTTTAAGTGCAACTACAATTAAATCTGAATAACAGCATAAAAGTTTTATATTAATTAAAATTGCCATGATGGTAAAAATTATAACCTTAAACTAAAAGGATATAAAATCTAAAAATTTAAGGCATAGCGTATAGAATATAAATACATACAAACTAATATGAATAATTGGTTTTTTTTCTTCTTATGACTTCAGAAATTTTCCAATATATTTTACCATAACAGCCAACTGGGAAAATGCCAGAAGGTGGAAAATCACATCTCAACTAAAAAGGAACACATAAAATTTTAGGCAATTGTGCAACAAATTTTTACCCTATTATGAAACAGAATATTTTCCAAACTTTTATATAATAAGGCTGGACAACTGTCTGGCATCACATTTAAAGATACATTCATATATGTACATATATATCACTCCTAGTACAGGGTACCTGCCAAAAAAGTTTTCAAATAGCCTCGACATATGTTTATGGGAATATATT
This sequence comes from Atherix ibis, assembly GCA_958298945.1. Taxonomy (NCBI): domain Eukaryota; kingdom Metazoa; phylum Arthropoda; class Insecta; order Diptera; family Athericidae; genus Atherix; species Atherix ibis. The sequence continues at coordinate 32,623,066 of OY282606.1, forward strand.
GCCTCAAAACCAAATGAGTTCCTTAAATGTCATATGTGCTTTATGACAATTCATATATAAAAAGAAAAAAAATTATTAAAACTATAAATATTACAGGATCTTTAACTGTAGGGGGATAGTATTAAATCAGACTGAATTGAGCATAAAGTAAACATTTTGTAAACTCGGTAAACTTTAACAAAACAACGCAATCTTCATGACAACACATGCTCTAACACAAATTATCTTCGTCCGTTTACATTTGTATTTTTTTTTACAATATATTTAACTATTCATATTGCAAAAGAATGAATAAAAAAATTATATAAATTCAAAGTTTTTTACAAACAAACAAAAATTTTTTTTCGTGTCCATAACATATAATTTTAAAAATTTCAAATTTAGTTTAAAAAAAAAAGTTCTTTTTGAAATTGTTTTATTTTTTTTTTTAATTTTTACTGATATTTACATAGTAATAAGCAAATATGAGCAATAGTATTAATTAGCTTGAAAGGTTGTGGGGAGTAAACATCCAATGAAGTTCGTCCTGCTAGCGTGTGTTTCTGTTAAGCCTCAGTATTTTAGTAAGTCACGCGACCAGTGACGCTTAAGTCTTCGATGGGTATTTCTAGGGAAGGAAGTGGAGGATAGTTCTTGAACAAAAGTATTATTATGATTGAGGACACGGGAACGGATGTTTTTATAATGAGATACAGCCATTTCAAAAACAAATGGGACTTTAAGATCACGATGAATAACAGTATTGCGAACATAAAAGGGGGCATCGACAATTGTACGCAGTATTTTTGATTGAAGGGATTGGATTCGACGGGAATAAGAAGGCTTAGAGATCCCCAGAGTTCTAGTCCATATGTCCATATGGGTTTCAGTAATTTTTTAAACTGTTTTAAAAAAAAAAAATTTTTATTTTTCAACATAATCTCCTTTAAGCTCTATACACTTTTCCAACCGTTTTTCCAAAATTTTTATCCCGTCCAAAAAATAGGATTTCGGAAGTTCTGCAAAATACTCATCCGTTTGAGCAATGACGTCCTCGTTGGAAGTGAACCGTTGTCCGCCAAGCCATTTCTTCAGATTGGGGAAAAGAAAATAGTCACTCGGGGCCAAATCTGGTGAATAAGCGGGATGCTGCAACAATTCCATTCTCAATTCCATAATTTTGGCCATGGAAACAGCGCAGGTATGCACACGCGCATTGTCCTGATGCAAGAGGATTTTTTTCTTCTTCAGATGGGGGCGTTTCTCTTTGATTTCCTCGCTCAACCGTTGCAATAACGACGCGTAATACGCTCCTGTTATTGTTTTTCCTTTTTCTAAGTAGTCGATAAAAATGATGCTCTGAGAATCCCAAAAGACCGTGGCCATCACCTTGCCGGCCGATGGCACAGTTTTTTCCTTCTTCGGAGCCCGTTCACCCTTGAAAATCCACTGTGATGACTGTCTCTTCGTTTCTGGAGTGTAGTAGTGTATCCAGGTTTCGCCCACAGTGACATATCGATGAAGGAATTCGGCAGGATTGTGATGAAAGAGTGCCAACATAGCCTCAGAGTCCACTGCACGATTGCGCTTATTCTCCTCTGAGAGCAAACGCGGTACCCATCTTGCCGAAATTTTTTTCACAGACAATTTTTCATGCAAAATTGAAGCGACTGTACCTTGTGATATGCCCGTGGCCTCAACTAATTCGCGCACTTTAATTCGCCGATCGTTCAAAATCAGATCGTGGATTTTGTCGATGATTTCAGGAGTAGACACTTCAACTGGGCGTCCTGAACGATGTTCATCTTTTGTGGATGAACGGCCACGTTTAAATTCATTCACCCAATTGTAAACCGTCGCAAATACAGGTGCAGATGTGCCATGAACTGCATCTAACTCGGCTTTGATTTCTTTCGGGCTTAAGCCTTTCAAATGGAGATGTTTGATGGCAGCCCTAAACTCTCTTTTTGCCATTGTTATGCACAAATAAATGTCGTTAACTTTAATCGGCGATAGAAATTGACCTACGCTATGGATCGAGCTGAAATTTTGACAGCTTTCCTGAAAAAAAATCTTTACCGACACTACGAGCGCAATTTCTTGGATTTTCTAAGGACTTATTGAACGACCCTCGTATATCAGTACTTTGCTGTCTATAGTAAGTTTGGAACGTTTGTCTAGAAGTCGAAGTAGTTTTAGGTAACGTCTTTTTAGTTCTTGTCTTTTAAGTCTTGTATGTGGGTTCCATGTCAAGCGTTTGGCTAAGTACAGTCCTAGGTACCGAGTTTCGGTGTGTTGAGATATGGCACTGCCATTAAGATTTACGTTCATTGACTTTTATTCTCTATCTAGTAAACCAGTTCTGTAGTGTTTGGATTTAGATTTGGAGGGTTTCGGAAGCATGTTGGGGATTTTTGCTAGATACAAGGCAGGCCGTATCAACGGCGTATGTAGCAAAAAAGATATTAGGGAAAATTGGGATATCGGATGTGTAAATGTTGTAGCGGATGGGTCCAAGTATGCTACCCTGAGGAACCCCAGCCAATATCGGAGAGATATTGGAGAGTTCGTTGGAGTCATTTACTTGGAAGTGGCGGTTGGAAAGGAATGATCTTAGGATTAGGAAATAGGTAGAAGGAAGGAACCTCTTGAATTTCCAGAGTAGACCCGGGTACCATACTCTATCAGAAGCTTGACTTATATCAAGAAACACACCGGGACAATACTCTTTTCTTTCTAAAGAAGATGCAATGAAATCGACAACTCGATGACACTGAATGACCAGCGCGGAAACCAAACTGGTGATTAGGAATTAAATTTAAAGATTCGAGTAGAGGATGTAAGCGGCGAAGGAGGATTTTTTTCAAAGATTTTTGAGAGTAGTGGAAGGAGACTTATTGGACTGTAGGAACTGGGGCGGTTTATTGGTTTATTGGGCTTAGGGATCGCGTGGAAGTATCCACTACCGTCTGAGGCGGGGCATCCCACTGCAAGGTTGTCCGGTTGAGAATGATGAGGTTCGGAATCTCAGTCCGCGCCATCAGCGCATACTGGTTCTGAACAAGATGCATGAGATATGGCAGCAACGATGGGATGAGAGTGTGAATGGCAGATGGACGCACATGTTCATTCCGAATGTGTGCTTCGCGTCTGCGTGTGGTTTTGAGTTTGGTCTGTCCCTTGGGTATTTGCTTACGGGGCACGGCAGTATGAATGGGTTCCTGTATAGGCGTGGTCTGGCTACGGATGCTAGATGTCCGTGTGGAGCGGAGGAGGAGAGTGTTAAGCACCTTCTTGTAGAGTGTAGCCTATATGGGGACTTGCGTGACTTAGGTGAATGTGGAATCGTGGCGAATGGTGATAGTGTGGATGTGAGTGGTGTGTTGAGTGTGAAAGAGAGATATGAATGCTTGAATGCTTTTGCCGTGCACTGTTTGAAAGAAGAATGAGAATGATGCGTGAATGAGTGCGTGAATGACACGCAGGGTGGCCACAACCGGGTGAAAGACCAAGGTCGATTCCGGTTGTACCTTCGGGTTTTGGCGAACCCGCGTACCTGAGCTGGCCTAGCGGTGCCTAGGAATTTACAAGATTCCTTACCGTAGCTTTAACGAGCGGAGTACAAACCAAAGTACTCTTAAAACAAAAATGGGTACCACGGGGATCGGGAGCCCCACAGTAGAATATACTGTGCCCGATCGAGGTGAGGCGCCATTTGGCAGCAACGTGGTGGTTGTGGTTAATACCCATGTCGCGGGTACGGTCTTCGGATCGCAGGTGTGAGGTAACTGGCAAATGTAGCAATGCATTGCACTTATCTCGGGCACTGTCACTGCTTATGACAGTAGAGGTTTAGATAGTCCTCGCCACCAGCAGGTGGAGAGTCAGCTTGTAACTGACTCTATCTGTTAACTGCCAGTAATGGTGGTGCGTTGATCGAGCGTATCTCGATTCCTATAGTCGTGGGCGACTCGTGGTCTTGGGGTTTGGACAACTAGGTCACGTTAAATAACAATTTCTCACTGGGCTTAGGGATCATTTTAATGATGGCAAATTTCCAGAGGATTGGGAAATGTGTTGTTCTAAGAATGGAGTTATATATTGTCGCAAGGAAAACTATTGCTCTTTTAGGGAGTTGTTGGAGTATATTGGAGGTAATCAGATCATAGCCAGGAGCTTTATTTTTGGGAAGGAGCTTGATTGAATTGGCAACTTCGGAAGGAGTAGTTGCCTTAGGGGGAAGACTCATGGGTAAAGGAATGAATAGTTCCGTCACGATTATAGTGCAATGTGTCCTGTCTAATATGTCCTCATGTGGAGTAAATGTTTGTGCAAGGTGTTCAGTAAAAGCGTTTGCTTTATGTTTGTCCGTTTTAGCCCAGGTTCCGTCAGTTTTTCGTAAAGGATGCTTTATTTTTCTATAAGATAGTATTTGTCTTGTAGCAGTCCACAAAGTTCTGTTTTTCGTTAGGGTTGAAGTATAGTTTCTAAAACGTTCTGTATTGTAATTAGTGATTTCGTCATATAGTTCTTTTTGCAGCTTGTTCAGTTTGGTTTTGTCGCTGGGCATTCTTGTATGTTGCCAATGAGCTCTTGCTTTTCATTTTTCTGCAATAAGACGCTTAATTGTTAATGGTTGAACTGTCAGGTTTTGTGTAGGTTTCGAGTTTTTACTTTTTTGCGAAAAGGCTGTAGCGTTTTGTAATAAACATGTAAACTCCAATATAGGAATGAAAAGAAAAGGATAAAGAATTTCTAATGAGGATAGCAGTGCCACCGTGGGCAGTATTGTCAAGGTAGTCAGTCCTGAACGTTGTGTAGTCTCGTATGTAGAAGTTGAACCTGGACGTAAAGTGTGTTTCTGTAATGAGTACTACGTCTATTCGTTTGTCATGTAGTAATAAGTCAAGTTCTAGTCGTTTGGAACTCAGTCCATTATCATTCCAAAGGAGGATTGTAAGGGAATTTGCAGTACAGGACGACATTTATTTCTGAGCGGTAGACGATAAAGTTGACACAATGGACATTAACGCATTTACAAGAGGTGTTAAGATTTTATTTAATTCCTGGAAATTGTTTTTAAAAACAATTTTTTAATCCTGTTTGTAGTATTTATTCAATTCATATGCATATTCATTAAAAAGATTGAAAATATTTTTTTTCTAAATCGTAAAAAAAGAAAAAAAATCTACACTTTCATATTGAAATGAAAGAAAGAGTCTTTAAAAGGATTTGCATATACATATGCGTAAATTAACCAGAAAATACGTTTTAAAGGATATAAGTTACATAGTTAGTTTCGAACAATATACTTCTTCATTCCTTTGAACCCGTATCTACTGAACAATCGTCTATAAGATATTTGTACATCGTAGGCTAGATAAATTGACAGCGACCAAATAATACAGAGACAATACCAGGGCAAGTACGTTATAGTGTGTTTGAAAAATTGTAAGCGTTTTTTCTCTAAAACTAAACAATTTGTCAAAGTGTTTACGACATTCAGAAATAAATTGAAACACTTATCGCATCGCTTTTATACTATACGAAAATTTTCCAAATTCCTTTATCTCTGACCCAATTTAAACTTGCCTGCAACATTAAGACATCTTCGAAATTCGTTCACGTTCACGTTCATTCAGCGCGGAGAAAAGCTTTCATATGCATATGTGTATTGTCCAATACATATGTATGCATATTGTACATTTCGCAGTAGATTAAGTTTATGTACGTTCCATACATTAACATAAAATAAATTGAGTAACTTTTCAAATAAAAATGTACCAGAAGGCAATCTATATCGTATTTGTATTTCTATTAAGATTTTTTTTTATATAAACTTCCTTCTATCTGACCGCCAACGATAACATATGCTCAGCTCTGATTATTTATCAAAATGTTCTATATCAAAGTCAAAATGATTGCCAGATAAATACAATATATACTAAACGTATGTTCATGTTTTCAGGTAATTTCTATCTGTTATTTAACTAAATTATGTCAAACGTATTAGATGAAAAAATCAACAAGTAGTCAATTTCGGATTGTTTGTGAACACTTTATATACACATGTATCTCTATTTTAAATTAATAACAAATTTTTAGATACACATTTAGTGGATTTATTTTTTAGTTTTATGAAAATTTAGTTTTTTTTTTTGTAAATTATGCTCATCCAATTTTCATCCTAGTTATTAGTGAATATTCCGTAACAGCAAACTTTTCAAAATGTTCATATTGTAATATAAAAAGGATTATCATTTTAATAGACATTATTTTACCACAAATCAATTTATTCGTTTGTATAATACAATTTAAATGAAATTCTGCTAGTATTGTGGTTTTGTTTCGATAACATTTCAATATTATCAAAAGCATTTTGGTTAACCCCTAACTAAAAGCAATAAATAAAATTTTTCCAACATTTATTCTACTATAATTGAATATATTGTATTTTAGTAAAAAGTTTGCAAAATTCAATAGTAGAAAATTTTTTTCAAAATAACATTAAAAGCCTTAAGGTATAATAGCTAATTATTTTCATTTATAAAAAATATTAAATTTCAATTAACAAATTTCATTCATATTCTAAGTAAATACTTCTTGAATTGGCATTAAAATATGCCTGTTAATAACAGTTCTGTGAAAATTTATTCGGAAATATTTGAAGAATTCTAACAAAATTAGTTAAAATTGAAAATGATTAGAAAAATAAACAATATTTGTGAAAATATTTTATTAATTAAAAATTATATATTAAATTGTGTGGAAAATATTATACGCAGCATTTTATTACAAGAGCAAATGCCACAGTTCAGTTGATCTTTTGTATAAAATTATTTTCTGAAATAATAATAAAAAAAAAAACGTAAATACTTTTAGTTTATTTTTATAGTAATTTCTAATAACTTTAGTAGTAAAATGAAAATAGTTAGCGCTTTACGATAAATCACGACATTTGGTGATAACTAATTACGCTAACTAGAGTGGAACTCAGAAGTGTTACTAGATTAGGGTACTAAATACATTTTTTATTTTAAGGAAAATATTTATTAACAATTTATTTAGTTAAAAATGAAAGAATTCCGTTTCCGTCAAAAAAAAAGGACTGTGCTATATTTCGGCAGTCCCTTTCTCGAACCACCCCCCCCCCTAACCAACACCAATATATTAGTGATCAACGTCCGTGTGAGTAATTTTGTTCTTCAAAATTAAAAATAAATGTTAGCCAAAAATCCAGCATTGCCCTAGGAAGCTATTTTAAAACAATGCCTCCAGGTGCTCTAATTTTATCATTTAGGTATAAAAATAAAATAAAATTATAGCAACAATAAAAAAAGTAATATTTATATATTTTTATATTTAGCCGTTTTTATTCTATCAGTTTATTAATTTCGATTTTTTTCTCAATTAAACATACCAAAATGATGTATGTACAAGAAAATAACTTTAAAATGCGGGACTGACAACAGATGGCATAACTTTTACACATGGTTTGTGTTAATAATAACTCATATGGCATTTTGGAGGTTAAACATCTGTCATTCATTCTTGATTAGTCATTGAACGAAATAGTGTAAACAACAAAGTTTTTTTCTTCTTCAAAAATGTCGAATTTCGTACCAAAAAAGTCCCATTTGCGGGAAGTATTGATTTACTTCTTCAATATGAAAAAAAGTGCAGCTGAAGCACATCGATTGCTCACCGAAGCTTATCCTGAATATGTTCCATCGATTTCAACGTGCGAGATATGGTTTGTGCGGTTCAGAAGTGGTGATTTTGACACGGAAGACAAAGAACGACCAGGTCAGCCAAAAAAGTTTGAAGATGAAGATTTGGAGGCATTACTCGATGAAGACTGTTGTCGAACTCAAGAAGAAATTGCAAAATCATTGGGAGTCACTCAAGTAGCCATTTCAAAACGTTTGAAAGCAGCAGGATTCATCCAAAAGCAAGGAAATTGGGTCCTATATTTGAATCGAATCATTACTGGCGACGAAAAATGGATTCATTACGACAACCCAAAGCGGAAAAAATCGTATGAGAAGCCCGGCCAACCAGCCAAATCAACGCCAAGACAAATATCCATGGCGCCAAGGTAATGCTCTGTATTTGGTGGGATCAGAAGGGTGTGATCTATTATGAGCTATTGAAATCGGGCCGGACGATCACAGGCGACCTCTACCGAACACAATTAATCCGTTTGAAGCGAGCATTGGCCGAAAAACGCCCGGAATATGCGACCAGACACGAAGCCATAATTTTCCATCATGACAACGCTCGGCCTCATGTTGCAAGATCGGTTAAAAATTATTTAGAAAACAGTGGCTGGGAAGTTTTGCCTCACCCGCCTATAGCCCAGATCTTGCCCCGTCCGACTACCATTTGTTTAGATCCATGCAAAACGCCCTCACCGGAATACGCTTCACTTCAGAACAAGGCATCAAAAATTGGCTCGATTCATTCTTGGCCTCAAAACTGGAGCAGTTTTCTTGGCGCGGAATCCATATGTTGCCAGAAAGATGGGAAAAAGTAGTGGCTTCCGATGGACAATACTTTGAATAAAATATATTGTAACAATTTTTCAAAATAAACACTCAAAGTTTGCCAAAAATCCCGCATTTTTAAGTTATACACCCAATATTAACATTGATTAACTTCGCCAGTATATAAAAATAATTGAAAAAGCTTTAATATAAATAACTATAAAATTGAAATAGAAAAGAAAACAAGGACGAAAATTTATAAATTAAAATTGATTGTACGAATACGCATACAAAGTAAAATGGTTTTTCAAATTCACGAAAGAAATTTATCAAATAAGTTAATTTAGACATGAACCAATTTTATTGTAATTATTAAAAGAAAAACTAAATGAAAAATTACACACGTAAAGAGTTTTCCAAATTAAAACTTTAACTATTTATCTTATATACTTTATTAAAATATAGAAGAATTTCTATTAAAAATATTTATTTTATATTAAATGAAAATGACTTAAACTTATCAGCTGGAATTAACATAAAGCATACAATATACTTAAACCCTGTGTCTTCAATATGTTTGTTTGATCGATGCCTTGGGCTTACTGTGTCGAGCACTTAGAAGATTAGAATTTTATATTTTTAAGTAATCATCCTATAAATAAGGGGTCTCAAGCATTTTTATGGTTAACATCATACTCGAAAGCTCGTGTGCATATACAAAAACTTATGTATATTATAAGGATAGTTATCATATCGTTTCCATATTATGTATGTGTGTTTAAAATGGTCTTGTAGAAAGTCAATATTTTCTTAACTATAATATATTTATTTTTCACTGCAAGAAAACTACATAAAAATAAAGTAAAAAAAAATTGTTGTGCTGTTACCACAAACACGTATAAGAAAGCTAAACTTTTGTGGCAATATTGTGGTTAAAATTTCTCCAGAGCATTCAGGATATTCCGTCTGTATACATACGCTCAATTTCGTGTCAGAATGAAATTTTTATGAGACATCATACCTAAACAAATAGACTATCTCCAGTTAATATTATGCGACACGAAAATAAACACAAGACTTGAGCAAATGTAATATAAGGCAAATTTTGTTGAAATAATTCACCAGCTAGTAATTTTGTTATTTTAATACTGAAAACTTCATTATGAAATGTCATTTTCAGAATATTCATGCCTATTTAATGTACAAAACATAAATTATCTGCAAACAACTAGAAAAAGAGAAATTTATTCGTAATTTTACTTTAATACAACTATGTAGATACAGAATTATTTTTAAACTTTTCATTAGATGTAATTTCTTATATTTATGAGCAAAAAAAAATTGTATTTAAATTGCTTGCAATTTTATAAATGGAAAATAGGATATCTGCATTTAATCATTTTTAATTTTTCATTTTGTATCCTTTTAAGAAAATTGATATCATCATCAAACCATTCAAATGCACTTTTTGCCCAACTCGTATATTTATTAGATACGCTTATTTACTGAAATTTTTTAAATATTTTTAGATGGATAGAAAAAGTAACTGCAATATTTAAGGTTAGAATATCATCAAATCAAATAAATCATTCAAATCCCAAATGATCAGAAATTCAATAATAGCAAATCTTTGTATGTTTATGTCGGACTATCTAAAAATCGTATACGATATACGGTTCAGTAATATTGGTATCGCTGCAGATCTCTATCTATGTTCGGTCACTTGATTATCCTTTGGGAGTGACAAAGGATACACAAGATATGAAATTCTGGCCCAAATCTCAGAAGTAATTGCCGATTGCGAAGTGCCATTTCGTATTTTCATTTACATTGCAATCTAGCACTATCGAAATGGACCCAGATAGTGAATGTCTAACATCTTGATTGCCATCTTTAATTTCCTTCCTTTACTATATTCACAATATTCGAAATCAAATTATATTTTCTTTCCGACTTCATTTATTTAAGTTGAAATTTGGATAGTTAAAATAAATGAAGAAATTACCCGAGAGAAATGCATCTCAAATGCACTGAACTGATTTATTTTCCGTCTACCTTAAAGGCGTTCGCAATATATTTTTGAAAAAAAATTTGTTATTGAGAAAATAAAAAATTAAAAAATAGATTAAAAATAGAAAAATTGTATAGATTATGGACAGAAATTGGACATATTAAAATGTGTATGAGCTTTCTTCATAAATTTTGTAAAAATTTCAAAAATTGAGTTTTTCAATAAGAAAATAGTCAACAATTCATAGTAGAAATACGAGGTCTGTTCAAAAAGTAACGCGGAATTTTGAATTTCCGCGGGTTATGTAAATTCGATTTTCGGTTTTTTATGGCGGTATATTGGTACTCATGTCTCGACAAGTTCGGCCATTTTAAATATTCAGTTAATTTTTGACAGCTGCTTTGCTTGCACGTGTTTTGGCTCGTTTTCGATTTTTGCCCATTCCAAAAAGTGGATCAAAGAATCTGTATCAAATTTTATGTGAAAAACAAAATTAATGACGCGGACGCATTCCGAATGTTGACTCGAAAAAAGCGCGCAAAATTTGGTTGAATGTGAAGGCTATGCTTACAGTTTTCTTCAATTACAGGGGCGTGATGCATCATGAGTTCTTGCCGCAGGGTAGAACGGTCAATAAGGAATATTACATGCAAGTTATGTGCAAGTTGCACATAAGCAATCCGCCAGAAACGCCCTAATTTGTGGAAGAACAAAAATTGGCTTTTGCCATTTTTGACCAAAAACAACACACTAATAATGCCGAAACTGAAGAGCCCCATGAAAGGACGATGCTACGCTACGATTGCGGAGATAAAGACGGCATCGAAGGAGGAGCTGAGCAGGGTCAAAAAAAAAACACTTTTGAAGTGCTTCGAGGATTGGAAAAAACGTCGGCATAATTGTATAATATCTGGTGGGGATTACTTTGAAGGGAACAAAATAGATATTCATGAATAAATAAATAATTTTTGAAGAAACACAAAATTCGCGATACTTTTTGAACAGACATCGTATACTGAAAAAAATTATGTGTAAAAATTTGATTAACTATCATAATAACTTTTTAAATAACTTTTAAATTAATGTGATCATGATTTAAAAATAAAGAATTATTCACTCAGTAAAGTAAAAAAAAATATATTTATTCTTCAAGTTTTCATAAAATTTTTATTTAATTAGATTATAAAATTTTTATTATTTTCAAAAAACTATAGTTTTTGAAGATTTTTCAAAAAACTTTTTTACAGGACTTTAGTCACCCTTTTTAGGCTATTTTGATGTCTTTTGCGCATATTCTGGGTTGTAATTCGGCAAGTACATGACGGATGTTGGTATAAAATTTCAAAATTATCAATTTGATTACTGCAGTTTATGTAAATTTATATGAAAAAGTTCGACGGCGTCAAATCGAACGATCTTGGAGGTTAATTAACATCATCAAATCTCCAAATTACGCATGCTGGGAACTTTTCGGGCCAAAAAGCCAATATTCGGCATGATGTGAAGCTTGTTATACTATTTTTATAAAACTATATATAATCTTATTAAAAATCTTTAAGTTAAGGTGAAAAAAAGTCTGTTATTATAGGGCCATAGCGCTTAGAATTGACGATAAAGATCGCTTTTTCTTGTTTTTCAATGACATTTTCAGGCAAAAATGCTGAACAGACGGTCACTTTTCATATATATAATAATTTTCTTGCAACCATTTGTAGGTTTTCAGAACCTTATATATGGCAATTTAACCACATATATTACTGACGTACCCACCGAGCGAGAAGTGAGCCTCATCGTTGAAGACAATTTTGTTTTTTTAAGTGCGAAATCTGGTCACGGCAGAATCATCACTTTTATAAAAAGTTTTTAACAATTTTAACGCATGACATATATATGTGATAGTTAAAAAATGATAGCGATATACTTTTTCAATTATAAATTATAAAGAACAATTAATTATAGCTTTCAAATTTGGCATATCAAACGATGTGTTTTAACTACACAAAAATTTTTGAAAAATTGCAATCGAAATTAAAAACGAAATTTTACCTATTTTATCCTGTTATGTTTATTGAAAACTGCGACTTTTTCTAATAACTGGCGGCATGCTATATTTATTTTTATTGTAGATAAACTCAGTATGAGATTTCATGGAAAGTAATTTTATTTAATATGGAAATGAAAGAAAATACGAAGTATTTTTTCTAGTTTCCTGAATATACTTATAGTTAGACTTTGTTAAAAAATTCAACATCATTACAACTACCAACAAAATGTTATAAGCTACCTCATCATAAACAGCCACCCTATCATCGGAATAAATATAAATGTTGCCATGCAAGGATCTAGATAGTTAAAAAAATTTACTTTAACGTTGAAAGTTCAAAAATACATGAGAAAAAAGATGAACTATGAACTTACACTTTCTCGAATAGAATGAGTGAGGATGTTAAATATAACATAAAAGACCAACTAGTATATACTCATAGACCTCTAAAAGGTAGATGCTCAATTTTTGCAACTGAAACTATGTATGCAGTTGAGTAAAGTGTAGCACATTAAATTTCTTATGAATTTATATATAAAACAACCACAAGAGCGCTATCCTTCCACTAGTATACGTAATCGTATGTTGTTATTATTGCATATCCTGTTTCTTTAACTTGTGTTATTGCAGCCGTAAATTGCATGTTTTAGCACAACACTAAAGTGAAACGAATATGCTGTTGTAGTACATTATAGTGGAAGCAAGCTGAAACAGGAAATTATGCGAAACCGAAGCCTTTTTCAGGATGGCTTTTTTCCTAGATGCGATACTAACATCTGTCCGTTAACTTGCTTATATAGCAGAAAAAAAAACCATTCATAGGAGCTGAAATAATTCACTGCATATAAACACGAAATAGCAAAAGGACTATTATGATTTAAAAATTTACGCCTTGCACACAGAGCTGGTAGAAATTTCCTTGATGCTGTATATAATAAAAATTAAGGTACTATATGCGTATAAGACTATATAAAGTTTATTTCTATTTCTATGCTGTTGATGAGAACTTTAAGATATTAATAAAAATATATTGACGTATTTAATATTTATATTTTTGTATAGGAAATATGCCTAAAAAAATTCAAAATATTTTTAACATTTTAAGGCAAATTTTTTCAATATAATATAAAAAAATTCATACTAAAATCGAAAAATACGAGGGTCGTTCAATAAGTCCTTAGAAAATCCAAGAAATTGCGCTCGTAGTATCGGTAAAGATTTTTTTTTGTAAGTAGCATTATTGACAAAAAAGCTGTCAAAATTTCAGCTCGATCCATAGCGTAGGTCAATTTCTATCGTCGATTAAAGTTAACGAAATTTATTTGTGCATAACAATGGAAAAAAGCGAGTTTAGGACTGTCATCAAGCATCTCCATTTGAAAGGCTTAAGCCCGAAAGAAATCAAAGCCGAGTTGGATGCAGTTCATGGCACATCTGCACCTGTGTTTGCGACGGTTTACAATTGGGTGAATAAATTTAAACGTGGCCGTTCATCCACAAAAGATGAACATCGCTCAGGAGGCCCAGTTCGGGTGTCTACTCCTGAAATCATCGACAAAATCCACGATCTGATTTTGAACGATCGGCGAATTAAAGTGCGCGAATTAGTTGAGGCCACGGGCATATCACAAGGTACAGTCGCTTCAATTTTGCATGAAAAATTGTCTGTGAAAAAAATTTCGGCAAGATGGGTGCCGCGTTTGCTCTCAGAGGAGAATAAGCGCAATCGTGTAGTGGACTCTGAGGCTATGTTGGCACTCTTTCATCGCAATCCTGCCGAATTCCTTCATCGATATGTCACTGTGGGCGAAACCTGGATACACTACTACACTCCAGAAACGAAGAGACAGTCATCACAGTGGATTTTCAAGGGTGAACGGGCTCCGAAGAAGGTAAAAACTGTGCCATCGGTCGGCAAGGTGATGGCCACGGTCTTTTGGGATTCGCAGGGCATCATTTTTATCGACTACTTGGAAAAAGGAAAAACAATAACAGGAGCCTATTACGCGTTGTTATTGCAACGGTTGAGCGAGGAAATCAAAGAGAAACGCCCCCATCTGAAGAAGAAAAAAATCCTCTTGCATCAGGACAACGCGCGTATGCACACCTGTGCTGTTTCCATGGCCAAAATTGTGGAATTGAGAATGGAATTGTTGCAGCATCCCGCTTATTCACCAGATTTGGCCCAGAGTGACTATTTTCTCTTCCCCAATCTGAAGAAATGGCTTGGCGGACGACGGTTCACTTCCAACGAGGACGTCATTGCTCAAACGGATGAGTATTTTGCAGAACTTCCGAAATCCTATTTTTTGGACGGGATAAAAATTTTGGAAAAACGGTTGGAAAAGTGTATAGAGCTAAAAGGAGATTATGTTGAAAAATAAACATTTTTTTTTTAAAAAAAAAGTTTTTTCCCATCTTTTTCTAAGGACTTATTGAACGACCCTCTTAATTGAAATTCTATTCAACAATTTCTATATTAATTTATATCGAATTAACAAAATCATATGCAAAAAAAAACAATTTTATCTTTATAGTATGAGTACGTATGGAATTTTAGTTAAATCACCTTCTCTAATGTATGGTGTAATTAAGTCAATATTTACCGAATTTGTTTACTTTCGCACACAATGTGTAAATGATTTTGTTTGTAAATCGAAAATCATTACTCATTAAATATGGCATTTGCATTTAATTGCATTTTCAAGCAGTTTCCTCTGCATACCAATGGAATGGAATAGTAAAAAATTCAATATGATAAAAGAACCACACTCTTCTTCTCCCATCCAAAAAAAAAAAAAAAAACAAAAAGGATACAACAGACCAAAATTGCATCGGAAAACTTTTGAGTAAAATTAACTTTAATCCTTAATTTTTTTTTCTTTATATATAAAATGCTTACAATTAATCAATTTTATAAGTAAATAGTTTTTGATCAAATGATGTCTAATACAAAAATTAAATTAAACAAAATTAAATTTTTAGAGATAGAAAACCATCCAAAAATAAATAGTAAATCATGCCAAAATCAGACTGATGACTATCAAATGTTAAAAATTGAGAAATGAAATTTATTTTTCACCAGTCATACAGTATTTACTAAATACTTTTTCAACTCTAAAAAGCTTTTGGTATTTCTAATAAAATGTGGTACAGACAAGAATAAAAATGTATCTTAAGCCTGCTTATATAGGATTTTCCAATAAGAGTGATATGATTTCTAAGTAACATTTCGGCCATTTGTGATATGTCATCATCTGTTTTTTTTTTCTTTGTATTAAGTAATGTTTACAATTTTGTCATGGAGAGAAATACGCAATAACAACATTTACAAATTATTTAATTTTATTATCAAAATAATCGTTCTCCAATTGCAACTTTTCGTGCGCTTTTGCCATTTTATGGTCGTAATAATCGTCCAACTGTGCTCGCTATTCGTCGAATTGTTAAAAATTTCGAGCGTACATTTTCTTTGCATAATGTTCAAGTGCCAATAAGACAAAGAACCGCTCGAAGTAAAGAAAATATTGCTGCCGTTCAGGCAAGTGTTGCTGAAGACCGCAATTTGTCGATTCCAAGACGTTCTCAAGAATTGGGACTGTCTCAAACCACAACCTGGCGGATTTTGAGAAAGGATTTGGGCTTGCATCCGTATAAAATTGTTATCACTCAAGAACTGAAGCCATTGGACCACCGTAAACGTCGTGAATTTGCTGATTTTTTCTTAGAACAACTTGAAAACGATAACGATTTTTTTAAGAAAATCATCTTCTCCGATGAGGCTCACTTTCATTTGAGTAGTGCGGTAAATAAACAAAACTGTAGATTCTGGAGCGAAGAAAATCTACAAATTATTCATGAACACCCATTATATTCACCTAAATTGACAGTTTGGTGTGGTTTTTGGTCTGGTGGAATCATCGGTCCGTACTTCTTTCGAAATGAAGCTGGTAACACCGTTACTGTCAATGGAGAGCGGTATAGATCGATGATAACCAACTTTTTATGGCCGAAATTGGAAAAAGTTGATCTTGACAACATCTGGTTCCAACAAGACGGGGCTACGTGCCACACAGCACGTGCAACAACCGAATTATTGCGAGAAAAGTTTGGAGATTCGATTATTTCAAGAAATTGTCACATTGAATGGCCTCCAAGAAGTTGTGATTTAACACCATTAGACTATTTCTTGTGGGTTTATTTGAAGTCATTGGTTTTGGCAATAAACCAGACTCTCGTTAAGCTTTAGAAGTCAATATTGAACGTGCTATTCATGACATACGACTTGATTTAGTGGAAAAAGTGCTCAAAAATTGGGTTCATCGAATTCGTTCCTGCAAAAGAAGTCGCGAAGGCTACACATATTTAAATGACGTTTTATTCAAAACTTAATTATATCGATTGTACTTTACATTAAATAAAAAATATACAATTTTGTGGAATTGTATTTCGTTAAAAATTAGTATGTTGTTTTTTTAAAAGAAATCATATCACTCTTATTCGAAAACCCTTCATAAAATAATATTAAATGAACGTCTGTCGGAGAAGTACTGTACTTAACCATATCTGTAATTATTGCAAAAGTAAAAGTTTAGATCGGTTTAGCATCCTATAAATACTCGTACAATTTAGTTAGATGAAAGCTTCTTTATTTAATTAGACGGAAGCATCTATTTCTTGAATAATAATTTATGCTTATACTGATTTAAAATCGAATTTTAATAAATACCAAGGCAACATAAAAAAAATCTATTCAATATAAATAAAAAGGTCTAGAGTTGATAATATCCTAATTGAATTAATATCAATAACTTAAAAATGCGGGATTGATAAAAGATGGTATAACTTTTACACATGGTTTGTGTTAATTATAACTCATATGGCATTTTGGAGGTTAAACATTTGTCATTCATTCTTGATTAGTCATTGAACGAAATAGTGTAAACAACAAAGTTTTTTTTTGCTTCAAAAATGTCGAATTTCGTACCAAAAAAGTCCCATTTGCGGGAAGTGTTTATTAACTTCTTCAATATGAAAAAAGTGCAGCAGATTGCTCACCGAAGCTTATCCTGAATATGTTCCATCGATTTCAATGTGCGAGAGATGGTTTGTGCGGTTCAGAAGTGGTGATTTTGACACGGAAGACAAAGAACGACCAGGTCAGCCAAAAAAGTTTGAAGATGAAGATTTGGAGGCATTACTCGACGAAGACTGTTGTCGAACTCAAGAAGAAATTTCAAAATCATTGGGAGTCACTCAAGTAGCCATTTCAAAACGTTTGAAAGCAGTAGGATTCATCCAAAAGCAAGAAAATTGGGTCCCATATTTGAATCGAATCATTACTGGCGACGAAAAATGGATTCATTACGACAACCCAAAGCGCAAAAAATCGTATGTGAAGCCCGGCCAACCAGCCAAATCAACACCAAATCCAAATATCCATGGCGCCAAGGTAATGCTCTGTATTTGGTGGGATCAGAAGGGTGTGATCTATTATGAGCTATTGAAATCGGGCCAGACGACCACAGGCGACCTCTACCGAACACAATTAATCCGTTTGAAGCGAGCATTGGCCGAAAAACACCCGGAATACGCGACCAGACACGAAGCCATAATTTTCTATTATGACAACGCTCGGCTTCATGTTGCAAGACCGGTTAAAAATTATTTAGAAAACAGTGGCTGGGAAGTTTTGCCTCACCCGCCTTATAGCCCAGACCTTGCCCCGTCCGACTACCATTTGTTTAGATCCATGCAAAACGCCCTCAGCGGAATACGCTTCACTTCAGAACAGGGCATCAAAAATTGGCTCGATTCATTCTTGGCCTCAAAACCGAAGGAGTTTTTTTGGCGCGGAATCCATATGTTGCCAGAAAGATGGAAAAAAGGAGTGGCTTCCTATGGACAATACTTTGAATAAAATATATTGTAACAATTTTTCAAAATAAACACTCAAAGTTTGCCAAAAATCCCGCATTTTTAAGTTATACACCCATATATACCAGATCGGTAGTGAAAATGTTAGAAACAACAAGCCAAAGTGATAGATTCATATATCTTTTGATAAGTAATGTTGAATAAGTGCATAATACATGATCTGTAATATTTTAGCCTACATGATATGAGAGAAAATGACATTAATTATTTCATAATATAAATACAACATGTAATTGACATACAAAGAACTTAAGAAGGATCATTTTCAAGGAGCACACACTCAATATGATATGCCTAATGTTCTTATATAGAATGCAAGTTTGTACACAGATTGCTATGGTAAAATTGAGGTTTTCGTATTTGATAATGTTCGTTGCTTTTTCCCATTTTTTTTTTAGCTTAGAATTGCCTGCCATCGTAGAAGGCTTCAGTTTCCATTTCAGAATCAGTTTCTGTTTCAATTTCAATTTCAGTTTCAGTTTCTGTTTCTGTTTATAATTCTTTTTTCCTGTCAAAATGACCTATATTTATTATATGCTTTTGTATAAGCTCCTCGAAAATATGAGAAACACTGAAAGAATGACGCAAATTTAAGTTCTCATAGTATTCAAAGAAAAGTCTTTTTAACTTGCATTGAGTTCCATCATTCCGAAGTTTGTGTATTTTTATTATTTTTTTTTTTTGGATCCACTACTCTTTTAATTACCGCTGTTGCATTCCCAAATGAAACTAAAGGCAAAATAACAGTTTTTAATCTCTCTTGTTGTTTTGAGTTTCTCTGTTAACGTCTGCGGTATTAATTTTTTTTTTTGGAAATGAGCCAAAATCATTTTTCACTTCAGCTACTTTTAATTTAACGTACATCAGTTGTCATGAAAGAGTTGACAAAAGTTTTTAAAAGCAAAAAAAAAAAATCTCAGTTATACTATTTAATTCAAATTGGAAATTCCTATACTTTGAAAATAGAATTTCATATCAGGCAGGACGTGTTGAAAATTGAAGAAAATTTCTTTAACGAATGCTTATTATTATATTTATTATTTCAGTTTATATGAAATATTTAATATTTCAAATTAAGTTTATGAATTTTTAACCAAAAATTTCTTGGATATTTCTTAGATATTTTAATTTTTTTTTAAAAAATTTCTTTTATTTTCTTCGAAAAAAAAGAGCTAATATAAATTTTCTTTTAAAAAATACTCAAAGATATTATAAAATTTTAATTGCAAATATTTTAAAGACCTTCTATATTATGATTAATTTTTTTTTTGGCTGTAATTAAGCTGATTATTTTCTCAAATCCAATTAGAAAAAATACAACAATTTAAAACAATCTCCATGATTTTTTTTCCTTGAAAAGAATACAAACAATTTCAGAGAAAATAGCCCAATTGTCGTGAAAACAACCACACATAAATCATTATAACCACAATAACCTCAGAAAATCCTGCTTTTACATATAAAATTTATTTTTTGTATTGCATATATTACAATTTTCTTTTATATAATCTAAAATAAAAATCCGAAATTATATAAATTTACTGAATGCAGTTTAGCAATAGGCAAAAAAAAAAAAAATAATCGGTTTTGTGGTTGCATAAAATATTTTGCAATTTCATCCTTAGCCGATCCTTCTTGTATATGTATGTAAAAGGAATTTATGTACACTATTCTGATAAAAGGAATATGTTTTTTACATATATTATATTAATCCTGATGAAATGTGTTCCAGTTCAATAAGAAAAAAAATACTGTTTTTGATATTTTTAAATATTATCAGATAATATGACCGATGCAGAAATATTCATAATCCCAATAATCAGATTAAGTTTGTCGAATGAAAACTTCTGTTCAGTAAATATCCATGGTTGAATAATGTCCATGAATTTTTATTTTATGTATTGTATTTTAAATTATATATTTAAAATTTTGTATAGCATTGCCAAAAAAATATTCTTAAATTTCCAGTACACAAAAATTTTAATAAATGACTTCCTAATCAATTTCCAAAAATATAATCATTAAAATAAAACAAATTATTTAGATTATAACTTAAAACAAAAATTACAGAAAATTCCTTTTTATATATTAAAAAATATTAATAAAAACCTGATTACAATTAAAATATGATGAAAAAAAAAATTAAGTTATAATTAAAATAAAATTATTCATTTCTGATTCTTAATATAATAAAATAACAATAAGATTTTACATTTTAATCAAAATATTTTTATACAAATAATCCTTAAATATGGAAATTTTATCTCTTATAACTCAACTTAATACAAGCAAGTATTTGGTTCATTTAAGAAAAAAAAAATACACAATAGAAATGGGTGTCCTTTTATGAAAATTGTCGCTTAAAAAAATTATGAAAGCAAATTTAATTTTCTTGTGTATATAAGCTACATAAATTAATTTTCTTTTTCATATAATACCAACAACCCACACAATTACTTTCGAAAATATATTTTAGAAAAATATATCCTTTTTACAGAGAAAAAATAATAATTTAAGTTGTACACTTTTTTATAATATGCTCTCATGTTTTGGTCCAAAAGTGGATTAAAACTTTGGTAAAAGAAAGGAAGACATTTCGTGTAGCTGGTATCGATTTCTATTTAAAAAAAAAAGTAATAAAAACTTTTACAACACTTTAGTAGAACGCCGTTATACTACAAGAAAAAAATATATTTTATTTTCTGTAGAATGTGGCCATTGAAATTTTTTTCCATTTATTAATAACTAAACTTTTGCCGTTCAATATAAGAGAAAAGGACATTTAAATGACCAATTTAAGAACTTACGAAGCATAAATTGTTTTTTCTTCATTTTTTTTACAAAATTTTCTCATTTCTACACTTTTAGGCTCAATTAATTGAAATAAAAATATCGATTCGAATTTTTTTTCCTTTATACATCCTACTTATCTTGTATAGCCTTTTATCATTAAATAAGAAAAACTTTTCCAGAATTTATTTAATAATTTTTAAATAATCTTCTAATCATAGATATTAAATACTTTTCATGTTTCTTCGTAAAGTTTTTAAAAAAAAAAACGAGATGCACTAAATAATATTTTTTACTGAATATATTAAGTAAAAGTTTAAATTAATTTCAATTCGTTTAATTTTCAAAATATAAAACAATAAATTTATAGTTTCTGCTAATACGTATATTCAAGTTTATTAAAAATTGACAATTTTAATTAAGGTTAAAAATAAATAAAAGTAATCTGAAAATGTTGTATTAATTTTTTTTCTCCAGAAATATTAAGGAACTGTTGAAAATATAATACTTTTGAGCAATGTCCTCATATAATTAGAGGGAAAAAAATTCGATTGTAATTGTGTAGGTTTAAAAAAAAATGTACGTTAAATATAAGACTTCAACCAAATTATTATTATTATATATTTTGTAAATTTTGTCATTATGCAATAAATATAACATTATTTCTAAGGCTGCAAAAGGACTCCTTGTAGGACTCGGATCCTTTTGAAGTTGTTTTGGATGACATTATCATACACTTTGGTATCTGTAACTTGGCCATTACTTGATTTTTAAGTTGCGTGGCTTATGGTCAAGATTTGACATTCAGGAGCAAAAAATACCGGTCGATTGTAGCTTCATCCAAAATAAGGATAAGACAGTTATTTTGCTAGGATAAAATGGTTTATAAAAAATTCTTAGTAATAATACACTTAAAAGTATAAGTGTGTCCCAAAAATAACCGAACTTTTTGGATATATTGTAGAATAAAATACACATTATATTATCTTTGAAAGATTATGTAACCCTGCTTGACTCCTCTTGAGATGTTGAATGGATCGCTGTTTCGTCCTTTGAAGCGCACCCCGTGTAGAGTGTGCTTCAAAGGACGAAACAGCAATCCATTCAACATCTCGAGAGGAGTCAGGCAGGGTTGCGTAATCTCGCCTATCCTCTTCATAATCGCCCTAGACCTAGTCCTTCAACGCACTAACAACACAGCCAGCAACGGTATCCAGTGGACACTGCGTGAGAAGCTCCACGACCTGGACTACGCCGATGACATATGCCTCATGTCCCACACCTTCAATGGCATTTAGGAGAAATTGAATGCTCTGGCCTCCAACGCCGAAGAAGTGGGGATGAGAATCAACATAAAGAAGACCAAATTGATGCGTATCGGTGCCAGCTGCGAGAGGTCGTTGATACTACACGGTACCCAAGTTGAAGATTTCGAAAAGTTCTGTTATCTTGGCAGCATGCTCAGCAAGGATGGTGGAACTGAAACAGACATCCAAACGCGCATCAACAAGGCGCGACAAGCGTACACCTCACCTGGGAACTTATAGCGTTCCAACCACCTCTCCATAGCACTAAAACTTCGAATATTCAGTTCAAACGTCAAGCCAGCCCTGCTGTACGGCTGCGAAACATAGAAAGTAACCTACAGCACGACTCGTAAGCCTCAAACATTTGTGAACAGATGCTTGAGGCGAATAAGCAAGATCTTCTAGCCGAACTGGATAACGAACCATGAGCTGCTTCTTCTCACGAAGCAAATACCCCTGCTAGCTGACATCAAACGCAGGAAATGGAGTTGGATTGGCCACACCTTGCGAAAACCACCTACGGACATAGCAAGGATGGCACCAGATTGGAACCCACAAGGCAATCGCAGCAGAGGATGACCAAGGACCACTTGGAGAAGATCAGTCGAGCGCGAACACCAACAAATTGGCAAGTCATAGTCGGAAGTGAAAAGACTAGCCCAAGACAGAAGCAGATGGAGAGAGTTCACAGAGTCTCTAGTGCCGCTATATGCTCCATAGGAGCGACTGTGTCTCATGTCTATGTGTATAAAAAATGCATATATGTGTTATGTAAAAATTGTACAATAACGTAGAAATGAAAAACCTGTCAAATAAATAAAAAAAAAAAAAGGAATGTTCTTCAGCATCTCGGTTACGGCTGCTTGAATGGCTGGGATATTATCATAAAATGCTCCTTTCATCTTGGTTTTCAGTTTTGGAAATAGAAAATAGTCACATAATGATAGATCAGGCGAATACGGAGGGTGGTTGATGAGATAAATCCGTTTTTTCATCAAAAATTCGTTCACTTTTTTTGTCTTGTGAGGTGGTGCATTATCGTGCAATAAAAACAGCTGTTTTCCTGCTGGATATTCAGGTCTAACACGACCAATTCTTTTCCACAAACGATCTAAAATGCCTAAATAGTATTCTCCATTAACAGTTCGACCTTCTGGAACAAATTCCTTGTGGACAATACCCTTCGAATCATAAAAAGTAATCAACATTGTCTTGATTCGAGACTTCTGAAAATGCAATTTTTTTGGTTTTGGCTCGCCTTTGGACTTCCATTCAGCAGATTGACGCTTAGTTTCAGGGTCATATTAAAAGCACCATGACTCATCACCACTTATGATCAAATCAAGAAAGTCTGGATCGTTTTCAGCAGTTTCAACAATGTCTTTGCAATGCTCCACACGAGCGATTTTTTGGTCTTCATTTAATTCATGTGGAACAAAACGCGCACAGACCTTTCTTTTACCCAAATCATCAGTTAAAATTCTCCAAATAGTGTTTTTACTCGTATTTAATTCCTCAGCCAACATTCTCGTAGTAAAATTTGCATCGATTCCAATAATTGACTACTAGCTTCTGGACGACCTGGCCTTAGATCGTCATTTAAATCCTCACGACCATTTTTAAATCGTGTAAATCATGTATAAATTTGAGTACGACTCATACAATCATCACCATAAACTTTTTCCATCAATTTCAATAGATGGCGCTGCATGTTGTATGATTAAATATAAAGTGTGCTAATATTTATATATAATATCGGCTATTTTTGGGACACACTGTGTACGTAAATTCACTCGTTCATGCTGATAAACCAATGTCACTTACAGTTTTGGAAGACAATATAATACGTATTATTAGCAAGATACCATCTAAGATGCTCGAAAAAGTGGGTCAAAATTGGACATCTCACATGAATTACTTAAAGTATCGTTATGGTCAACCCTTACATAAAATAATCAATAAAAACTTTATATAGTTTTGCAATTTTTCTATTTTTGTTTAGAAATTTGATAGATGGCGCTGCATGCTGTATGATTTAAATATAAAGTTCGGTTATTTTTGGACATACTATGTATTTAAAAAAATAGTTATTAAAAATTAAAACCGCACTTGTTCAATTGATAATTTTATAAGGACCTTCTACTACTTCAATAATATAGATGGCTTATTAGATATACAAAAATTTGGAAATTTTTGTAAATATATGATTTTTTTTTAAAATTTAATCAAAGAAAACTTTATATTATAAATAAAAAAAGAGCTCAGAATTTTTATTGTACTCGTATTATAACCTCTTACTTATTTTAAGTAATTTAAAACGATCTTTAAAACAAATTTAGATAGTTGCATAACTAAAAATATTCCAATTAATTTACATTTTTATTTCTAATAATACTGTTAATAAATATTACCTTGTCGTATTATAAATAAAATCAATATTAAATTATGTAAAAGTAGAAAAATTAAATATTTTTTAAAAAAATCGCAACAAAATTGGATAAAATAAATTTTAACAATTTAAATCTGTGTCAAGGAGAATTTTGGTTCGAAGAATTTTCTGCCACATTTTAAATATAACGAAAATCAACCAAAAAGTCTATTTAGAATGCCAATAAATGGAAAGAAAAGCCCATCGTCACGAATGAATCTTCAACAATAATACTAATGAAATTATTAAATTTTCAAATAGAAATCCATAAACTTATAGTGTACATACATGTGTATATAGGACTATTAGATCCTTTTATATACGTATATTAAATTTGACTGAGAGAAATAGAATAATCCATTTTACACTATCCGCATTCATGTTTTATTTGTAGACTCTTCGTAATAGTTTGATCCTACAAAAGATTTTTCTATTCCAGTTGAAATTCCCTAAGCAGAACTATTCAACTGTTGTTTGTTATCCTTATCCTTGGGATCAACTACAGATAGTTAAGTTTATCTAAAAATAAAATCTAAAATAGATTCATACTCGTTAGGTGAATATACTATATATTATTGTCATTTTGTTTATTTTGAAACAACGAGTATTTTATGTTTTGACTTTTGTAAGGATCAACGGAAATACAATCAAATTGGTATATTGTATAAAGATGACTATAATCGTATAAGTAGTAAATCGAATTATCCTTGAGTTGCACATTTATTTAGATTTCTTTCTAAATTGTTGAAATTCAACCTTTTATACTCGCACGGCGCTATGTTATCCTATAATAGGTCAAAAATCTTTATTGGAAAATGTTCGATATTAAAAGCTTCTGTAAATATATATTGTGGCAAATATTTCTCCTATATTATTTATAGATTTAAGGAAAAAGAATTATGTAAATTCTTTGTTTTCTGTATTTTTTTGCTAGCAGTTTTTGCAATATATTTTTTTTCCAGCAGTTTTCCTAAAGCTTATGTAACATTTTTCTAAAATCAGTAAAAACAAACTTAAGCAAAGAGAATTTCTTTAAAAAAAAAAGGGTTTCTTGCCACCGACATATTGTGATAAAACCACTACGAATAGAAATAGGGTTCACACTATTTTCTCATATACTACAATATATAAATCTTTTTGATAGTACTTTTTATCATTTTATCTTTTTTTTTAGGTACTCCTTCAAAATAAAAACCTTCAACAGGAAGGGTTTACTTTGGAATAAAAAGCAAGTGTTTTGCTTCGAATATTCTTTGTTAGCATTTCTCGATTTTTTGGGGTAAGAAGAATAATGCTGTCCACTTTCGTTAAGAAAATACCAACTTTACCAGGTGCACATAGTACCAGGTGCTATTCTATAGCAAAAAAATCCAATACGGTTATTTTCATTCTTTTCAAAGATAATTTTATTGTATTATGTCTTCGAAAATTTTGTATTGGTTTTAAGTTCTTCATTCAATTGATATTTTTAACAATATTATCTATCCTATCGAAAGGTTTACAGTAAGTTATTTGGATCCATACAAAGAATCTGTATTTAAATTAGATTATCTACTAAAGTTTCTTAGAAAAAAATGCTTAGAATTTGTAAGAGATTCTATTTCATATTTTCAAAAGAGAAATTCATAGTAATTTTTTTTTTCTTTAATAAAGTTGAGACTTTACCTTTTCCGGTCTAATTATATTTCCCTTTGAACAATATAAAACGTGTTATATTTTTATTGAAATAATATATAATCCTAAAGAGAAAAAAATTCTTTAAAATTAAATTTCAAAACAATTTACACATATTACCAGAAGTTAAGATTAAAATTCGTTACACATTGGATTGTTTAGCTGACAATAAAATCTTTAGAAGAAATAAAAATTGTGAGCTGGGATAATAGTTTTGGGGTGCTGATTTTTCAATCAAAAATTTTTTTAGAGATGAGGCTCTTCTTGTTTGGTAATTATGTCATTAAAAAAAATATGGGGCTCTTACAACCCTACAGTGACAGTGCAAAAGCCATTGTTACCGTGAAAACTGACTCTCTGGTGTGCATTTTGGTTTGCAAATGTTAATGGATCATATTTCTTTAATAATGAAGAACGAGTGCTGCTACCATCAATTTTGAATACTGTAAAATTGGCCTCCAAGATCGTACAGATAAAAAATATTATATACGCAAATAATCTTCAAACTTTAGGATATTTAAAAATTAACATCTGATAATTAATGGCCGAACTACAGCCTGAAATATCCTAAAAAGTCATCAAAAATTACTTATTATTCAGTGTATATAATTTTACTCTTGAAGCCATAATTTTGGATAACCCTTTATTTTTGTAACAAACTTTTATGAAATTAATATAAATTATATAGTTTAAAATAAATAAACAAAAAAAATAATACCTAATAATTAGTTAAAAATTACATTAGCAATAATATCAGTTTCTATTCTGAATACTAACAAATGGGAAAACTTTAAAAATAAGAAATCCGACTTCTTGTGAAATATAATTTTGTAAAAAATGTTAGTCATTTTTAATAGTCACTATTACCGAATGCAAATTTTATTATCTTTTGTAGATGAAGTTTTCTAAATTTGTCATAGTTATATAACTGTTAGAAGAGAATTTTAAGTTAATTCAGTGTGTCATACAAATGATAATATTTACTATATAAAAAAATTATTTTGGTAGTAGTAAAATACAAATTTTCATCTCTCTACAAAATTTCTCTCCATCCTAATTCAGTTTTTTTTTCCAATTCAATTTTCTACTCGCTTATATAAGAAGATGTATTCTTTTATTCCTATAGTAATCAAAAACATTTGCATTTTTATATTCGAAGAAATAAAATTTCTGACTTATTTTCAACTACAACTATTTAAATTTAATATGATTAAGGGTAGTTAGTTATTCGAAATTGTAAAAATAATTTGAAAATTCTTCGTTTTATATTCTTATATAATTTTATTTATTATTCTTTGTGTGTTTATTTAAAGATTGACCTTCATAGTTTACAAAATAGTTTCAATTCTAATAGAAAAATATAGTTTTTAAAGCAAATTAGTAATTATTTTAACTAATAAAACTCTTTTATGATAAGTTAATAAATTTTTATATTGGAAATAAAATTAAATTTTGCAAGTTCGGTTATTAAAATACAGTAAAACATATTCTCTTATATAAATTTCAAAAGTTATATTACAAAATCGAATTCTTGTAAACTAAATATTTGTATAGTTGTAAATTAAATTTTCAGGATAAAAAAGAAAATAATTTATCGTACTGGTTAAAAAAAAAATATCCCATTCTGATTTGATATTTTTTAAAAAGCACAATTAATTCAAATTAAATCGAGGACTATCCATTTTGTAGTTTAAAAAGTTCAGCCCTCTTATTTTAAAATTGTCTTATATTTAATTAATTTTATTTTAAAAATTACCATTTGATATTACCAATAGTTTTATTTCCAAGTAATTCGATAAAATTTTAAAAACAATATATGTCGATTTTCAGGACATTTTTGAAAATATTAAAAAAAATAATTTTTTTTTAATATTTACAAAAATGTCCTGAAAATCGACAAGTAATTGTAGAGAAGCCATTGTATTTGAAGGTAGTTCCATCAATTCTGAGTACTGTGGTCTTATGATAACGAACTTTTTTTTTTAACTGAACTTTAAGCTTTTAATCTACTAGTTTTAACAAAATCGCACTTTATTTTCAAGATTTGACGATATCAATTGTCCTCTAAGATCCGAAAATATAAGGTGTAGTAAAAAGGCGTCCATTATTTTTACATTAAATTAAAGGTTTAATTTAGCACAGATAGAATGATACGATTTAGGTCAAATATGCACCGTTTTGTTCGATAACTTGTTGCCATTTTGGAGGTAATTTTATAATGCCTCTCACATAGAAACCCTCGTCTCTATTGGCAAAAATCTGGGACAGTCGATTTTCACAATCTTCTCTTGAGGCGAATTTTTCACCTACAAAATCATTCGTCATAGACAGGGAGAGGTGGTAAAAACTTGGTGCCAGGTCCGGACTATAAGCTGGATGCATAAGAACATCCCAACCAAGGTCCCGGAACTTTTGGCGAGTCCATAAGAACATCCCAATTCCTCTCCTATTGGCCAAAGCTGGCCGCTTCTGGGCGATTGCTTCTTTAATACGGTCCAATTGTGGACAGTATAGGTCCAAATTAAGGGTTTGGTCGTAGGGGAGCAGCTCATAGTAGATGTCCCACCAAACACCAAACACACAGCAAAACCTTCCTGGCTGTCAATCCTGGCTTGACCACCGTTTGCGCCGGGTGACCGCGATTTGACCACGACCGTTGTCGCTTGACGTTGTCGTAAGTGACCCACTTTTCATCACCAGTAACCATCCGCTTTAGAAATGGATCGATATTGTTGCGATTCAGCAGCGATTCGCAGATGGAAATTCGGTCCATGAGGATTTTTTGGGATAACTCGTGTGGCACCCAAACATCGAGCTTCTTTTTGTATCCAGCCTTATTTAAGTGGTTTCAAACGTTTTTTTTTGCAATGTTTAGCACGTGACAGTCGGACTCGACGATTTCCATTATTTTATCGACATTTTCGACAATTGGCCTTCCAGAGCGTGATGCATCTTGGACATCTAAATTACCGGAACGAAATCGACGAAACCAAAATTCCGCATAATTGGCTGTTACAGTATCAGGACCATAAGCACTATTCACATTTTCATCTGCCTGGCTTGCGTTTTCGTCTTTATCGAAGAAAAACTGTAAAATATGGCGTATTTTCTCTTTGTTGGTGTCCATCTTTGACGCGTGCTAAAAAAAATACTGAGTCAAGTAATCGCAAAACTGTATCAAAAACTTTTTTAGTACGAAGTCTTATCTTTCTAACGCCATCTAGTGCAACCCAATCGCACTTTTACAACGGGAGATACAGACTCCTAAAACCATCTATTGGCAAAATAATGGATGACTTTTTATAACACAATATAAAGTTGTAAAATATTAAAATTAACAGTATTTAAAAATCACCATCCATTAAAAAATGAACTAATTAGAGTCTGAAATTTCCGAAAAAGTCATTAAAAATTACTTCAAAAGGAACAAGTCTAGTAGCAGGTATCGAAAAATCTCCTTAAAATTATAATAAAAATTTATAATTAAAATTGAAAATTGAGTTTTTTTTTTAAATTGTACATTCTGTAGCAGAAATTTGTTAATGCTTTAATCAAAATATAATCTAAAAAAAAAAATCAAAAAATTTATTAAGAACAAAATAGAATATTTTTTTTTTATCTAATAGAATTTTATTTTCAAAATACAATCAATTATTTTTATATAACAAAACTTTATTGAATATATATGTATATATTTTTTTAAATTTAAATATTTCTTAACTAAAATTTTTGACATAATATATTATGATAAAATAATCAATATCAATATATAATTATATTTTAAAAAAATAATATTATAGTACTATAATGTTTGAATTTGTATTTGATTTTTAATAATTAAAAAATTAATAGTTTATTAAAACTTGTAAAATTTTTTTTTTAAAATATTAAAAAATCTGGTCCGTTTTTTTCAAATTTAAATCATCAAAATAGAATTTTAAGTTTTTATATTCATCTTAACTGAACAATAAAAATTTTTTTTTTTTTTGACTTTAAATTACAAAATAAAAACAAAAAAACATGAATAAAATTTCTCTATATTTAAAGAGACTATAATTTTTCCTGTTTTTATTTATTGTAGTTATTATTTTTATATATTAATAATTATAATTATTTTGTTTTTATAAAATTTTTCACTAGTAAAGCGTTTAGGTAATTTACATGACATCGTCACTTTCATCTATCGACCGAATAAATGTTCTCAAATTAAACTTTATTAAAATAATAGTCTAAGTTTAATGATGACACGACAGGGCCTTCGAAATATATCGAAAAACTAATGATACTCAATAAATTAACAATATCACTATTAAATTTTACCTATGCAAGTAAAACTGATCAATAAACTTAAGTCCATAATAGATATTGTATACTTTTAGTATCATTAATTATTCGATAAATCGACGGTCTCTGCTGAGCGCACCTACTCAATCTAGACATTATTTTAGTTGATTCGGTTTTTCCCCTTTTCTTCGATATTGTTTTTCATTTCCGGAATTTATAAACAACGTGTTTTTATTTGATCTAAAATCTTATTATTTTTTTTTTTTTTGTTCTTTCATAATGAATATATATGTATATTTTTTTAAATTAACGTTTTCTATAATATTCTAAATAAGAATTTTTTCATATTATTTTTAATATTTTACTATTTAGATTATATTATATTCTTTATTATTGAAAGTTTGCTTTTCCTTAAATCATTTTTATTCTTTTATAATTTATGGAATATTTTTTCATTCTAAAATATAATCAATCGGATTTATTTGCAATTTTGATGATACCTATTCTTATCATTTTTCAGACTATGAACTTGTAATTATTTTAAATAATATTTGTATAATTTTTTACTGATCATATTGTTATTGTTATTTTTTTATAATTATTATGAATTTTTTTTCCATTAATGTTCAATATTATATGAATTTTTTTGAAATTATTCTTTTTTTTATAATAATATTGATGTACATGTATGTACTTAGTTAAACTTAAATTTAATAGTGAAATATAATTCATTCAATAATATTGATTTTTATATGTATATTAGTATATATATATTTATAATCTATATATGGGATTTATAATATAAGTATTATTATTTTATAATTTTATAGACTCGTATGTATACTAATTTGTATTTATTTAATTATTTATTTATTTAGAATTTGTTGTACAGTTTGAATGTATTATTTAATATTTTTTTTTTTTATTAATTTATTATATAGAAATTATTTTCCCAATTATTGTTTTACTTTATTCGAATTAAATTATTTTAATTTATTACAATAGATATAAGATAAATTTTCATTTATTATTAATTTTTTTTTTATGACTTTTGTATAATTTTCTTAATTATTTAATAACTATGAAATATTTAATAAATTTTATTTAGAATTGTATTGTAGGTATGATTTATATATATATATATATATATATATATATATATTTATAAATATATATATATGTTATATGTGTATATAACTTTTTGTTATTTATATTAAATTAATATTATTTCTTTTAAATATATGTATACAATTAATTATGAAAATTTTATATACTATACTTTGGTATATTATGGAATGTTTTATATATTTTATTTCTTATATATTTCTTTGACAGTCATAAACGTAAAAATAATAGTATGAATTTTCTCAATTGTTTTTTGAATAGCTTTTAAATAGAATTAAACTTTAGAAAATACTATAAAAATTAGTAAGATGTTATATGTAATTGAAATTGTTATCAGAAATTGTACCAATATAACAAAAAAATTAAAAAAGAGCTGGAAGCATATTTTGGAGTAATTGCTTTGAAAATTCGTAAATGTTTTGCACAATTTGTAGTTTGTAAATTTTCATCCAATTTTTGTAAATTTTTATACAAAACCTTTTTTTATACCTTCTATAATTTAAATTTATAAAATCAAAAATTCAATTTTTATCTATTTTCACGAATATGATTGCAAATACAGAAAAAATATTAATTAACTTTTATCATTATGACTTTTTTGTCATATTATCTTATTTATCTATTTGATTAAATGGAAGTAATTATTAATAAGAAATTTTTTTATTTAAATGAAAATTGCCAATAAATATTTAATATAAATATTATAATAGAAAAATGACCATAGTGAGTAGATGTCTTCTTAAAAAGTATCTATAAATTTTTTTTTAAAACTTTTTTTAGATTTCCGACTCTCTCATTTTGATATTAAATCCGAATTTATTTTTTGATAACAAAGTATAATATGTATTTTAACAAATATCAATAACTAGACATAAATGAGTTTTTGTTTTATTTTTTACAAAAAAAAAACTAGAAAAATTGGAAAATATTTTGTACAAACCTCGAAACAAAATATTTTTAATTCTTTATTTTAATTGTTAGAAGTTGATTATATTTGCTTTCAATTATTATAATTAAAAATATGTATACAAACATTATTGATTAATTAAATTAAAATATAAATCCCAATTAGTCTATATGTATGGAAGTTTAAATGCAAATTTACCATCAAATTGTTGAAAAAAACTTTTTCGTTTATAATAACGTAAATTTGAAATTTTTTAAAGCTTTTAATAAAATTTTGGAAGTCACAAGCAAAGTTATTAAATTAAAATTATATAAAATTTTGTTACCTCAAAATTTATCGAAAAGCTATTTTTTGAAGGGTTTTTTTATTACACCTCTAATTGAAATAAAAATTAAAATAAAATTTACTTTTAATACAGATTCTTATATATTAAAACTTTTTACCCGATTTTTATTTTTTTTTATTTAACAAAATTTGTATATTCTTATATAGTATTTTAGATAAATATATTTATATGTACTCTTTTTAAGTATATATTATTAATAAATACGTGCAAATATTATTAATTATTTAGCAAGTTAGTAAATTGTAAATATTAATTTAATATTTAATCGATAATTAATTGCATATCTTTGTTGGATTTTTTTTATTCCATAAATTTTTGATATTTAAATATATCGGGAAGACTGGTAAAAACTACTATAATTAAATATTATTACAAAAATCAAATGATAATTTATATTTGGTATAAAAATTTTGATTTTAATACAATTTTAAACATTTTTTATTTTATTTTTTTTCATTTGATTAATATATTTAAAAAAAATTTTTTTTTAGTATCTATCGAACAGTTTAAAAGAGTATTGGAAATTTTTAATTGTTTTTAACTGAATAGGTCATAATTTGTTAGTATATTACTAAGCTTAAATTTTTTATTCTTCTCATAATAAGAAATTTATGAGTTTGATATTATTTATGATGAAATTTTATTTATCATTTTTAAACTGAGGTTTTTCTTTATTTATTAAATGAAATCACATTGCAGCATTTTGAGCTGTTCGTTAAATTCTATTTAAATTTATTTATTAATCAATTTATTTATTTATGTTTTTTTTTTTTTGGTTTTGATAATATAAATATTTAATTTGATTCATTTGTTTTGATAAAAAATAATTCATGGCTTTAATGGCATCTACATAAAAAGCACTTTCTATTGGCTATTACTACAGAAATGGAAAATTCTACATTCAGATACAAAAATAAGTTTTAAGATATAAAATAAAAATAATAAATAATTATGATAAGATAAATATAATATAGTTTTTGCTAAATTTAATAGTTAATAATGTATAGTTATGATAATAATATTTTTTTATAAGTTACTTTTTTATGGAATTATTTATTAGAAAACTTTTTCTCTACGTACATTTCTGTTTAATGCTTTCTATTGTCTATGACTTAATATTAATAAAATCCTAGCAAAGCTTTATAATATATCATTTTCAATAGTTCTAAAATAAATATGTTCTATAAGAAAATTTTATTTTATTTTCAAAATTACTTCAGTTAAAAACTGTCATAATAAAAATTTCATTTTTTTATTCATTTATAATTGATAAAGAATCGAATTTTGAAAAAAAAGAAACCAAAACTATCCTCAAAATAATCGCTTTATATAATTGCCATTCTATTATTAATTTTAGTCCTTTTTCAATATCATGTAAATATTTAATTTTAATATGTAATTTAAGGAAAAAAATATTATTGTATATATATATATATATATATGTATATACAATATATATGATTTAAGAATTTTATAAATAACATTAATTATTTTTAATGTCGAATTATATTGATTATTGCAAAAATGAAAAATATAAAAAGTGTGATTGAATTCGGTTTTCCTAGAGAATTGGATCCATTACATCCGTCCTCTGCGCAGCAATATGTTTGAGTCTCCCAGACCTCTGTTTTAGAAAAAAAATACTAAATATTACCTTTTTTATATGTGATTAAATTTCAATAATTATATGACCATGCACATATTAATTAAATATTATTTTTATTTATATTTAAACTAGAGAATATTTTCAAATTAGCCAAATTTACCTCTTTCAGTACATTCTGTTGCGCAATCACGAACGGTCGAAAGTTCACTTACGTATTTCTGTAAAAGAAAAAATTCAGATTATTTAATTCAATTTTTTTTATTATATTTAAAAAA
Source organism: Atherix ibis (assembly GCA_958298945.1). Lineage (NCBI taxonomy): Eukaryota > Metazoa > Arthropoda > Insecta > Diptera > Athericidae > Atherix > Atherix ibis. The sequence goes on from OY282606.1 coordinate 32,658,265, forward strand.
ATGATTATCGATTTCAGTTAAATGAAATAGTCTATCATTTGAAATATCAATAAAGATCATGTCTTTTTAGAAATACTAATCACAGAATTCGATAATGGTAAATAATCGATGTCAATAATAAATTTAAGCCAATTTCTTCCATTATTCTATTTGAGAATATTGAACTCACCCAATATATGTTAGACAGATTAGAAAATCTATTTTTTTTTCTTTATAGATGATAAGTAATTCTCCCAATTTTTGTACGAATTCGATAGAGTCTTGATACAAAACATTTTGCTATGAAATTATCTTTTATTTTCAACGATATTTCCGATTTGTTCAAACTGATAGTATAACCTTCCTCCTTTATATATTTACAAGAACTTCAGATGATTTTTCTACTATATTACAAATCATCAAAAATACATAAAACAAGCTACAAAAAAAGGAAAAGATTTCAAGTCTATTATGGACAAATTGGAATTATTTTTCTTATTACAATATATGATACTCTCGAATCAAATGTAGGAATATGTAATCATTGATAATAACCACGTTTTATTATATAATTTTACTTATTACTGAACAATATTTTATCCATATCCATATCACTACAAAATCAATAATTGATTGCTAAAACCATATTATTTCTATTATAAAATATAAACGATTGTATAACAAAAAATGTAATAGAAATATTGGAATATTATGTAAAAGGATATTTATCTAATATCAATTCAATTTGTCATTTCGTTTTTATCTAAAAAAAAATATTTGCTTTATTTGAAAAATAAATTGTATGAAATTCTTAATATATGCTAGAAATGAATTATGCAATTAGTAAATTACAAAGCAAATATACTTTCAGAAATTTCACATTTTCGAATAGACAAATAATAAAGACGGCAGAGTTAGTAAAATTTAGAATACATGACAAAATATCCAGCAATGCAAATATCATGAATTTATTCAATTCCCAAATATTAGCCTAATGTTTCTTAAATATTTTGGATGAACGTCTATACTTTCGACATAAAGTCTACTCTACCATACAATGTTTTGCAGAAACGTTTTGATACTAACAATACTCTGACCAATCTGGCAACATTGCACGTTTCAGTAGAGAGCGTTATAAGTGAAGTTGTATTTTCATAATACGATATGAAAAATAGAAAAGCAAAATTTGGACCAACGATGAGAATTTCTTGAAAGCGTTAGAAATATGATTTTTTTAAATTAAGAACGGATATTGCAGATACAATGTCTGAGAAGACAATTTTTATTACCGAGTTTTTATCGGAAAAAATAATTCTACTTGTTTCAGGAAAAGACACGCAGGAATGCAAATATCATGAATTTATTCGCTTCCCAAATATTAGCCTATTTTTTCTTAGATATTTTGGATGAAAGTCTATACTTTTGAAATATTGCATCTAATTATGAACCGAAAATCTAAAAGTCTAACATACAACGTTTTACAGGAACGTATTAATACTAGCATCACTGTGACCAATCTGGCAACATTGCACACTTCATTTTCACAAATCTTGCAGGTTAGTCGTTCATAGCCGAGCAGTTCCATTTGGTACGCTTCAGTATATAGCGTTATAAGTGAAGTTGTATTTTTTTATAGTGCTACGAACTATAAAAAAAATAAAACTTCACTTATATTAAAGTGCGTTACGAAAAACAGAACAGCAAAATTTGAACCAACGATGAGAATTTTTTGAAAGCGTCAGAAATATAATTTCTTGAAGTCAGATTGGATATTGCAAATACAAAGCCTGATCGACAGTTCTCATTAACAAGTTTTTATAGGAAAAAAATTTCCTCAGCAAAATAAATCTAAAAATAAATTAGTAAAATCTATTTTTGCCTTTAAATTAAAAATGAAATTAAAAAAAAAAAAATTATTCGCTCAATTAATGCAGATGCTAGAACGTTTGCATCACAAATGAGCACTTATTCATTGAATGTCGACCGACTGTTTCGACTGACGACGGCACTTATAAAATGCACGTGTTCAATATGAATACAGATATGCAATGCATTGAATTTTATACTCTACAATTAAAAGCTCTTAAGCTTATAAATGCACATCATGTTGTGTATTTTTTTCATAATTTCTTATTGTTTTTTCGTTGCATAATAATGACATAGAAAAATTATCTGGCACGGATGCCGATACGATTACCTACGAGTGAGTACGAATTAGAATGCAGTGATTTCACCTTCGAACTAATCTGTATAAAACAATTTAAAGGTCATTTTTTAAGTGAACTGCTCTTGAATAAATACATCTTGAATTGCATTTAAAACAAGGCCTATTCAACTATATACGTATGTGTATAGTCATAAAGGGGGGGGGGGGTTGTTAAGTTCATAGGCTTGCACTGATGCCCATGAATAGATGAACGTTCAAACTCATTTGGTAAATGTCACTGGCATCCTTTTTGACATTATTGTGAATAATTCTGATGTATTTAAATAAAGTGCAAATAGCTTTGGGATATGGAATGATGAAAAATTGAAATATGAAAGAAAAAGAAAAATGTTGTCTATTGACACGAACCTTTTAATAATGAACAAGCTCATTAACTAGATGAGAACCACTCTTACGTATCCATATCTTGGAGACTTGACTTTACTTGCACTAAATACGATGGTATATAGTACTTGTACTTTCATAGTTAATTTATTCTTTAAATAAATCAAGATTTCTTTCTTTTTTATATCAGAATTTCATTATATCTATACTTTTTATACAAATAATTTTTTTTCTTCAAAATAATGCTGACCATATTGAAAAATTAGTAGGGCACTACTGACTTAAGTAAGTTAATTTTAGTATAATGGAGACCATTTTCTTCAATTTAAAATAATATACGTGTAAAATAAACTAAGCATATTTGTAAAAAAAGATGTAGCAATAATCAGATACAAATCAAATGTTGTCAGCCTTCATGGCTTTAGCGCAAGACAGACTTCGTGGCTTTTGCGCAACAAGGAGGGCTAGGCAGTGTCTGGTATAGCGCCGAATGCTCTTCGGTTCATTTTCAGACTGTGTTATTTCTTTAGTAGCTCGGTGATGACCCGGAGATAGTTCTGATTGCTATTAGCTGTGAAAAGTTCGTTGGCGGACTTAACCCATGGCTCTTGAAGTTCAGGACGAGGAAAAATACATAGGTCAGTCGTAGTGTCAACTAGAAACTTAACCTAGGTTGATTTATCGGTGCAAAATAATCAGCGCGTTTATTAAGGGCTAATATCATCCACCAATACTAACGAATTCCCGTTCAATTTTCTGCATCGTGGAGACGTATTTGGCAGGATTTCACAGACTTTTGGTGTCATTTTCATAATGTCAGTGGTCTTCCTATCGAAGACTGTGACATTTGGTCAATTTCCACCGATGAGAGTTTTTGTAATATGGCCGCCAACGAATACTCTAAGCAATCATTGATGTAGTCCTGAGCTGAAGTTGGAATTTTTGCCGCAACCTACGCAATTTTTCGTATGGTACACATAGTTTATACCGAGTGTTTCGCTGTTTGATATTTGCATGTTTTTATTTTTGACAGATCAGTGTGACACGTGACATATGTCAAAGTCATGATGCTATTATCAAAATTCGTGCTCTGTGAAAAATTATGTTACGAGCACTTCGAGCATTTTATGGTCGTCATAATCGACTTACTGAGCAAGCAATTTCAGATATATGCCAACATTTTGCAGCAATTTTACGTTATTTGACATCAAATATTGCTGCCGTAGCGTCCAGTATTGGCGAAAACCGCGATTTGTACACCCGTTGCCGTTCACAGCAATTGGGGAAATTGTGTTACTCGGCTATGTGGAAGATTTTACTCAAGGATCTTGGTCTAAAAGCTTATAAAATACAGAGTGTGCAAAAACTGAAGCCGAACGACCTGCCAAAGCATCGAATTTTCTATGAAGTGACCTTTAGAAAAATTTGAATGAAATCTGTTTTTCACCAAAAAATTGCATTCAACGACAAAGCTCATTTCTGTTTAAATGGATATGTGAATAAGCAAAATTGCTGTATTTAGTCTGATGAATAACCACAGGCAAGACAAGACTTCCATTGCACCCAAAATAATCTTCGGTCCGTATTTCTTTAAATATGACGCTAACCACGTCGTTACCGTCAATAACGCTCGCTATCGCTAGATGATTTCGAAATTTTTTTTTTTCAAAATACTAGAATAGCATCTGGTCGACATGTGGTTTCAACAAAACGGCCTTATATGCCACACAATACGTGAATATAATGGACATATTGAGAGATGAGTTCGGTGAGTAATTTATCTGTCGTTTCAGAACAGGGAGTTGGCGGCCTATATCATGCGATTTGACCCCTTTAGACTAATTTTTATGTGACTACATGAGGTCACTCGTCCATGCCAATAAACCAGCATCACTTTCTGAAGCCCTGAAAAACAACATTGCACGTGTTATTAGCGAGATACCACCCGAGATGCTTAAAAAAGGGGTTCAAAATAGGACCTCTTCCATGAATCACTTAAAACGGAGTTTTGGTCAATATGCGTATAAAATAATTATTTAAAAAAAGGCAAGCATTGATTTATTGATTCAAATAAAAATTTTATTCTATTTTTTTTTGGAAGTTTGAAAACCAAACATTTAAAACCATTACTTTTACTACAGCATCGACAATTTCAACGACATTCTTATGCACTGACAATAATACTTGAATGTGATTTGGCAAACTCATAGCTAGGCAGTCTATACAATTTCATCTGCTAAGTCTTTCCCAGCGAATACACCGAGATGACGCAAAAACTGCGTCGGCTTTCTGCCAGCTAGGGGCTAATTTTAAAGAACACGATAAGTATTCTCTTTTCTTGTATATCTTTCGGCGCTTTTTCAACTCTGATTTTAGCAACTGATATATTTTTAAATTTTTTGGTTTGATGCATATTTACGTCATAGAATTCAACTGCATATCTTATATTGTAATTAGAGTATGGGTGAATTTTGTGCTTTTCTGTGTAATACATGCTGCCTTAGCGCCAATAAAAGTAGAAGCACATATACGGCAACATGTTCAGCAAAGGAATTTCCATTTTTCTCAGACTTTGAAGCTACCAATATAGATTAAAGGATATATTATTCTTTAATTAAATAATATTTAAATGACATGCAGGAGAATATATAGATCTTGTCTTCTATTTGACTGTGTTGAACAATATTCAAAACTTTTTTAAATATATCAGACGAAAGTGGGTTTGCATCACATAAAAGCTTGTTTATATTAAGAAAATATTCATTTAATATGTAGCAAAAAAATTAAACGAAACATAATAATTTTCGTTTTCATAAATTTAGATAAAATTAATTAATTTTTAAATTTTTCAATAACTTATAATTTTTTTTAATTTAGAAAGCTTTCGTTTATATATATATCCTTAAAAAAATTACAAAACTAGAATAAATCATTTTATAATAAATGGCATTCTTCAACTTCAACACTCATTATTGTTGAAATTCCATTCACAAACGGACAAGGAATTTTGCAGATAACGAAAAGATTTCAATAGAAATTTATTTGCTCTGCAAAAGGATTTTGAATTGAAAGTTTAAGCTTTCAACAATACAAAATGTTTCTGTGAATAATGATAGTATAAATCGATGCTTATCTGAAATGTACCATGAAAACACTGACCGAAAATTGCTATTAAGAGGAAAATGTTTTCATCAAACAGTAACTGTCTGACCGGAAGTTTATTCTGTCACTTGTTACTCAGTAGTGAGTAAAGGAGGTCAAAATTTTATTTTCAATTCCATAATTATCTTATCTATAATAACCTCATGCACAGATTATTCATACTAATTTTATTATTAATTCAATAAAAATATTTTGATTTTAATTGCAATTATTTTTTCAGGGTAATCTTTGAATAATTGTTAAAAAGTTTTTGGAAATAGGTTATGCACTTTTTTAAATCTGATTTCAGCAAATTTACTATAATAAAAAATAATGTTGTTATTACCTTATTTTACAAAATATTGAAAAAAAAAATATTTTAAAAAATATCTAAAACAATTTAATCATATTTTTAGAAATTAACAATAATTAATACTAATTCTTATCTGCATTAAATTATTATTTCTCTTTTTAAATAATGCTCATAATAAAATTCTTCTTTTTAATTAATAATTAATTATTTTATAAATTTAAATACACAAATTTTAATATCCAACAAAATACGAGTATATACCTTCTTTCTGAGAAATAAATCATAATTTCCTAAAATTCCTTAATAACTTATGCAAATTACCTAATCAAATTGTTTTTAAAAAATAATTGAAAAAATATGCTATTAAGATATAAATTATTTATAAATACTTTGTTTTTCAAATAATCAATACAAATTTCAATTTTTTTTAAATTTATATTTCAATTAAAAATTAATGAACATAAATAGGAAAAGTTTTACCAACAAGAATTTATTTTTAAAAATTAACCAATTATTCTATTAGATACAACAATTTTCAAATATTTTCATTATATAACAAAGGAAAATTACTTTCCAAATTTAAATATTAAATATTTCCAAAAGTTTGTTTTATTTAATTAAAATTGGAATGTTCATAATATAATACTTTTGTTTATTTATTTTATTTCAATTTAACAAAAAGTTTGTACATACTTTTATTTAATTTCTTTAGTATAAAAGAGATTTTACCGATTAAAAGAAAATTTCTCAACACAAAATTTCATAATTCACAATGAAAAAAAACTGATAATTTAAATAAAATAATACTTATTAAAATTATCAAAAAATATTTAATTTATATTAATACTTTTAATAATTTAAATAAATATTTAAAATAATAAAAGCATTAATATATTTTTTTTAAAAATTTTTTTAATATTATTTATATCAAATTTGAAAAAATCTTTTCATCCCTTATTTAATGTGTATTGAAATAAATTTCTATTAATACCGTACCTATAATATATATTATTAGCTTAGCTATATTATCCAAATACGTTTGGTAGATTTTAAAAGGTAATAAAGCTCAGAAAATGTATGTGAAATATAAACACTTTTTCGCTAGGAAAAATAGTATCTTATAAGTAATAAAATTATTAATATGTGCCTTTTAAGGATTTATCATATATGCATAATACTAGTCTTGGCTTATTTAAAATATATATATTTTTTACTATAAACTGTAATAGAATTTTCCTTGCATTTGTATTGATTATATTATAATTTTTTTTAAATTTTATCGATATCTACAACTATAGCAAATTTATATAACAGTAGTGCTTTACATAAAAATTATGGAGGGTAAATATCCATCAAAAGCTTAAGGAACATGAAAAATTGTACAAACTCAGTTTGGATCAGTAAGGCTCCACACTTCTTGTCCGTAACTTAATATTAAGTTCATTCGAAAATTGGATAATATCTGCTATTTAGATATGCGAGAGGATTTGGTTTACGGCGGATAGTAAAAGTTACGTGGACACATTTTTATTATTTATGTAGTATAGTTTCTAGAGAATTCGAATTTGAGTTCCGAGAGTTTCACAAACATGTTGGGGCTTTTAGGTGGAAGCATATATAGAAGGGAATCCGATATTACGAGGGTCATTCAACAAGTACTTGTTGAAAAAAAACCAGCAAAAGAATTTCCCTTACAAACTCTTTCGTTCTTATTTCAATTAAATTAAAAGTGCGATTTTAAAATTAAAATTGAAATTATTAAGAAAAAATATATATATTTTATATAACAAACAGATATTTTCTATTAAAAAAGGTTATATACGAGGGTTATTCAACAAGAACTTAGCCTCACTGCCCGATGGAACTGCTGTCACAAAAAAAATATACCATCGTGCAGTACATTCTTTTAGTAGCCTACTGTCAAGTCGATTCCCTTCATTAGTTTTGTTTTGAGAGGCTTTGAAAGCGAACGTGTCGGTCGGTTGCACAAAAATGGAAAAAGAACAATATCGTTCGGTGATTAGATTCTTGTTTTTGGAAGTGAAAACGCGCAGCGAAATCAAAGATCGCTTGGATGCTGTGTATGGTGACTCTTCTCCTTCGATGGCAACTGTCAAGAATTGGTTCAACGAGTTTTTTCGTTGCCGCACGTCGGTTTTTGATGAGCCACGCCCAGGTGCCCCAAAAACGGCTGCTACGGAGGAAAGCGCAACCGTGAGACCACATCGGCGATGTGTTTGGCGCTGTTTCAGCGCAATCCAGCGGAGTTCTTGCGTCGTTTCGTGACCGTCGACGAAATATGGATTCACTGGTACACACCAGAGACCAAGGAACAGTCGAAACAGTGGACTTCACCCGGCGAACGTGCTCCGAAGAAGGCGAAGACTGTTCGATCGGCCGGAAAGGTGATGGCCACCGTTTTGTGGGATTCACAAGGTGTGATCCACATCGATTACCTCGAGAAGGGTAAAACAATCACGGGGCGCTACTATGCTGACTCATTGGGCCAATTTGACGTCGAATTGAAGAAAAAGCATCCCCGCTTTGCGAAGAAAAAAGTGCTGTTCCACCACGACAACGCGCCGGCTCACACCTCCGCCATCGCCATGGCCAAATTGGTGGAATTGCGCTACGAATTGCTGCCCCATCCACCGTACTCTCCAGATTTGGCCCCCTGTGACTACTTTTTGTTTCCAAACCTGAAAAAATCACTCGCCGGGAATAGATTTGGGTCGAATGAGGAGGTCATCGTCGCCACGGAGGCCTATTTTGCTTCCCTCGAGAAAATGTATTTTTTGGACGGGTTAAAAAAGTTAGAGCATCGCTGGGCCAAGTGTATCGAGCTTGAAGGAGATTATGTGGAAAAATAAATTGCCACCTTTCCAAAATTTTCGTTTTTCTCTTGTAGGCTAAGTACTTGTTGAATGACCCTCGTATAGAGAGTAGAATCTAGTATAATTCCCTGTGGAACATCATTCAATATCGGAGAGATATTCGAGAGTTTTCATTTACTTGGTAGATTTGATTTGAATGCAATGATTTTAATATTAGGTAATCTATGGAAGAAAGTATCCTCTTGAGTTTTCAGAATAAACCCGGTTAGCAGTTCCCATCAAAGACTTAACTAATATCTAGGAATTCACCGGAACAGCACTTTTTCTTCTAAAAAGAATACAACAAGATCGATAACTAAATGCCATAGGTTTGGCGCAAAAACTGAGTTGGTGTGTAGGGTATATAAAAGGCAGGGGAATATTTTTTAGACATTTAATTAGCTTATTGCGCTTAGGGATAATTTTAATAACTTGAAATTGTCTTTTTCGGAATACGTTTTGATTAAATTCGTTGCAATCAGATCAGACCGGAAAATTTGATTTTAGAAAGAAATTTAATGAAATTGTCAATTTTGGCAGGAGAAATTACCAGGTGTATAAACTTAAATCCGCTGTTTTTAAGTAAAAAAAATACATATTTTTTTCATTTATTTAAAGTAATTGCTCTCACTAGCTGCACATTTTTCCTATCTCTCGGTCAATATGTGGATACTATGACAAAAAAATTCCTTCTCTTTCGAGGCAAACCACTCATCAAGCCATTTTCGGACGTCTTCGTAAGAATCGAAGTGCTGCTCAGCGAGCGCGTGGCCCATCGACGAAAACAGGTGGTAGTCGGAAGGGGCTAGGTCTGGTGAATAAGCGGGGTATGGTAGTACCGCCCTGTTGAGTATGTCCAAGTAGTTTCGGACCATTATTGACGTGTGCGATGGTGCGTTGTCGTGGAGGAAAATCAGCTTGTCTTGTCTTTATTGATAATCCGTCCTTTTTTCACGCAGAGCATGGTGCAATTTCATCAGTTGTTAGTGTTAGTGGTGGGTATTGACAGTTTTGCCAGGTTTCAACATCTCATAGTAGACGATACACTGCTGATCCCACCAAACGCACAAAATAGCTGCAATTGATGGTGCTCAACCTTCCTAGACCGATTTTTACACTTCTTGTCCCACAAGTCAAAACTGCCTTCTTTGAACCGACGAAACCAATCTCGGGACGTTGTTTTCGATAAAGCAGTGTCACCATAGGCAATCCATTCGATTCGGCAATCGATTTCTTCAAATTGAAGCAGAAAAGCTGAGCTTCCCGCATATGCTCTTTTTCTGGCACAAAACTAGACATGATTACCAAAGGAAAAATATACCATATGTAGTTGTATGAAATTGCTGAAAATGTGCACTGATTAATGTTGACAGATGTCAAACTGATAAAAAAAAAGTATGGCGTGTCCATGGTAGCCATCTATAATCAAACATTGGATTTAAGCTTATATACCTGGTTTTTTTTGGGGAAGACTCACTGGTAATGAAGTAGTCAAAAAAACTGATAAAATTCATCTTTGTAGAATAATAATAAAATATTTCTATTCAATTTTCTGTGGATGAATTTGAGTTTAACCAACTTGAAAAATATTTTTTCATATATTTTCAGCCATAGAAAACCGTTTGTATAATTTTTTGAGAAGGAAGAGATTTGAAGTACTTGTGCATATGCAAACATTATTATCGCAGGAGAAGAATTAATTCACATATCAAAAAAATTTACAATGTATGACAGCAAATTTTATTAGAAAATAGTCCGTTTCTTCTTCTTTATTCATAGATACTCTCAAAAAGGAAGTAAATTTCCTATAAATATTCATATATTCTGAATTTTTATAGACTCGCAAAATATCAATTCTCAAGCTAATACTCTAAAGCTAAAATTTTTTCCTTAAAATTTAAACTGAAAAATTCATGATAGCAGCTCCCCTATGAATTCCAAACTTTCGTCCAGCAAAAGTTGTATAACGTTTCGAAATTTTATTTTCACTTTGGCATAGATCACAAGAAATACGTTGAATGAACACCTCGCATGTTCAAAATGTATAAAAATTGACAAATTGCATTTTTAAGTTAGTCGAACTTTTTTCTGGTGAAAGTTTTTCATAAGAAAAAATTCACGACCATATTCGCATTGAAACGCTCCAATTCGCCAGGGAACCATATAAGATAAGATATGCGATAAAACACACTCAAAAGTTAAAATATGTTACATACTGTCTTGTCGACCTATGGAAAATAGTCAATATTTTAAGCCTTTTATTTTTGAAATCCCACTGGACATTTGGAGTGAATTTAAACACATAAATAACTCAATATCTTTAGCCATTCGATTTTTAAGTTGCTGCTATTTTGTACGAAATCTTTTAGGAATTTCTAAGTGAATCTTTGACATTTATCTTAGATGTTGATTGATAAATTGCGAAGAAAAATTTTTAAAAAATACTTTTATTTATGTGGCCTTTATTTTGTATAAATATAAAAAAAATGGTATATTTATAAACAAAGGAGCGACTGTAAATAATCCAAAATAAAGGTAACAATAAAATGGATTTCTAACACATTATTTTTGACCCACACCTTTTTCATATAATAAAAGACTATCAAAAATTTTTACTGACGTTTCACCTTTATCAATTGAAACATTTTAGTTTTGTTTGAAAAACATATTTTTTTTCTCGATAAATGCTTCTCAACTTCCCACATTATCTTAAATTACATACAATTTATATTTTTCGCATATAACACTTCATTTTAAGATATTCTAAACAAAGATATTCGCATTTATATACAGAAAATAGAAAAAAAAATATGGCATTTTAGGAAAAAGGTCGGCTGGTTGGTTTATTTGTCTACTTTTATCGAATATCCGAACAAAAGTGGAATTTATGAAGCATAAACATTTAATGGAAGCTATTAGAGAACCGCCACAACTACCACAAAAATTTTATTCTAGCAAAAACTTTATTTTTAAAAAGGATTTCCATATTGTAAAATAACAAGTATGAATTTTATGCAGGTTTTTTTTTTTTTTAAAAACATAAAATTGAAAAGTGATTTTGTTGGAAAATTAATGGAAATTAGATTATGTTTCTTTTGCCGTATTTACCATTAAACTTTTTCTGATTGTAAACAAAACAAAAGCTTTCTGAATTTTTTAATTATTTCGTCCTTTTTTGCCTTACTAATTCGTATAAATATTTGCCTGTTTGGTATTCATATATTTACGTTTACATAATTAATAAGAATTTAAAGAAATGCGGTAATCATTAAATTATCAACATTATTTCTATTTAATTCTTAAAGCCCTTAGGAAAAATACAAGATAAAATTTAACCATCCCATATACGAGCATTTATACAATTTTTTAAAATAAAGTTTTATATTTATTTATATAAGTAAACCTATTTCTGTTTTGCACTATAAAAAATTCTAGTTGGAATCATAAAATATTTTGATTACTAAAAATTTTAATAGTTATAATTTTTGAAAAGATTTTAATATATTTGTCTTTAAATTCACTATTTGACCATCCAGACAACACAGCATACGGTGGAACTGCCACCGAATCCCTTCAGTCAATAGTTATTACCCTTCAATGTAAATCCTTAACCTTTAACGTTGCATCTGTTTATTGTCCTCCAAATAAAAAAATAACTCCCATACAATTTGATTCCTTCTTCAAATCAATTGGAAAATCCTTCATCGCGGGAGGAGATTATAATGCCAAGCACCCTAAATGGGGTTGCCGTGTTTCGAATCCCCGAGGAAAGATTCTCCAAGAACTCCTCTCCCATACCACTCTTGAGGTCCTATTCCTCCCACGCCACATATTGGCCGACCAGTGCTAGAAACCTTCCCGATATTCTAGACTATTTCATAATCACACCCATACATTCCATTAATACTTCCATAGATACACTCCTTGACCTGAATTCCGACCATTCCCCTGTTCTCCTTATACTAGACTCTTCTCCTTCCTTAAAATCCTATCCTGCCAAACTTGTAAATGGGAAAGTTGATTGGGACATTTTTAGACAGAACTTAGACCAACAGATTCATTTACAATAAAGCCTTAAGAACGTACAAGAAATAGACGATGCCTTAAACGACTTGACTGTTTGCATACAGAACTCAATAACTAACGCCCACATAACTCATAACAAACTAACCATACGAGAACATGACTACAATCTTCCGCAAAAAATTCGCAGCTTGATAAGCGAGAAACGTCGAGCCAGGGCCCAGTGGCAACGTTCAAGAACGCCAAATGAGAAGAAAAAACTGAACCAACTACAACGAGAACTAAAACAAGAAATAATTAATTATAACAACGAACGATTTACTGAATACACAGAATCACTAACAATTAATAAGTCACTCTGGACAGCTACCCGACGAATTCTCAAATACAAAACAGCTACACACCCGCTCCGGAATACCGACGGAACCTGGGCAAAAACAGATAAACAGAAAGCCGACATCTTCGGCAAACACTTAGAAAACATCTTTTAACCTTACGAAGATGTCCAAGACATTCTGCATGACGAACAAATATTTCGACAAATATCAACTCAGTTGCCCATAAATCCACCTCCTAAGTTTCTCACTCCTTCCGAAGTTAAATTCACAATAGAATACACCTTTCCAATAAAAAAGCCTCAGGATATGACCTAATAACTTCAGAAATCCTGAAACAAATTTCCAAGAAAACCCTCGTCTTTATAACCTATATTTATAATAGTATCCTTCGCACATCATTTTTTCCTTCCCTGTGGAAGTTTTCCATAATTAAGATGATCCCAAAATCCAATAAGCCCAAAAATCTTCCTACCTCATATAGACCTATAAGCCTCCTTCCCATGTTATCAAAAATCCTAGAAAAATTATTCCTAAAACGCCTTTACCCCATTATTGAAACCGAGGGTGTCATTCCTCAGCATCAGTTTGGATTTCGAGCTGAGCATTCCACTATCGAGCAGTGTCATCGCGTAGTCGACTACATAGCGTGTTCGCTAAAGCGAAAGGAATGCTGCCCAGGCGTGTTTCTTGACATTTCGCATGCTTTCGACAGTGTATGGCACCCTGGATTGCTTTGGAAGTTGCAGCGAGTCCTACCCTCGGGTTATTTCTACATCCTTAAATCTTATCTCTCAGACCGATATTTTCAGGTAGCTGAAAATATGGAGTACTCTGACATTTATCCAATTTCCGCCGGAGTCCCTCAAGGAAGTTTCCTAGGTCCTATCCTTTATAACATTTTGCCCATGACATTCCTTGCCACAACAACATCCTGACCGCAACATATGCTGATGATACAGCCATCCCGACACATCACAAAGATCCTTCCACAGCCATTAGTATCCTACAGAACCATATCCACTCCTTAGAAACTTGGTTCAAAAGGTGGAGAGTGAAGGTAAATGAGCAAAAATCTGCTCATGTAACTTTCACACTCTGCCGAGAACAAATTTCCGACATAACCCTAAACTGGTATATTTTCCACAAAAAAATAGCGTACCTTACCTTGGACTTATATTCGACAAACGGTTAACTTGGAACCTTCATACGAAAACTAAAAGACGTGAACTTAACGGACGATACAAACAATTATTACGTCTCCTAGACAGTAAATCAAAACTTACAACAACAAGTAAACTATTACTATACAATACGGTTCTGAAACCAATATGGACATATGGTCTAGAACTTTGGGGTTCGACTAAGCATTCCAACTCCCTTCCAATCCAATCCGTACAATCCCGAATCCTTCGTAAAATTGTCAATGCCCCCTTTTATGTGCGAAACACTGTTATCCACCGCGACCTAAATGTTCCATTTGTTCGTGACCTATGCATCTCCCGATATAAAAAATTCCATTCGTATCTATCCTTCCATCCTAATCCTTTAGGAAGGGAACTTTTCACTCCCACCCTTCCAGTATACACCCATCGACATTTAAAACGGCGATGGCCGAGAGATTCTCTAAAATTATAAAATAAAATTACCCTGTTCTAGAGGTAACATCGATGGGTGTTTTCCTCCACATGTCTTCATGTCCTGGTATATTACCGTAAAAAGTCTGCTTAAGTAGTTACTAGCATAAGATATCGTTTAAAATTAAAAAAAAAAATTTAAAAAAAATTCACTATTGAAAATTAATTAATTTTTTATTCAATAAAAATTCGGAGCTTTAATTAGAAAGAATAAAATTATTAAACTTGAAAATATTAAGAATGCAGAAATTGTGATATATAAGACGTGTGCAGTCAGGCAGTATTTTGGCTTTCATAGCTTTTACGTTAGTCCTTTCTAGTCGTGTAGTATAATTTTCATCCTCATCTGATAACTTCCAGACGTTGTAGAGTATATTATGAAAAATGATATAGCAAAATTTGGTGCAACGATGCTTATCGTCTTCCACTGCTGATGTTAAGCTTAGTGATTCCGTGAGTTTGACTTACAAAATATTGTCATGAGTCTATGGATAATATTCATTATGAAGAGCTTAAGATTTGCGTGTGGAATAAAGCATTTTTGGAATGTCGAGAAGCAGTAGAAGAAAAATAATTATTAAAGTTGATGCGTAGTTTGTTTAATTAAAACAGTTTTACCATTAGTCAGATTGAGATTCAAGATTAGGGCATGAGAAAGGTTTGTCGGAAAAAGAGATTCCCCGGTCCCGTATTAACCGGATTTCAGTCAGTCTGTGTGACCTTTTTGTACCCCAAAATAAAATAAAAATCATCTTGATCCTATCGATAATATCCGAAGCAGTATAACCGTTAAGTTGAAGGCAGATCCAGTTGAAGTTAGAAAGCTTCGTCTGCTACAAAGAGTACACGCTACGCCTTTCGTCCTACAAGAAAACTACCTTTAAGAAGATAAAAATTTGTCACATTACTTATCTGTCATATCTCCTAATTACTAGTATTATTTTTTTCTACTTAAAATATTTTCCATTAAGATCATTTTATTGATTAATAATTTCATTTCGAAAGCTTTCATATTGAATATATTCAAATATAAAGAAACTTTTCGGGCTAATAAACTTTATATAAGTATGAATATGTGTATAAGGATAAAAGTAATAATATTTTCTCCTTAATATTTTTGTTATTCTTAAATATATATTTTCTTATATTTGAAATCATTTCTATAATATTTTTATTTTGGGACATATTATATTCCAGCTATTTCAATCTGATTTTTGCCACCAGATGTTTAGTCTAAGAAATGAAAGATGTTAACGACTTTCTATTGTAAGGACTTTAACAATATATCATACTCATATTAAATATTATGGAAAATTTATTGCAATGTAATAATATTGGGAGAAGGGAGGGGTGTTGGAACGTACAAATGTCTATCTGTCTGCAACAATTTGCTCTACGAAACAGTAATCAGTACGAAAATTCTTAAATAATAATTAAATGTTTTTGAGTAAAAGAGAATATTATTTTTATGAAAATATTCACTTGAATATACACACATGAGAAATAATTTATCTAATCCTTTTATAGTATGTATTTACTTAAACATTTTATATATATGAATATGTAAAAGAATGCCTTATGATTCATCAAATATGAGCACGGATTGCATTCAGAAGAGTCTCTTCAATATTTAAGAGTGTAAGTTCTATATTATCATATACATATTTATATTTTTAAGATATATGCTCTCCTTTTAAATTTGATTAGTATATGAATAAAAATACATTTTGCTTAAATTTCCATAATCACCTAATAGGGGATAGACAGAGTTTTGCTAAACGAACGCAAACGGATGAAAAAATCTTATGGCAATTTCGGTATTTAGAATTTCAATTTGATACGATTTATATTTGTTTTTCTGCCAAACTGTAGGAAAAATCGTCCTATACCATACACACTCATGTACATGATGAGTATTTTAGTAGACTCCAACCATATCGTATACAAATGAATAACAAATATATCCTCTTTAATGTTTTTATACTCATACATATTGAATTGGATTTACTAAAGGATATCATACTGTGAGAGCCTAAAATAGCTTCACTTAAAATTCATATATTCATCAGACAAACTCTATAAAAATGAATCAATTTATTTGCTGTATTTATTAATATTTTAATGTTAACAATTTAAGTATCCATATAGTTTGTTATCATAATTTTGAAATTTCCACACAATCAGCCAATATGTTTGAGATAAAATGTTTTACTTTCTGTTGACTGTGCAAAAATTCTACTATCAAAATTAATTTTAACCCATTTCAATTTAATTTTACTTCTGATTTATGAGATTCATAAAGATTTTTCTTTATAAAAATACATCCTTATCTGTAAACCAACCATACGCAAAAAATAAATATTTTCAAAATATTTCCCTGATATTTATAACATTTTACAGATAAGTTTGAATAAATGCAAAATTTCAAAACATTTTATGAATTGTAAACTGTAGCTTTGGTTTTGTTTATAAAACATTACTTTTTTTTAAATATATTTTCATAAATTGCATTTACGAGGCTGTTCGCGAATTTTGAATTTCCGCGGGTTACATATATTTGATTTTCAATTTTTTTGTGGTGTTATGGTGGTACTCATGTCTCCCATTTATGCCGATCAATTCAGCAATTTGGAATGTTCAGTTAATTTTTGACAGCTGGTTTGCTTGCATGTGTTTTGGCTCGTCTTCGATTTTTGCCCATTCCAAAAAATGGATCAAAGAATCTGTATCAAATTTTGTGTGAAAAACAAAATTAATTGCGTAGACGCATTTCGAATGTTGACTGTGGCATATGGTGAACCTACCTTGGACCGAAGCAACCTTTATCGGTGGTACAAAATGTTCTCAGAGGGCCGAGAAAAAAGCGCGCCAAGTTCGGTCGAATGTGAAGGATTTGCTTACAGTTTTCTTCGATTGTAGGGGCGTGATGAATTATGAGTTCTTGCCACAGGGTAGAATGGTCAATAAGGAATATTACCTGCAAGTTATGCGCAAGTTGCGTGAAGCAATCCGTCAGAAACGCCCGGATTTGTGGAAGAACAAAAATTGGCTTTTGGCATTTTTGGCCAAAACAACACACTAATAATTCTGCAGACTTTTTCTTGTTCCCGAAACTGAAGAGCTCAATGAAAGGACGACGCTACGCTATGATTGAGAAGATAAAGACGACATCAAAGGAGGAGCTAAACAAGATCACAAAAAATGATTTTTTGAAGTGCTTGGAGGATTGGAAAAAACGTTGGCACAAGTGTATAATATTTGGTGGGGATATCTTTGAAGAGGACAAAATGAATAAATAAATAATTTTTGAATAGAACACAAAATTTGCGATACTTTTTGAACAGACCTCGCATATTTTATATAATTATACTCACGATGCGGGAAATAAATTTTAAAAGTTTTTGAATATTTGAAATTTTTGAATAGCTTTTATTTTCTGGCATTTTATTTCTATCATCCATCAAATAATCATTAATAAAAGTTGTTTTTTTATGTAAAAAATTGTGGAAAATTGCTCACATATTCATGCTTCGAGCTATTGTCCATCGCCAACCAAAACTTTTTCCTATGTTTCTGGCAGGATACGGATTCCATACCGAAAAAACTGCTTGTCTTTTGACCTAATTTATGGTCTCTTCGTAAAATCAGAAGTGCTGCTCAGGCAGGCCACGCGTTATCGATCGGAAGAGGTAGTAGTCGAAAGGGTCGATGTCTGGACAATACGGTGGATGGTGCAGGATATCCTATTTTAGTGTTTTCCAATAGGTTTTGACTACCTTAGCAACAATTGTTTCTACTCGTATTGTGGCCGTTTTTCCTTCAATGCTCGGCTCAAACGCATCAGTTGTTTTTGTAATCAAGCTTCTGCGATGGTTTCACCCGGTTGCAACAGCTCGTAATATACCAAGCCAAGCTGATCCCACCAAACACATAGTATGAGATTCACTTTTCAACGTCACGCACAATACGATGAAGAAAATCCTTCGCACATGAAAAACGCTGTTCGACGTCTTTCTGCTTCAACTTTTATGACACCCAATTTCCTTCCTTTTGGATCATTCGCAAGACATTCAAATGATCGAAAATGTCTAGTAGAGTTAAGCCCAATAAATCTGAAAGTTCTGGTTGCGTTTGACATTAATCTTCTTCCAGTAATGCCTCTAATTCTGCGTCTTCAAATTTTCGGGATGCTCCATGTCTTCCACGTCGAAATCACCACTTTTTGTAATCTCACACAAATACAAGGCTCACCATAAGTTACTATGTACAATCCTTCCACGTATCTCAGCCGCCGATTTTTTCGAATTGACGCCAAAAAGCAAAACTTCTCACAAATGAAGTTTTTTTTTCTTCAAATCTCAAATGTCGACATTTTCACGTGCAAAAAAATATATAAAGCCGATAAAAAGTACCACAAATGTAATGATGAGAAGTTGTTGACAGATGCCTAATATAATGATATAAAATCTACTATCTATTTAGTAACTTTTCTTAGTAAAAGGTCAATAATTTTGTTAACATTTTAAAAAAGTATTTGCTTTTCAATATAAATCAGTAATAATTTATCTTTTATGCTAGCTCTAAAAAATTAAAATTAAAAAAAAGAATTTTTTTAGATAATAAAAAAGTCAGTTAAATTGTAAGTTTAAATAATATTAACATTTTGTGTATGTTAAAAATTAAAAATATATGCAAGCAACCAATTACTATCATCACCGAGAACTTCAAGTTCGTAAGTCAATATAGGCTTAAGTAGCAAGGTGGCATCAAATTTTTCGTAAAGCTTGATGAATCCGCAAATTTCACTTATTAGTGAAATAGAAAATAGTACTTATTAAGAGCACACATTTTTTGGTAGTAAAAAGAATTTTTCGATGCTACATCATTATAATGTCACTTTTATAAGGTCACCATAATCAAAGAGTTTTTTTCGGGAAAAAAGGTTGCTTTGACAGAACTCAAAAAAAAAACATTTTAAAAGGGATACGGAAATAGAACCTTTTAAACACGAGATGCAGCCACATCAATAACAAATAGGATTTCAAGATCACGATGAATAAAAGTATTGGAACATAAAAGGGAGAGTCGACAATTGTACGAAGTACTTTTGATTGAAGGAAATGAATTCGACGGAAGTTGGTAGGCTTAGTAGTCCGAAAGAGTTCTCGTCTGTAAGTCCAGATGGGTTTCAGTAGGCATTGTATAAAATTACTTTGTTGTCTATAGTAAGTTTAGAACGTTTGTCTAGAAGTCGAAGTAGTTATAGATTTTGTCTGTTAGTTTTTGTCACACGTCGGTGTGTGTGGTATGGCACTGTCATTATATGTTAGTATATGTGAGGATATGATACAAGGCAGAAAGTAAAAGTAGATTTACGTTCTTTAATTTTTATTCTCCACCTGGTAAACCAGTTCTGTGGGGTTTTCATTGGTGGTTGAAGCATTTCGGAAGCGTGTTGAGGATTTACGCTAGATGGAAGTCAGGTCGTCTCGTCGATGTACGAGGTCTGTTCAAAAAGTATCTCGAATTTTGAATTTCCGCAAGTTACGTATATTCGATTTTTGATTTTTTGTGGCGTTATGTTGGTACTTATGTCTCTCAATTATGCCGAAAAATTCGGCCATTTTGAATGTTCAGTTAATTTTTGACAGCTGCTTTGCTTGCACGTGTTTTTGCTCGTGTTTGATTTTTTCCCATTTTCGACCAAAAACAGCATCGCAATAACATTGCTGAGGAATGTGTTGGACTCCATCCGCGATGACCCAAATTTGCTCCAGAGGATCATAACTGGTGATAAATCATAGGTTTATGATTATGACGTAGAAACCAAAGCTCAATCATCCCAGCGGAAGCTGCCGCACGAATCATCTCTTCGATTGCAGGGGCGTGGTGCATTATGAGTTCTTACCACAGGGTAGAACGGTCAATAAGGAATATTACCTGCAAGTTATGCGCAAGTTGCGCCAAGCAATCCGCCAGAAACGCCCAGATTTGTGGAAGAATAAAAATTGGCTTTTGCACCATGATAACGCCCCTGCTCACGCATCGTTGCTTATGCGCGAATTTTTGGCCAAAAACAATACACTAATTTTGTATAAAAAAATACATCGTATTTCATAGTTCTGGCCCCATGTGACTTTTTCTTGTTCCCGAAACCGATTCTTTGATCCATTTTTTGAAATGGGCAAATATCGAAGACGAGCCAAAACACGTGCAAGCAAACCAGCTGTCAAAAATTAACTGAACATTTAAAATGGCCGAATACTTATGTCTCTCATTTATGCCAACAACAAATGCTTGTTGGCATAAATGAGAGACATAAGTATCAACATAACGCCAGAAAAAAATCGAAAATCGAATATACGTAACCCGCGGAAATTCAAAATTCGCGATACTTTTCGAACAGACCTCGTATATAGCAAAGAAAGTCTTGGGACAGATTGGGAGGTCGGATGTGTAAGTGTTCAATGTAGAAGATGGGACCAAGTTTACTATCCTGTGTAACACTAGCCAATATCGCAGATATATTGGAGAGTTCGTTGGATTCGTTTAATTGGAAATATCGGTTGGAAAATAATGATTTTAGAATTACGAAATAAGCAGAAGGTAAAATTCTCTTGAGTTTTCTGAGTAAGCCCGGGTTCCAAAATCTATCAAAAGCTTGACTTATATCAAGAAATGCAACAGGACTGTACTCTTTTCTTTCAAATGATACTCGATGGTACTGTGGTTATTGGAGTGTTCGGAGCGGAAACCGAATTCTTAATTGGAAATTAAATTTGAGGATGTAACTAGGAAATATAAGTGGTGGAGGACTATTTTTTCAAAATTTTTTGAAATGATTGGAAGGACACTTATTGTTTTATAGGAAGTGGGACGGTTTATTGGTTTTAGGGATCATTTTTATAAAAACAAATTTTTAGATGATTGACAAATATGTTCTTTGAAAGGTGGAGTTATATAGCATATGTAAAAAATTAAAATACAATTGTTAAAGAAAATTAGTCATATTAATAATATCAACATTCTTTAATCAATACGAGGATTTTTCATTATTTCTTACAAGGGAAGAATATTTTAAATTTGTTTTTCTATTATTATTTCAAGTTATCAAAAAAACACCGCTTATTTTAATAATATATTATAATTGATCAACAATTTTGCAGTCTACTTCTGTGTATAGGTGTAAGGACCTTCCGATATAAATGAAGACCCATTTTATGACACCTCTTTTATGAGATCATATTCCATGTGGATTCGTATTACTATAATAGTTACCTAATCAAACCTGTTCTATTTTCAATAAGATAAATCAGTTGTTAAATTTTCTTTGATTATTTTAATTTATTTAATTTGATTAAAATAAGCACTCAGAAATAAATTTATTAATTCTAGTGGCTCCTATTGTGGATATAATAATTTTCACTCTAACAAAAATGGCATTCGGGGTTTGCTAACATTTGATTAATTTTTGTAAAACAGTTGGCAGAACAGCTTAGAAAAGGGTAGAAAGAGTATTTTTGCTTTCAAAGCAGTATGACCTATCCTCTAATATTTATTTTTAAATACATTTGTATATAAATTGACACAAAGATCAAAATTATGTATTTATTTTTAGATGATTTTTATATTGGGAACCATTTTTTCTATAAAAATTTAATTTAAATAAAATAATTCATTTTTTTTTCAAGATATATTTATTATATCTTAGTTAATCTAGTTATATTTTTAGAGAAATATTTTTAATACTGATTATACTGCCGAGTATGATATTCTAAATTTTGATATTATTTTTAGAATATTCTTTTTGGAAAATCTTTTTAAAAAAAATTATTAATAATATAGAATGACTGCGTATATTTTTTTAATATCTTAGAGATATTTTTGGTAAATAAAGGCAATTTATAATCTAATAGCCTTTACCTTATTTCTTATACTTTAATAATTTCTACTATGCTGAAAAGCAGTTATTGTTATTTAATAGTTTCAAAAATTCTAAAATCATCATTTGATATTGTAAATATACGCATAAATTTATCTGAAAAAATTTCATAGATAAAAGTATTAACATAAATAGATAATTTGAAAAATAATGTTTCTTCTTTTAATAACTGAAAATTCTATATTATTTAACTATGAATAAAAGTAAATATAAAATTGCGATTAAATTATCAATATTTACAATTATAAATCAACATAAAATAATAATAATATTCCTACTTACTTTAACTTAAGATATAAAACTTAAATTTTATATAATAAATACAATTGTTTGGAGAAAAAAATACTACCATATAATTTTAACATAATTTTAACAGAATTTTATTGTATACTTTTTATAGCATCTTATGTTAAATATTTAAAAAACTAAATTCAATTTTTTCCTTGAATTTTATAAAAAAAAAACATAAACATATGCGATACTTTCTTATACCATCACTGAAATTCGATTCACACATAATAAAAATTGCATAAGATCTGAAAAAATTTGCGACGATTACTATTGTTTTTATTTTCATGACCATTAATATTTAAGTATTTTCCAAATTGCCTCTTTTATTTTTTATAATCAAATTTCACAAACATTTTTACATGTTATTTAATTTTAGTTAAATATTCTTTTTTTTTACAAAAATCCCAATAAAATAAAACTATTATATATTAATGTCATTAAAGGTATTCGCTATTTAAACTTAAATGTACCATTTGACGTTAATTTTTCTAACAAATTTTCTTTAGCGACTAGGTTTATTACACGTTTGGTGAATACGGCAATAGGCAAAATTGCCATATATAAGGTGTAGTAAAAAGAAATCCATTATTTTTGCATTAAATTGAAGGTTTTATTTAGTATAGATAGAATGATACGATTAAGGTCAAATATGCACCGTTTTGTTCGATAACTTGTTGCCATTTTGGAGGTAATTTCATAATGCCTCTCATATAGAAACCCTCGTCTCTATTGGCAAAAACTGGGACAGTCGATTTTCACAATCTTCTCTTGAGGCGAATTTTTCACCTGCAAAATCATTCGTCATAGACAGGAAGAGGTGGTAATCACTTGGTGCCAGGTCCGGACTATAAGGTGGATGCATAAGAATATTCCAACCAAGGTCCCGGAACTTCTGGCGAGTCACTATCGATGTATGCGGCCTTGCGTTATCCTGATGGAACACAATTCCTCTTCTATTGGCCAAAGCTGGCCGCTTCTGGGCGATTGCTTCTTTCAGACGGTCCAATTGTTGACAGTATAGGTCCGAATTAAGAGTTCGGTCGTAGGGGAGCTGCATATAGAAGATTATTCCCTTCCAGTCCCACCAAACACACAGCAAAACCTTCCTGGCTGTCAATCCTGGCTTGACCACCGTTTGCGGCGGGTGACAGCGATTTAACCACGACCGTTGTCGCTTGACGTTGTCGTAAGTGACCCATTTTTCATCACCAGTAACCATCCGCTTCAGAAATGGATCGATATTGTTGCGATTCAGCAGCGATTCGCAGATGGAAATTCGGCCCATGTGGTTTTTTTGCGATAACTCGTGTGGCACCCAAACATCGAGCTTCTTTTTGTATCCAGCCTTATTAAAGTGGTTCCAAACGGTTTTTTGTGCAATGTTTAGCTCCTGGGCTATCGAAACAGTGCTTACGTGACCGTCGGACTAGACGATTTCCATTATTTTATCGACATTTTCGACAATTAGCCTTCCAGAGCGTGGTGCATCTTTGACATCAAAATTACCGGAACGGAATCGAGGAAACCAAAATTGTGCATGATTGGCTGTTACAGTATCAGGACCATAACCACTATTCACATTTTCAGCTGCCTGACTTGCGTTTTCGCCTTTATGGAAGAAAAAGTGTAAAATATGGCGTATTTTCTCTTTGTTGGTGTCCATCTTTGACGCGTCACAAAACTGTATGAGAAGCTTTTTAAGTACGAAATCTTATCTTTCTAACGCCATCTAGTGCAACCCGATTGCATTAAAACGGGAGGTACAGACTCCTAAAGCCATCTATTGGCAAAATAATGGATAACTTTTTACTACAACTTATATGAGGCTTCTTTAATCTACATATGACTCTGAAAATGCTATTGTCTCCAATAAAAGCATTTTGGTCTGAGGTGTCATTGGTCAGTTTTTCTTTGAAAAGACCTTTATCTAAATCATATTTTGTATTAACAAAATGATGCCAAGACCAACACGAAAAAGTTAGTTTTATTGTAAGAAAGTTTCCCAGAACATATAATTTCGAGATTTGATGATGTCAATTGGCCTCCAAGATCGTGCGATTTGACACCGTTACACTTTTTCTTTTAATGCTATCTAAATAATATTTATTTACGTAGGAAATTTTTAAATTCTATGGCATTTCAAAATCAATTCCAATCAAGTAATATCCGACTTAAAAACCCAAATGTGCGAAATAGTTATTAAAAATAAATTCGAAAATATCGGGCATTGCAAGAAGTATCGTACAAATCATGATATTCTATGTACAATAGCAATATTTATACATTTTATAGAAATAAAAACTTCATGAAATATATTTTATAATACTAAATTTTTCTATTATATTATATAAAATCTAAAACATTACATTTACGATTATTTCCATAGCATAAAAATATAACTTCAAGTTTTTTTCTAAATGTTTTTAAGAAAATTAAAATAATATTTTTCGAACACACCATTTTTAAAAAATAGAATAGCACAGAAAACTTATAAATTCATTTCAGTTTATAGGTCATATTCTTATATAATCACATAGTTTAAATGTAGAAAAATTAAATTAATTTCAACTATAATATTCAACATTAAAAAAAAAAAGTTTCCCTTGATAATAACAAAAAAAAAAAAAAATACTTTTTATAGAGTTTAATGAATAATTGGAGCTGAGTTGAAAATAATTTTTTGGAAATAATGCAGATTAAATTGGAATCATGTGAAATAAAAGAAATCAGAAAAAATATGGACTATAGATAATCGCACTTAATTCTGCGTTAATCAACCACTGCAAATAGCATATTCCCAATGTGAATACAGAAAATAGCTAACTAAACAAAAACTAGACTTTTATAAATTACGAATTAATTATGTTGAAATTAATACTATTATTTTTTATTCTATCTACGAATGGTATAATTTATCGAATTTTATATAAGCAAATTTATTCCAGATTGGATTTTTTCAATTCAGATTTAAATTATTTATCTCATAATATAAAAATTGTATATTTGATAAAAGAAATTATATAATATATTAAATACTATTCTGATATTTCTATTATATTTGTTATTATTGAATATAAACTATAAGTTTTATAAAAAAAAAATTAGTTAACTCTACTTTTGTAATCATTCCTTAACTGTTATCAAAGAAATACAAGGACTAATGCTAGAATATGTAATCAATAATTTTATTATAATATAAGGATCTGAAGACATAATATTCCTGATTCATTTTGATGGGACAATTTTTAACAGAAAGTGTTAAAAGTTATTTTTTTTTTTGTAAATATAATATAATTAAGTTTTCTAAGATAATATATTTAGGAATATTTTTAATACTGTATTATTTGCAGTATGGAAGGTAATAAATAATGTGATAAATAAGCTTTCAGAAGTCACAATTTTTAAATTACAGAGAACAAAAAATATTCTCTTATATACTTTCACATTATTTATAAATAAAAAAAATTATATTAGAATGATTTTACTTTCCATTTCTTCTATGAATTCTAAAAGTATTTCTTTCATAAATAATAGCTAGCGAAAATATCCATAAAGAAATTATATAACAGTCGCTAAGGAAATTATCAGTGCATGAACCAGTGAAATTTGATTTTTTTTTTTTTGTATAAAATTTATAATAAATAATATATTAGTATTATTAATTATATTGTATTTACCACTTTATTTTGATCCTGAAAAAATATTGTTAAGTTTATCGAACAACTTTAGCGAAAAATTAACAATATTCACTATATGATATTTCTAAAAATATTGTACCATATATAATACCAAACTCAAAGGATTATAAAAAAAAAAAAGATTAATTTACTGAAAGCTTTTGAATCAATCTTTTCATGTTTTAATCCTTTGATCACACCTTTATAATATAAATAAAGCTTAAAATTAGGTCATACGATACAATGACTTTAATGCGTATTTTAACAACTAGAAATAGCTAATTGGTAATATTACGAGTACTAAACAGTATTTATATACTAATTTTACAAAAAAAAAAAATACTCTTCAATGGTGTTTGTTTTTAAATGAAAGGATAAAAGGGTCGAATATAAGTGAAATTTTATGATAAAAATCCTATGCGAATCTGAAATTTTTTAATTATTAATCGGTTTTAGTTAAGTTTGTAGAAACTTATTAATTAATTTATAAAAAAAAAACGTTTGATCTCAACTTTAAAATTATTTTTAAATATCTCAACTTTTGGTTAGTTATTGAGAGCAAGTATATCTTTTAAAATAATAATCATTCATATTTAAAATAGGTTTGCTACAAAATATATAAATTTTATCCTTATTTTCTAAATGACGTAGCAGCATTTTCAAATATATGAAATTTTTATTGAGGTCAATATAATCAGAATTGTTAATATTAAAATTATTAAAAATTAAACAATATGAAGTGTGGCAATTTGAGAATGCTGTGAGTTTTTCCTCTACCATAGCTTATACGTTAGTTGATCCTAGATGTACTAGAAAAGTTTCAATATCGTCTAGTAAAGCATGATAGGTGAAGTTATGATTTTACAGTGCCTCATGAAAAGTAAAATACAAAAATATTGAGCGGCAATGCATCTAATTTTGTTCCAAGTTAAGTGAATTGACGAGTTTGACTTACGAAAGAATTTTTGAGTCTATAAGTCAATATGGGTTTTAGCATCAAAATTTGTGAAAATTTTAGCGAATCTGCAAGTTTGATTTACGAAATATTGCAATTAGCTTATGGAAAACATTTCTTATCAATAGCATAAGTTTTTTGACAGAAAAAAGTATTTTTATAGGGTTAAGAATAGTAGTGGAAGACGAACCTTGCTCAGTGAGGCCTTCAACATCAAAAACTAATGATAATATGGAGTATGGTTAGGCGGTCGATTAATATTGAAAGTTTTGAGTCACGACGTCTTTGAAGTGCTTATTAAATGGGTTCTTTACGTCAAAATTTATGTTTCAGCTCTTGAATGATCGTCCATCACAAAGCACTCTGTTATTTCCAGCCAAACCTTTAGCACTTCATTACACTAGTAATCTACATTTTTAAATTTTTATGGTGAATAATATGCATTAGAAAAAAGTTAAAAGTTCTATAAGAAAATATACCAAATAAAGTTTTTATTATTGTATATGCATTTTTAATATTCAACTGTGCTAAACGAAAAATTTTGGGTACAATTTTGTACGTAGTTTAAACTTCCATCAATTTTGAATATTTAATACCTACCAAATAGAAAGTTGGTATTAAGTTTGTTAGAGCGTATATTGTTGTGAAAATAAAGGCAATTCTACCAAAAATTTCGTTCAAAAAGTTGAAAATTATTTAACCAAATAATTGGTAATGCAGCAAAATTTGATTTTAGAAATTCCGCAATCAAAATTAACTTTCCTAAACTCAATTAAGTCTAATTAGATTTAATTGAGGTTTTTTTTTTGCAATACAATGGCAGGGAAAAAATCTGAAAGGAAAATTTTCGTATTTCTTTAGGAAAAAAAACCGAATTTTGAATGCAATCTCCTGTAACAGAAGTACTGAAATATAAATTATTTAGCGCCATGACAACTAAAGTACACCCCCCAGTAATGTTACTAGCTGGATTCGCCCTTATGAGTGCCGCTAAATCAGGGCACAAAAAAAAATCTCCTATTTTAAAAATATGCTCCCATTAAACAAACAGTTTTATTCTGATCATACAAAAATATTTTTGTACTTTAACTGATAAGTTACTCTTTGTAAAACCCATTCGATTGCGATTAACTAAGTGATTACCACGAATAGCTAATCTTTAATTTATTTTATTTCATTTTGACTAAACGTTAATGTTAGGTCTCGGCTAATAATTTATACTGTAGCTTTCTGTTAATTAAATCATTTATTACTGCAATTAACTGGGTAATTAGTGGTAAACTACTGTGTATTGAATTACTCTATACTAAATGGGCTTATGAAAGTTGGCCTATGTTATTTATCATCAGTTTTTAAAATTTCTATATTTTCGGATAGTACAATATAATTAAAGTTTTTACTTTAAGTTTGGTTATAGTTTTTATATGAACGAGTAATTTTTTATTTTTATAATTTTGGTTAAAAATAGTAGGAAAACGGGATTAAAAAGTCCATTTAACTACTTTTGCATAATCAACTTACATAATTGCAAATATTAATTTATGCTGCACTATTTAAGAAGACTATATACAATATGAAAGTAGTATTTTGAAAATGACTTTTCTACAATTTTTTTCTTATTTCGTATTATCCTTTTAAATGTTTTGCAAATAAAAGGAAATCATACGAAGAGAAAAAAAAATATTAAATAGAAATATGGAGAAAACAAAATAAAATAAAATTAATAAAAAGATAAAATAAAACGTTCTAAATGACAGATACCTGAAAAGATTTATAATAGATATATTTTTTTAAGAATTTCTTCAATTGTAAATATATCCTTTCAGAAAAGTACATACTATCAACATATCATCAAATAGTAGTAGGTATGACTTATGTAGGAGATTCGTATCTTATCTTTGTTTTTATTCATTTAGCGTAAATCTATGCCTGAATTCATCATAGTACAAGTATCCATACATACAATACTCATATATATGGGCTTGGTCTTCATATCTTGTCATAGTATTGTATTTGATTCTTTTAGAAAATATGGGGAACTTTCTTAAGTATCTCTGATTTAGTCCGTTTATCGAACTAGATACGTGCTTTCACATATTCCATAGCAAAAAGATCACCTTTTATGCTTGAATATGAATCAAAAGAAACAAACAGAATGATTTATTTCAAGCATGAAAATTTATTTCAAATGTGAAGATATCACGATGCTGCATATTTCATCGATGATTCCATGACTATTCTTTCATGAATTATACTGAACGAAAGGAACAAATTCTCCGTCTACATATAGTTCTTATATAAGATGTTATGAATTATAGAAATTTATCATAAGTACTTATTATAAGAATATACAATATATATTTATTATTAAATTGATAATAAGAAAAAACCAAATTTATTGTAATTCTATCATTTTTTTTAACTTTGTATCATATTATTATCCTTCTTTTGTATTTTGTTTGATAAAAACTATAAAAAAATTTTATTAATAAATAAAAAATTTCTATGAAATTCAAAGAGAAAATATACTTACAACACAGAAATTTTCACTGGGCTTATTACATTCTTTCAAATAGAGGTGTGCATATTTATCAGAATAGTTAAGGCAAGGTGTTATAGATCCTACACCCTCATTATATTGACCGCACATATAGCACTTAAGGCCGTTACTTACGACTAGAAAAATTCCAAATAAACAAACAACTAATCCGACCGTATAATTTGAAGCCATTATGATTGTTTACGTTATTATTATTTATTATTATAGAAGAAATTTTTATTTATTGACACTTTAAATAAATGATATTATTAAAATTTTATTTTTAATTTTTATTTAAAAAAAAACAGAATTATGTGGTTTTGCAAAATTTTATCAGCTATTATTAATGAAATAAAATTATAGTTACTCTTATATCACTTTATACGTTAGATAAGAAATTTTCTATTATTATTATTAAAAATAAAATTTTATTTAGCATTAATTTTCAACAAAAAAAAATATCAATTAAATACTAAATATGAGAAATAAAGTTTTCAAATGTAATAATTATTGTTTTCTATACACTTAGTAATAAACTATCTTTTGGGCTAGTTACGTTATCCTTTAAAATAAATTGTTTGATAAGGTTTTTTTTTTGAATATTATCTCAAGCAATGTCTAGTAACCACTAATAAACTTTTAACACTGTTTATTTATAATATACAAATTCTATTATATATACTTGACTAATTTCATGAAAGTTTTAAAATTCCTTTTCAAAACATATCCTATACAAACTATAATATAATATTTGCAATTATTTTAATCACATAAAAATTGAAAATATTAAAAACGTTGATAAAAACTATTTTTTTTTATTTTGGTTTAATTATTATTAACGATTTCAGTTTATTTTTGAACTATGTATATCGTTAACTGAACTAGCGATTAATTAAATATCAAAACACGTAAAAACGACCATTGACTATTCTTCTTTTGATTCAAACGGGAAGAGATTTCGGGATGGACTGACTTAATTGAAGGAAAATTCAACGTGCTACAATTTTCTAAATAAGACTTGTAAGTTTACCACCCGCATTGTATTGCGCTCTTAAATTTGTTCTAAAGCAAAATTATATGGTTTATGTAGAAGATACATTACGGTTTAAAGGCATGCTTTTTGTTGAAATTGAAAATTTCATTTAGAATTGGATATTTTTATAATCAATATACTTTAGAACATATTTCGAACTTTTGTTAAGGGGTTTCTGTAATAAAGCAAAACTGCAAAAAAGCTTATTTGAACGACAATGGAATGTATCTTATCATAAGTTTTATAAACTACACAAACTTGTAGGAGCAAACCCATAGCCAAGCATATCTATTGTGGCTAATTTGAAGTTTATAACTTAAATAATTTAAAAGCTTGAGCTTTTACTGCATATTGTTAAAAAATTTCTTAGTAATTTTACCGTTCATACGAGAAAGGCTTCGATTTTCTATGATAAGGATGCGGTCCAGAATGAGATCCTTAAATTCAGGATTTTATATTAAAAAAAAGAAGCTCCTAGCAATTAATTTTCTAACTATTGGTAAGCTTATATTAAATAAATTCCTTAAAGTTTCAGGCACGAATAAATATTTTGAAAAGCTTTTCATAAAAACATACTATAACATTTTTATAGCTTTTCGTATATTACATTTTAAGAGCTTAAAACATAACATACATACTATATAAATTTTATAAATCAAAAGCTCAAATTTACATTTATAATAGAACCGATAATTTTGTTAAACTTTTTGTGCTAATATTCTGTAAGCTTTTAATATAAAATTCTTGCTGAAATTATTTACCGGAGCTTATGATGAAATTGTGAACTTTTCTGAAATGCTTTTACTTATGAATACTTTTTGCCAAATTTTTAGGACAACCTTCAAAACCGACTCAATTTGAGCTTTTTTTTGTAATATTTAGCTTTTACTCCATTTTTCTTGCTGACATTCGATGCTTTAGTAAGATAAGTTGTTTTATTTGCAATATTAAATTCGGGTTAATGGAAAAAAAGAATTAGTAAATTTATACTTTCGTATTATTAAATAGTAAGACTATAAAAATCAAGGCTGAGAGGTCCGTTTGGTAAAGCAAATTATCGTAACTTCTTATTTTCATTTATTTTCTTCTATTAAAAATAATTAAATATAAACCACAAAAGAAAATTCTTTTTTATCATAACTTCCTTGGATGCAGATATAATTTTAATATCAAATATATTTTAACATAATTTTTTTATTTACTTTTTTTTATAAGAATTAAAATACGAAAAAGAATATGAGACATTTTGTTTTTACTTTTTTATAAATTATAAATTTTTTCATTAAATTTTATAAAAATACTTTGACGTCTTTCGATGAAGAATTCTATATAACTCAAATAGATATATTTATTAAAATAAATTATCAGTACAAGTATATTCTTACTTATGTATTTATAAATAAAGAAAAATATTTTACATTCAAAAAAGAATTTGTTACAATATTTTGAGACATTTTGCAATAAACATAAATTGAGAAAAAGAAACACTAAACATTCAATAATGGAAAAACAGAATCAACATCTTCTGTCGGATTTATCAAATGATTGATTATTATGCGAATAGCTTTAAATATTATCTTATGAACGGTTTAGATTGATGGTATTATGAACCTTAAATCAAAAACCACTCAGTAATTTTTATAAGAAAATTATTATTAAAGTAAGAAATTTGATTATTTCTTTAATATGTAATATAGTACAAATACCTTTAATAAAACTTTAACTGTTGAATATGATAATTTATAAATTATCATAAAATATACAAGATATTTTTCTTACAATACACTATTGAATTATAATTTTTTTTATTCATTTTCTTACATGCGAAAATATTTTTTTAAATAGAAAATAATATTTTAAATCTAATATATCAGACAATACCACGAACAAGCTTCTTGAGAACACCAGTACCACTATTACTATTAATAGCACAAGCTAAGAAAAGTACAAATTTTAAAAAAAAAAAACATTCTATATCCAAATTTTTATGAAATATTTTATTTGGCTATATCATTATATATGAAATATAACATTTTTTAATGGCTTGTCCTTCTTGTAGGACTTTATGCTTTTGAGGTAATTTTTAATATTTTTTTCGCATATTTTAGACTCTAATTTACCACTTAATTGAGGCTTGAATAAAAAAATTATTTTTGTAATGTCCAACAGCGTAAAATCCAACAATCTTCATAATTAACAATACGATATCTCAAAATACGTTTTGGGAAATTTTTTCACAATAATTATTGTTTTTTATGTTGTGTGGCTTGTGATCCAAATTATAATATTTAATTGGCAGTTCAGAGAAGTTAATTATACTACTCGAAATCGACAGAAACCATTTCGTCTTCTATATTTTCAAAGGAATACGATTATGTTCATATGAAAAATTCACACCAAATAATCATAATATCAGTTACAAGGACTTCCAAAAAGTCAATTTTATATTTAAGAAAAAATGGCAATTTTTGTGGCAATAAATTTTGATAATAAATAATAAATATTTCCCAAACTACAAAATTAATACTTATCTATGACAGATTATATTGTATTTAATAGAAAAATAACATTTTATATTGTAAATTTTTGTAATAGTTTCCACGAAAAAAAATCCTAAAATTTATAATCTATTATCTAAAGAAAGGTTTTATAATTGCAATTAATTTAATTGTTATTTTTTTTCCAATTTATTTCTATGCATTTTTATTTTCAAAAGAATTTATCGAGTATGGAAAATGCTAAAATTCTGTTTATATTTTTCCAAATAACTTCAAAATAATATACAAAAGTTCTTTAGAATATTTAAAATCCAAATATTCCATAGAAGAATTTTTTCTATATAAGACAGAATAGATTTAAAAAAATAGATAAATAAATATATTTTATAAATGACATCCTGCATTAGTTAGCGACACTGGGAAGTCTGTGTCAAGTATGCAATGGTCTTGAGTTCGAATCCAGCTAGCTAAGAATTTCGCTTCAATTGTTACAAGATATGAACTTAAAAGAAAATATATTTTAGTAGACATAGCAAAAAGTCACTTTTAAACGTTCAGTAAATGCTATTGTGAATACTTATGCGAAACTAGTTCGTCTACTCGACACTGGTTTTACAAATTGTCGTCAATATCAATATGTAGAATACTTCAATTTCTCCATTTGAATAATAATTTACCCTCAATGTAACCTGTTGCAATAAATTGTAAACAGTTTCTTCACCCAACCCCTTAATAAAAGACTTAAAATACTAACCCCTCCGAACGAAAACATCCCCAACAAAGAGAATGTCATGCGCACAAAATTCTATTCCATCTTTTTCTATGTATTCAATGCCCCCCCGTCGTATTTTGCAAGGTCGATTGGTCGTTTTACCGCAATATAAAACAGTTTATTGTATGCTATCCATGCAAGTAGATAGAACCTACGAGTATATCTTAAATATAACAATTTAAAATCGGATTTTCGTATTCGCAACTACGAAGCTACTATACAATGAAAACTCATAAAAATGGAAAATTATTCAATTAAACTTTTTTTAATAAACACTTTATCGTCATCTTGTTATCTTTTCTGTAAGTCATTTCAATACTGAAGAGAGACATCGATGCTACAAGATTCTTTTGGTATCCAATTGTTATTCCTCCATTTTTCTTTCGATTTGAGAATATTTAAAAGTTTTTTTTTTTAGAAACCAAATCTTTACCTTTCCTTTAACTAATATCAATACAAGAACAATTTTTCTATTTTACTACAATTTCAATGTATTACCTGAAAATATTTAATATCTACTATTGACGAAGCCTTTAATTATTCATATAATGGTTCATTTCTAATTAAATTTAATAAATCACATAATCATTTAAATAAATATATTATAAAAAAAAGAAAAATTGAATCAAAACAAACTACCAAAAATAGTCCAACCATAAATTTAACTACAAATATTCCTATTATTATTATAACAACCACCCCAATTTCTGAAACTACCTCAATATAATAGTTAATTTTTGGAAAAGTAAAAAACTGTCTTCCTTTTTTTTTTAAAAAAAAAAAAAAACCAAGTGAAATTTTATATTGTTGGTATTGGGGATCAGTGGCAGCAAAAAAAAAATAGCATCAGCAGCAAGGTTAACAGTAAAGGCAACAGCATCTCAAGCATGAGATTTTTAAAAGCTGATGGCACAATAAGAATTACGAACGAAATAAAATCAAGTGAAAAGAAGAAAAACTGAAAAAAGCTGAACAGCGGAGAAAAGAATAAAAGTTGAAAAGCTTTTCTTTGCATATTTTATGCTTTTATGTGTTCGCTAATGTCTCCACTATTTACCAAGGGAAGATTCCACGTTATATCCACCAAGTTGTTAGATGATAGCCTAAGCAGTAATGGAAAGGGGAGTGATTTTTGAATCTTTGAAAATTTTCTTCGCATAGTTACCTACCCCCAACCCCCCCCCCCCCCCTCAACTCGATGATTGCTATCAAAATTTAGAAGAAAAAAACATTCACCCCCTCAGATATCCTATTGTATGCATATCCTGTTCTATGCTGTGGGCATAAATAACGCTACGCATAAGGAAAACGACCATACATATCCGATTTGAATCAAGCGACATGCTTTTGCTATCACACTCCATGTTGAAGGATGAGGGAATATCTGATTGAATGGATGGCAACCATTCAAACCATATTATTTTCCCCGAAACATCCAACCGCATAATACCACTTCCAAAGCCAACCAGGGTGGCCCTATCAAATTCGAAAATTCATTTTATTTTATTTTATGTCATGTTATTGCTCATTACGAGTGGATGATGATGTAGTGGATGAGTCTCTTGCCACTTTGTTCCATTTTAAATAGTTATACGAGCTTTTGATGGCGCTTAATGACCTGAGAGCTAATAATTATCTTGCTGACGACAACATATAATATGTATTTTGGGCAACAACAAAAAACTGTTTTCACTATATTATTATGATAAAAAAAAAAATTTCTGCATAATTTATATGTACATATTCCGTATTGAACTAATGTACACGAATAGTTGTACGTACAATTACGAGATTCTACAAATTATATCAGCAGTGTTGAAAGTATTTTTTTAAATTTTTTTATCTTTATTTTCCCACAAAGAAGATTTAACTTTTTCTCTCCACAAAATATTTATACATTAAAACAGATAATTATTTATATTTCTTGAAATTTTATTTATTTTATAGCTATTTAATTATACAATAAATGAAAAAAATTTGCTTCACTGATTCGTTAGTCCTTTTAAATCTCATTAATGCTGTGGGATTTATAACTTTGAAAACTTTTTATTTTAAAATATTAAAAATTTATTTATATAAAACTCATTTGAATAGGGAAAAAAATTTCATCAGAATTATATTTTAGTATTTTAACTAAATGAAAATTCCTTTTTAAAGTCTAATACTCCTTAAGAACATTATATCCTACTACAAAGTTTTCAAAGTTATTCCTTTTTTAAATTTGTTACTTTTTGAAATTTGAAAATATATCAATTCTCAAAAAAAGTATTTATTCTAAAAGAAGTTTTATGATTTTAATTTGATGCCATTTTAGTCAACTGTGAATTTATGAGTGGATATTTGATAATCATAAGGACTATTTTGAACACTGTTTATCGTTTAGTGAATAATTTTAGTAGACATGTAATAGTGTTCGCTAGACTAACGCCTGGACGTCTTCAAACCGTATTTCAAACTGGCATGGAAAAATATGGTGTGTGCAATTATTAGGGATCGCACAACAAGTATGGTATTAAATTTTTTCAATTTATTGTAGAGCTCCATAGATATGGCCAGATTTTGACAGAAAATTGATAATGAGTAATGAACTCCAATTTGACTTAAATGGCGTCTTTAATAAATAAAAAAATCGCTCTTCAAGGAACTCTGATATCCAAATACAAGTGACGAAGGATCATTTCTCTATCGTAGAATAATTTATAGTGCAATATATAAACAGGAGATGAGATCAGTCGACTGGTGAGCGATAAAAGAGATGCTATAGCATTTTTTTATCTGTGAATTAGAGAGATTGTACAAACAAGAATGATTTTTTTTGAGACCAATAACAGGTGTATAAGCTTAAATCCTAGAAAGCAGAAACAAATTTATTCAAAGTACTTGCTTCGGGCAATTTGTGGATACCACGCCAAAAAAATTTGTTGGTACCGTATGAATATTTTGCTTGATCTGCTGAATTTTGTATAGTTTGTTCGTGTATGTACCAGGTGTATAAGCTTAAATCCGCTGTTTTTAGTAAAAAAAACGCATGCTTTTTCATAGAAAGCAAAAACAAATTTATTCAAACTACTTGCCCTCCCTATCTACATATTTTTCCCATCTCTCGGGCAATTCGTGGATACCACGCCAAAAAAATGCCTTCACTTTCGAAGCAAACCACTCATCAAGCCATTTTCGGACGTCTTCGTAAAAATCGAAGTTCTGCTCAGCGAGCGCGTGGCGCATCGACGAAATCAGGTGGTAGTCGGAAGGGGCTAGGTCTAGTAAATAAGCGGGGTGGGGTACCATCTCCCAGTTGGGTGTCTCCAAGTAGTTTTGGACTATTTTTGACATGGGCGATGGTGCGTTGTCGTGGAGGAAAATCAGCTTGTCACGTCTTTGTTGATTATCCGCCCTTTTTTCACGCAGAGCACGGTGCAATTTGATCAGTTGTTGGTGGTAGTGGTGGGTTTTGACAGTTTCACCAGGTTTCAACATCTCATAGTAGAGGAAACCTAGCTGAACCCACCAAACGCACAGCATCGTCTTCCGTCCGAAGTGATTTGGGCTTGGGGAAGATGTTGATGGTTGGCCGGGATCAACCCACGATTTTTTGCGTTCAGGATTCTCGAAATATATCCACTTTTCATCACCTGTCACAATCCGATGCAGAAACGACTTTCTTTTTTGTCTGGCGAGCAAGATTTCGCAAATGGATTGGGGTCGCTCCATCTGCCTATCGTTCAATTCATCCGGCACCCATTTTCCGATCTTTTCAATCTTCACCATGGCACGCAGACGCATGGAAATGGCTGGTTGAGTAACACGCAATTGCTCCGCGAGCACTTTTCGCGATTGGGTATCGGCTTCGTCCAAAAGAGCCTGCAATTGATAGTCCTCAACCTTCCTAGGCCAATTTTCACGCTTCTTGTCCCACAAGTCAAAATTTCCGTCTTTGAACCGACGAAATCAATCTCGGCACGTTGATAAATTACTATCACCATAGATCTACATAAGTATTTAATGCGATTCGGCAGCCGATTTCTTCAAATTGAAGTAGAAAAGCAGAGCTTCCCGCATATGCTCTTTTTCTGGCACAAAACTAGACATGATTACCAAAGGAAAAATGTATGTTGTTGTACAAAATTGCTAACAATATACACTGATTAATGTTGACATATGTCAAACTCATAAATAAAAAAGTATGGCGTGCCCATGGTATCTTAATACGCTCACTCACGCCATCTATGACCAAACAGCGGATTTAAGCTTATACCTCAAATGCTTTAAAACCTAATCATTGCTTTTTATTTCAATCCCAGGCAACTAAATCATATTGTTAATATATTAATTTTTCAATATATATAACTAATAAATTGCGTTTCAAAAATTTTTAGGTTTTATTGGCAAATTAAAAAAAAACGCTAATAAATTTGTATCAATCATAATTAAATGCAATGCATTTTTTCTGGTCGAAACTTTATTTTTTCAGTACAGATTTAAAAATTTTCCTGACAAACTTTACTTAATCAGAAATTTTTTATATTTTAACTGACATTTATCAGAATAAATCTTATCCTTTTTGTGAATATTTTTTTAAGATAAGTTTTAATCGTAATCATAATTTTTTTTTCTTTCTTTTAAACTTAAGATAAAAATATATATTTGGTAAGAGAAAATTATAAACATAGATTTTGTACTTATAAAAAACTAATACCAAATAATTATATAATATAATGCAGGTTATTTTTGAAATCTTCTATCTTAATTTAATCAATAAACTCCATAAAATTAGAAAATACAATTTTTATATATATTGTAAATAAAGTAAAAATACTTTTACTGTTAATTGTTTGTTTGCCCTTAGCTTTATAAGTAATAATACAGAAGAGAATTATCTGCTTTTGAATTGTTACCTTTTGCTTAAAAAAATTTTATTTAATTAAAATGTTGATTTATATCAGAAGTTCATTAATTCATTCAAAAGTTCAATGTATTTCATTAAGCTATTAAAATATAATGGTATTAATATAATAACGTTGAAGTAAAATACAAGAAAAAAAAATGTATTTTTGTTTAGTCATTCAAACTCAAATTTATATTTAAGTATGAGTAGTGCAAATTTCATTCAATATTTATTAGCATAATTGGAATGGTAATTTATATTAAATCAGACTCTATCTATATAAAGTATATACAAGATAATTCAAAGGTGAACTTATGTAAATATATATTCATATATCTTACAAGTTTTCTATTCTTCTATTTTCTGATATAAACTGTAAAAAGTCTTCATTTCCAATGGTTTCTATTTGCCATTTAAATACATGTAAAATCTGCAAATCGATTTTTTTCTCTTTGCGTTTTTGCTAAATTTTTTTTCTATTGGATCCTTGAATAAGGAGCATGCTGTAAAGGAATTGTGTTGATGGTTCCAGTCCCCTTCAAGCATTGTAGATTGCATGTCTGACAGACGTCAAGTGACGAAATATCTTAAACTCAAGCAAATAAATAGCAATCTAGAAAGTCTTTCATGCTTTACTGCCACTAATCACAAAACTCAGCATTGTTCATGTATGCGAAGTGGTTGATTTTCTTTTCTTAATATATAATCATACCCTTCTAACAAAAGGCTTTTCATACTAAATACCACCCTTAAGTGTATTAACTATATTACATTATAAAAGTGGATTTAACGTAACAAGAATCACAAGTGAATATCATATACAGGGTCTATATTGTATTTGAATTTTTCCCTACTTTTATATGATTTTTTTTTTGCAGTCTGAAATTAAAAGCTAATATTTTTTAACTCATAATTATTTTAAAGCAAACTAATTTTTTTTTAAATAAACAAATAAATAGCGAGTTTATTTTAACAAGAACAAAACCAAATATATATTGTAATTTCCTTATAGAATTAAGACTCATCTACAAATTAACTGAGACAAAATGACGCAATAGATAAAAATATCTCCGAGATGACTAAATAGTTCCTTATTGTAGGGTTCCTAATAGACTCCAGAAATAAAATCAGTACAAAAATCATACTGCTAATAGAGCCTTATTTAATGCGAGCAAACTATGTTTTTTTTTTCTGTCCTGACTTTTTATAAAAAAAATATTTTATTTAAAACTTTTCAAAAGAGAAGCTTTCTTTTAGATTCGAACATTTCGAAAGCAAATATTGCCAACATATTTAAATTTTAATTTAAGCTTACTATTTATATATTTGCATTTAGAAACTGAATTTTTTTTTTAATTTTATTTTAGCAATGTTCAAATAAAATACTTGTAATTTTCAAAGCAATTACTTAAATTAGAAAATAGAAAAGTTTGAAAAAATTCGAATTTGAAAAACGAATGTGATTTTATGAAAAATAATCTACTCACAGTGGGGACATGTTTCTGAAATAGTAATTTTAATTTTTTTTAAAAATGGCAGCACTTATACACATAGATAAAATAAAGTAAATAGATTATTTTAATAGAATTTTAGATCTAGTAGCACATGTTAAAGAGATACTTTACAAAATGATTCAATTCGAATCTCATTAGTATACGTACAAACTGAAAACAAAGTGAATATGAAATTTTTAACTTTTGAAAAAATTGACTGGTAGCAAATAGTTCATTCAAAATGCTATTAAATAAAGTTTTTATGGAAAAAAAATGAATAATCTTTTATTCAATTTAATTAGTTTTAAAAATAATTTCAAAATTGATATACTAAGAAAAAGATTTTTAAACAAAAATAGTCGAATTAAAAAAATTCCAAAGGAATGTGACCTATTTTATATACTGTGTCATTTGGCAAAAGGGAAAAAAATTGTTACTTTAACATTAAAAAATTTGCAATTTTAAATCACCCGCCACCTACAAAAATTTTAGAGACTTTTTTCAAATGTGGTAATTTTGCAATAGCCACTATTTGCGCTTCAAGAAGACATTATGGCCTCAGCGATGAGGCTCATTACTCGCTTGGTGGCATTATCAATAAGCTCAATTGCCATATACGCGAATGTGGTTCTCAAAATCGAAAATAACTGTAAAAAAGCCACTGTATCCGCAAAATGTGTTTATATTGTGTCCATTTGGGTCTGAAGTTGCCATTATTGAAAATGAAGAAGAATAGACCATTGTCGTATATTCTGAGTACTATAGACATTTGGTAACCAATTTTTTTGGCTTTATTAAAGAATTTAATCTATGCCATATTATAATTTAAATAAAAAGGGCATTACAAAGTATATAATATGAAATTTTTAGCTTTATTTTGCGTAATTTATTGATGTGGTAATGTCAATTAACCTTCAAAATCGTCTCTTTTGTTGGCAATTTTGTGTTTTTCTGGATTACCTATTAAAAAATTGTACTTACGCAGTAATCTTCAAACTCCAAAGAATTTAAAGAAGAACATCCGTCAAGTAATGGTTAAATTACAGTGCAAAATAAGCAACAAAAAAAATCAAAATGACTTCAACAGGAAGAAGTTCTTAAAGCAAGTTTCATGGACGCCACTTCGCAAAGTAATTTCGTTTTCTTAATTGTATTTTTTCACAACCAACTTCGCACTTAAGACGCATTATCATATGTATTTTGACAGTTGACATAGCTAGGCCGATTTGTAAATTCCAACATTTTGATCTCGAAGATGGACCATCTGGAAGGCCAGTTGAAGCTGATGAAGACACAATAAAGGCATAATTGATTAAAACCGGGAATAACAACTCATAAGATCGCTGAGAGATTATATATATCGAATACGATCGTTCATAATTATTAGAAATGGCTAAGATTAAACTCAAAGCTTGGCATATAGGT
Source organism: Atherix ibis (assembly GCA_958298945.1). NCBI lineage: Eukaryota > Metazoa > Arthropoda > Insecta > Diptera > Athericidae > Atherix > Atherix ibis. Next base: position 32,700,627 of record OY282606.1, read on the forward strand.
TCCTAATCTTCTTACGGGAAAAAATTTGTGCCGTCGCATTGACGTTTGTGATTTACTTCTCAAAGCGAAGAAAATGATCAATTTTTGTAGCGTATCATCACTGAGGATGAGAAATGGGTTGCCTACAACAATGTTAAGCGCAAAAAATCCTAGAGTAGAAAAGATGAACCGGCTCAAAAAAAAGGTTATGCTATCTGTTTGGTGGGTTTTCGAAGGTATCGTTTGTTTTCAGCTTCTACCGAGCAACACAACGATCAATTCTGAAGTTTACTATCATCAGTTGGACAAGTTGAATAATTTACTTAAAGAAAAAAGTCATAATAAAATATTAATTCACTATAAAAAAATCGTCTTTAATTTTTATAAAAAAAAAAAACGAAATTACTTTCGGAACAATCCAATAAATTATATATTTAAATAAAGTATATTTAGTTTATTTACTTTTGAAGGTACAATTTGGATAAACCCATATTTTGTTTAAAAAAAATAATTTAAATTTAAAAGTTTTCGCATTTTCTAGAGAAAAATTAAATTTTCTCAGTATTTTAAATATTATCAAATTAAAATAATATCAATGCAAAAAAAATAATAATTTTAACAAAAGTAATAGAAAAAAGCTCATTTAATTATTTATTCGTTAACACCTCTTGAAAAGATAATATTTTAGTACTTCGTGTGAATTAGTAATAATTACTAACGTAATAGAGCAATGCACTTTTAAATTTTTCGTTGAGATTTCCATAGAATGATTTATTTTATTCAGAGTAGGTGTAAATAATTATCATATAATTGCATCGGTTATGTTCGCATTACAATCAGAATATTTAGTTAGTATTGTTTGAGCTTAAATTCGTGCAATCTAAATAAAACAGAAACTAGAATGCATGACCTCCGTGCGACCACAACCCTTTTTATGAATAATTCACTTAAATCATAATCGTTATCAAATATGTGTCAACTGCGTGCTAAACGAGGGGAGTTATGCTGACAAAGCGCATTACAATTTCATAATCGTATTATATCATGACAAGCTCCATAAAATAGGGCAGGGCAACTCCATTAAGTAATGCGACAGGTTGCGTGTAAGCCGTTTAAACTTTCCATCGCGTCAATCTACCACACTGAATTTACGGTCGCCAGGTTCAAGTTTCATGCCTAAATGTACTGGTTTAGCTCGAACAAAAAAGGATTCTACTTAAGCTTTACCTTCTTTTTAAGTCGTTGCCACAAAAACAAAACAAAAAAACCCGATGTTTTTTCACGGATATTTGTTGTTTGTTTATTTTCTCAAAGAAAATATTATATGTAAATTTTTTAATAAAAAAATAAGAACAAATCCTTGAAAGTAAATAAATATCCAACCAGAAAATCACAGTTTATATTTATACGTGTACTATGAAAAATTGCCTAATGGTTGATGATAATTAGTCTTTTTACATCAGTTTTGTAGACTTTACAAGAAAAAAAAAAGTTAATTTATTTGATTTTGACAAAAATTTCGCTATTTTTTTCATAAATATTTCGCAAAAACTTGCTATCGGAAGGATAAGACAATTTCTCTTTTAATTGAAAAAGACCACAATTTCATTTGTTGAAAAACTCCCTTAACATAATTAAATATTTAAATAATAATTCGAAATTTATTTAGTCGAACAAAAAGTTGATTAAATTGTAAATATTTAATTTTAAAAAAATTGATTAAGATAGACTTTAAAAAAAGGTTTAATATATCTTAAAAAATAATATAATAGAGGATCCTTTTTAATTTAATCAAAAAGTAGTAGGACTACATGAAAAAAAATTTTTCATGCATTAATCTTAAAACTTTAGAGAATTTAAAGATGAACATCTATCAAGTAATCACCGAATTATAGTATGAGTCATGCAAGAAATGCCATTGCGGCAATTTGAATAATATTGATCAGACCTTGCCATGAATAATTTTCATTCACCGAACAGGAATTTTTTGATAACGCTGCATTAAAAACATTTTTATTTTTATGCCATTTTTTTATTTAATAAATTAATAAAAGCACATTTAAAAAATTAAATATATTTTTTTATTTTAACATTTATAAATTTAACAAAATATAGAGTTTTTCAAAAAGAGTGATATGATTTCTTTTGAAAAAAACACACTAATTGTTAAGGAAATTCAAATGTTTTTTATTTATTGTGAAGTAAAATCGATACAATTAAGTTTTGAGTAAAACGTCATTCAAATGGCCTCCACGACTTCTTTTGCAGGAACGAATTCGATGAACACAATTTTCGAGCACTTTTTCCACTAAATCAAGCCGTATGTCATGAATAGCACGTTCAATATTGACTTCTAAAGCTTAAAGAGAGTTTGGTTTATTGCTGAAGATAAATGACTTCAAATAACCTCACAATAAATATTCTAATGGTGCAAAATCACAACTTCTTAAAGGCCATTCAATGTCACAATTTCTTGAAATAATCGAATCTCCAAACTTTCCTCGCAATAATTCGGTTGTTGCACGTGCTGTGTGGCACGTAGCCCCGTCTTGTTGGAACCAGATATTGTCAAGATTAACTTCTTCTAATTTCGGCCATAAAAAGCAATTTCGGCAATCGACAATTTTCTTTATTTACCGCACCACTCAGATGAAAGTGAGCGCACGAAAAGTTGCAATTGAAGAACGATTATTTTGATAATAAAATTGAATAATTTGTAAACTTTGTTCTTACGTATATCTCTTCATGATGAAATTGTAAACATTACTGAATACAATGTAAACAAAAGACAGATTATGACATATTACAAATGGCCGAAACGTCACTTAGAAATCATAGCGCTCCTTTTGGAAAACCCTATATATTAGGTGTAGTAAAAGGAAATCCATTATTTTTGCATTAAATTGAAGGTTTTATTTAGCATAGATAGAATGATACGATTTAGGTCAAATATGCACCGTTTTGTTCGATAACTTATTGCTATTTTGGAGGCAATTTCATAATGCCTCTCTCATTGAAACCCTCGTCCCTATTGGCAAAAAACTGGGACAGTCGATTTTCACAATCTTCTCTTGAGGAGAATTTTTCACCTGCAAAATCATTCGTCATAGACAGGAAGAGGTGGTAATCACTTGGTGCCAGGTTCGGACTATAAGGTGGATGCATAAGAACATCCCAACCAAGGTCCCGGAACTTCTGGCGTGTCACTATCGATATATGCGACCTGGCGTTGTCCTGATGGAACACAATTCCTCTTTTATTGGCCAAAGCTGGCCGCTTCTGGGCGATTGCTTCTTTTAGACGGTCCAATTGTTGACAGTATAGCTCCGAATTAAGAGTTCAGCCGTAGGGGAGCAACTCATAGTAGATGATTCCCTGCTAGTCCCACCAAACATACAGCAAAACCTTCCTGGCTGTCAAACCTGGCTTGACCACCGTTTGCGCCGGGTTACCGCGATTTGACCACGACCGTTTTTTTTTTGCGATAACTCGTGTGGCACCCATACATCTAGCTTCATTTTGTATCCAGCCTTATTTAAGTGGTTCCAAATGGTTTTTTGTGCAATGTTTAGCTCCTGGGCAATCGAAACAGTGCTTACGTGACGGTCGGACTAGACGATTTCCATTATTTTATCGACATTTTCGACAATTGGCCTTCCAGAGCGTGGTGCATCTTTGACATCAAAATTACCGGAACGGAATTGACCAAACCAAAATTAAGCGTGATTGCCTGTTACAGTATCAGGACTATAACCACTATTCACATTTTCAGCTGCCTTGCTTGCGTTTTCGCCTTTATCGAAGAAAAACTGTAAAATATGCCGTATTTTCTCTTTGTTGGTGTCCATCTTTGACACGTGCTAAAAAAATACTGCGTCAAGTAATCACAAAACTGTATGAGAAGATTTTTTAGTACTAAGATAAAATCTTATCTTTCCAACGCCATCTAGTGCAACCCGATTGCACTTTTAAAATGGGAGATACAGACTCCTAAAGCTATCTATTGGCAAAATAATGGATTACTTTTTACTACACCTTATATTATTCTTAATATATTTTAATACAATTTCAATAATAATAAAAGATAATAAAAAGAAAATCTTTAGCTAGCTTTAATTATATAATATTCTTCCATTTTTTAATTATATAATATTCAAAAGATTTTTGAATAGATTCTTTAATAGATCATTTATTCAGACATAACCATTTATTCTGATACAAATGAAAGCTCCATCCTTGTTAAAATATATTTTATTCATTTTCATTAAATTAAAACGACTTTAATAGAAAATTTTCATATGTCTAATATTAGAAATTTTTCAATTATTTTAAATTTTTTAAAATTTAATTCCATTTAGTTTTCTATTGAAATTTCTTTAAAAATATTATTATTTAGCATACACAATTAGCATGATATCTTGCTAATAATAACAAAAAAAATTGAAAGTACTTAATTGTTTTAATAACATAAATATCGTTTTTAAGTTAAAAATAAAGATTTATGTTAAAATATGATTTTTTAAAATTATCAATTCATTTACTATCTATACTTACTTACTGGTATATAAACCAAATTATTTTGTTAAAAATAGAAAAAGCATTTATTCCATTTCGCAGAAATTTATTAAATATTTTCTTTAATCAAATGTTATTCGAAATCAATAACATTGCCCTTAATAAAAAAAAAAGTAGCCTAATAATATTAATAATAAGTCATGACCTACTCTACTTTTTGTTTTAAAAATATGAAATATTTTCTTTTCAAGGATAATACCCTTATAATTAGAATCAAATTTTCAACAACAAAAAAATACTAAATAAACCTTTTTACTAAAACTAATCAGTCTTAAATAACTAGCCAATAATAAAAGAATAACTTTAACAATTTCATATAGCGTGTAAATTTTATTAATTTTAGATTGAAAACATAATTGCGTGACTATTTACTGTGTGTGTGTATGTGGCTAAATTTATTCTTTTCGCATTTATATAAAAAATGTAGACGATTATTGTTTAATCCTTGTTAAGGAGAGAAATTATATTTTCTTGAAAAGCATGCCTAATTAAAATTAACAGAAAAAGAAATAAACGTTGATTGATTAGAAAAATTTCAAATATTTCCTATTAGGTTTGAGTAAAATAATACAATACTTTCACTATTTCTAAATAAATTTGTTCTAATAATTTTTTATTGATATTTTATAGCATAGATTATAGTGAAAAAGATTTTTCGGTTTTTATTATTATAGATTATAAACGTTTTTCCAAATTGTCCTTTACCAAGTATAGTTTATTTAAAGACATTTAAAATTCTTTTGTGGTAATTTTTGATGATTTGCTCACACATTTCTTGTTATAATCGCATATAGTCGAGATTGAAATCTTTTAGTTCTGGTTAAGAAAAATCGGATATCGATCGGCCATTGCGGTCACAATTGACGGTAACGGACTCTCCTTGTATATTTTTAAGAAATACGGCCCAATATCACCTTTATACAAATATGCACACCAGACAATCACTTTGCACATATAAAATAGTTTCCTCACAGCCATTTCTGAGTTTTAAGAATCTCATATATAATAGGATCATCACTTTTGTGTAAAATAAGCAAATGCTACCTTGACACCGTTGTACATCCTAAATCATGAAATGGATAATCCTCTATTAAAAAAATTGCTGGATATGATTACAAAAATCTGCATTTACCTATTATAAAAATTATTATCAAATAAAATAAACAACAAAAAATAAAGCTCAGTTTACTAACTTTTATTAACTAAGAATATCTATAAAAAGCCAATCACTTAAACAATATGTCAATTCCAGAATAATATTTGTAAACAACTTAGGTAGAAATTTTCCATTTTCTATTAAAATTTTTTCTATTATCCTTTACATAATATGAAACTATATGCATAATTTATAAGGTTGTATTTTCAACTAAAAAAAAATTTAATCACAAGGAAACAAATATTAAAGCATACCACCTGTCACCCAAGTTTTTCGTGTAAACTTATTTTGTTTATGCTTGTAAACTCCCCATAACTGTTGAGTATTCGCTTTTTTTCATTTTTTTATATTTTTCAATTCCATAAACTTAGAAAGTTAATATTTTTCTGTACAGAAAAAAAACCACCCATTTTTTACGCAATGATTAATGAAGTTCTTCTATTCCCAGAAAAATTAATGTACATCAAAAACTCGATTTTATTTATGCTAATATCAAAACGACTAGTCAATTTTTTTTGCTTTATCTTTTTGCTTTTTTTATTTATTTTTTTTATAGTAAAATCAAAAATCAAAATTCCATCCATGTCAAATTTTTGATATTTTATCATTCTTACGAAAAAATATCTATTGTGGGCAAATAATATTTGATTATCTTTCGATTTAAGCTTTTCAATCAAATATAATAATATGTCAAAATATGTTTTGGTCAATCCAATGATAAAGTTATCCATCTTTAAGAAAATTTGATTTGACATTTTGAAATTTTCATTATATATTAAGTAAATGTACAATATATATAAAAATTTTAATTTCAATTTTTATTTAAATTCTATACCTTAAAAACTTTAAATTGCATTCTTATATCTAACAACAATATAATTCGTGCAAAATTGAACAAACTCAACAGTGTCATCGAGTTGTAGCATAGTATCTTAAGTAGAAGGACTATTACACCAGACAGACGAGTTCTGTTCAAAAAGTATTTTGTTTTTTTTTCAAAAATTATTTATTTATCCATGAATATACGAGGGTCATTCAAAAAGGACTTAGCCTACAAAAGAAAAACGAAAATTTTGGAAAGGTGGCAATTTATTTTTCCGCATAATCTCCTTCAAATTCGATACACTCGGTCCAACAATGCTCTAACTTTTTTAATCCGTCCAAAAAATACATTTTCTCGAGGGAAGCAAAATAGGCCTCCGTGGCGACGATGACCTCCTCATTCGACCCAAATCTATTCCCGGCGAGTGATTTTTTCAGGTTTGGAAACAAAAAGTAGTCACAGGGGACCAAATCTGGAGAGTACGGTGGATGGGGCAGCAATTTGTAGCGCAATTCGACCAATTTGGCCATGGCGACGGCGGAGGTGTGAGCCGGCGCGTTGTCGTGGTGGTACAGCACTATTTTCTTCGCAAAGCGGGGCCGCTTTTTCTTCAATTCGACGTCAAATCGGCCCAATAAGTCAGCATAGTAGCGCCCCGTGATTGTTTTACCCTTCTCGAGGTAATCGATGTGGATCACACCTTGTGAATCCCAGAAAACGGTGGCCATCACCTTTCCGGCCGATCGAACAGTCTTCGCCTTCTTCGGAGCATGTTCGCCGGGTGAAGTCCACTGTTTCGACTGTTCCTTGGTCTCTGGTGTGTACCAGTGAATCCATGTTTCGTCGACGGTCACGAAACGACGCAAGAACTCCGGTGGATTGCTCTGAAACATCGCCAAACACGTCGCCGATGTGGTCTCACGGTTGCGCTTGTTTTCCGGTGTGAGCAAACGCGGCACTGACAGCTTTCTCATACCCAGTTCTTCGCGATGCCCATAGTCTCAGCTATCTCGTGAACCTTCAATCGACGGTCTGCCAACACGAGATCGTGGACTTTTTTAACGTTTTCCTCCGTAGCAGCCGTTTTCGGGGCACCTATGCGTGGCTCATCAAAAACCGACGTGCGGCCACGAACAAACTCGTTGAACCAATTCTTGACGGTCGCCATCGAAGGAGAAGAATCACCATACACAGCATCCAAGCGATCTTTGATTTCACTGCGCGTTTTCCCTTCCAAAAACAAGAATCTAATCACCGAACGATATTGTTCTTTTCCCATTTTTGTGCGACCGACCAACACGCTCGCTTTCAAAGGCTCTCAAAACAAAACTAATGAAGGAAATCGACTGAAACTTTGACAGTAGGCTACTAAAAGAATATACTGCACGATGGTAAAGTACTTGTTGAATGTACAGAAGACAAATTTCTTTTGTGATAGCAGTTCCATCGGGCGGTGAGGCTAAGTACTTGTTGAATTACTCTCGTATAATTTTTCCCAATTCAAAGTAATCCCCACCAGATATTATACTCTTGTGCCAACGTTTTTTCCAATCCTCGAAGCACTTAAACAAATCATTTTTTGTGATTTTGTTCAGCTCCTTCTTCGATGCCGTTTTTATCTCGTCAATCGTAGCATAGCGTCGTCCTTTTATGAGGCTCTTCAGTTTCGGGAACAAGAAAAAGTCACAGCGGGCCAGATCTGGGGAATGCGGTGGCTGCGGCATTATTAGTGTGTTGTTTTTGGCCAAAAATGGCAAAAGCCAGTTTTTGTTCTTCTAAAAATCCGGGCGTTTCTGGTTGATTGCTTCTAGCAACTTGCGCATAACTTGCAGGTAATATTCCTTATTGACCGTTCTACCCTGTAGCAAGAACTCGTGATGTACCACGCCCCTGTAATCGAAGAAAACTGTAAGCAAAACCTTCACATTTGACCGAACTTGGCGCATTCTTTTCGGTCTTGGCTCATGCGGCAGCTTCCATTGGGATGATTGAGCTTTGGTTTCCACGTCTTAAGCAACAAACCCATGATTCGTCACCAGTTATGACCATCTGGAGCAAATTTGGGTTGTCGCGGACAGAGTCCAACAGCTCCTTAGCAATATTAATGCGATGCTGTTTTTGGTCGAAATTGAGCAATTTTGGTACGAACTTCGTGGCGACCCGTCTCACGGCAAAATTATATTTAAGTCCTCAGCAAGTTCTCTAACAGTGATTCGACGATTGGCCAATATTATTTTCTTCACTTCATCAATGTTTTCTTCTGTTGTTGACGTGCTCGGGCGTGCAGCACGCTTTTCGTCGTTCACATCTTCTCGGCCCTCTGAGAATATTTTGTACCAACGATAAACATTGTTTCGGCGCACATTCAAAATGCGTCCGCGCAATTAATTTTGTTTTTCACACAGAATTTGATACAGATTCTTTGATCCAGTTATTTGGAATGGACAAAAATCGAAGACGAGCCAAAACACGTGCAAGCAAAGCTGTTGTCAAAAATTAACTGAACATATCAAAATTCTCGAACTTATCGGCATAAGTGAGAGACATGACTACCAAAATAATGCCACAAAAAATCGAAAATTGAATATACGTAACACGCGAAAATTTACCCTAACTTGCTCTGGTCATTCAAAAAGGAATTTTGATCTCCATTTATTTTCTTATTATAAGATCCAGTTAGATAGTCTCTATCTCCGTTGGTGTTTCTCAGAGTTACATTCTTGGCCCACTTCTGTATAATATTTCTACCTATGATATTCCTTCCAATGACATTACCTTAACAGCTACTAATAATGATAGCACAGTTATCCTGCCACATCACGAAAACCCCAATACTGCTTATTAAAATTTACGAAAATCTGATTCAGGGAATAGAACTTTAGGCAGCAACCATCCGATTCAATGGTCATAGAATCTTATCCCTTTAGTAGAAATTCCTCGAACAATCATCGGTGCTTGTTATTCTGCACATAATAATATGATCTATCATGTCCTTGATGCTTCTTGCGTTCGAGAATTGTAGTTTCGTCTTTTACAAGTATTGTCCTAACTTTTCCTGCCTAAAAACATACATAGAAGCTTGAAAAGGTAATAGCGGAAAATGTCTTCTTTTATTAATACATACTTTTTCTTATTGGTTATTCTCTTTAATTGAATAAAATTCCAAATTAATTTTGTCAAATTATAATAGTTTATTAGATATCAAAATATATTTCAAACTAGGATATCATAATATATTTTTTTATTAAAAACTAAATAAAATGTATTCTAAATATTTAAATTTGATAATCATTAAATGTAAACAATTTAATCACAAAAATATTCGAACATATTCGATTGTAGTAAAACTATACAAAATCTAGTCCTAGAAAATGGATGATCCCGTTTGTTGTTTCAGTCTAGAATAATATAAAGAAAAATTCCAATGGAAGTCATGAATTATTTGCCAGTGGAATATGGAAATGTCTTTTTCATTTAAACTTTATTTATTTATCTCAGCACAATAAGTGGAAAATAGAAGGAATATCCTCAACTATTGAATTCTTATACAAACAATCCAAACAAACGAACATATTTCAACTCTCACTCACATAATAAAAAAAAAATGTCCACTCATACCTTCTATCCTAATACGTTATACAAATTACAAAAAAGTAGACAAAAAGGAGTTTAGACGTTGACATACAGAAAAGTAGATATGTAAGTTGGATTTTTAAAAAGGACTATTATGCAGACATGGAGGACAAATATAATATTCTTTTCACTTGTCCTCAAACCATATAACATATTTGATATGGTTTATAGTTCATGTGAATAATTATGATAAAAACTAACCTTTTCAATTCAGGGATATATTCACTCACTTACATTATTATAGGTCATATTATATCACTTATATTGTTTTAGTCATATTGATTTGAATAAAATAATGAATATTAAAAATTTTATAGAGTAAGTACAATAGAGTGAAATAATTGAAAAATTTCCTTATTAATATCTGATATTTAACTTAAATTAAATTTTAAAAATATACCTTAAAATTCTAAAGTGTTTTATATTGAAATTTAATTATTTAATTGAAAAAATATAAAACGAAATTAAATATATCTTTATATATTATATCCCGGTACAACCTATCGTTTGATATAAACTTTTTTATCTGTCTAGATCTACCGAGCCCTGTGGCTTTCCGTAGGATCTTTTTTTCCATCCTGTTCAGTCCTGTTGCTACTGTTGGAGAAATAGATGATCAGATGAGGAAGCCGTAGTATACATACGCTCTTATAAATTGCTTATAAATAATGAGTTTGACGTCCTTACGTAGGATTTCTACGAATTTCTTCTTCCCAGATGGCGTGAGGCACAAGCACCCTAACTTTGGAATGTTTACTTGAAGACCCCCCATTCCTTATAGTATTCTGTCAGTTTATTGACTAATACCTCATTAGGTAAGGTCGCTTTGACGCACTGTAATTTATCCAATTATATACATTGGAAAATAAAGTTAAATACAGTAAACTTACAATTCAGATTTGGATTAGTTTTTTATACCATTATATTTGACAAACTTTGCCATTATTCTCAGTTACTCCAAAATTATACTGATCCTTATAAAATGATTGTGTTAACTTTTCCAAAAATATTATGGTTCAAATTAAAATCTTTAAATTAAAAAGAATGTTGGTTATTATACGACCATAGTGCTTATAATTTTCGCCATTTTCAAAGTGACTTTTTATCGATACAATGGCTTTTTCTATAGTTATTTGTAGATTTTTCAGACTCTTACGAGGTCTGTTCAAAAAGTATCGCGAATTTTATGTGTTTTTCAAAAATTATTTATTTATGCATGAATATCTATAATGTGCCCTTCAAAGTAATCTCCACCAGATATTATACACTTGTGCCAACGTTTTTTCCAATTCTTGAAGCACTTCAAAAAATAATTTTTTGTGATCTTGTTCAGGTTTCTCCTTCGATGCCGTCTTTATCCCTCAATCGTAGCGTAGCGTCGTCCTTTCATGAGGCTCTTCAGTTTCGACAATAAGAAAATTATTAGTGCGTTGTTTTTGGCCAAAAATGGCAAAAGCCAATTTTTGTTCTTCCACAAATCCGGGCGTTCCTGGTGGATTGCTACGCGCAACTTGCGCATAACTTGCAGGTAATATTCCTTATTGACCATTCTATCCTGCGGCAAGAACTCATGATGCACCACGCCCCTGTAATCGAAGAAAACTGTAAGCAAAACCTTCACACTCGACCGAACTGGGCGCTTTTCTCTGTCTTGGCTCGTGCGGCAGCTTCCATCGAGATGATTGAGCTTTGGTTTCCACGTCATAACAAATAAAACCATAATTCGTCACCAGTTATGACCCTCTGGATCAAATTTGGTTCATCGAGGATAGATTCCAACAGCTCCTTAGCAATATCAATGCGATGCTATATTTGGTCAAAATTGAGCAAAAATTGAAGACGAGCCAAAACATGTGCAAGCAAAGCAGCTGTCATAAATTAACTGAATATTCAAAATGGCCGAACTTATTGACATAAGTGAGAGATATGAGTACCAAAATAACGCCACAAAAAATCGAAAATCGAATATACGAGAGTCGTTCAATAAGTGCTTAGAAAATCCAAGAAATTGCGCTTGTAGTGTCGGTAAAGATTTCAGCTTACTTTTTTTTGTAAGTAGTATTATCGACAGGAAAGCTGTCAAAATTTCAGCTCGATCCATAGCATAGGTCAATTTCTATCGTCGATTAAATTTAACGAAATTTATTTGTGCATAACAATGGAAAAAAGCGAGTTTAGGGATGTCATCAAACATCTCCATTTGAAAGGCTTAAGCCCGTAAGAAATCGAAGCCGAGTTTAATGCAGTTCATGGCACATCTGCAACTGTGTTTGCGACGGTTTACAATTGGGTGAATGAATTTAAACGTGGCCGTTCATCCACAAAAGATGAACATCGTTCAGGACGCCCAGTTGAGGTGTCTACTCCTGAAATCATCGACAAAATCCACGATCTGATTTTGAACGATCGGCGAATTAAAGTGCGCGAATTAGTTGTGGCCACGGGCATATCACAAGGTACTGTCGCTTCAATTTTGCATGAAAAATTGTCTGTGAAAAAAATTTCGGCAAGATGGGTGCCGCGTTTGCTCTCAGAGGAGAATAAGCGCAATCGTGTAGTGGACTATGAGGCTATGTTGGCACTCTTTCATCGCAATCCTGCCAAATTCCTTCGTCGATATGTCACTGTGGACGAAACCTGGATACACTACTACACTCCAGAAACGAAGAGACAATCATCACAGCGGATTTTCAAGGGTGAACGGTCTCCGAAGAAGGCGAAAACTGTGCCATCGGCCGGCAAGGTGATGGCCACGGTCTTTTGGGATTCGCAGGGCATCATTTTTATCGACTACTTGGAAAAAGGAAAAACAATAACAGGAGCGTATTACGCGTCGTTATTGCAACGGTTGAGCGAGGAAATCAAAGAGAAACGCCCCCAACTGAAGAAGAAAAAAATCCTCTTGCATCAGGACAATGCGCGTGTGCACACCTGCGCTGTTTCCATGGCCAAAATTGTGGAATTGAGAGTGGAATTGTTGCAGCATCCCGCTTATTCACCAGATTTGGCCCCGAGTGACTATTTTCTTCTCCCCAATCTGAAGAAATGGCTTGGCGGACGACGGTTCACTTCCAACGAGGACGTCATTGCTCAAACGGATGAGTATTTTGCAGAACTTCCGAAATCCTATTTTTTGGACGGGATAAAAATTTTGGAAAAACTGTTGGAAAAGTGTATAGAGCTTAAAGGAGATTATGTTGAAAAATAAAATTTTTTTTTTTAAAAAACAGTTTTTTTCCGTCTTTTTCTAAGGACTTATGAACGACCCTCGTACGTAAACCGCAGAAATTCAAAATTACTTTTTTTTTATTTATTAACAAATTCACCAAGCGAGAAAGAAAACCTTATCGCTAAGGGTAAAAAAGTGTAAAGTGCCGCTACAGTAGATTCAGTACTTTTGAAGAAGAATTCATAATAGAAATGGTCAATATTAAATTAAAAATATTAGTTTTAATGATAAATATTTTTAAAATCTATCAAATGACATGACTATATTATAAATAAAAATTATCCAATAATTTTATAATGAAGCCATTCTAACTTTTGCGTATCTTTAAAAAATAAATAAAATAAAGACTTTTAAGCTTATATCAGATACCTCTGGTCAGTGAACAATAATGAAAAAATACCATCCTAAAAATTATTCAATACATTCACTGACGTGAAATTGACTGCATTAGATCCTTTGCTCCTATAATAATCTGGTTAGAGTAAATTGAATTAAATACGACTATAAATATAGTTACAGTTATATAAACAATAAGCACACCATATTTGTTTATTTATTTGTCAAGCATTAACTAAATTTAAGATAAACACACCTAACCACTTAATTGAAGGTAAACAATCATTTTGAATTGGTTTCATATACGGGTTATACTATCGTATATACACACACATATATATGAGATTAGAAAACGCCAACAGCAAAAACTTTACGTTTATTCATTGGTAGATATTTTTATTAATCAAAGAAAATTCATTTCGTTACTCTTAGTTAAACATTTTTATTAAGTTCATTTAACTCTGGATTGTTTATATTAATTAACTCATGTTCTCAATTTAGTTGTATATACAAGCATAATTACGATATCTTGAAGAGGAGTTCACATCTACACTGACCTCAGGGGAATAATTTTCTACCAATTCACCATCGGATAAGAGAAGAGACCAAATAAGTGAAATCAACTCGAAATAATTCACGGTCATATTAAATATAAGTGCTTACATATATATACATATTATCATATTATTGTAAATAGATACAATCGTCTATGTTAATAGGAATATACGCAGGTGCAGAAATTCACCAAAAAGAAAACGGAGAATGCTATTGAAAAATATAATAAATTACATCTAAATATTTTTCCACAAATGTCCTTTTTCTTGTAAATATAATTGAATTGAAGGATAAAATTCTTCTAGGTCTATGTCCTATCCTATCTAATGGAAAAGAAAGTCTAACATTTCGAATGAAAGTAGAAATCAATTCACATGCAGAAAAATCTTATAAACAATTATTCAGACTTGACTTATTTCTTGTTACTCCGGTTTTTTCATGATACCCTTTAATGTTTCCGATCACGTTCTGATAGAAAAATTGTGTAATCGACCGAAAATATTAATTTAAGAGTTAGATGGTAAAAGATGTTTTTCAGTTGTTAGTGATAGATCGAAAGTTTTCTTTTTTCTTTCATACTCGATTTTATATATTGTACTCGTATATACAATACTCCTATATAGAAAGCTTCATAAAAAATGAACAAATATCTGTAATATTTTCTGAAATAAAAAAGTTTCATTGAAAATATTTTAGGAAAAGAACAATTATTCTTATTGTATTTTTTTTGATTTTCCATAAAAAAGACATTCCATAAGCTTACATTTTCTTTGGTAAAAGTTTTTTTCTTATTTACCTTTTTTTTTTATCAAATAAAGAAAAGAATATAATTCAAACTTGAAAACAAATTCTAAACAAAAATAAATAAATGCGCAAAAAAATTCTCAAATATTTTATATTTTTTTTTACATTTTTCTGAACTCCTAAATATAAAAAATTATGTAAAAAAAAACATAATTTAAATTCCTATTAGTATGTTGTAAATTTTGTCTTTGAGACCAATCTGGCAACGCTGCACATTACTGAGAGCGATCTACAACCAGTTGTAATGAGGTTAGCATCACTGAGAGCTATCTGAACTTTCCCAATACGTTTTTTATACTGTTTAGATCCTTTTGGATGTTCAGTACAAATTTCAACCTCATCCGATAATTACGCAATATCTTAGAATGAAATTTGGAGCAACAATGCGCCATCAAATTTTGTTGGATTCTTGAGTTTGACTCAGAGAAAGTTCCAAAAAGCCTAGTCAAATAGGTTTGTTCAAACTAATCAGCACCAGAAGTTTTACGGTGTCATAAAGGATTTTTGTAGAGTCGAAAAATAGCGAACCTAGCTCAGGAAGACCTTGAATATCGAAAACTGATGCATATATGGAACAAACGACGGTTTTTGTGCCTCCTAGACAAATTCTTAATGAAGCGGTTTATAAAGAAACAATTGAAAAGCTTAGAGGGGGAGAGCGCAGACATTGCACACATTTGGAAGCTTAGGGATGATAACAGTACCTGTTTCTTTTATTATTATTCACTTGCCCTAAAGGAACTATAAATATCCTTATTATGTTATGGTATTTGGAGGGATAAAAAGTATTTGGAGGGATAAATAGGGGGATGTCGGCGCATTTTGCTTTTAAATAGTTGCTAATTATAATGATTTGCAGTAGGGTAAACCGATGTGCATTTTTGGCGAAACTGGTATTACGGTGAAATAATTGTAGGGGCGGAATGTAACTAGTCAATTCACTGGAATACTTTTTATGGGAAACAGAGAGACTTCACAATAGTTTTGTCTCCTATTATTTTTAACACTTGATTTTGAATCCCATCTAGTAAGTGCAATGACGTATTAGAAGCGCCTGCCCATACATGGGAATTCCACCTTCAGGCGAATGTATGCCTTGTATATGTTGGCTAGATCAGATGGAGTAGAAAATTTAATTTTTAGTAATATTAAATATGTGGCAATTCTAACGAAGGTTTTCATTATCTGATATAACAAAAATGGAGAAATTTTTGGTTTCAGTTATGCAAGTGCCACTTATGGAAAATGGCTGGAGATTTCGGTTTCACTTTAGAGTGAAATAGTAAATTAGATTAGAAGTAATAGATAAGATATAATTTATGTAAATTATAAAAAGGATCGAATATATCAAGTGCAATAATCTGACATTTCCCAGAGGAATGGAGAGTGTTGTTCCACCTTCCGGCTAGATATGCTATCAAATCACCAGTGAATCTATTGCAACGGAAACCATATTGACGGTCCCTGAGAGGTTTCCTTTATTGAAGGTATTTTGTTAGCTGATAGTTTATCAGTGTTTCCATAACCACAGAAAGAAGGGATATTAGTGCAATGGTTAAGTAATTGGAGAGAGAAAGGGACTCGTCTCTTTTGGGAATTGGTTGAAAGAATACTGTTTTCCATCTATGCGGACAAATTCCAGAAGAAAAGGATAGGAGGAAAGGTTTACGCAGGTGAAGAAGAACACCTCTTCAGATCTATGGAAGATATACCATCTGAACTAGCATATTTGAGTATATCAAGATCTGTAAGAGGTTTTTCAACAGATCTGTAAGAGGATAAATGAATTTACCCTATAGAAAATTTAACGCGTTCTGGAGATAAGACACAATCTGGAAGAGAGGAAGATCCGGGGCAAAGTGATCCGCAAACAATTGAGCTGAAAACTGGAGTTTTATTATGAAATATTGTAATATTGGGATGGATGAGCAGCGAGGTTTTTGATTCTTTCTGTTTACTACTCCTGGATCACTGTAGTATTTTTTGCTTCATATTTTGTTCGTAAAGAAATTTAACGCTACGGATAAGAGCATTGCAGTCATTTCTGGCTCGTTTAAATGACCTCAAGTTTTCTTCAGAAGGGTTGGCCCTACACGAACGGAAGCCTAACTTATTTCTCCGGTCTGAGTCAAACCATGCCTTTTTATTTTGCCGGACACTCTTCATTCTATATGGTATGTACGAGGTCTGTTAAAAAAGTATCGCGCGTTACGTATATTCGATTTTCGATTTTTTGTGGCGTTATGTTGGTACTCATGTCTCTCACTTATGCCGACAAATTCAGCCATTTTGAATGTTCAGTTAATTTTTGACAGCTGCTTTGCTTGCATGTGTTTTGGATCGTCTTCGATTTTTGCCCATTCCAAAAAATGGATCAAAGAATCTGTATAAAATTTTATGTGAAAAACAAAATTAATTACGATGACGCATTCCGAATGTTGACTGTGGTATATGGTGAAGCTACCTTGGACCGAAGCAACGTTTATCGGTCGTACAAAATGTTCTCAGAGGGCAGAGAAAAAGCGCGCCAAATTCGGTCGAATGTGAAGGTTATGCTTACAGTTTTCTTCGATTGCATCATGAGTTCTTGTCATAGGGTAGAACGGGTGTGGTGCATCATAAGTTCTTGCCACAGGGTAGAACGGTCAATAAGGATTATTACCTGAAAGTTATGCGCAAGTTGCGCCAAGCAATCCGTTAGAAACGCCCGGATTTATGGAAGAACAAAAATTGGCGTTTGTACCATGATAATGCCCCTGCTCACGCATCGTTGCTTGAGCGCGAATTTTTGGCCAAAGTCAACACACTAATAATGCCGCAGCCACTGTATTCCCCAGATCTGGCCCCCTGTAATTTTTTCTAGATCCCGAAACTGAAGAGCCCTATGAAAGGACGACGCTATGCTACGATTGATGATATAAAGACGGCATCGAAGGAGGAGCTGAACAACATCACAAAAAATGAGTTTTTGAAGTGCTTCAAGGAGTGGAAAAAACGTGGGCACAAGTGTATAATATCTGGTGGCGATTACTTTGAAGGAGACAAAATAGATATGCATGAATAAATAAATAATTTGTAAAAAAACACAAAATTCGCTATACTTTTTGAAGCGACCTCGTAGTGTTTTATACCGAGTAAAATAATGTTGGTGAGTATATCAGCAGCAGTAACCACGTTACTATTAAGGAAATATAGTGATCAGTTAAAACTCCTAAAGAAGCTGTTCAGATCGTCCCAGTTTGCGTTCTCGTACTGCCAAACTCTCCTCTTAATAGCTTTACCTTTAACTAAGTTGTTTTTGTACAAGCAATAAGCTGATACAGGGTGGACCATTTAGAAGTTCCATTTTAAAAAGTAAATTTAAAAAAACTAGTGTTTGGTTTTTCAAATTTCCAGTGTTATTAAAAAGATTGTACCTTGAAATTTAAGAATGAAATACAACATCATTTAAATGACTGCCACGGCTGGCGTTACAGTACTCCATTCGCTCGACCCAATTTTTCAGTACATTTTCGATTGTCCGGGCCTGTATCTCTTCAACGGCAATTTTGATTTCGTGTTTCAAGGCCTTAATTGTCTCTGGATGGCTTGCGTAACATTTATCCTTAACGGCTCCCCACAGAAAATATTCCAACGGGCTCAAATCACAGATCCGAGGCGGCCAATTGACATCAGAATTTCAGCTGATTATTCGGTTTTCGAAAGCAGTGCCCAAAAGTTGGATTGTTACGTTGGCAAGTGGCCCCGTCCTGTTGCAACCAAATGTCGTCCATGACATTCTCTCCAACTTTTGGAAACAAAAATTCGCTCAGCATGCCACGATAGCGCTCACCATTGACCGTAACGGCGGTTTCTTCATCGTTTTCGAAGAAAAACGGGCCAATGATGCCTCCAGTCCAAAATCTGCACCAAACCGTGACTCGTTGGATCGGCTTTTCCATCGTGACGTTTGGATTTTCTGAGCCCCAGATGCGAAATGTTCAATTCCTGAGAACGGTGAGGAGTTGATGTTGATGGATGATCACGGACATATTCAGCAATGGCGGCAATATTCTCGGTCGTACGCACTTTCTTAGAGCGGGAACAAGTTGCTTTCGATTGATGGCATTCGATCTTTACTCATTTTTTTTTTAATTTCTCACAGTTTGGGTTGAAGACTCACCACTTTGGAAGTAAGTTCTCAATATTTCCCATATTTCTTCAAGCGTATGGAGTACCATTTCGTAAAATTCTTACTTTCAACTAACAATCTGTCAATTTGTGTTGACATTTAACACTCTAGTACTCTTCAAATAAATAGTATTTCAAAATTGAACCGCTAGATGGGCCGCCCTATCAAAGTGATCTGACGTACCTGCATTTTTTTTGTAAATTATCAATCAAGGTTCTCTTATTGATAAAAAAAATAGATTATTTGAAATAAGCCAACTCGATTTAAAGTTTACTCATCAATGTGCAGAAAATACAATAATATTCCAATAGGAAATATTTTTATATTTTCTTTAGTAGAATTTTTCATAAAATATTTTTAAATATCCATTCCGAAAAAGCTTTCGTATCTAAGTAATTTTTTTTTAACTTTTAATTAAGTAAAATTATTAATTATATATTAAAAATTTATTAGAAGGTAGATATCGTTTTAAATAAATTCGATTTTTTTCATCTAATATTACTTTTATAATATTTCATCATGTGAACAAGTACATGTTTCCATTTCGTAGTCAAAACTTTGACTAAGAAAATGAATTTATAATATTTTCATCACACTCTTGCGAGTCCTTGTTATATATATGTGAGATGAAAATTTTACCCAAAAACTTTCGAAGCAATCAAATTGACTTTCACAAGTTTTAAATATAGTTTTGTTAAGACACTGTATCCAACACATAAAATCATAAAACTTTTACTTGTTGCTTTATAATGCAGATGATTGAACTTTATAAATAAGTATGGCCATCTTGTATACGATATGCATATGCATACCTCTACCATATTCTATTATACTTAGTTATTGAATATATACCAAACTCAAATATTACTAACACAGTTAATACAAAAAAATTCTAAATTATATATAATAATACGATAGGATACGTAACATTTATATACATAGTAGAATGATGGTAGTAATGGCATCTTGTAAGTGCATTCTATAGTTGCATTAAAAGGACTTGAAATTAAATTAAATATTCTATGATAAAAAGTAAAAATCAAGTTCTGAAAATTAGAAAGTTACCCTAAAGTTTTATGTGATCCAGTTAATGTACACCAAAGATGTCTCCGCCATTTTCATGGTGAATTATTTTAAGGAATTGATTGTACTAAAACTTATACCAATGGCAGTGTATAACTATGTATTTAGAGTGGAATAAGTAATCGAACTATTGGAGGAACTTTCTTTAGTAAAATGAAGGAGGAACGAACTCAATTGCACTTTAATACAGCATATGTATGGATATATTATACTCGTATACTCGAATAGTAAGTATGATGTTTGTATGATAGAAAATTCACATTTGAAGATTTTAAAAAACGATTTCGAAAGTAAAATTTTGTCACGAATCTACCATCAATTCATACCTCAAGCATTTTAGTTGATCTCGCAAATTTCTTGTGATAATGAAGCTATTCGCATTGCTCGCGTAACGTTTACCAACTACACGTGACAAAACTAAGTATGGGAATTCAATGGAAATTCGCAGAGAATCGATATTCGCGTACAATAAATTCTGATATGAAAATCAATTCGATCGGTGCAAATTTATGAATAGAGACTGCTAGCCTACATAAATATAGATTTTTTTTTTCTGTCATCAAATCATATTCGAATTTTTTATTTTCTATTAGTATTTTTCTTTTTGGTTATCATAATTCACAATTTCTTCAATATACAATATATTTTCTTAATGTTAGCAAGACATATACGAAAGATGAAAACTAAACAAACCATAAATTTTCCCATTTGTATTTTGGTTATCCATAAATGACTGAGTATAAAAATGTAGTTGCACATTTTCATTTTTTTTTTTTGGAGATTAGGACATTTTATTGAAGTCAGTATCTCATAAAATATAATATTTTGTTGAAGATAGCATTTGTATGCAACATTTGATAGAGCATTTATATCTACGTTTACCAATTTATAAAAGGCAGTTTAGATTTAGATAAGGAGTTATATATTTTCTTAGTCGGAAAATATAGTCCTGCCATTTGGCATCTACCAAAAATATGTATAATTTAAAATAATATTTGTTTAGACTTAAGTTTGACATTTTTGATTAATTAATCATCAAATAATACATTGGAATTAAAAAAATATTTCTACCAAATTTCAGGTACTTCTATCGAAGCTACGTTTTCCGCTTTAAGAAGAGATTATTTTCGCTGAATTAATACATCAATAAACAAAATTATCATATTTGAAAATCTATAAATAGGTGTAAAAAATATTATACACATATCCATTAAAATGTCACTGTCTGTTGTGCGTGATGTTTTCATTGAAAATGAATACGAAAAGTCCTTTATCGTCCATTCTGAGTGTTATAGCGGAATAATATTTAACTTTTTTTAGCTAATCTTACAGATTTTTGTCAAAACTATATGTGGTATTAAAAAAACCCACATATTAACACAAATATATTGTCCATTTTGGCTTTATTGCGCGAGATCATGTGATCAATTGACCTCCAAGATCATGTGATTTGATGCCGTTGAACTTTACATCCGTCAAGTAATGGCCAAATTGCAGTTCGAAATGTATGAAAAAGTCATCAAAAATTACCTCAAAAGTATCCACTACTGCTAGATTTCACTTAGCACTTATTTTAATAATATTATATATTATAAATAATAACAAGATTAAAACAGAATTTTAAAAAAAAACGCTTTACTTTTTAAAACACAAAGTGCATCGCCATTTATTTTTATGCATTTATATACAATAAGTTACAAATATCCTTTAATCACAAAATAATACAAAAAATCAACAGGATTAAATGATTTTATGAATATTTTAATTTTTTAACTGAATTTCCAAAAAATAATATCTTTTGATAATTTAAAAAAAAAGCAAAAAAAAATCTGAATTTATGTAAATTTAAAATTTTTATTCTATACTCAAAAACTCATATGACATCTTCTAGAAAATATATACAATAATGTTTCCTGACTAATATACATATGTATTATATATTTTTTTCGCATGGACTATAATTTCCCATGAAAATTGATGATAGCATCACTCATTGCGATTCCACACACATTCTGACTACCAAGGATGGGATATATTGAGAAGTTGTTCTATTTGTTAAACTTTTCCTCCATCTACCTTATCTATCTGAAAAACAAATAGAAGCAATATACAAACCGCGCTCAAATGAAATTTAATGAGAACATCTTGAAATTTATCAAATTATTTCCACCCGTTAACAATTTTAATCAATCGCGTCACATCCTTTTTGTGTGCAATTAAAGATAGGCAAGCAAACGTAAAACATACAATATTCTACACAACTAATAGTCCCAACACTAATCTTTTACAAATTTAATTAAAAACAGGCATTTTTTTTTTCTTGTTATATCATTTTTGTTTTGTTAACAATTTTGTCCTTTTAACGAGAATGGTTAATCCTTAATAATAATTAAAAAAAAAAAAAAATGCCGTGAATCTAAAACCAGAAATCATTACAATAATTGATTGTCGCACAAATTTGTACCTTAAAGATAGATGCGTTGGTAGTGGTTGGTTAACTAATTAGCCCATGAACAAAATACGAAACCATGACAGGAAAACGTGAATTGAATTGAATTAAATCAACTTATTTCTAATATCAAAACATTCCCTACAAAATCCACAACTTTCAATCTCTGATCACGTGTTAAAAATAGAGTAAATATTTTTTTTTTTTAAAAAAAAGGGATTGGTAATTTTAATTTGTGGTTTTCGTTAAAGAATTTCTTATAATTTATTTAATTATAGTACAGAAAAGTTCAAAAGCAATATAATTTTATCAAGATATTTTTTAAATGCAAATAATCTGATTTTTGTTTTTAAAAAAAAAAATACTTCTTCTGTTTAACAATTGCTTTTATATCGTATTTAATTTCGTTAAAAATTCTCTCATATTTAAATGTAAACAAATGATAGGTTATTTTTTCAAATGATATTAAATTGTATACCTCATCATAGATTTAATTATGTGTCATATTAAATCAATTTTCTAACTTTTTCAGCATATATATATATATATTTTTTTAATCTATGGTTATGTACTCGTTTCAATGTATAAAATCAAATGAGTAGTAGAGAAAAATCACTACAATAACTGGTTACGTTTAAATACCACAATAGTATCAAAACGTGATCAGAATAATACAAGTATAAGTATAATCATAAATGATGCTGGCAACATTTCTTAAGATATTTATTTGAAGAATAGTCGAGTAAATTTTCTAAATTCTATTCGATTAGTAATTGTATAGTTTGAAATCTCGACAAATTTTCCCTTTTTTCAACAACTTTTTACCACCCATACTCTCACTCTTATTCGAATTTCATCCTTGCAACATCTGGAATAGGACAAAACAGACAAAATCAACCACATTCCGGGATCATGTTATTTGATTTTGGGATTCTTATTTTGTATGTTTTACATGTACTCGGTATATTTCTTAATTAAATCTGTGCAGATGTCGATTTATACGGTTAAGAGCTTTGCATGTAACTAAAATATTTCACTACAAAATAAAATAACAATCAGATACTTTTACTAATAGTCATACAATAACTTATTACTTTTAAAGAGTTATAAAATAATTTTTCTCAATTTAACAGAAAAATTATCAACATGTCTATTTTCCATCAAATAAGTAAGTTATATAAATAAAGTTGAATTAATAACAGTTAATATAAAATTTTCTTTCCATATAATATTTGTACTAAGCTTTAATATTTATTTTCTCCGCTTCGTGAAAATTTCTTCTAAAAAACATATATTTTTTTTAAATCCAACAAGTAATAGACTCTCATAGTTTAATTTTAAAGTCAATAGCTGCCAAAGTAGAAAAAATCTTATTCAACGGATTACCTAGCAAAGGGAAACAGACATACGAGGTCTGTTCAAAAAGTATCACGAATTTTGAATTTCCGCGGGTTACGTATATTCGATTTTCGATTTTTTTTGTGGCGTTATGTTGGTACTCATATCTCTCACTTATGCCGACCAGTTTGGCCATTTGGAATGTTCAGTTAATTTTTGACAGCTGCTTTTCTTGCACGTGTTTTGGCTCGTCTTCGATTTTTGCTCAATTTCGACCAAAAACAGCACCCCATTAATATTGCTAAGGAGCTGTTAGATTCTGTTTGCGACACCACAAATTTGCTCCAGAGGGTCATAACTGGCGATAAATCATAGGTTTGTGCTTATGACGTAGAAACTAAAAGCTCATTCATCCCAATGAAAGCTGCCGCACGGGCCACCACCGAAAAAAGCGCGCCAAGTTCCTTCGAATGTGAAGGTTTTGCTTACAGTTTTCTTCGATTGCAGAGGCGTGGTGTATCATGAGTTCTTGCCACAGTGTAGAACGGTCAATAAGGAATATTACCTGCAAGTTATGCGCAAGTTGCGCAAAGCAATCCGCCAGAAACGCCCGGATTTGTGGAAGAACAAAAATTGACTTTTGGCATTTTTGGCCAAAAATAACACACTAATAATGCCGCAGCCACTGTATTCCCCAGATCTGGCCCCCTGTGACTTTTTTTTGTTCCCAAAACTGAAGAGCTTCTTGAGAAGACGACGGGTACGTTACGATTGAGGAGATAAAGACGACATCGAAGAAGGAGCTGAACAAGATCACAAAAAATGACTTTTTGAAGTGCGTCGAGGATTGGAAAAAACGTTGGCACAAGTGTATAATATCTGGTGGTGATTACTTTGAAGGGGACCAAATAGATATTAATGAATAAATAAATAATTTTTGGAAAAACACAAAATTCACGATACTTTTTGAACAGACCTCGTATATCAATAAAATCGCTTTCTCTGCACATTATATCCTTCCCAACTTTGGAAATTTTCAATTATAAAAAGTATCCCTTTGGTTCCAGTATTCAGCAGTGCCATCACATAATTGATTAAATATATTGACTATGAAAGCAATATTTTTGTATCCAATTAATTATAATTAAGTATCGGATCGGATGAATTTTCTTAATGCCGAATATTTCAAGATATATGTATGTAACAGAGGGCCAAAGATACGACATTCAGGAATAGATATTCCTCAAGGTAGTATCTTTGAACCTCTGTTATATAACATTTACATCTATGATATTCCAACTAACAATAGAGGCTGAATAGCAACATATTCCGATCACACTGACATCATAGCTCATCAAAAAAATCATATTATACCATCAACTATCCTACAAATCCATATTAACTCTATTGAAAATTGACTAAGAGAGTGGAGTGTGAAATTGAACGAACCAAATTACATAATTTAGAACAAATTGCTATTTTTTAGAAGAAATTGCTACTTTACAATACAATACTAAAGCCAATTTGGACTTACGGACTTGAATTGGGTCAATGCTACGAGGGTCGTTCAATAAATTCTTAGAAAAAGATGGAAAAAAACTGTTTTTTTAAAAAAAAATTTTTTTAGCTCCTACACTTTTCCAACAGTTTTTCCAAAATTTTTATCCCGTCCAAAAAATAGGATTTCGGAAGTTCTGCAAAATACTCATTCGTTTGAGCAAAGACGTCCTCGTTGGAAGTGAACCGTCGTCCGCCAAGCTATTTCTTCAGATTGGGGAAAAGAAAATAGTCACTCGGGGCCAAATCTGGTGAATAAGCGGGATGCTGCAACAATTCCATTCCCAATTCCACAATTTTGGCCATGGAAATAGCGCAGGTGTGCACACGCGCATTGACCTGATGCAAGAGGATTTTTTTCTTCTTCAGATGGGGGCGTTTCTCTTTGATTTCCTCGCTCAACCGTTGCAATAACGACGCGTAATACGCTCCTGTTATTGTTTTTTTTTTAACAAGTAGTCGATAAAAATGATGCCCTGCGAATCCCAAAAGACCGTGGCCATAACCTTGCCGGCCGATGGCACAGTTTTTGCCTTCTTCGGAGCCCGTTCACCCTTGAAAATCCACTGTGATGACTGTCTCTTCGTTTTTGGAGTGTAGTAGTGTATCCAGGTTTCGTCCACAGTGACATATCGACGAAGTAATTCGGAAGGATTGCGATGAAAGAGTGCCAACATAGCCTCAGAGTCCACTACACGATTGCGCTTATTCTCCTCTGAGAGCAAACGCGGCACCCATCTTGCCAAAATTTTTTTCACAGACAATTTTTCATGCAAAATTGAAGCGACTGTACCTTGTGTTATGCCCGTGGCCTCAACTAATTCGCGCACTTTAATTCGCCGATCGTTCAAAATCAGATCGTGGATTTTGTCGATGATTTCAGGAGTAGACACCTCAACTGGGCATCCTGAACGATGTTCATCTTTTGTGGATGAACGGCCACGTTTAAATTCATTCACCCAATTGTAAACCGTCGCAAACACAGGTGCAGATGTGCCATGAACTGCATCCAACTCGGCTTTGATTTCTTACGGGCTTAAGCCTTTCAAATGGAGATGTTTGATGACATCCCTAAACTCGCTCTTTTCCATTGTTATGCACAAATAAATGTCGTTAACTTTAATCGACGATAGAAATTGACCTACGCTATGTATCGACCTGAAATTTAGATAGCTTTTCTGTCGATAATACTACTTACAAAAAAAAATCTTTACCGACACTACGAGCGCAATTTCTCGGATTTTCTAAGGAACTATTGAATGACCCTCATATATATAACATGCGTAGTTATAATATCCACCCTAACCTAAATGCGCATATCCCTCAATACAAAATAATCCATTCCTAAGCAAATAAATTTTTTAATTAAAAATATATTTTCAATTGAAGTTAAAAATATATAAATGTTTTAAGAAATTATCTTCAAATAAATGAATTTATAATGAAAAATTTATTTAACACCAATAATTTCGATATTTTATAAAATCATAACTTTAATTTTTTTTTCTGCTATTTACATAAAGAAATTGTACAAATATTCAAATTAGAAGTATTTGTAAATATGTAAGTTTTGTATAAATAAATTGATTCATATCTTTTATGGGAATTACAATTTTACTAATGAACTTCTTCGGAGTTGTTTCTCTCTAGGATTGAATATCTGAAAATGGAAACTATTTACATTTTCGGAACTAATTAGTCATCTATTGAAATATTACATCATATCTGTATAAATTATGATGGTATTATTCATCGAAAGGATTTGAAAATGTACCCTTCCGGTAAGTTCATTGTCGAATATGAAGGAATAGGTCTTCTATTGAATGTGTAAACATTAGCAAATCCAATTTATTCTCTAAGGACAATAATTTCATACACCCACAGATATATATATATATAAATATTTTTATGTATATATACTTATAAGTATGTATTTAATCGGAAATAACTAATCAAAAGATTAGAAAAGATTACAAAATAACAAAAACTTTTAAAAATATTTTTAAAAAATTCTATACACGATACGAAAATTTTAACCTAATTCCAATTTAGATTAAAATTCAATTTTAATAGTCTAATATAAACAGAAATCAGAGATTATCGTGAATTTTCACTTTTAGATGAAAATGAAAATTACAACAAGAGGATCTGCCCACGGATCAAAGTTGAACGTTTGAAAATTTTCACCCGGGCATCATATACTAACAGTGAAAGAGTAAATCTCTAGCAATTTTCGAATTACATGTCCTGTCCACTGAGACATAGATCCAAACAAATGTCCATTTCGAAAAGCAATTACGTACTTAATTTATTTCGTAATACCAAAAGCTTTTGTGCAATTGAAATTTTCATTGCAGTGAAAAATTGAAACAAACACCGCTACCATTATGAAAACCCTTCCAGCACTATACCACCAACAACCTTTAAAAACTGACTCTACAAAAATTTGATCTATGCACTACCACAATACATACCATAAAAGAATACCTATAAATATTGAATAAATATGTATGAAAATTTATTGTAGGTGGTAGGTTCCTTCGTCAAATAGATAAATGATTATATTTTTAGATGTGCACTAACATAAAATTCTTGTATATAGTATATTATCCAATGTATGCACAGGAAAATTGTTTTTCATCAAAACTATATTTTAGTTACAAAAAGATTAGATAAGCTAGCTTAGAAATGAAAGATGCTGTAAATAGAAAAAAAATCCTCTTTTCAAGAGGATTATATTATTTTTATTATTAACAATTGTGGTAAATAAAAACTAATGGAAAATAAATGTTTATGCTTATCAACTTTTCACTCGGAGTTATTATAAAATTTCGGTGTATTTATAGAAAAGCTGTAAAATATGTAAAGTGCTGGCTAAAAAAATTTTCCTCACTTATACCAAAAGAATATTCAAAAAAGCCCAATTGACATTTTCAATTGTGCTTTTCTACCACCTGTTAGGTTATCTGCCAATTATGAATATTCTTTTGGTATAAGTAGCCAGAAAAAATATTTCGCACATGTAAACAATAGTGCTGAATAGCAAAGCTTGCACTAAATTTCGGTTGCAGTAATAGTGAAGCGGTAAAAGAAAACTTGTAGTTTGCAGCGAAAAAAGCATATCGATTGTCGAATATAATTTCTTTAGACTGTAGTCCTTAAAAATTCATTTTAAATCCTCTGTGAACTTAAAAATAAAATTTTATCAAGCCCGAACGACTGACATTCTGAGAAGGACCGTAAGAAGGAGATTAGTGGCGAAAGAATTCGTACACCTCGACCAGAAGTGAGATGATGTCATCTTTTCTAGTGAGATCAAATTTAAACTACACACACATAAGCGATGGACTGTTATTGTTCCAAAAGCATATGGTTACCGAAGAAATTGAGAGTGGCCAGGATATGTCCAGACACCATTCAATAATTGAAAATGGACTGTTAACAAGATCGATGAGGTACAACCAAGTACTAAGTTTACTGCTTTTAATAAATGTGTTCAAAACATATTTTCAAGATAAATTTAAAAAAATTGTCAGTTTTTTTATTGTTCCGTATCTGAAAAAATATTATGTATTTAAATTTACCTTTTCAAACAAAATTAAAGACGTTTAACAAATTTCATTGATCATTTAAATTACAAACATGGAGTTAAAATGTTTTGGCCCGCACTGTATATTATTGGGTTGTCCGGGAAGTAATTTCGTTTTTTTTATAAAAATGGAAGACGATTTTCTTATAGTAAATTAATATTTTATTCAATTATGTATTGTCCAGTCTGATCCAATACCTTTCAGAATCTTCCTGGCAGTAGCATGATTCCACGCTCATAAAATATTTGTTCTTTGCTGGCAAAAAACTGATGCAAGTGAGTTTTGACCTCCTCATTTGAATTAAACGTTTTACCGTCTAAAAACTTTTGTAGAGACCGGAACAAATGATAATCGAAAGGTGCTAGGTCTACAGAGTATGGTGAAATCAATGCGTCGACACAAATCACAAACGTCAATGCGAATGCACAAATTTTTTTCCGTAACAAGATTAGGAACCACATAACTCATAACAAACCAACCATACGAGAACATGACTATAATCTTCCGCAAAAAATTCGCAGTTTGATAAGCGAGAAACGTCGAGCCAGGGCCCAGTGGCAACGTTCAAGAATGCCAAATGAGAAGAAAAAACTGAACCAACTACAACGAGAACTAAAACAAGAAATAATTAATTATAATAACGAACAATTTACTGAATACACAGAATCACTTACAACTAATAAGTCACTCTGGACAGCTACCCGACGAATTCTCAAAAACAAAACAGCTACACACCCGCTCCGGAATACCAACGGAACCTGGGCAAAAACGGATAAACAGAAATGCGACATCTTCGGCTAACACTTAGAAAACATCTTTAAACCTCACGAAGATGTCCAAGACATTTTGCATGACGAACAAATATTCCAACAAATATCAGCTCAGTTGCCCATAAGTCCACCTCCTAAGTTTTTTACTCCTTCCGAAGTTAAATTCACAATAGAAAACCTTTCCAATAAAAAAAGCCCCAGGATATAACCTAATAACTTCAGAAATCCTGAAACAAATTTCCAATAAAAACCTCGTCCTTATAACCTATATTTATAATAGTATCCTCCGCACATCATTTTTTCCTTCCCTGTGGAAGTTTTTCATAATTAAGATGATCCCAAAACCCAATAAGCCCAAAAACCTTCCTACCTCATATAGACCTATAAGCCCCCTTCCCATGTTATCAAAAATCCTAGAAAAATTTATCCTAAAACGCCTTTATCCCATTTTTGAAACCAAGGGTATCATTCCTCAGCATCAGTTTGGATTTCGACCTGAGCATTCCACTATCCAGCAGTGTCATCGCGTAATCGACTACATAGCGTGTTCGCTAGAGCGAAAGGAATACTGCCCAGGCGGGTTTCTTGACATTTCGCATGCCTTCGACCGTGTATGGCACCTTGGATTGCTTTGGAAGTTGCAGCGAGTCCTACCCTCGGGTTATTTCCACATCCTTAAATCTTATCTCTCAGACCGATATTTTCAGTTAGCTGAAAATATGGAGTACTCTGACATTTATCCAATTTCCGCCTAGGAAGTAAAAAAAAGAACAATAACAATAGAAATGGGTTCTATTAAACTAGCATAAGTAGTTGTAGATAACAATAAAAAAAAGAACTAGCATAAGTAGTTGTAGATAACAATAGGAACCCATTTGTCGAGCTTTGAGATAAAACCTAACCATTTCAAATGATCATGAATGGTCGTATTCGGAAAATTTCATCTTTCAGCGGTCTTACGAGTAGTTATTCGCCGGTTTGCATCAATTAATTCCTTTATTGTGTCTTCATTAGCTTCAACTGACCTTCCAGAACGTAGTACATCTTCGAGATCAAAATTGCCTGATCGAAATTTTGCAAACCAGTTTTGGTACTAGGCTCACTTAAAACATTTTCTCCACACACATCGGATAATTTTTTTCTTGCTTGAACAGCATTTTTATTTTTCTATAGCAAAAAAGTAAAATATGCCGAAAATGATGTTTTTCACTTTACATATTTAAAAGGGTATCAACCAAAAACTACTTTGCAGAATCAACCGAAATTTTTCCACAATTAAGCCTTTCTATGTCAGCTGTCAAAAAAATACAATTTATTCCTCTGTTGGGAAATAACGAAATTACTTTCCGGACCACCCAACATCTATTGTTTGTTTATACAGGGTGCTCTTTATGTTCCAGGTTGATTTTATTTGCCCGCTATTTTTGTTCGAATGATACTTGTCTATTGGCATTTAACAGTCATAGAGAGTGGTTAATAATAAATTATTATAAAATATCTAACACAAGCCAACGTACATCTGTTAAAAAATTCTTAAAAAAAGATTTCCTATTTTACCTGCATAAAATTCACTGATACAACAGCTACAGGCAAATGACCATGAACGGTGGCGAGACTGGAGTGCTCAAGTTGACGAAGCACACTTCGATTTGGCTAGCTTTGTTAATAAACAGAATAGCTGCTATTGGGGCACTAAAAACCCTCAACTGACACACCGAAGACCACTACATTCGCACCGGCGACATCATATATTTCTTTGAGGATGGTGGAGGCAATGCTGTAACAGTTACTGGTGACCTCTATCGGAACATGTCGGAAAACTTACTTCTACCCGAATTGGATAAATTAGGCATACAGAACGTGTGGTACCAACAGACGGTGCCACATCAAACACAACTCGTGCTGCGATGAAAATTTTGAGAGAAACTTTTCCCGGCCGAATATTATCAAAAAGTGGTGACCCCCTGATTTGGAAAAGGTGTACACTAATAAACCAACCACAACATTGATGCTTCACACCCACAATACAAAACGAAATTCCCGAAATAACACCAGAAGTCTGCGAAAATGTTATGAAAAATGTACGTAAAAGAGCTCATCTTTGCGCCACGACCAGAGGCAGGCATTTGATCAATATCATATTTTATATATAATGCTAAAGACCTAAAATTAATCAATAAAATTGTTTTTCATTCAAAAATTATTTTAAAAAAAAATGGCGACCTGTAACATAAAACACATCCTGTATGTAAGGTCCCTTAGACATAAACCAGCGGCTATTCTCATGGCACCATGACCGTATGACTATTTGTTGACATGTTAGTATATTTGATCAGGTTATAAAGTGAACTTGGAAATGAAATTTGTAATAGCCTTTTTGGAAACATTTTTAAAACCGAATAATTATTAGATCTAATTTTTGATTAATATTTCGACCAAATTGTTAATACGATTAAAGTGTATAAAAAATATAATTCTTAAAAAGGAAGGGCTGTAAATATTATTTTTCTTTGTATTTTATTCCTCAAAGGAAACAAAGTTATAAACAATTCTTAAAATATTCTTGAAGCTTTTAGAACTAATTTTTTGTTAAATATGTTTGTAAAAAAAAATATGAATATTTGCTTTTTTTTATAAAAGTGTGCTTTGGATAACTTTTCATTTAAAAGCGTCTATTATATAAATATTTTATCCTTGACCTTCGAAATCAAAGAAATTTTCTGAAAAACCTTAACTTTTTCTTTCATCAGAAATTAAATTAAGAAAAATTTCTTTAATTATAATACATATTATTTGTGAAATTATAAATACTTTCTTTTCTCATAAAAATTATATTTTAAAGTATAGCATAAAATGAAAATGTTCCCAAATAATCTGTCGCAAATAAGTACAAGGTTAGGCAGAAAAGTAATGAGACTGTTATTCCCTTCAAACTATTTCTATTGAATTGCTAAACATCGCCGGTGGAATTGTTGTCGTATGCAACTGAAATCGCCTTTAGCTTCTCTGTTTTAGGTATAGATCAGATCAATATGTTTTTTTTATTTTGGGGTACAAACCATTTCTTTAACTTGGGGTGAACTTCTTTCTAGATACAATTCAGGTCAACGTGTTTTTTTTTCTTAGGATATAAAAAAATCACACGCCCTCAGATTAGATGAAACCATAGTAATCCCTTTTTCTAACACAAGCAAAACTCATTCATACACGTAGAGACGGCTGTGTAACAGGGGCATTGTCATTGTATAGGTTCCCAGTGTCTGTAATATCCAATCTCATATGACGACTACATTTTCTGAGGCTTTTTAAGGACTTCCAAGTAAAATGTGAATAATCGTTCCGACCTAATAAGAGTTTCACTCGTTTCATATTTTTATTAATATATGAAAGATATACTATACTATAAAAAATCTCTATAAGCAAAAAATAAATATCGTCAACATAAACTTAACATTCAAATTTGAAAATATTTTCTAGTTCCAGAATATTGAAAATAATTATCTTTTTATAAGAATAACAAGAGGAAAATGGCAAATAGCTTTTGTTTTTTTTCTAAGAAATTCTAGTTAAAGAAATTTAATTTAATTAAAAATTTGAAATTTGTCAAAAATATATGCAAGTATTTAAGTTGAATTTGTTTTTGACATTTTCACAGCATGTTATATGTACTTATGTATATATTATGTTTTCGACATTAAATTGCGCAATTCTCGTATTTTCATATTCAGAAGTTGAGGTTTACGTAAAGTTTATCATTCGTCTAAGTTCAACATTCTACTTTTCGACAACATCATGCTGAGAAACTGTATGCACCAGCAACATAACTTTAGAAATTATTTATTAAAATCCTCCCAGGTTTTATCTATGATTTCGTATGCATTGACAAACTTATATTAAATTACAAAAAAAAAGTCCATTTATATTTTGAACACTTTACCTATAATGGAAATTTAATTATAAATAAAACGTTTTCATTTTTTAAAGTATCTAGTTTTTGTTGATGTTATTTTCAGCATTTTATATTCAATAACCACTAAATTATGTTCCATATTATATTGAAAAAAAAAGTTTTTATTTTAAATAGTAGTAAAAACTGTCTACTAAATTTTTTTTTTAATTACTACTCAAATAAGCTTATGGTTAGTAGAAAAGTATATACTGAATTGATTCGAATATAGCAAAATTCTGCCAGTCAAAAAATTATAAAAATTACCGGAATTTATTCTTGATCAAAAAGTTACCGGAATTTATTCAGAAAATTAAAAATACAAGTTTATTCACATAAATCTATATTGTCCCCTTCAAAGTAATCCCCATCTACTTTAAAACACTTATGCCAGCGCTTGATCCAATCATCGAAACATTTTCTATATTCGGTTTTCGGTATGTCCATCAGTGCTTCCTGCGATTTTTCCATTACTTCCTCTCGGCTGTTGAAACGCGTTCCCCGTAATGGTTTTTAAACTCGATTGAACAGAAAGAAGTCACAGGGAGCCAAATCAGGTGAATTCGGTGGTTGTTGGATGGTATTTGTTGCATTTTTTGTCAAAAAATTACGAATAATGATGGCACTGTGCGACGGTGCAAAATCCACGAGTTTTCTGCACACAGTTATGGTCTCTTTCGGCAAATTGCTTCACGCAAACGTCTCATAATGCCCAAAAATACTCTTTGTTTACTGTCCGGCCTTCTGGCAAAAATTCATAATGCACTACACCGTTTTGATCCATGAAAACCATGAGCATTGCCTTCTTTTTTGACTGAAAACGACGTGGTTTTTTTGGTCTCGGCTCATTTGGTGAACGCCATTCACTTGCCTGATATCTGGATTGTGTGTCGTACTCATAAACACACGTCTCGTCTCCACTAATAATCCTTTTGATGAATGTGGGATCGAATTCAGCCTCGCAAATCATGTCTTTTGCGACGTCAACACGGTCTCTTTTTTGCATGAAATTGAGGTCTTTTGGCACCAACTTTACTGCTACACGACGGAAACCCAAATCATTAACCAAAATGTCTTGGACGACTCCATAGGCAATGTTCAAGTCCTCCGCTATCTCTCTGATGGTTTATTTGCGGTTATTGACCAAAAACTTCTTTTACTTTATCAATGTTTTCGTCGGTTTTCGATGTCGATGGTCTGCCGCTATGTTCATCATCTTTGATTGACTCACGACCACTTTTGAACCACTCGTGGCACTGGTAAACGCCCTTCCGTGATCAAAGTTCTATACACTATACATGTCCTAGGCTAAAAAGGTCTTATTATTTGAAAGAAATTTTTTAACATTCTTGTATTTGGGAAAACATATGCAATTTTTTGTATAACAATATCCTGTGACTGTTCTTGCTAAGATAAACTCAGCATTATTCATTTTTTTTTTTAAATAAATTCGAAAAATTATATAACAAATACATTTTATAATAATATTTACTATTATTTCTATACAAAACCATCTTTATAATAATTGCAAAAATAATCAATTTTATTCAAAAGTGTACAACATTTTAGAAGAAGAAAAAAAACCTTTTGGATTTTATAAATAATCCTATTGGATAATTAAGATCAATGTTTGCCTATCGTTTTGATATCTATTCATTTTGTAAGTAAAAAGAGCTAATGTCACTATGAACATTAGTAAGGATTATGTTTATGTCAAAATAAATGTGCTCCAAAGTAGTTTCATTTAAAAATTTCCATTAAAATTCCTTACAGAAGTCAGAGTGACAAAGTACTGCTAAGCCATTTTGGTCTCCGCACTCTAATATTGCTACTGCAAATTGTCGTATTCTCGCAGAATATTTCAAAAAAAGAAGACCACGACCATCTAAGGTTGTCGATGACAGAGCGATGAATTGTAGTAAAAACCAGCATGTAGAAAATATCAAGTGTTAAGACTTCCAAGGAAAACCAATGATCCCCGAGTTCGTTAATCATTATTATCAGGCATTACATATCTTCAAGGTATATTAATCATGCCGTGTACATGGCAAATGATTTTCCGTGATTTTAATCTATTTTAGTATATTATGCATAATGCCAATTGTATTATCTTCTCTATCAGATTATTTCGATACAAGAACTTTATAGAATCGTAGACTGACATAGTATCAAAATCCATCATTAGTACAAACATTTTCAAATGTATTGACAGTAAAGACTTTGTTTCGAAACTAAAAGCTTTTAGACCTAAAGTACATAGAAATTACGAATATTTACTTGAAAGTAGATTTTGCACCAAGAATAATAATTCATAATAAAAATCATGGACCATAACAGCATCCAAAACTTTTCGGCAGTTCCGTACACCCTAATTGGTAGTAGAATTCGAACTAGAAAAAAGTTCCAGCCGAAATAAACGAAAATAACTAATAATATGAATGCCTATTTATTCGGTAATCAGTTTTTCAAAAAAATCTTCCATAAGATATCTTCATATTCGAACTACACCACCCCTACTTTTGAAGGGCTAAAGTCGAAACGGAATCAAAACTTGAACGAGTCAGTTTACCCGAACTAAGTAACAATGGCGCGGCGGTGAGTGAATTATGGTCTTTGTGTAATCTACTTTGTAACGATTGGATGTGCAGCCACTTTGTGTGGGAGAACCTGTTGAAGTCGAAACGGAAAAGGATTTTCATCGCTAACCGAATTCACAAGTGTAACAAAGTAAAATTTATCGTGGCGCGAATAACAGGCTCCCTCCGGTTTGCTTGGAAAATTCACACTTCCGGTTTCGTGCCGGCTGGCTGTATGCGAATACATGATTGATGGCCTAGCCGCAGTCATTTTTTGCATACCGAAACTTTCATCTACCTGTCAGAAGATATTTCCTCAACCGTATGAATTTAACCCAAATTTGTGAAAAGAATTTCCAACAAAAAGATATGTAGTTGCCACAAAATTTTTATCATATTAACATCAATTCTCAGCTACATACTCAAGACGTAAATATAGTTTTTGACAATTTCCATTCACAACACCTAATTGACCCATTCACTTTGGTTTAATAGGGCCTAGAAAAAATTTTCCTCCATTAAAATTTCTCCAATTATTTCTCTGATCACATTAACATCTCGTATAGATAATCAAAAATTGCTTGTTCTATTCTCTACACTAGGAAATAATCTAATTTTGTATTATCATTTACTACTACTGATTTTATGTATTTTCCTCTGATACTATATGGTATATAAAAAGATAAACCTTTAAGATGTACGGAATGCCGAAGGTACATATTATTTTGTACAAATCGAAATCTTGGATGAATGTGTGCAAATAGATATGCTTAGTTAGATATATCTTTCGATGATTTATGAAAAAAAAATATGTCCGATGTGTATGTTCGTACGTATCGTTCATGAGGTTCTGAATGTCACATTCGAGTGCGTAGAGGATTCGTTCGGATAAACAGATACGAATCCATAAGCATTGAATCCTTAAACAAATACTCATCTGGATTATAGAAACTATACTTACAACATCATCTTTTACATCTTCCTGATAGTATTTATGTCTAAGATCGTCTATCATTTGGGGTTATTATTAATACAAGTGTCACTGCTTTTGTCGATTAGTAGTAAGTAGTTCACTTTTCTTCGATTAATATCATTTTTTGCCAAACGAATTAATTTAGGATGGATTACGTATGTTACGAGTAGAGTCACCGATTTGTTTTAGTTTTTGTTCTGTATATGAATGGCTATGATGACTTTTATGAAAACTTTGTAATTATCAAAATGTGACTAAAGCCACATTCTCTAAAAATAATATTAATAAATGACCTTGATCGAAATATATGGTTAACAAAATTAAGACAATCTAAGAAATCACTAAGTTTAATATAATATTTCATAGCCAAACTGTACGCTGAGATATATTTTAATTTATTTAATTAAAATTAATTGAAAAAAAAATTAAACATTAAATATTAAAGTAATTTCTTTGACTTTATTTTAATGAAAGATATTAAATTTAAAAAATAATTACGTAATTCAATTACAAATTCCCAAAGTCTGGAGATAAGATATAGATTCAATTTTGGATTACAATGATTTCATTATCAAATCATCTCACATAAATTATAATTTATTCTATATACTTTAAGATTTTATATTTAATGAAAATTCTTAAAGTATATTATTTAAGAAGTTATAAAATTCATTTTGATATAAGAAATAAATAAATATACATTATTAAGTACCATTTTCGACAAACAATAAATAAATCCTTTGAAAATTATATGTGTACACGTATCTTTTAAGTTGAGTTATTATCGATAAACGATATTCTCATAAATTTTGTTTAATCTTTGAGATAAAAATATTTTCTTGCAACGTTCTTTAATGAACTTTTAAATTGTTAGAAGAATTTTTTTTCAAAATCTATTGAAGAAAATATTTGAATAATTGAAAAGAATATGCTTTTATTAAATATTTCATATATTTTTGATGTTGAATTAATTGAATAGCTTATTATTATGAAAGGGAATCTTTTTTTAGAATTCTAAAAGGCATATCTTAAATTTCGCAGACTTAAGATGAGGATAAGTCAACGGACTTAAAAATGAAAGCCTGTTGTTGAAACAGTTTTTTTATTCTTCTTATTATTGCAAGCCTAGCTATAAATTATTAAATAATTTTATTTTTATAAAGAATAATATCTAATAATGTTAAGCCAATAAAGTCTATTACTATAAATTCAATCCTTTTTATCTATTCGTAATTTTTACTCTAAATACAGCATAAAATTTTAAGAATATATGATTATCTATTTTTAGATTTAAAATGTAAAAGCTTGTCATTTCATTAATGTTAAATTGATATGCCCTTTAAAATAAAAATTATTTATAATAAAACTTGTAATTTGTAATACTAATAAGAAAATTTCCTGAAAAACTCAAATTACGTGCTGATTTTTGAATAAATTTTCAACATCGATGAGACTCATCACTAGCTCGGTGAGAAAGTTAATAAGCAAAATTGCCATACGAGCTCTGTTCAAAAAGTATCGCGAATTTTTTTATGGCGTTATATTGGTACTTATGTCTATCACTTATGCCGATAAGTTCGGCCATTTTGAATTATCAGTCAATTTTTGACAGCTGTTTTGCTTGCACGTGTTTAGGCTCGTCTTCGATTTTTGCCCATTCCAAAAACTGGATCAAAGAATCTGTTTCGGGAACAAGAAAAAGTCACAGGGAGACAAATCTAGGGAATACGGTGGCTGCAGCATTGTTAGTGCATTGTTTTTGGCCAAAAATTCGTGCACAAGCAACGATGCGTGAGCAGAGGCGTTATCATGATGCAAAAGTTAATTTTTGTTGTTCAACAAATCCGGGCATTTCTGGTTGATTTCTTCTCGCATAACTTGTGGGTAATATTCTTTATTGACCGTTCTACCCTGTGGCAAGAACTCATGATACACCACGCCCCTGCAATTGAAGAAAACTGTAAGCAAAACCTTCACATTCGACCGAACTTGGCGCGCTGTTATGCGATGCTGTTTTTGGTCGAAAATGGGCAAAAATCGAAGACGAGCCAAAACACGTGCAAGCAAAGTAGCTGTTAAAAATTAACTGATAACTCAAAATGGCCGAACTTATGGGAGACATGAGTACAAACATAACGCCACAAAAAATCGAAAATCGAATATACGTAACCCGCAGAAATTCAAAATTCGCGACACTATTTGAACATACCTCGTATATAAAGCTCCGATAGTTATGCTCTGGAGTATATGTGGTTTTACCAAGTAAATTTAACTTTATTCAGTAAAAACTGCTCACAACATGTAATTTCGAAATTTGGTCGATTTTTTTTTTTTGTAAAATTTCATCACAGTTTATACGAGTATTTATGTAGATAATTCTCAAACTCTGGAGTTAGAAAATATTTAAATACCAATATCCATTAAGTAATGGCAGACTAGCAAGCAGATATATGTTAAAAAGCCATCAAAAATCACCTCGAAAGGATCAAGTTCTGCAATAAATTTTATTATATTTAGTGCTCTATGGTAAGTATTAGCATTATAATTAAATAAAATTTCACTTTTAAGTATTGTTATTATTATCAAAAGCGCAAATTGGTTAGTCGTTTTTTTGCATAAAAATTCATACTGAAAAGATTGTTGAAATTCATAAAATACCCATAAAAAAACAACTGACAATAAATACATTATTATGCAAATAATAATAAAATACAAATGATATTATTAAAATCAATAAGACCATATTTTGATCATTAAGCAAAAATTTGACATGATAAAATATAAAAGGTAATATAATGTATAACTTAATTTTCATTTAGGAAAAATTATATGTTTCGCTCAATTGAATTGAATCAAATGAAAGGACGAAATAAAATATGAACACGTTGGTAGCACTTTTTTCGTTAGTTAAATGTGCGGATCCCATCCTGAATGTGGCTAAAAGAGCCTTCAAGTGATAAATATTTGCTCCCGTATAAATGTACGTCTTCACTTGAACTCTTATCGTATTATATTAATTGTGCATACAAACATATACATTCTCGTGTAGAAAATAATAAGAAAATCCGTTTAGTAGTGACTCAAAGATAAATACACAGAGTCGACATTTCTTTAACTGAGGGTCAGCAAAAGGCAATTAATTCAGAAAATTTGCTAGTTCGTGTATCGTATATTTGTGCTAACACAGCACTACAAACAGTATTTAGGAATTATATTTCCAACAAAATTGCTATATATATTCGCTACTAAATGTGCGAAAGTATTACTCGACGTTATTGAAGCTTAATAAAAGATTGAATCACAAAATGATAACCCACCCACACCTTAAAAAAAAACAATACTAAATTCCACCCAATGTCGAAATTGCGTACATTTAACACAATATCAGGTATTGTACTAAAACATACTCGCATAGCCCCCCCCTCTCCCCTCTCTACTCCATGCATTCTAATATAACCTTTGAATGGTTTTATTCCATTCATTCTGTATACAATATAGTAAACATTTTCGCATACTAAAAGTGTTTCATATCAAATGAAAAGAAAATGTTTATACTCTAACGTATATATAGACCCTCTTTTATTTGTCATGTACGAGGATTAAAACTTCTATATAAAGATATTATTATATAAGAAATTTTAGCAGCACCTATTACCATATAAAATAAGTTTGTTTTAAGAATAGTGCAGGTAAATGCATTCAATTTATTTTTATTATCTTAATAGGTGTACGTTTATATATATTTGTTATTAGTACGCACAAAGTACAATAGTATATCTAATGGAAAATATATTAACTATTTTTTTCCTTCACAGAATACTGACTTAAGAATATTACGAAAAATAATATTTCTACCTGAAAACCATCTAATTGTACTATAAAAATTATTTCAAACGTCATTTGTAGTAACATTTGCACTGAAATGTAAATTCTTAGCGTCACGAAAACATATTTTACGACAACTAAAAGGCACCGTGGCTATGTCACTAGCGAGATTCGAGCTAAATATTTCTAGAACCTTTAGATTATGGTACGAAAAAATTAGATTAAATATTCATTTCTCCTACTCTAATTTTTATGAATTTTTACCATAAAAAATCAGAGATAATTTGTTGGTTCTAACTGTTTATGATCTATTGGTATAAATAATAAAAATTATTACAATATATTTTTTTTTAAATTGGAATGTATTTGATATTAAGTTGTTTTCTGTCAGTTTCTATATAAAAATGGAAATTTTCAAATACGTTTGATAATTAAAAAATCATATTTTTTTTAAATTTAAATACTTATGTTGGGTATACTAGAAAAATAATGCGACTGAAATTATTTAGAGTTTTAGCACGTCACTTCCTCATAGATTTGCAGTACAAGTTCAACCGTGTCCTACATGATCCCTTAGGGCGTGATACGTAAAGTTGTCTTCTTGTAATGCATTACGAAAAGTAGTACATTTTATAATGTTTTATTTAACGTGACCTAATTGCCTTTCAACGTAAAACCACGAATCGCCTACGACTCTAGGGATTGAGTTATGCTCAATCAACGCACCACCATTAGTGGCAGTTAACAGTTAGTAATCAGTTACAAGCAGACTACTCCATCTGCAGGTGGCGAGAATTACCTAAACCTCTACTGTCATTAGCAGTGACAGCGTCCGATATAATTTGCAAGTTATTGCCAGTTATCTCCCACATGTGATGCTGCCTAAGCACCTCACCAATGTCGGGCAGAGTGTGTTCCAACACCATGGCGCACTCCGACTGCTGTAGTATCAATTTTTGTTTTAAGAGTACTTCCACTTGTACTCCGCCCATTGAGCTATGATCAGAAATCTTGTAAATCCCTAGGCACCGCTTGGCCAGCTCAGGTACGCGGGTTCGCCAAGACCCGAAAGTACAACCGGAATCGACATTGGTCTTCCACCCGGTTGTAGCCACCCTGCGTGTCATTCATATACTCATTCACGCACCATTCTCGCTCTCCTCTCAAAAAGTACCACCGCCAATCTATTGAGGCATTTATACCTCTCTCTCACATCCAACGCGCCACTCCTGTCCCCGTACAGGCCACATTCAATGGGTGCTTGACACTCTCCTCCGCCGTCCCACAAGGGCATCTAGCCCCCGCAGCTAGACCATCCTGTGTAGGAACCCATTTATTCTGCGGTATCCCGTGAGTAAGTACCCAAGGTACAGACCAAATTCAAATTCATACGCAGATGCAAAGCACACATCCGAAATGAACATGTGCGTCCATCTGCCATTCACACTTTCATCCCATCGACGTTGCCAAATTTCATATATTCTATTCAGGATCAGTACACGCCGCTGGCGTGGACTAAGATCCTGAACCTCTTCATTCATAACCGAGCAACCACCAAGCGGTAGTGGATGCTTCCACGCAGCACCTCCAGGTCCCATGGAATTTCTCCCATGAGAACCTGCATCGCCTCGGTTGAAACGGTTCTACATACATTCAAACATTCATACAAAGTCAGACGCTGGACTGATTGGAGCAATACATCGATCCTCAACTTTCCGAATTTCAATTCGGATTCAGGAAGGGGAGATAGACTCGTCACGAACATCGCAAAGGAAGCCATCTCAGGAAAGAGATGGAAAGGCGGTTCTAAAAAGTATATGGGGGTGTCCTACTACATACGGAGGATGGTCAGATCATACTTCAGTGATCGACTACCGCACTACGAGACCGAGGATGGACCAGCGGAGTATGGGGTCACGGTAGGGGTACCTCAGGGCTCTGTCCTGAAGCCACTCTTGTGGAACGTCATGTACGACGGCCTACTCCATCTGCAATTACCGACGAACACAACACTCGTGACTTTCGCGGACGATGTAGCGGTTGTCCTTGTAGCCAAACACCTGGAGGAATTGGAAGCTGCATACTCCACCACCATCCGGAGCATAAGACAGTGGATGACATCGGCAGACCTGAACATAAGACCGAGGCACTCCTTGTGAGTAGCC
Source organism: Atherix ibis (assembly GCA_958298945.1). Lineage (NCBI taxonomy): Eukaryota > Metazoa > Arthropoda > Insecta > Diptera > Athericidae > Atherix > Atherix ibis. The sequence goes on from OY282606.1 coordinate 32,744,160, forward strand.
GGAAGAAAATGGAGACCATGACCATAAAAGTAGGCGATCACGACATCCGGTCGCTACTCTACATCCGGTATCTAGGAGTGGTCTTGGATGCCAGACTCAACTACAAGGAGCACATCTTCAGCGTTAGCAGGAAGGCATCAGCAGTACAGGGCGCACTTTCGCGGAGAATGCCCAATATCGGAGGCCCCAGGCAAATCCGAAGGCGACTACTGGCAACCTTGGTTACATCCGTCTTGCTATATGAAGCACAAGTGTGGGCGAAATCGCTAGAGCTAACAACATACCGCAAGACAATATCATCAGTCCAGCGGCTCTCAGCGATCAGAGTGGCGTCAGCATACCGAACGGTATAACACGATGCCATCAATCAACACCCTGGCAGGAGAGCGGGAACGGCAACATCGTAGGAAGAAGGAAGAGCGGCGAAAGGTCCTCTGTTAAGAGGAGAGACCTGAGAGTCTTCGCCTCTGGCAAGAGAGATGGGACAAATCGACGAAGGGTCGGTGGACTCATCGGCTGATCCCAGATGTTACCAAATGGGTCACTCGCCTGCACGGGGAAGTCGGGTATTACATCACCCAATACTTGCACAGATTCAAGAGAACTGACTCCCCAAACTGTCATCATTGCCGCGATGTGATCGAAGACGCAGAACACGTGTTCTTCCAGTGCCCCCTCTGCGAGGAGACACGGGTAGAACTGGAGAAAAATCTGGACCGTTCCATCAGTCCAGAAAACATAGTGGAGTGCATGCTGAAGAGCCAGTCGGCTTGGAACAGAATTGCAGAGTACGTGGAATCCATTATCAATGATTTCCACACAACGTACGAAGAATAGGCCGCGAGGCGTCATAACATCGGGACAGCAGTAGCATCAAATAAGAACGCTCCGGCAAAGTAGTATTTACAAAGAGTACCGCCGGGGAACCATCGTTCCGGGAGCAAGGTTAGAGGTGCAGGTTAGGTTTTAGCGACGTAAAAATCCCGCATAACTCGTCTGGCAGGAAAAATTTCCAGGCGAGTACCGTTCGAAGGTTTCCCCCAGTACCTCATTAATCTAAACATTAAAAAAAAAAGACGCTGGACTGAATTTGTGCCTACCCTTGCATACTGGTGGCCCATAATGTCAGCCCATACACACGACGCATACATTGCACATGGAGGAAAAGAGTACAGAAAAATTTGTAGCAACGATGTGCCATCAAATTTTTAATTAATCTTAGCGAAGCCACGAGTTTGACCAACAAAACACTGCAACGAGCCTACGAAAAACATTTCTTATTGAAGTTGAAGTGCAACTTTCGGAAGACTCATAAATAGTGTTTTTTATGTGAGGATATTGTAGACACTAGGATGATCCACCTATCATACGGCCATTTCTGTCATAAAAATAGATTCCTTCGTTTTTTCATTCCCTTTATTCACCTGATCCAAGACAATGTGACCTTTTTTTGTCAAAAGGACGCCATATTGGTACTACCATACCAAGGAAAATTCCAATTCAATACTTCTAGCACCGCTAAGAAGAGTGAAAAAATTGGTTTCGCCAATGTATACCTGCCCAAAGGAACTATTTTAAAGCGGATATTATGTAAAATAATTAAAATAAAGTAAAATTGTTGCAACAAAAAAAAAATTGGTCTCATTATTTTTCTGTCCCGCCTCATAGTCTAGCATAAAAAAATATTTATTCTTTAACGTAATTACTAGATTTTTTTTTTCCCTCTATACTACACGAAGTAAATAATTTGTTTCCAAAAAAGTATACATAAATTATGTAAAGAAATTCACTACGAAAGATAGTTGGACATCTTAAATGGAATGTGGTAAATTATTAAACTATTTAATATAAAATACCAGTATATCTATTTATTAATAGATAAAAGTCAAACCTTTTTCTTTCATAAAATACGACTATAAGAAAAAGCAAAACTTCTTCTAACAAAGAATGTCTTTTGGATATCTTAGAAAAAAAAAGAAAAAGAACAAAAAAAAAACTAAATTGGAATTGTAGGAGAAAAAATCTGTATAATTTGTAATCGTTTAGTGGGCACATATGTGAACATAATCCACCTAAATATCCAATTAGACCAAGTTTTCCTAGCTTAGCCCCAAAATGACCATACCAGTTATTCGTTAACGAAATGGAAATAAATGACAATTTGGTATGGTGAGCCAATAAAACTCAAAATTGTTCGGTGTTCTCTCTAATGTTTTGTATTAAAAATCAGGAGATTCAAAGACCATAAGTTGTTCGAATATAGGCACTTGAGCAAATTTCAATATATGACCAGGGAGTGTGTGCACCTGTACACACTAGCACTTTGCGATACAATTTCTAAAAACACTATGGCCCCCCAGTATCGTTGTTGTTGAAATAGAAACACAAGAACTTCCTCAATCTGTTGGTTTGTATTTATTGCCGTAAGTATGTACATATATTGTCTATAATGCCTTCTGTAGAGGAATTTTCCGGTTAGGTAGCCCCATCAAAGAATTACTGTATATACTCGTACATTTGTTGTATTTCTTCTATACTTTCGGCTGTGTAGAAAAATGGCAGGTATGTACTTGTACATTCTATATTAGGTGAAATCCATATGGAAAATAAATCGATTATCTTGGCCCCAGTCTCAATAAATAAATGAATGTTTGTTTGCCGGCAGAATCTATGATGCTATATGGTCACAGCAATCGCAGAGTTTTAGGACAGAACCATTGGGAGAGCTACAACAAGTAATATCAGCCAGTACTCATAGATGGAGTGGCATTGGGTAGTAGATTGAAAGCGATTTGGGAATATATCGATTCAAAGTCATTAGATTTCGATGTCTACATATATATGAGACTGAATATCTCTGAAAATCTGAACTTCAACACATAAATATTTTGTATATATCGTACTTGTACGTTGGTATGTAGGAGCATTGCCGATGATCCGTTAGTAAATATATTCGGGCATAAAGGTATGGTTGGTCATTAGCTTTATACTTTGCCATAAATTATTATAACTGCAATCCAAATAAAATGGCGATTCATCTTACTAGCTGACACTGCGTTTAATTTTCCCTCAAGGAATTTTCTCGTTTCCTTGTTGCTTTTGCAAAAGAGGATTATTGGTGCCCATGAATTTTCGAATCACTCTATAAGCGAAGGCGATGAGCCCATAGAATTTTCCTTTTTAACTGTATTTAATGTTCAAATATACTCGTACATATATTTGTTTTTTTTTTTTTTTTTTTGGAAAATTCTATTTTTTTATGTTGGCATGTGAATATTATTTATGAGCATCGTTCTATTTTTTCGATTCAATTTTAAGATATGTACACTCTATTTCGACTATTATTTTTTTTTTCTTTTCATTTTTTATTTATCTATTTTATCTACCTGAGGGTAAATATGTGTTTTTGATTTGTTTCATAGCATAATATTTCTCCCCAAATGAATATGCTATATCTTTATTTTTATTTCAATGGTCAATTTATCGATAGTAAAAAAAAAAAAACCTATAAAAACGAATAACGAGAATTGCGGTGAATTTTTCATAGTGCATTCACTCACTGTTTTGGTATAGTATCTTAGATGTTTTTGCCGTTCTATCAAGGCAAATAAATCTATATAAAAAAAAAGAAAAAAAATCTATAGAAAGGAAAAAAATTGACAGGAAATAAAAATTGCAATAGAACCTCTGAGCTGTTGTCTTAAAAGGTTATTCAAAGTGGACCAATGACCCGTTAAGTTCAAGCTTTCTTTTGCTGTATCGCTTAAACTTCCGCTCCTGCGGCTAATGTCGTTCACTAAATTGAATTACGTCTGAATAGAAAATCTTTATTATCAATGAATTTCAACCGTGTAGAAAATTTTCCAATATTTCTTTTATTCAACGACATTTATATGTATTTATTGACCAAAAGAATACTTGCACTGTTCACATCAAAAGCTCTGCAATTTTTGAAATGTCAGGATTCTTTGAAAACATAAACATTTCTGCACAGCATTATGACATTATTTTTTTATTCTTTTACATTCAGTGAGATTTTTTTCTTTAAAAATTTTATATTAAAAAAAAATTACGATTTAATATAATAATATAAAGGATATTTTAAGTTTAAATGAACTGAAAATATTATTGTAGTTTACGTGTATGTCAATATTTTTTTAAATATAATAAAACAATCTATCTACACGAGCAAAAACGTTTTAATAAATATTCAACCAAAATAAAATTTATTTACTTATATATTTAGACTTGTTATTTGAATATAATATGTCGAATATTGTTTTTTAAATGTTTTTAAATTTGATATCATATTTTTTTGAAAATCGCACAATTTTGGGGGTATCAACTCGCACGATCGGCGTCAAATCGCACGATCTTGGGAGCCAATTAACATCACCAAATCTCATAATTTCTGATTTTGGCAATCATTGGCACAATACAACTAAAATTTATAATGTTATATAGTCTTTATTAATTAAAATATAGTTCAGATAATAATATTTCAGAGTACACAGAATTGTCGTTAATTGTTAATTTTTTTTTTTTTTATAAGATGAGCTTATGATATTTTGAAATGAAAATTGTGGATTTAAAATGCCCTATTTTGAACAACAAAATTAGTATATAATTTTCAAATAAAAATATATAAACATGTCTAATTATATAAAAAGTTTATAATGAAAATATATTTTATAGCGTTAAACCACCTACTTATACAAAAAGAATTTATCATTTCATTTTATTATTAAAACTTCCTTTGATAAAATGAATTATAATTTAAATACTCTATACTTACCTTATAATATGACTACGTTTATGAACTTTTATTTCTTTAATAGGTGATAAAAATGATACATGTCCTAAAGCTTAGTTATCTGTATTAAATTAGTTTAAAAAAAAGAAAACAGACAATAATAATTTCTACGCAGACAAGATTTTTCTATATAACAATTTCTATCTATAATTTTGACATCGAAAAGCTATGGTAAATTTCAAATAAATATAAAACTGAGAAAACGTGACATAGTTCAGCATAGAAATAAGTCAATTTATTCAAAAACAATAAAAACAAGCGAGAATGGAGGAAAAATCTCTTTACGAATGTCATAAAATAAAAATCTACAACCATACTCGATATTCACTTAAAAAATAAAGATAAGAAAAATACCAAAAAAAATAACCTCCATATTTTAAATCAAAGTTTATTGATCAACCATAAACTTAACAGTTTGTTCCAAAAGCATTAACATATCAATAAAAAAGAGATTTATATGAATCTGAAGCTTATCAAATGCCAAAAATTCAGCAGTACTTGTAAACAGTCACACCATAAATATCAAAAAATAAATCTATACAAGTAAATTCTAAATATCTTTGAAAAGACAACAACCAATATTTTGGCTCCAAAAGAAATTCTATATTAAAAATTTTATTTGTTGTAATCGCATTTATTGGAAAACTTTACAAACTTATCCCGATAAAAACTATATATCTTTTATAATAAAAAAAAAAATATTTAGATCATTTGTTATCATGTATCTGTCATAAAGAATAACTATCAAAATTATTGTTAAATGTAAATCTACTTTGAAAAAGATTTGTGGAAAAGTTAATAAAGGGAACTACGTGTACGCATACATCTGAAGTATCATTTTTGTTTAGATTAGTAATTTGAACTATTTGCTGTAAAACTTAAAAGTACATCTGAAAATAATGAACATTTTCGCAATATTATGCTGTATTAATGCAGGAAAGACAAAAACTTGCGAACTAATTTATGCTGTACGAGGTCTGTTCAAAAAGTATTTTTTTTTTCAAAAATTATTTATGTTTTTTCAAAAATTATTTAATTATTCATGAATATCTATTTTGTCCCCTTCAAAGTAATCCCCACTAGATATTATACACTTGTGCCAACGTGTTTTCCAATCCTCGAAGTACTTTTTGTGATCTTGTTCAGCTCCTCCTACGATGCCGTCTTTATCTCCTCAATCGTAGCGTGGTGTCGTCCTTTCATGGGGCTTTTCAGTTTCGGGAACAAGAAAAAGTCATAGGGGGCCAGATCTGGGGTAAACGGTGGCTGCGGCATTATTAGTTTATTGTTTTTGGCCAAAAATTCGCGCACAAGCAACGATGCGTGAGCAGGGGCGTTATTATGGTGCAAAAGCCAATTTTTGTTCTTCCACAAATCCGGGCGTTTCTTGAGGATTACTTCACGCAACTTGCGCATAACTTGCAGGTAATATTTCTTATTGACCGTTCTTACCTGTGGCAAGAACTCATGATGTACCACGCCTCTACAATCGAAGAAAACTGTAAGCAACACCTTCACATTCGACCGAACTTGGCGTGCTTTTTTCGGTCTTAGCTCGTGCGGCAGCTTCCATTGGGATGATTGAGCTTTAGTTTCCATGTCATAACCATAAACCCATAATTCGTCACCAATTATGACCCTCTGGAGGAAATTTGGGTTATCGCGGACAGAGTCCAACAGTTCCTTCCCAATGTTAATGCGATGCTGTTTTTGGTTGAAATTGAGCAAAAATCGAAGACGAGCCAAAACACGTGCAATCAAAGCAGCTGTCAAAAATTAACTGAACATTCAAAATGGCCGAACTTGTTGGCATAAGTGAGAGACATGAGTGCCAACATAACGCCACAAAAAATCGAAAATCGAATATACGTAACGCGCGGAAATTCAAAATTCGCAATACTTTTTGAACAGACCTCGTATATTGGGATGATGCAGTTGATGATTTAACATGAAGAAAGCTTTTTAACAGCAATACCTACTACCACGGTTTTTAAATATTTATAAAGTCTTGAACTGATATAAAAGCTCGGTTGCCGGATTTTAGATCAGTTGGGCAATAAAAATATAGCAAATTGGGTGCTAAAATAACAATTAGCCGGCATAAATAGTTATCACACCCAGCTTTGATCCTACAAAAGTAATGCTATCGATTTAGTGAGTCTAGAAGGGATTCCTGTATTATAAATTCATGCCATAAAATCAAACTATTGATTCCACTATGTTTTGCTTCTTAAGGCCGAGACTAGGCAGAGGCCGAGATCAATTCACCAAATGGGTATTTATTTAATCATTAGAAACTCTAGTATATTGGACCGCCATATTATCTAGATCTTGCACCTTCAGATTACCATCTACTTAAGATGATCAACCCCCTTATATGGAGCTACGGCCAATCTCCCTAACTGGAGTAAACTTACCAGACTAAGAGTCCTGAAAAATGCACTGATATAACTTTTCTGCAAATAAATACAAATACTTCGAAAGGAATACAATTTTAAAACTGTTAGCAAAAAGATGGAAGAGAACTGTCAAAAACAATATATAATGAATAATCTTAAAAATAATAAAAACTTATGTTATACATTTAGATTTTATAGAATCTTTAATTTTTAATTATACATAAATAACAACAAAAAATGAAAAATAATTTTGCAAATGTCAAAAAAGTTATTCAGCTCTGGTTTCTGTTATAAATCAAATCAAATAAAAATTAGATTTTCCAATGAGAATTGCATGTTCAAATAAAATTACGAATAACGAATGGAACAGTATAAATACAAGGAACTTTTGACTTTTCGTACATGTTGAATTAGTAAAATACAAGCTTGTTGATTTTGAAAACTTTTTATACCATATATTAAAAAAATTTAAAAGCTTAATTTTCTTTATTTGTAATAAAAAGAAAAATAGAAAACTCATGAAAAACTCTTGCAAAATATCATCACATATCCATTTGTGTATGTTTTTTTACGTACAGAAATCTAATAACTCAACATTTTAAATTTACTAACCATACTCGTACCATTTAATTATAAATTAAATCTTCTAAAGAATATATAAAAATGTTGAATAGAGTTTTCTACGAAAACTATTTATTACCAAATGAAAAATCTGTCAATAACATATAAATAAAAACCATTTTGATGAATATTTTCTCATCTTAAATACCATTTTAAAAATAAACTTTTAAATATATTTCTTAGCATGAACAAATGTGCGTATTTTCTTTTTCGAAATTTTCTGCATTTAATATATAGAAATATATTTCTTAAAGATAAAAAATTTAGAAAAAAAAATATTTATTATAATATAAGTAATGATTAATTTTTAATATAACTACGAGTATATGCTTAATATAATTCGAAATGAAACATGAAAAATTTCGAAAACAATTTTCATCTTATCTTTATTGGTAAATGGGTCTAATTTATATTTTTGCACAAAATCATTCTTAAATATTTGATTTCGATAAATTTTTATCAAAACTTAGATGTAATCGAATATTTTGTGTATACACTTACAAATATATTGTAGTACATGTGAATACACAAGTCGAAAACAGATTTTCAATAATAAAAACTTAATCAACATTAGCTGGAAATTGAAGTAAGAGAAAGAAAAATAAATTTTTAATGAAAACTGACCACATTTAATCACAAGATTTTACCTTCATCTATAAATGAAAGCTTCTTTGACTGATTGAGTCTACATCTCTGGAGAAATTAAACTGAACGTATACTTGGAAAAACATAGACGGCGTTCAAATAATATCATCGTTTAGAATCACAAAAAAATAAATATATTTCATTTGAACACTCTAAAAAATAAATTAATTTTTTTTCTACCTGTAAACATAATTAAAGGTAATTTAATTTTAAATTGTCATTTTTTGCATACAGTATGCCATTCTAAATACATTAGAAATTTATATATTTTAGTACAGTTGTAATATAATGGCTGATATTTTCTATAAAAAAAAATATTTATAATAATATCTGAGTTTTAGATTAAATCAATTAATCTTTATATTGCAAAATAAATCAATATTTTTTTATAATTTTACACAAATACATATAGTATAATCAGTTTTGCTTCTAGCTATAAAGCTAATTAGGTTTTGACATTGCATATTAGATTAATCAAAATAAAACCCACAATATCCAAAATAAATTATCTGAAATTCAATTTATCTTATTTACAGAAAAACTCTAAATTTTATTATAGTTTAAAGAAAAAAAAATTTATAAATTTCAAAACTTTTTCGCTAACTATTTTTAGACAATACCTATTTAGAAGGCATGTACAAATTGGCATTTTCAAGTTAATGAAGCTTACAAATTCTCGGGTATTTCTCCAATATTCGCTGGTGTTCCACAGGGAAGTAAACTTAGCTTCATACTCTACAATATTTATATATCCGATATTCTAATGTGTCTGAACACCTTATTTTCTACCTATGTAGATAATATGGCCCACCTTGCAAAAAAAAATCCCCAACATGCTTCCGAAATCCCCGTAAACGCAAACTTTAATCCTCTAAAACTGGGTTTTCAAGTGGATAATAAATGTCAGTATCCTACTAAAACCAATATGGACTTACGAACTAGAATTCTTGAGTTCTACACTTGCCTATCCTTTTAAATAATAATTAAATCCTCATAACTTTTACTCTTCACCGTATTTAAGCAAATGTTTGGCATGAAAGACATATACAAAACTTTAAATACTCTATAGAATTAATACCCTACTAAAACCAATATGGACTTACGAACTAAAATTCTGGAGTTCTACGCCTGTCAATCATTTCAAATAATAATTAAGTCCCATAACTTTTACTCTTCACCGTAATTAAGCAAATGTTTGGCATGGAAGACATATACAAAACTAAAGATGATCTATAAAGTTAGTACCCTACTAAAACCAATATGGACTTACGAACTAGAATTCTTGAGTTCTACGCTTGCCAATCCTTTTAAATAATAATTAAATCCTTATAACTTTTACTCTTCACCGTATTTAAGCAAATGTTTGGCATGGAAGATATATACAAAACTTAAAATACTCTATAGAGTTAGTACCCTACTAAAACCAATATGGACTTACGAACTAGAATTCTTGAGTTCTACACTTGCCAATCCTTTTAAATAATAATTAAATCCTCATAACTTTTACTCTTCACCGTATTTAAGCAAATGTTTGGCATGAAAGACATATACAAAACTTTAAATACTCTATAGAATTAATACCCTACTAAAACCAATATGGACTTACGAACTAAAATTCTGGAGTTCTACGCCTGTCAATCCTTTTAAATAATAATTAAGTCCCCATAACTTTTACTCTTCACCGTATTTAAGCAAATGTTTGGCATGGAAGACATATACAAAACTTAAAATACTCTATAGAGTTAGTACCCTACTAAAACCAATATAGACTTACGAAGTAGAATTCTTGAGTTTTACGCCTGTCAATCCTTTTAAATAATAATTAAGTCCCCATAACTTTTACTCTTCACCGTATGTAAGCAAATGTCTGGCATGGAAGACATATACAAAACTTAAGATGATCTATAAAGTTAGTACCCTACTAAAACCAATATGGACTTACGAACTAGAATTCTGGAGTTCTACGCCTGCCAATCCTTTTAAACAAACATACTTCCTAAAATTATCTATATTCGCAATAGTGTTATTCACCTTGATCTAAACGTCTTATTATAGTTGTGTCTCGTTATGAAAAGTTTTATTCTCGTCTTCCCAATCATACCAATCCCCATGTTTATAATCTGTCCTCCATTCCCTATCCTATTTGTTAAAATATTAAATTAACTTATTTTTACTAACGCATACTCCCCATAACCCTCCACATTACTAACTACTTTTATTTAAAGCTACTTTAAATAGCAATAAAACTTTGCAAAAATTTTACAAAAAAAAAAAACTCCAAATCCTAATAATGAACTTTTAAAATATTTAATTTTTTATCTAAAATAAAATATATTTAAAAAAATTGATAAAAAAATTTCATTTTTAAAGAATTCTTTAATTTGGAAAATTTTCAATTTAACGAACATGTCATATACGATTTGTTGCGCAAATTTCTGAAAATAATACTTAGAAATCTGCGAAATACTAAAGAATTCACCTCTGATTTACGAACAACAGTCCTTTGATACTAAAGAAATATCACAGAATACCTCTCAACTCCTTGAATTTACAATTGTTCAATGGGTTTACGTTTAATATTTAGGGGTGGTGTTGGTATGTTTGGTTCTTTGCTCCAGAGTGCGTCACCGTGTATGATTGTTGAGTGCCGGGAATGGCAAACATACGTGGTTATTTTCGTGCATCTTGAAGCCAGAATGTCTTGCTTATACAGCACGAAAGTGGTTTGAAAATTGTTTTAGCGTAATTTCCCAGAGGTAGCAATTGTAAATGTTTTTATGTGACTTGTCTTTCCTCATATCAGTAAAGCTAGCTGATGGCGATAACATGCAAGACCTACGACGGCTGTGTTCACTGAAGTGGTATATCCTCACAATTCGTGGAGTTTTAGACTACGATCGGTAAAGATGCTCATACGGTATGTTCATATGTAGAAATATTCCTGGAAAATATAATTTATCGTTATCGTAGAAGAAGGTGTTGGTGGCAAGATGAACCGCAGAAGTAGTAACGAAGACATGCACTCATAAATAGAATCAGTACTAGAAGAAGTAGAGATGGAGCCGGAAGCAGAGAATCGAAAATTTAACAGTTCTCCCTACTGTTTATCTTCTGTGGAAACCCCATCATAATTCGTAAGATGACGTTTTTCTTTGCACTGATGCACTTTCATTTTACTTGGAGCCGACAAATAATTGATGAATGCATTTGTGTGACAATCATACGTGTATGTTCCCATAAATTTATAAAATTCACACCCTCCTTTTTTTATACAAATAATTATATATGCAGAATCCATAACTGTCATTATTATTTATATACTTAAATATTATAATTTTTTTTATTTTCCGCAATAAAAAAAAATTAATATATAACTCAACATCTTCATTTCTATAACAATCGTCATTATCATCATCATCATCATCATTATTATTATTCTAATCATTTAATTAGACAGTCTGCTCATATTTTATACATTTTGATTCATACAATATGGATAATGTGAGAATAATTGCTATTTTGAAGTAGAACGTATATTAGACATTTAGGAATAATTTAATACTATAATACTTCTTTTCAGTTTGTAATTATATTAAATTGAATCTGACAATTATGAAAACAGATTTCGTCTGCTATTTGATATTCAAATTATAAATTCGCCACTTCATTCTGCATACCATCTACTTAAAACTAAATATAATATGTTCGAGTACGTATGTCCGTCTTAACAGGTAGAGACATACCTGTGCACATACAATATGAATGAGCTTGTCTACTCAAAAACAAATTAGATTTTCGGAAATTTCATCGTAATTGAACTAAATGCTGCAATTCATATGGAAGGTGAGATCTTCTTTGTTGGCCCAAATGCGTTTCCATGTATCTGGAAATCGATTTATGCATATATGCATACATACACAAATAAAGATAGATTAGATATGCTGCCAGTATATTGGCGTAGACTAACATATTTATTTAACTAAAGAAAAATCGATACTAGATAAATGAGATATTTTTCTAGTTATTTATATAAATATATTTGAGTAAACATGCTTTTCGCAATAGTCCTTCGATAAATATCGTACGAAATGGAATATTCTATTCTAAATGGTAATGCATATCTTTGACAGTAATTATTTGTAAGATGTTTAATGTATCTTTTTTAGATAAATGTCTTTAAAAGTCTTTCGCAGATTTTGTCTTGGAGCGAGACACAAATGGACAACGCGTAAAAATAATCTGTGATTTTTGCGGTCAACAAAACTAGCCATGTCGAAAAGTTCATGATTTTTTCGGTCAACTAGTTTTTATATAAGACAAAAATAAGCCTTTTGATTCAGAAATTTGAAGAATCTGGGTCAGTGCAAAACATGAGATGATCAGTGCAGATCTATGTTCAGGTTGTTGGCCCAAAAATTTGCTGCTATGGAAGAAAGTACATAGCAATTGGACCTATTCGACAGAACTTTTCAGCGAATTTTAACAAAATACCTAGTGTTACATACCTGCAAAATTCAATTGGCATAGGAATTAAAAACCAGCGATCATTTTCAGCATCTTATATTTTACAATTGGATATCTGCAATAACAACAAAATTATGGTATTATGAACACTGAGGCATTTTTGTATCCATTTAACGTAAGCAAACAAAACTGTGGTACTAGAAAACCACAGCATTCAAGAACAGCCTATACGAAATCTGTTGAAAAAGTATCGCGAATTTTGTGTTTTTTTCAAAAATTATTTATTTATTCATGAATATCCATTTTGTCCCCTTCAAAGTAATCCCCATCAGATATTATACACTTATGCCAACGTTTTCTCCAATCCTCGAGGCACTTCAAAAAATCATTTTTTGTGATCTTGTTCAGCTCTTCCTTCGATACCGTCTTTATCTCCTCAATCGTAGCGTAGCGTCGTCCTTTCATGGGGCTCTTCAGTTTCGGGAACAAGAAAAAGTCACAGATGGTCAGATCTAGAGAATATGGTGGCTGCGGCATTGTTACTATGTTGTTTTTGCCCAAAAATTCGCGCACAAGTAACGATGCCAATTTTTGTTCTTTCACAAATCCGGGCGGTTCTAACGTATTGCTTCGCGCAACTTGCGCAATAACTTGCAGGTCATATTCCTTATTGACCGTTCTACCCTGTGGCAAGAACTCATGATGCATCACGCCCCTGCACTCGAAGAAAACTGTAAGCAAAACCTTTATTTTTTCATATTCCTTATTGACCGTTCTACCCTGTGGCAAGAACTCATGATGCATCACGCCCCTGCACTCGAAGAAACCTGTAAGCAAAACCTTTATTTTTTCATATTCCTTATTGACCGTTCTACCTTGTGGCAAGAACTCATGATGCATCACGCCCCTGCAATCGAAGAAACCTGTAAGCAAAGCGCGCATTTTTCGGTCTTGGCTCGTGCGGCAGCCATTGGGATGATTGAGCTTTAATTTCCACGTCATAACCATAAACCCAAGATTCATCACCAGTTATTACACTCTGGAACAAATTTGGGTCATCGCGGACAGAGTCCAACAGCTCCTTCTCAATGTTAATGCGATGCTGTGTTTGTTCGAAATTCAGCAATTTTGGTACGAATTTCACGGCGACCCGTCTCACGCAAATTATTGGTATAAAAAATCGATATGTTTAAGTCCTCAATAACTTCTCTAACGGTGATTCGACGATTGGTCGATACTATTTTCTTCACTTCATCAATGTTTTCGTCTGTTGTTGACGTGCTCGGGCGTCTGGCACGCTTTTCGTCATTCACATCTTCTCGGCCCTCTGAGAACATTTTGTCCCACCGATGAACGTTGCTTCGGTCCAAGGTAGCTTCACTATATACCACAGTCAATATTCGGAATGCGTCCGCACAATTAATTTTCTTTTTCACACAAAATTTGATACAGATTCTTTGATCCATTTTTTGGAATGGGCAAAAATTAAAGACGAGCCAAAACACGTGCAAGCAAAGCAGCTGTCAAAAATTAACTGCACCTTAAAAATGGCCGAACTTTTCGGCATAAAGAAGAGACATGAATACCAATTTAACGCCACAAAAAATCGGAAATCGAATACATGCAACCCGCGTATACCTACCACAAGTACAGCTTGGTGCGATGGTTTTTTTTTCTTAAGAAAATGATGCTGGTAACGCCGTAACGGTGAAGTATGAGTGGAAGACATTGAATTGCACAATTTGTCATGTCAACAGGATGGTACCATATATCGTTTTTTTTCTATCAGCTAATATAAAAAAAATTACAAAATTATTTTTAACGATTGTTTTTATAATTTCGTGGTTTTTAAGATTTTTTTTTTTATTATATAAATTTAATCGTAAAGCAAACAATTTTTTTTTTATAATCTATAAATTGTGACTTGGAGCAATTTTGAAGAAATCAATAAGAATGAGAAATTTTTTTTAAAGTAAATTTTCGCATATAAAGAACGCAAAATACCATATTAAATTGCACCATCATTTTCAAATGATGTGTTTACGAAAACCTTTACCGTTCAACAAACAATTCCTTAAAATCGATCAATGTTCAATGATGTGTTTTATAAATCAGAACATTATTAAATATGCCATCTATTTAAGTAAGTATGTATATGTACAAAATATATCCATATGTGTGAATATACAAATCAATGAATAGAGTAGGAGGCCATAAATTGAATATAAACGCAATATTCAATATGCTCGCTAAAAGGTTTTTTTCAGGAACCAGACAACCCACCGTTAAACATGAAAAAATTTTTTAGCATATGATTTTCATTGTTTGCCATTTAAGGACATTGATAGGAAAGCAAAGCTCTTATACAATATAAAAACAACTGCAAAAAAAAAATGAATTGTTTGTGTAAAAGTTTTCGATATTAAATGCATTTGCAGGATATGTTGTGGAAAATTTTTTATGCTTACATAACTTTTTAAGTTAAGGTAAGTGCTATTTATCGTTAGGTAGGAGTTCAATAAAACAAATTATTTCACAGATCCATTTTCATGCGAAGGCATTTTTGAAGAATTTTAATAGAATTGAACGTTTTTTGAAGACACTAAATGCTTTGCTTTATTTGAATTTTTGTGAAGTAAGACGTATTGTTTTTTACTTTCTTACGAGTATAATCGTGGGATATTTACTTTATGTTATGGTATATGTATATATTGTAATTACCTTAAAAAGTACATGGATAGATGCTGTAAAAATTTTAGAATATTTTATTACCGCTTTAATATAAATATTGGGCGATTCTATTATAATCTTTAAATATGATAAGCTTATTTATAAGAAATTAATTTTCTGTTATGGAAAAACGGTTTAAATATATATTTTGAACATATCACTCGTATAAAATGAATTATGGAAAAAAAATTTCCCATTTAATTTATAATTTAAAACCTTCAACTTTATATTTTTGCAATATAATTTTTATGTATTATATTTAAGTAAAAATTTATATCGCAAAAATTTTTTTTTATATATTTTTCTTTTAATCCAATTTTTAAATGGTAAATTATAGTAAATATATCATACAAAATATTATCCCATTTTTACTTTAGAATTTAACATATAAAAAATTCTGTTTTTGATAAAAAAAATTTAATTTAATTATATGGTTTTAATTTTATCATTATGCATGAACAAATTTGGTGAAAAACAACTTATTGCAGGACATCATTTCAGTTTGTAATTTGACCATTACATCATTTGAGGTTGTAATTTCAATATTACTTGCGTTACAATAATTTTTTATGTAGTCGCACAACGAAACGTCCGCGGTGTCAAATCGCACGATCTTGGAGATCAATTAACATCAGCAAATCTCAAAATTACGCGTGTTAGGAACTTTTCGCCAAAATTTGTGGTGCTATAAGCTTGTGGTGTCATCTGGTTAAAACCACATATAGTCCAGATTAATATCCTGAAATTCAATCCAAACAAATACAGTTATTATTTTTTTGAGTAGAACAAAAAAGATTGGCAGAGTCACGTCCTTCCAAAATTATGAAAAAGGTAACCCTTAAAAAAAATCATTGTCTTAAAAATAATATAAATTGCATTTTATACATTTTCCTTATAAATATGTAGCAATACCTAATATACTATTGATAAACAGAAGAAAAAATATTTCTCAGATATTAGCATATTATTAAGAGTAACAATTATAAAAGCTATTATTAATAAAAAAAATTTATAGGTTATACTGTCGTTCATCTTTAAAAACTATTAAAATTAAAATGACTCTCTTGCTACATATTTTCAGATCTTCATTCAGTTGTTTTTTATAAAGCATAAAATTTTATTTCCATAAATTTTTTATGCAATTTTACAAAACGCGTTTATTACCACTTTATTTACTCATAACCATTAAGGATATTAGTATACAATATGCCATTAACCCATAAAGTTATTTATGAATGCAATACTTTCTTAAATAGATTATTAATGAATAAGTACAATACCATATTCTGCTCAATTGTAATAGAGAAAAAGCAACGATGAGTTTCTTGACAGAATGGAATAATATGACAAAAAAATGAATACGCCATACAATATAGAATCTACGAATAGTGAAGCAACAACTGATTCGTATGCATTCAGAATGTGCTCTCCTACTGTGAATTACATTAAATAACCGAACCGAAGGATAAACACATATTCAACACATGGAATCATAATAATAATACTCGTATTAATAATGAAAGAATGGAATCGCAAGTGGGTGTAATGAAAACCTGAATATCTAGCCCACACAAGCTAAAAGGACATACATATACATATATAAATAGTAACATATAACCAAAGTACGTCGGATAAGAGATTTAATATAAATGAAAAATTTCATTTTAACAAATTGTCCCTTGAAAATGCAATTTACAGATAAATAGTCGAGAAGATGTCAAAAACACAATCCTACTCGTAAGCCCCCCTCCACATTATGCAATGCACTTAAGGGATGTATAGATGATTTCGCGTTGCCGTTGCGCAATTCAACCCCCATTTGCGGTACTAGGAATGATTATAAGACTTACAAAATAGCGTGAGTTCTATAAGAAGGAGAATCATAATAATATCATCACATTGCACCTTGTGGATATGACGACAGGATGTCTGATTTGTGTTTGTATTCGTTCAATATTCCCTCCTGTATATCTCAGAAGTAAGTTCTTTTATTCATAATCCGATGAAGTTTTAAAAGTGCTAAGATCATTTTAATACTATCCACACTATTGGGTAAGGTGTGATTGTGCTGTCTGAGATATTGGCAACCAACCGAATATGGTAAAAAATTTGTTCATCCACTATACAAAATGCCAACATCCGAATAGGTTGATTGAGTTCAGACCGTTAAGGTGAACGTTCTCTATGCCCGAAAGCTATTTATCGAATCGAACAAAACATATTGAAAATAAACGAGAAACTTATACAAATATTACGTTGCTAATAGAAGAATATGTAAGGCGATACATTTACGAGTATATTGATTAATAATAGTTGCTATATTCTACAAATAATAAGGATACATTATACAAAACTAAAATTATTCCCTTGTAATAATATACTGAATCACTGCTTTATAATTTAAAAAAAATATTAATAATGGAGAATTATCTCTACAATTAAATATGTAAGTTTTTTGCTGTCCTTAGATCATAGTGTTATAAGAATATTTGAAATTTCTATACTCTAGTCTTCAACAAGAAAAGAACGTTATTTATGGTTAGAAAAATGTTTTTTTTTTACCATGAAATATAAAAACATATATTTTTTTATACATGACAAATGTTTAACCTCCAAAATGCCATATGAGTTATTATTAACACAAACCATGTGTAAAAGTTGTGCCATCTGTTGTCAATCCTGCATTTTTAAGTTATACACCCAATATATAAATTAATGGATAAATATGTAATGTATTTATTAAATATATTCATTTTAAATACAAGGTCCGGGCTATAAGGCGGGTGAGGTAAAACTTCCCAGCCACTGTTTTCTAAATAATTTTTAACCGGTCTTGCAACATGAGGCCGAGCGTTGTCATAATGGTAAATTATGGCTTCCTGTCTGGTCGCATATTCCGGGCGTTTTTCGGTCAATGCTCGCTTCAAACGGACTAATTGTGTTCGGTAGAGGTCGTCTGGCCCGATTTCAATAGCTCATAATAGATCACACCCTTCTGATCCCACCAAATACGGAGGATGGTCAGTTCATACTTCAGTGATCGACTACTGCAATACGAAACCGAGGATGGAGCAGCGGAGTATGGGGTCACGGGAGGGGTATCTCACGGCTCTGTCCTGGGGCCACTCTTGTGGAACGTCATGTACGAAGGCCTACTCCATCTGCAATTACCGACGAACACAACACTCGTGGATTGCGCGGACGACGTAGCGGTTGTCCTGGTAGCCAAACACCTAGAGGAACTGGAAGCCGCATTCTCCACCACCATCCGGAGCATAAGACAGTGGATGACATCGGCAGACCTGCCTTTGGCGGAACATAAGACCGAGGCACTCCTTGTGAGTAGCCGGAAGAAAATGGAGACCATCACCATAAGAGTAGGCGATCACGACATCCGGTCGCTACCCTACATCCGGTATCTAGAAGTGGTCTTGGATGCCAGACTCAACTACAAGGAGCACATCTCCAGCGTTAGCAGGAAGGCATCAGTAGTACAGGGCGCACTTTCGCGGATAATGCCCAATATCGGAGGCCCCAGGCAAATCCGAAGGTGACTACTGGCAACTGTGGTTACCACCGTCCTGCTATACGGAGCACCAGTGTGGGCGAAATCGCTAGAGCTAACAACATACCGCAAGACAATGACATCAGTCCAGCGGCTCTCAGCGATCAGAGTAGCGTCAGCATACCGAACGGTATCACACGATGCAGTTAACATCGTGGCATCATGCCCACCCATCGACATCCTGGCAGGAGAACGGGAACGCCAACATCGTAGGAAGAGCGGTGAAAGGTCCTCTGTGAAGAGGAGAGACCCGAGAGTCTTCGCCTCTGGCAAGAGAGATGGGACAACTCGACGAAGGGTCGGTGGACTCATCGGCTGATCCCACATGTTACCAAATGGGTCACTCGCCTGCACGGGGAAGTAGGGTATTGCATCACCCAACTCTTGACTGGGCATGGATGCTTTCGGGCGAAATCTGGACCGTTCCATCAGTCCAGAAAATATAGTGGAGTACATGCTGAAGAGCCAATCGGCTTGGAACAGAATTGCAGAGTACGCGGAATCCATTATCAAGGATCTCCACACAACATACGAAGAATAGGCCGCGAGGCGTCATAACATCGGGACAGCAGTAGCATCAAACAAGAACGCCCCGGCGAAGTAGTATTTACAAAGAGTGCCGCCGGGGAACCATCGTTCCGGGAGCAAGATCAGAGGTGCAGGTTAGGTTTTAGCGAGATAAAAATCCCGCATAACTCGCCTGGCAGGAAAAACTTCCAGGCGAGTACCTTTTGAAGGTTTCCCCCTGTACCTCATTAATCTAAACAGAAAAAAAAAAATACAGAGTATTACCTTGGCGCCATGGATGTTTGGCTTTGGCGTTGATTTGGCTGGTTAGCCGGGCTTCACATACGATTTTTTGCGCTTTGGGTAGTCGTAATGAATCCATTTTTCGTCGCCAGTAATGATTCGATTCAAAAACGACTTCTTTTTCTGCCGTTCAAGCAGCATTTTGGACATGCAAAATCGCTTTTCAACGTCTCTCGGCTTCAATTCATATGGGACCCAATTTCCTTGCTTTTGGATGAATCCTGCTGCTTTCAAACGTTTTTAAATGGCTGCTTGAGTGACTCCCAATGATTTTGCAATTTCTTCTTGAGTTCGACAACAGTCTTCGTCGAGTAATGCCTCCAAATCTTCATCTTCAAACTTTTTTGGCTGAACTCGTCGTTCTTTGTCTTTCGTGTCAAAATCACCACTTCTGAACCGCACAAACCATCTCTCGCATGTTGAAATCGATGGAACATATTCAGGATAAGCTTCGGTGAGCAATCGATGTTAATTTTTTCAAATTGAATAAGTAAATCAACACTTCCCGCAAATGGGACTTTTTTGGTACGAAATTCGATATTTTTGAAGCAAAAAAAAACTTTGTTGTTTACACTATTTCGTTCAATGACTAATCGAGAATGAATGACAGATGTTTAACCTCCAAAATGCCATATGAGTTATTATTAACACAAACCATGTGTAAAAGTTATGCCATCTGTTGTCAATCCCGCATTTTTAAGTTATACACCCAATATATAAATTAATGGATAAATATGTAATGTATTTATTAAAAATATTCTTTTTAAATACGAAAAATTGCAATCAAGAAAATTTTAAGAATGAAAATATTAGTTAAAAATTTCTTAATAAAAATATTTTGGTACAGAAAATTTAAAAAAAAAAAACTGCCAATAAAAAACGTATTTTTTTATAGAATAGCAATTTAAGTAAATATATTATTTAATTGATTTATTAATTAATATAAATTATAGTTTATATTGAAAATATCTAAAAATTTATTTTCAAAATATTAGCTATTAATAAGTTGAACAAAAAAATGCATTGATCCTTGTAAGTTTTGTTTTATATCCTCTTATATTCTTAATAATATAAAATTATTAGAAAATATTTAGTAGTAGAGTAACAAAATCGATGAAATTATAAATAATCAGTTAGGCTACTATTACAAATACCCGTTTATAGCAAAGGGATTATAAAGGAATCGATTTCAATCGTATACGAAATTAATATAAATAAAAGTATTTCGAACGAACACAATTTCAAAATACATTATTTAATTATTTTCCAATTTAATTATAAATGATTGAATGAACTACAATATATATTTCTCCTACTGTCTAAACTTTCTCTAGAAAAATCCTTTAAACTTCGATAGTGAATATTTTATAAAATTTAATCATGTTGGCTATCCCTTAGCAAATAAAAATTGCATATAGTAATAAGCAGAAAGATTTAAAGGAAAAAGTTCATTACAAAAAAGAAAAAAAAAGAAATTAAATTAGATGATAATAAAATATAATAATTTTAAATAGAAAATGATGATAGTAACAAAAAGGAAAAATGAATCCAAATGTCTATAGCGGATAAATTTTCACAATGAGTTTTTTGGACTTCATAAATATTCATTAGAAGAACTCCTTTTTTTGTTCCTAAAAAAAGGTTCTTTCATTTATTCCAGATGCGGTTGTCGCTTTCAATGACATTTTTCATTTGATTTTCTGTATACTTTATTCTATTATTCATTTGCAAACTTCCGTTTTTGTTTATTCTGAATTGAAAATTTCTTTATATTCTGAATATTAAAAGCTATAAGAATATTAAGGATAATATCTTTCTTTACTATAAAATTATTCTTTAAAAGATATCAAAGTTTTATTTCATCAGTAGTCACTCAATTATTTTATTTAAAAGACTTTAAAACTGATTAGAATAATTTTAATTAAAATCTTTTTAACATAGTTTTTCTCAAAATTAAATATGATAGTTATTTAAGCTCATTAATAAAATTTATTAAGAATATGTCAAATAAGTAACATTTGATAGTAGGTACACTATCTATTGACTACTAAAATAAAATTAAACTTTTTTTATATATTAGGTAAAAAATATTTGAGAAAAATTCGTTTAATTATTTAATATCTATAAAACATAAATTCTCGACAGCAACTATGAATTTTATCTATCTTTCTAATTATTCAGATATATCTTTTAACCTATTTATTAAGTTATTGTTAGACCAAATTACTCTCCAACATCTATGAGATTTCCCAAACCAACCAAGCGCATCTGTTTTATTCGCAACGACTTTATTAACCTAGTTTATATGAGGTTAATAAAGTTCTTTTAAATATCCCTGAACAAATGTCAGTCACTTCACTTTGTATAAATTTGAAGCAGCTCAGAAAAACGTACCGTTCATCAAAACACACATATGTATAAGTGAACGCGAACCACCCTCAAGTAATACCACACTATCTAGCCCAACATTTATCTAACTAACACCATAATTATCTGAACGTGATGAAAAAATCATAAAGAACACCCCAAAAGCAATTGTTCTATGTACTCAAAGAGGTCATTTACTAAAAGGAATAGCCTCAGTATAAGACGCTGCCATTGGAGAAAAAAAATTATTTTAGAAAAAAAAATACAGCTTCTTGTAGATACCGCGTAAGATGAAAACGCTTCCTAATACATTTATATGTTCATATATACAAACTCTCTCTCTCTCTATTTAATAGTAAATAGATCTTCATTGCTTCTATACTTTTCCTTATACATACAGAAAAAAAGGATATTTCTACATGCACTAAATCAATACTTGCACGTGAGCTATTTTTCTTCTCTAACAAATTTGATTTTTTTCTTTTTGGTGTTGTTGAATGGTGCTTATTTTATTTTCAACACCAACCCATCCACCTTTAATAATATATATATGATGTTCTAAGTAAATGTCACTGTGTTAGAAAAACAGCTTTCAGATTCTATGAAAGGTCACGTCAATGTCGAAGCTTAAATATTCAACGCTTGCAATAGAGCGTTAGAGACTAATAAGGATAGGGAATGGAATTTGCAATTGCATAGTATGCAGGGGTGGTCTGATAGTGCGAACATAAATCAAATGTAATTGTTGCATGGTCGACGTCATTCGATTAACCACCGTCATTCAAATATCGAGTTGGCTTTAACTTAATCAATATGCAGCCCCATGGTGGATGGCCTCTAGTTGAATGAACTATACAAATGCAATATTCCTTGCACAACAGATGAGAGTTTGGAGTGGAGAGAACTTTGTAAATAAATAAATAAATACGTATACAAGAAAACCAAGTGGAAAAATTAACTTTTCACATTTCTTTTATACCTTTTAGATATAAAATACCTATACAATCATAGTATTCTAGCATCAATATCCTTGTTGCAGTTGTAAAAACTTACATTTTTCACATTCTCAGACTATAAAACTTCAAGTTTTCTTGTCAATTTTCTCAATTTTCCTTTAATTAACTAGATTTTATAGTTTAAATGCAATTTATTCAATTTTCACGCCATATAACACTTGGGAACATGAGGAAAATATTATAAAATGATTGCATGAGTTTTTATATTATTCTAATTGGTTTTATATTTACAACATAATCAAAAATAGAAAACGAAACGAAACTGTTGATTTGATTACAAATTTGTATTTCAAAAAACCGTTTATATTTGAATAAAATTCCATTTTAATTATTAAAAGGAAATTTTTATTCCATTTAATTTATTTTGAATAAATTGAGAATTATATGATATTATTTTGATTTTTAAAAGTTTTTAGAATAATTTATTTGTATACACATATTATTAGTGAAACTATTTATATAATTTTCATATATTGTTAAGTCCTTAATAAGTACTTATGCATTTTATAAAATTAACAATCTTCTCTGTAGATCTTAGACTAAAATCTAATTTATAATATTTTTTACTTTACCACAAGTATTTTTTTTTAAGGAAAACCTCCAAACAGCAGCTGGTGGCATGTGACATAAGCGCCAAGACCCTACGGGTAGCATGGCGCTCATGTGTCAACGGATAACCGTATAAATTTAGACAAAAAAAAATTATAATTGAGATAATTTTTAAAGGAGTAGTGAACTTGGAATAGAGGTGACTGGATCAAGAAGATCAGAGACATAAAAAAAGGCATATCCAAAAAGAAATAAAAGTTTGCCTGCAATCCTGGTAAGACATGGATAGTAGAACACTGTCATCTGACACTTGTCAAACATATTTTTTAAGTCTAAGGGTTGTCATTTTACATGAAGGAATGCGCAGAAGATGCGCCTGATATTACGACTTTGGTTGGTGAACAAAATTTTCTTCAGTGATAAGGACTCAATGATCCATATTTCTTTGAAAGTAAAGACAGAGGCCGTATGATAACTACCTGTTTTTACCTCGAAATTTAAAAAAAATTACTCTGGAGCATACGAGGTCTGTTCAAAAAGGATTGCGAAAATTGTGTTTTTTTCAAAAATTATTTATTTATTCATGAATATCTATTTTGTCTCCTTCAAAGTAATCCCCACCAGATATTATACACTTATGCCAACGGATTTTCCAATCCTCGAAGCACTTCAAATAATCATTTTTTGTGATCTTGTTCAGCTCCTCCTTCGATGCCGTCTTTATCTCCACAATCGTAGCATAGCGTCGTCCTTTCATGGGGTTCTTCAGTTTCGGGAACAAGAAAAAGTCACATGCGGCCAGATCTGGAGAATACGGTGGCTGCGGCATTATTAGTGTGTTGCTTTTGACCAAAAATGGCAAAAGCCAATTTTTGTTCTTCCCCAAATCCGGGCGTTTCTGGCGGATTGCTTCACGCAACTTGCGCATAACTTGCAGGTAATTTTCCTTATTGACGGTTCTACCCTCTGGCAACAACTCATGATGCACCATGCCCATGTAATCGAAGAAAACTGTAAGCAAAACTTTCACATTCGACCGAACTTGGTGCGCTTTTTTCGGTCTTGGTTCGTGTGGGATCTTTCATTGGGATGATTGAGCTTTGGTTTCCACGTCATAGCCATAAACGCATGATTCATCACTAGTTATGACCCTCTGTAGGTAATTTGGGTCTTTGCGGACAGAGTTCAAGAGCTCCTTAGCAATGTTAATGCGATGCTGTTTTTGGTCGAAATTGAGCAATTTTGGTACGAATTTCGCGGCGACCCGTCTCACGATCAAATCATTAGTAAAAATCGAATGGCACGAGTAAATCTATATATATAAATCCTCAGTAACTTTTCTAACGGTGATTCGACGATTCGCCAATACCATTTTCTTCACTTCTTCAATGTTTGCGTCTGTTGTTGACGTGCTCGGGCGTCCGGCACGCTTTTCGTCGTTCACGTCTTCTCGGCCCTCTGAGAACATTTTGTACCACTGATAAACGTTGCTTCGGTCCAAGGTAGCTTCACCATATGTAGCTTCACGACAGTCAACATTCGGAATGCGTCCGCGCAATTAATTTTGTTTTTCAAACAAAATTTGATAAAGATTCTTTTATTAATTTTTTGGAATGGGCAAAAATCGAAGACGAGCCAAAACACGTGCAAGCAAAGCAGCTGTCAAAAATTAACTGAACATTCAAAATGGCTGAACTTGTCGGTATAAGTAAGAGACATGAGTACCAATATAAGGCCACAAAAAATCAAAAATCGGAACAGACCTCGTATGTGGTTTCAACAAGATAGCATCACAAGCCACACGACACGAAAAATGTTGACTTTATGACGTGAAAAGTTCCTAGGACGCATAATTTCAGGATTTGATAATATCAATTGGACTGGAAAATGAAGAAGAAATATTTTATCAAAATTTGAATATTGAATATATTTCAGGATAAAGAAATTTAAATAGAAATGGAAAGAAAATGAATTTTTGGACTTAGCGTGGGTCCAAGCCTCAGTGGGATTTGAACCAACGACCCTTTGAATGATAATACAGTACGCTAACGACTATACTACCAGACTGATAAACCTTCTCAATAAATTACGTTTAAAAAAAAAATTCTTTGTCAAAATATTTCATTTCAAGAAAGTTTATTTTAATTAAAAACTCATCAAGAAATATGAAAGAATGTATTTCTTGTTAACAATATTTTTTTTTTTAAATTAATTTTAAAAAGTATGAGTTTATTTTTTTATGTCTAATAATCAAAAATTATAAGTCCGATGGGTTTTTTACCCAAAAAATAAACTCATACTTTTTAAAAAGAAAAATTAAATTTTATTATGGAAAACTGCCTTTTCTAAAGTATTTTTCAAATATCAAGCAAAATATCATAATTGATTTTCTTTTACAAAACATTATCGTAAGTCAAACTTAAGGATTTCCAATAAAAGTAAAATTTCCCATTTTACTATTCATAAATATCAAAAAAAAAAAAAATCTCTTCTTTCTTAAAGAAAATTCTCCTCTTGAGAAACTATTGACAAAAATTTGCAAACTGTCGACAGCCTAAAAACTCTTCGATAAAATAAGGCTCTTGTGAAAGTTTCAATGATTCTACCAAATGAAGAATGTAAGTATTAGGAAAGAGAAAAAAAATAAAAAAATAATAGTAACACAACTCATGAAAATAGGAAATAGTTCAGTTGGAACGAAGGGCCCAACTAAAGAAATTTAAAAGTCCTCCTTCTTATCGAAGAAATTTTATGAAAAAGGAATTTTTTTTTAGTAGTTTTATAAATTGGCTGTAACTGCCTGATGGTAGTAACTGAACTGCTCGTAAACTACAATCCGGGAGAGGGTTGCTTTGAGAGGGCTCGAACAATGTGAATATTAAATTCAGAAAGGATAGTGGTGGCCATTGCCTTATTCTATTTTAAGGACACCATCACCTTTTTCTTACAAACCCATATAAAATATAGAGTAGATCATAGCGAATAGAAATTCCAGACAAATATTTTCAACATCTCATATCTTGTTTGTTTGGAGAATTTTCTCTTTTTTTTATATATTAATATAAATTTCCATAGAAATGGCAGGATACTCGTTCAGTTCATTTGAATAAACGATATTAATATGTAGATTTAGTATATATAAAAATTTCATAAAAAATCCGCACACAATAGAATTTAGATAAGTTTGGACATAATAAAATCAGTCGGATACCTCTTGCGTGGAGTCTTTCAAAATTTATCGCTGCTACTATGACTCGTCCATAATAGATAAAATGAAATTGAACATTGACGAGAAAACACAAAAATTTACTTTAAAAAAATATTCCCATAATCAAGGACAAAATCACAATAAAAATAACAATTTCTTCTGTTATTATTTTATTCCATGTACAATACTTTTTCAAATTTTTTTTGCTTGTGAACATTACTCCTATTTATGTACAATATATTTGGTAGGCATCATTAATGAGAATTTTAGAACTCATCAAACGGAAATCTTCTTAAGAAACTTCTTTTTATTTGTATGAACTATGTAACCAAGATCGGACTATCTGATATCTGTCAAACCATAATATCGAAATGATAATATTTTATGAATTTAAAGATTGACAATCGAGACAGATCGCCATAAAAATTCTTATTATAGTCGAAGATTCGACCAAAGTTGTGCTTCTGAATTAATTTTCTCATTCATATTCTTTGAGATACTTTTATATACATATGTATGCTTTCATTCAGCAGGTTATTACAATATTATCCTTTTTATAACCATAGAAACAATGTTTACTTATTGTCTTTTTCATGTTTTCACCGTATTTTTTTATATGATAAGAATTCAATTTTCTTTAAGAAAATTTTGTATAGCAAAAAAAATACCAATTATTTATATTATTTTTATAGTAACCGGGATGAATTTGTTATATTTGATTCTTTATTGAAATTTCTTTTTTTGCTGTTTCTAATAAAATTAACCATACCTCTTAGTTTTTTGAAATTTATCAATTTTTTAGTTTAAAAAATTCAGCTCTGCTATTTTATAGTTTTTTTTTTACATTAATATTATTTAAAATATTATTACTTTAGATAAAAATTTGCAATTTTTTA
This sequence comes from Atherix ibis, assembly GCA_958298945.1. NCBI lineage: Eukaryota > Metazoa > Arthropoda > Insecta > Diptera > Athericidae > Atherix > Atherix ibis. The sequence goes on from OY282606.1 coordinate 32,772,243, forward strand.
TTATGAATTTTTTAGTCATGAATCTATGCGTTCAAATTGTAGAAACTTTCTACAAAAGTGAAGATTCTGCAGTAACCACCTTTCGTGCTATTTCTTCTTCAGCGATGAGGCTTATTTCTTAGTCGATGGATATGTCAGTATGCCTCTATTACCATATACGTAATTTACTGCAGAGAGTCCACTGTATCCGCAAAAAATGACTTTCTGGTGTACAATTCTGGACGCTATGACCTTATCAAAATAAACTTCTTTTATTTCGACCATATAATTTTGAGATTTTATTGCGGTAATTGGCCTCCAAGATCGTTCATTCTGATGTTGTGGGAATTTTGCTTTTAAAAATACATAAAAGATAATTTTAAAACTTTAGAAAACTTAAAAACCAATACCATATATGTCAAATACTGGCCGAACTCATCAAAAATTACCTAAAAAGCTGTTTATTTATTTAATTATACTAAATAAGCATTATCGATACCTTTAAAAAAAAATGAGCTAAAAATTTGTTATTTATAAAGTCATAAATGTGGTTTAAATAAAAATTATTATTTTTGAGATACACGAGGTCTGTTCAAAAAGTATGGCGAATTTTGAATTTCTGCGGTTTACTTCGATTTTTTGTGGCGTTATGTTGGTATTCATGTCTCTCACTTATGTTGACAAGTTCGGCCATTTTGAATGTTCAGTTAATTTTTGACAGCTGCTTTGCTTGCACGTGTTTTGGCTCGTCTTCGATTTTTGCCCATTTTTCAAAAAATGGATCAAAGAATCTGTTTCGAAAACAATAAAAAGTCAAAGGGGGCGGCATTATTGGTATATTGTTTTTGGCCAAAAAACAAAACTTGCAGGGAATATTCCTTATTGACCGTTCTACCCTGTGGCAAGAACTCATAGTGCACCACGCCCCTGTAATCGAAGAAACCTGTAAGCAAAACTTTCACATTCGACCGAACTTGGCGCGATTTTTTCGGTCTTGGCTCAGGCGGCAGCATCTATTGGGATGATTGAGCTTTGGTTTCCATGTCATAATCATAAACCCATGATTCGTCACCAGTTATGACACTCTTGAGCAAATTTGGGTCGTCGTGGACAGAGTCCAACAGCTCCTTAGTAATGTTAATGCGATGTTGTTTTTGGTCAAAAATGGGCAAAAATCGAAGACGAGCCAAAACACGTGCAAGCAAAGCAGCTGTCAAAAATTAACTGAACATTCAAAATGGCCGAACTTGTTGGCATAAATGGGAGACATGAGTACCAACATAACGCCACAAAATAATCGGAAATCGAATATGTATACGTAAACCGCGCAAATTGAAAATTCGTGATATTTTTTGAACAGACCTCGTAGTTTCAAATTCCATTCCAAATAAATTTGTTTTCAAATTAATATTAATTGTCAGACTAAAATATGTACGAGGGTCGTTCAATAAGTCCTTAGAAAATCCAAGAAATTGCGCTCGTAGTATCGGTAAAGATTTTTTTTTGTAAGTAACATTATTGACAAGAAAGCTGTCAAAATTTCAGCTTGATCCATAGCGTAGGTCAATTTCTATCGTCGATTAAAATTAACGACATTTATTTATGCATAACAATAGAAAAAGCGAGTTTAGGGCTGTCATCAAACATCTCCATTTGAAAGGCTAATGCCCGAAAGAAATCAAAGCCGAGTTGGATGTAGTTCATGGCACATCTGCACTTGTGTTTGCGACGGTTGACAATTGGGTGAATGAATTTAAACGTAGCCGTTCATCCACAAAAGATGAACATCGCTCAGGAGGCCCAGTTCGGGTGTCTACTCCTGAAATCATCGACAAAATCCACGATCTGATTTTGAACGATCGGCGAATTAAAGTGCACGAATTAGTTGAGGCCACGGGCATATCACTAGGTACAGTCGCTTCAATTTTGCATGAAAAATTGTCTGTGAAAAAAATTTCGGCAAGCGCAATCGTGTAGTGGACTCTGAGGCTATGTTGGCACTCTTTCATCGCAATCCTGCCGAATTCCTTCATCGATATGTCACTGTGGACGAAACCTGGATACACTACTACACTCCAGAAACGAAGAGACAGTCATCACAGTGGATTTTCAAGGGTGAACGGGCTCCGAAGAAGGCAAAAACTGTGCCATCGGCCGGCAAGGTGATGGCCACGGTCTTTTGGGAGTCGCACGGCATCATTTTTATCGACTACTTGGAAAAAGGAAAAACAATAACAGGAGCGTATTACGCATCGTTATTGCAACGGTTGAGCGAGAAAATCAAAGAGAAACGCCCCCATCTGAAGAAGAAAAAAGTCCTCTTGCATCAGGACAATGCGCGTGTGCACACCTGCGCTGTTTCCATGACCAAAATTGTGGAATTGAGAATGGAATTGTTGCAGCATCCCGCTTATTCACCAGATTTGGCCCCGAGTGACTATTTTCTTTTCTCCAATCTGAAGAAATGGCTTGGCGGACGACGGTTCACTTCCAACGAGGACGTCATTGCTCAAACGGATGAGTATTTTGCAGAACTTCCGAAATCCTATTTTTTGGACGGGATAAAAATTTTGGAAAAACGGTTGGAAAAGTGTATAGAGCTTATGTTGAAAAATAAATTTTTTTTTTTTAAAAAACCGTTTTTTCCATTTTTTTCTAAGGACTTATTGAACGACTCTCGTAACTCCAAATAACTGTCATTTCTTAGCTTTTAAAAAAGATACTTCCTAAGAACGTATTATAAATATTTTTATAAATTTTAATTAAAATATATTTTCATAATCTGAGAACTTGAATAAAATCCAAATTAATATCATTACTGTATATATAAGTAGTAAAAAAAAAAGTATACATATAATTAATAACTTTCACAGTAAAACGGTTTTTATAAAAATAATTTCCTATTACTAAAAGTTATAACATAAAAACGTAAATGATGGTTGAAGCGAAAATAACTCTGATAGATTATCATAAAAGTCTCACATGTTTTTGATATTTTCTCAAAACATAAATTTCGAATAGGCTATACTACTCTTATAAGAAAAATTTTGATTCCACCATAGTAATAATAGTATATCCCATCACAGTTAAAGAATATATAGTCAATATCACGTAACACCCAAGAAGATGACAGTAACTCAGTTTTTATGGTGCGCCAAAAAGCGCCTTTTATTATCACATACAATATCCTATTAAAACAGAAGCACACATATGCCTGTAATTGTTGTAATACATCATAAAATTTAATCCATACCTGATGAAAGTATGTACTATGTAGTCTTACGATTTATAGGGATTCATTGCAGTTATCCTGTAATGTACGAATATCATCCACACATAGCATAATACGTGTACTTATTTTAGTTAGCTTGCATAATGGCTCGACTTTTATCTGCATCCTATTTATTTGAGGGCGGACGTTTTTTTCCCAAAACTCAAAATAATAAACTACTCACTCATACACAACCTTGTAAATATACACATTAACAATTAACTAGCTTTATTGTATAGGCAAAGGAAATATTTCATAATTTTTGTCTTACTAACAAATATTTGCCGAGTTGAAATTAAATATATGCTATCGTATTTGCGTGAGAACTATTAATATGGATTTATGATAGATACTTTTATAACTAAAAAAAAAATTCTATTTAGATAATGTCACATAGTATATTATATAGAGTACCTAAGAGACAATATTAGTATTTTTTTTTTATTAATGTTTCATTTTAATTAATCAATAAAAATAAATTAATCAACAAAAAGTACGTTAGCATGTGCTCGAGCAGTAATTTTATTTCAACTTATTTGAAAAGTTTCCAAATTCTTACCATCGTTAATAAAAGCATTTTCTTCGCAAAATAAGACCAAAATAATAAAAAAAAAATACTATATATATCTATATATATTTATTGACTTGAATATATAGGGTCGATTAAGTTGCAATTACGTGATTCAGATGAATTAGTACACCTACCATTACCGGGTATTATTTTTTCTCCTGCCATTGATCTTCTCAAAAATTGTTAAACAAGGACAATATTACGAAATAAAGTATAAATAAAACAAAATATCCTGATTAAAATTACACTTTGGCTTTTGTTATGAATGAATTAATATTGAAACACGTGCTTGAAATGTTATTTTTTTTGCCATCTTATGTTTTTTATTGCCGTTCCAAGTTATGTGCCATAAAAATGCTTTTTTCGTTATTTTATTTAATATGATATTTTGTGCTTTTGGTATTTTTTATTTTATGTTTTTTATATTTTTTTTAAGAAGATTTTACTTGTTGTTTTTTTTTTTTTTATTACCATTCATTTAACCTTAACTTGAGTTTAACAATTTAGTTGTTCCTGTGTAATAACATTTTTAAAACTTCATCAATGACGACAATGGCAAAAATTATTATTTTTCATTTGAATTATTACTAACAAAAATCGATATAACAATACTTCCAAAAATACGAAAAATCCAAAATGAACTTTATCCAAAGTATCATTAATAATAATGGCTACCTATTCATTTTATAATTCATAGAAAATTTACTGAGCATTATTTTTCTTAAAAGCTTATTATTACTAAAGGTATAATTTTCCATTAGATTTGATTGTTAAGAAAATGACATTTTGAATTTCTTAATAATGACAGCTATTGGAAAAGTTTACTTTTTGAAAGAAACCTCCAGTTTGTTATATTTTTATGGTATTTAATTATATAATTTATATATACAAAATTTCTTAATTAACAATAAATTGAAAATCTTGGAAAAAACACCATGCGATTACCAAATATAGCAATGAGCTTTGTTAGATGAGATTAATCCCCTTAATAAATTATTCTATATAAATAGGATTTAATTTTTATTAAGCTTTATAGTAATTTTTTAATTAAATGTGTTATAATTGAATTTTTTGATAAATTCGTAAAAAACTATAATTATTTGCAGAAAATATTGATTAAATTGCAGTTCTATGAGTTTAATTTTTTCTACAATTTCATTTTGTTTTATACATAAAAATTATTCTTTTTCAAGTAATTTGCTTGCAAACCTTTACGAACTGCGGAAAACGCCTCTCTTCGTAGTAGTGCTGGGAAGCTATAACTGGAATTACCTTCAGCTTCCCAGCTGCACTCCTTTAGATATTATCGAGAACATAAAAATAATGTCCAAAAAATGTTACCCGGTTTAATATATGGTAAAAAACGGGACAGCAGAATCACAGGAATTCTTTTTTCCAACAAACACGTTTTAATGGAGAAGATCGTGTGACAGTATCTGCAATATGTGATCTGACGCAAAGAACCCTATTTCTAACCCTTTCAAGGACTTCTCTATAAGAAACTATATTGCCAGCTTGTCCTAGATGATTGTCTTCCTCCATTTTCATCAGTTTTTTATGCCAAAAATCCTCCATCAACAAGGTTCGTCTTTCATGTATTCACGACCTTTAGAAAATTTGTCTCCTTCAGAATTACGTACTACAAAAACACAACTTCACTTATAGTATTTCGTGGTTATCGAAAGAGGTCCGATCGCTTTCAATCTCTTAACTTTTCTACCATTCCTCATAATTAATTGTAAAACATTTACAACTTAATTAAATTAAGAGTGTTGGAACAAAAACTGCACACCTTTTGTGAATTGAATAAAAAAAACCCAAATCCGTTTTGTTCCTAACTACAACCTAAATAATAATTAAATAGCCCTAAGCTTATGCAAAATACGATGCTAATGTTTTCTTTTATGTAGAAAATTTCAAAGCAATCAACATTTAACCAAATGCCAGAATAATTATTACCAACAGTATCATTTCGAAAGTAACTTTCGAATAGAATAGAGTCGAGCACGACCATACTTAACACTGTGAAATTATCATAGTTCGGACGAAAGTATATTGTAACTAATTCTATCTGTCGTTTAAAATGTTTATTAAGAAATCAACCAATATAAAAGGACCGATGAAGGAGAGACTATTTACTATTAAACAAAACAACGCATTTTAGATTATCTCCTAAGGCATTCGAAAAACTTCAAAGTAAATTTATTCTATTTAATTTATCGTATGCAAAACTTTTTCATATCATATGACTTTGAACAATTAAATAAAGTATACATCCTTCTGGATTATAGGTATTATAGTTAATATATGTAATAGTTATAAAAAAAATTCATATTTTTCATTTTTTTAAGATAGTTGACATAGTATAAATCTACTCTGAAGGTCATATTTTTATTTACTCTTACTCTTGTTGTATCTTCTATAAAACTATTACCAAAATTAAAAGGACCTTGTTTCTAAAATAATAAAATTATGAAGACTAAAGTAAGATACTTTTTTTATTATTAGTTAGTAGCATTGATTAAATTTATAATAAAAAACTTTCAAAATTTAATTTCGAAATTTGATAACATTAATAATTTTGACACAGATTTGATTTCGTAGACACTTCTATTCAGAAAATAAATCCTAAGCTTTTTATAGGTACATATACATATATGAAATGTTTTTATTTTATTTTTTTATATATTATTATAATTAAAAAATTGTAAAATGTTTTTATGAGATAGAAGCAGATTACAAAATCCAGTATATTCCATTGAAATGTGAAAATTTAAATTGGAAAAGTTTTGAAATGATTGTTTTCTTTAATCATTTAAATATAGAACTTTGTTTCTCGTAAGTAGATTATTTAAATATAATATTACAAATATGATATATATTTGTACATATTAATATATGTGTGTTATATTATACTGCAATACATGTATGTGTATGAGGATTTGAAAATACAGGGTGAGCCGACTAGGACTGACTGATTTAAAATGCATTAAACTTTTTTATTTTTGAAATTTTTTATTTTTTTTTTACAGATTATAAAGAATTTTAAAAAATTTATAATATCTTCAAACTCAGTGCAAGAATAATTCAAAATTATTGAATTTTATTATTTTTCCAGACGATCTATTGTTAAAACACAAAAAAATATCGTCAGCATTTTAATACTGTCACAGCTCACAGTGCAAACATGATAAGAAACTTAATAGCCCGTTTTGAAGAGCGTAGTGCAGTCTTTATAGAAGAACTGAATAGGCCTCTACACAAAAATTGTGGCACAATTTTGTTGACAATACATTCGTAGAACGAACACACATGCATAATAATAGAAACGGCGTTAATTTTAAATTAACCCCCAATTTCATTGGGGGTTAATTTTAAATTTCAGTATGCAATTGAAGCGGTTCCTTTAAAATCATTTTCATATGCGGTGTCATATATGCGTAAACAAATAGATTTTTTAATATTGCGAATTTTTTTGTTTGATGGAATTAGTTTTGGAAATTTGCAATTAAACAGAATTTTATTTTAAAATATTATTTATTTATTTCACTATATATTAGTTAAAAAAAGAGAATTATAATGTTGAAGAGAATGTAAAAATATAAATTTCAAGCTATCTGATTATATAAAAATAATGATTTGGACAAATAAAAACCTTTCCGAAAATGCAAACTGAATTAAATCAGAAAATGTGTTATAAATTTAATGTACTTAAATAATTAATAACTAATATTCTAAAAAAAAATTTAAAACAATATTATTTAGTAAATGGTCTAATAGAGCAAGCGAAAGCACAAATGCAAACAAATTTATTCAAATAATAATCCTAAGGAATATACTTTATTTATTTTAAGACAATGAAAACAGCAATGGAAAATCGACTGAAAAATTCGTTCCCTTAAACTTTCTTACACACACTTTACATCCACCGGTACTGAACTATTTTCTACTAAACATTGAACTGTCAACATGACATTTGTTTATATTTATTAAACGCCGAACTTTTCACTTTTTGCACAAAATAAATGGCACTAAAAGCCATTTAGACACATGACAAACTAAATTTTTGTTATTTTGTTTAGTAAAAATGAAGATGTCAACTTACCGAAAGAAAGAAATTCTCGGTTTCCTCATTTCGTCGAATTTCTATCAACCCTTTATAAAACACTTAATTTTCTAAAATAAAAACTTCCTATTAAATTTTATTTACAATATAACTATTTATATAAATACTTACTTTTTCGTAAATAATTCTTTTAAAAAAAATACACTAATTGTTAAGGAAATTCAAATGTTTTTAATTTAATGTGAAGTACAATCGATACAATTAAGTTCTGAATAAAACGTCATTCAAATGGCCTCCACGACTTCTTTTGCAGAAACGAATTCGATGAACCCAATTTTTGAGCACTTATGTCATGAATAACACGTTCAATATTGACTTCTAAAGCTTGAAGAGAATCTGGTTTATTGCTAAAAACCAATGACTTCAAATAACCCCACAAGAAATAGTCTAATGGTGTTAAAGCACAACTTCTTGGAGGCCATTCAATGTCACAATTTCTTGAAATAATCGAATCTCCAAACATTTCTCTCAATAATTCGGTTATTGCACGTGCTGTGTGGCACGTAGCCCCGTCTTGTTGGAACCAGATGTTGTCAAGATCAACTTCTTCCAATTTCGGTCATAAAAAGTTGGTTATCATCGATTTATACCGCTCTCCATTGACAGTAACGGTGTTTGAAAGAAGTACGGACCGATGATTCCACCAGACCAAAAACCACACCAAACCGTCAATTTAAGTGAATGTAATGGGTGTTCATGAATAATTTGTGGATTTTCTTCGCACCAGAATCGACAGTTTTGTTTATTTACCGCACCACTCAGATGAAAATGAGCCTCATCGGAGAAGATGATTTTCTTCAAAAAATCGTTATCGTTTTCAAGTTGTTCCAAGATAAAATCAGCAAATTCACGACGTTTACGGTGGTCCAATGGCCTCAGTTCTTGAGTGATAACAATTGTATATAGATGCAAGCCCAAATCCTTTCTCAAAATCCGCCAGGTTATGGTTTGAAACAGTCCCAATTCTTGAGAAGGTCTTGCAATCGACAAATTTCGGTCTTTAGCAACACTTGCCTGAACGGCAGTAATATTTTCATTACTTCGAGCGGTTCTTTGTCTTATTGGCACTTGAACATTATGTAAAAAAAATTTACGCTCGAAATTTTCAACAATTCGACGAATAGCGAGCACAGTTGGACGATTATTACGACCATAAAATGGCAAAAGCGCACGAAAAGTTGCAATTGGAGAACGATTACTTTGATAATAAAATTGAATAATTTATAAACGTTAGTCTTACGTATATCTCTCCATGATAAAATTGTAAACATTACTAAATACAATTTACTTGCACTTTCCGATGTGACAAAATATAATAACAATTTAAAAAATGACAACAATAGTTAAGCATTTTGGTATGTTACACCTTTCATGGAGAATGGCGCGTTTTAAAAATCTCCGAAAGTCTACAAAATTGAGGCGCTTTATATTTGATTGCTATTTACGAAATGTTATAATAAACCAAAAGATTGTACAAAAAATAAAAATTGCCTATCGTTGTGTTTAAATTGTATTTTTGTTTCCAATAACTGAATTAAAATGAATATAAATTATGCTTTTGCAATTCAATAAATTTCTATTATGAAAACTAGATGGCAGTTGGTGTCATATCTACATAAAAATCTACACAAAAATATATATGAAGTTCGATTTCTCGCCGCTTCTGCAATAATTGTGCCTATACGGAAATTTAACGTACGGGCCTATCCAGGTATTCTTTAATCTAAGAGTGCAGTATTTGATGAGCCTCAAATAAATTTTAATTGAAATTGTCAACGATGATCAATCTTTGTCTACTCGTCGACGTGCTACTCAATCGGGCATCTACTGAACATCGCACGCCGAATTTTGAAACTTGATCTGAGAGTGTTTCTATACAAAATTGAATTGGCTCAAGAATTATTGCCGACAGCTACAATATGCCAGAAGATTCATTCAGCTTGTTACAGATAATGCCAACTTTTTGAACAATCTCATAAACAGAATTGCCAAATTTGGGGTATGGAGAATCCGAGAGCGTTGCGACAGCATCAATTACGCTCACTAAAAAGCACTGTTTGGTGTAGAATTATGGCTGATAGAGTTATCGGTCCATATTTTTACCGAAATATATTTAAAAAAAATTTTACGTCTGGAAGTTCTGAATAACCCTGGCATATGGTTCCAGCAAGATGGAACTACAGCTTTTGACCAAACAAAATTTGCATTTTTCGAATAATTTAAAATGAAATTTTGCTTGGCCACCTCGTTCCCTAGATTTAACGGCCTGCAATTTTTTTTGTAGCGTTTCTTGAAGCAACAGGTTTACATGAACGAACAAATCACAAAACATTCGAAAACTAAAGCAGAATATTTGAACAGAAATTGCAAATTTGGAGGCAGAAACGTTAAGCACCATAATGCAAAATGCTTAGAAAGAAACATTAACTGCCAGAAAAAAAAAATAGTAGTCATTTAAGGGATAATATTTTTCACACTTAGATTAAAAAAATATAGTAAATTACATTTTCATTTAAAAAAAAAGCAAACATTTAATAATACAAAAGTTTTGTGCATTTTAAATACAGTCAGTCCAAGTTCCCACGCCATGTACTTTTATTTGGAAATGCAATAGAGCCGCTGAACTTCTTAAAAATTTCTCTTATTGTATTTGAGTCTGAATTAAAGCATTTGAAGTGAATATAATTCGATAATAAATGGAAATATTATGAAAACGATCCCATTACATTCTGTTCACAAATCCATCATAGAATGATGTATAACCTTTATAGAATCTGTGAATAAACTCTTTCCAATCATAAAAGTTGCAAGCTTTTCAGTTAGCTGCCATGCATGCATTGCATTTTCCACTTGCGATAAAATGACGACTACTCTAGCCACAACTCATTCTTCCGTTAATTGCATGGAAAAATTATAATTTCTTAACATGTTGAACAGTTATTGCATTCCATTCTGGAAAATTTAATAGCATTTGACACGAAGTCTTGCGTTTTATTCCACTAAACTTAGTCATAGAATAGAAATCTCACAACTGGTCAAGGTTAGTGATAGAATACTATGCAATTTGCTATCTGAAAATACGCAATACTACCTATAAGCAAGTATGCAGGACTTATTCATATTAATTCATATATTTATATGTACATACATACACATATGTTATATGGAAATATGCATACTTTTCTGTTGGTTATGACTGGTGTCGTACATGATTAATTTCGATCATGAAGGTTTAAGTCCTTTGAGAAATAGAAATTGCCTTCTGCTCAAGATAATCATAGTACGAGCAATGAATAATTATGAGTTTATTTCTAACATGATAATAGGCTATTGTGAAACCAGGCCGTTAGCCTAGTGCTATATTATAATACTTTTATTATATTTAAACAGGATTGTACGATGGCAGTTAGCTAACAGAATGAGAAAGGCTCAAATGATTTGACGGTTGTTGGCGGGATTCACCTCGAAATACTATATCGAAAGACAAATGGAAATTTTAATTCTAATCCAATTCAAATTCACCTATAGCGCCTTGCAATATTTCTCAGGAGAATTCTCATACACTCAAGCTTTATTTGACTATACCAGTTGCATTCCAAATGCAGATACGAATATGAAATAGAAGCATTTAACTATAGATTAATTAAAAATTTCCCATCCACTCAAAATTGTATCGATTTAATTTTCATTATAACACCAATTAAAGATTTTATTCAATTAAAGCATGAAATATATATGTTATATATTCATAATAAATTAAATTTGATAAAAACTATATACTAAAAGCTATCAATTAATTGCTGTCACCAAGAAATCAATATTTTTCCAAATAAATACTGACACCCAAATTGGACTTGTTTTTTCGTTTCATAGTAAGTAAATTCGGAAAAATTTTATATTCATCCAGACAATATGATAATTTAAGGATAGTGTGATACTAATTAATTTATATTTGTGATATAACATATAATTTAGTTAAGTCTATTTTTAAAAATAATTTTTTTTTACATTTTATGCAGTCACGAATAAATAAAAAATTATTATTTATGGTATCGTAAAAAAAAAATCACCATGTTTATAAGATAATATATACCAGGTGTATAAGCTTAAATTCAAAATAGAAAGCAAAAACAAATTTAGTCATAATACTTGCCCTTGCTAGCTACACATTTTTCCAATCTCTCGGGCAATTTGTGGATACCACGCCAAAAAAATTCCTTCTCTTTCGAGGCAAACCACTCATCAAGCCATTTTCGGACGTCTTCGTAAGAATCGAAGTGCTGCTCAGCGAGCGCGTGGCCCATCGACGAAAGCAAGTGGTAGTCGGAAGGGGCCAGGTCTGGTGAATAATCGGAGTGGGGTAGCACGGCCCAGTTGAGTGTCTCCAAATAGTTTCGGACCACTTTTGACGTGTGCGATGGTGCGTTGTCGTGGAGGAAAATCAGCTTGTCATATCTTTGTTGATAATCCGTCCTTTTTTCACGCAGAGCACGCTGCAATTTGATCTCTCCGCGAGCATTTTTTGCGATTGGGTATCGTCTTCGTCCAAAAGAGTCTGAAAATGATGGTCGATTTTCATGCTTCTTGTCCCACAAGTCAAAATTGCCGTCTTTGAACCGACGAAATCAATCTTAGCACGTTGTTTTCGATAAAGAAATGTCACCATAGGCGTCCATAAGCATTCGATGCGATTCGGCAGCAGATTTCTTCAAATTGAAGCAGAAAAGCAGAGCTTTCCGCATATGTTTTTTTTCTGGTACAAAACTAGACATGATTACCAAAGGAAAAATGTATGTTGTTGTATAAAATTGCTGACAATGTACACTGATTAATGTTGACAGATGTCAAACTCATAACAAAAATATATGGCGTGCCCATGGTAGCTTAATACGCTCACCTCACGCCATCTATGACCAAACAGCAGATTTACGCTTATATACCTGGTAGTTTATTGCTTGTTAAATTTTATTTATTAATTAATAAGAAAAATTAATTTTTTAATATCAGTTTCATAATTTATTTTTTATTTAGTATAAAATTTGCCAAATAACCTAATAGATTTTTTAACTATTAAACAATACATTAAAATTGTAAAAACTTTTTACCAATGTAATGAATTTCCAAATTCATTAACAAATAACTTTGGAGAAGATATTGTTTCCTTTTCCAGATTTAAAAATTAAGGAAGACATATCCTTGCCATTAATTCTGAGTACTATGGCCGTATGAAAACCGACATTTACCATATGAAAACCGACATTTACCATAGAAAATATGAGAAATTTCAGCCTTATTGAGCAAAAAGTTCCTAGGACGCATAATTTTGATATTATTTGATGTTAATTGGCCCCAAGATTGTGCTATCTAAAACTGGTAGAATACATTAGAAATTATTTTAATATAATTAGTTTTAAAATTGAGAAAATTTAAAAATGAACATCCGCCAAGTAATTAGCGAACTACATCCAGAAATGTACCAAAAAAATCATCAAAAATTACTTAAAAAGAATCGAGTCCTGCAAAAAGTTTTGTGACAATCGTTTAAATAATTTTTATATAATGGCAAAAATTTACAAAATTAAGTAAAAGAAAAAATTTATACACATCTGAATTTATAGTGTATTTTATTAAACTTTTCTTTTCAAAGCGTAATTTTAATAAATCTTTATTTTTTCATATAATGAATAAATAAAATTATTTTCTCCTTAAAATAGCTTATGTAATTTTAAAAATATTGAAATAAAATCTTTGAATAACAAATAGTTTTTACTTTTATTATAGAAACCTAATTTGAATGAAATTATTTTTATATATACAACAAATGAAAACAACAAATTAAATCTAAACATATACGAGTAATATACTGCAAGAGAGAAAAATGATTTTCTTTTTACAAACTTGGAAAAAGTTATCTTCATCAATTTATACAAAACTATAAATATAAAAAATATGACAAAAATCACATGAATAAAAATAATAGTAATTGTAGTAATAATAATAAAAGAGAAATTTTCGCATCACCAATTTTCCACATAAATTTTCATTTCATTTGAAGATTGGCCTTTAACGATGAAACTTTTGAAAATCTAAAGAACAAAATTAATAGTTTCTAAGATCATACGACTATAAATAAGAAATATTCAAGATGGGAATATTGTCGAAAAGATTTGGATGATATTCTGAATCAGGACTAAATCAAAACTTTGTCTTATAACTTTGATCCCATAATATTTACCACACTTGGTCAATAGAGCCACCACAAAATTAAATTCAATCCAATCCGAATCTTTCGGCTCATTATCATTCCTTAAAAAATATAAAAATATCGAGAAAAAACTTACTGTACAATAGACTAGACAGTACAAGTTTGTATAATATAACTATGGTAATCTAAAAAAGAAAAAGGATACAAATTTATTCGAATTGATTTACTTTTGTATGGATGTAAGTAAGAGTCAATCCGAAATTTTTGAAGGACCCAATTCATGTCGTAGTATTATTATTGATGTTCTTGTTTTCTAAACTCATTACAAATTCGTACCAAACTTCTACAATCTACTTCGCATCTAAAATATTTTTGTCCCTTGAAATGAATATGTATGAACGGGATTAGATAAACTTTTCTTATCAGGTTATTTTTTGTACAAATTTCTGTCTGTTATCTTGTCTTCGGCTTATTTTACATGTGCACATATTTTTAGGTTTAGTTCTTTCAATTTATGTAAATAAAAAAATTACTAAATATATACAAAAAAGACTTAGTCTTTAAAAAAATTATTAAATAAAATAAGTTTTTCCTCTTTTACACTATTTTATTTAGTGCCTCTATGCATCTTAATTGGAATATGGCTATTTGTAATCTTGTTCGTATCTTTCTTTCAAAAATTATGAAAAAGAGCACAAATTACTACTTTAAAAAAAAATTTTGAACACAAAACAGGCTTTACATGAGCTTTTATCATTTATTTAAAACTAGATGGAACTGAGTCTACACTTTTTATTAGAAATTACATCACAAATAAAATATACGTATTACGTATATTATATTCATATAAAAAGGCTCTCGACCTGGCTCTCGTTCAAAATTTTTATCGCCATGACATTTTCTAGCGGTTATATCTAGTTATTTCCTGTATATGATACAGTATAATCTTTTGCACATATTGTAAATATCCCTATAAGATCCTACTATGCTTGCATTTTATATGGTATTCTAAAAATTTCCTTTATACTATACTATTCACAACCAAATTTAACAAAAGAAGAACAACAAAATTATATCCTAACATATGCTTATATTCGTACGATGTGATTAATACTTCTAAGTTTAGTATTTTTCACTTGAATGGAAAGTTGAACTTTTAAAACTTTAACATATTTTTGCATACTTAAATATGCACCATAAACTTTAAATGCAATTCGGAAAAGTTATTTGATCTCTAGTAAAGTCCTCTTTTGTTTTATTATTGTAAATGCACAATTTTTTTTAAGAAAAATAAAAAATTTTCAAAATTTTCAAAACCAATATTATTTATAATTTAATATAAAACAAGATGTATTTTATTACAAATTTATGACCTAAGAATATGTATGAATATCTCAAATATATATTATGTTGAGATAATTTTTCTACATAAATAAAAAATATTCTTATCTGTAATTTTTAAAGAAACTAAATAATTAATATATTTTAGTAATAAAAGGATTCTCTGATTTGAAATAGACTTTACTAAAATCTTTTAATTACATTTTTTACCAAAAAAAAAAATTTCCCTAAATGATCATTTTTAGTAGCTATCTCTACTTAACTAGAATTTTGTGTAAATTTTTGGAAAATATTATTTTCCAGTTTAAAAGGATTAATATCAAAAAAAAGAACATGGAAAATGCACTTACATAAAACTCAGTGTATTACAGTTGTTTCTATGTAGTTTTTCCTTTAATGCTCTAGGAATGATATTGCCAACTATGTATATTTGTTGATATATTGTAGTATATTTTATTCAGACAGAAACCATGAAGAAAACCACCAGAAATACCACTATTGAGCCTGACCAACTTATTTCGACCACCACTAACGCAATCACTTTGAATAACTTTAAACAATGTATCCTTTTTGCTAAATTTTGTGCATAAAGTGGATCGTAGCATAGCTTTTGAACTAACATAATACTTTCACATTGCAAAATAGTATTCTACAATATGTTTGCCTATTTTTTAGACAAACTAGAAATCCAATGAGGTTTTCCTTCTGAAAACCAATTATTATACGACAATTGTTAATTGTCTTCGGTCCTGTCCCAAACTATTTACATGCAAAATAAGACCATACCCGTTATTGTGTACGAATTGCGAAATATTCATACGTTACATATTAACGTACATTCGTAAATATATATTCCGATACTATATGATTTTACTAGAATTTCGTATTAAATTAAATCGCATACAGTGATTTAATTTTCCCTTAATTAAACTTATACACTCTTCGGTAAGTAACTTAATTAATGTTGATTACACAAAGTGACCAAATGTAACAATATTCATATTTGAATTTATTTGAACTTTTCTTTGAAAAAACATTAATTTTCTATAATAATATTTCAAATTTACTTTTTTTTATAACATTGTTAAATATTTATATTAGATTTACATAATTTTAATACAATTTTCTTAAAAACAGAAAACCACACACTTCTTGATATTATCAATCACAATAAATTGCAAGTTATTTCATATACTTGATTTCGTTGTTTTGAAAGTACATTTCTATCATTTAATAGTTATTAAAATTATTTATTAGTTATGATCATATTTATTTAAGTTATTATTTTTTATTTTATATTGTAAGTTTTTTTATCACCAAACTATGCACTAATATCGCACAAACTTACTAATGTGTTGTCCGGGAAGTAATTTCCTTTTTTTTATAAATATGAAAGACGATTTTCATATAGTGAACTAATATTTTATTCAATTAAATTTTTGTCAAAATTTCAGCTCGATCCATAGCCTAGGTCAATTTCTATCGTCGATTAAAGTTAACGACATTTATTTGTGCATAACAATGGAAAAAAGCGAGTTTAGGGCTGTCATTAAACATCTCCATTTGAAAGGCTTAAGCCCAAAAGAAATCAAAGCCGAGTTCATGGCACATCTGCAACTGTGTTTGCGACGGTTTACAATTGGGTGAATGAGTTTAAACGTGGCCGTTCATCCACGAAAGATGAACATCGTTCAGGACGCCCAGTTGATGTGTCTACTCCTGAAATCATCGACAAAATCCACGATCTGATGTTGAACGATCGGCGAATTAAAGTGCGCGAATTAGTTGAGGCCACGGGCATATCACAAGGTACTGTCGCTTCAATTTTGCATGAAAAATTGTCTGTGAAAAAATTTCGGCAAGATGGGTGCCGCGTTTGCTCTCAGAGGAGAATAAGCGCAATCGTGTAGTGGACTCTGAGGCTATGTTGGCACTCTTTCATCGCAATCCCGCCGAATTCCTTCATCGATATGTCACTGTGGACGAAACCTGGATACACTACTACACTCCAGAAACGAAGAGACAGTCATCACAGTGGATTTTCAAGGGTGAACGGGCTCCGAAGAAGGCAAAAACTGTGCCATCAGCCGGCAAGGTTATGGCCACGGTCTTTTGGGATTCGCAGGGCATCATTTTTATCGACTACTTGGAAAAAGGAAAAACAATAACAGGAGCGTTTTGAGCGAGAAAATCAAAGAGAAACGCCCCCATCTGAAGAAGAAAAAAATCCTCTTGCATCAGGACAATGCGCGTGTGCACACCTGCGCTGTTTCCATGGCCAAAATTGTGGAATTGAGAATGGAATTTATGCAGCATTCCGCTTATTCACCAGATTTGGCCCCGAGTGACTATTTTCTTTCCCAAATCTGAAGAAATGGCTTGGCGGACGACGGTTCACTTCCAACGAGGACTTCATTGCTCAAACGGATGAGTTTTTTGCAGAACTTCCGAAATCCTATTTTTTGGACGGGATAAAAATTTTGGAAAAACGGTTGGAAAAGTGTATAGAGCAAAAAGGAGATATGTTGAAAAATAAAAATTTTTTTTTTTTAAAAAACAGTTTTTTTCCATCTTTTTCTAACGACCCTCGTATTTCAGCTATCAAAATACATATGATTATGCGGTTTAAGTATGAAGTTGGTTGTGAAAAAATACAAGTAAGTCCTCTGTTGGGAAATAACGAAATTACTTTCCGGACAACCCAATAGTTCACTTAAAACGAGTCTTTATGAATAAACGACCTGACTTTAACATGTTTCACGCTATCAAAGAAGCTTTTTTTTTATTGATGAGCACAATTTCTCCCTTGGTGGATACGTCAATATGTGAAATTGCCATATAACCTACAACTGACTATAGAAAAGCCATTGTATCCATGGAATATGAGTATCTTTTCGGTGTGAAAGTATCATTGGCCCGTATTTCTTTTAAATTTTTTTAGAAAAAACCCTTAATTCTAAGCGCTGTAACCATATGAAAACCGACATTTTTGGATCTGAACTTACAGATTTTAATATGCATGATACATACTTGTTGTCAAAAAGATGGTTCTATAAGCCACACAGAAAGATAAATTTTCGTTTCATTGCGCAAAAACTTCCCAGGAAACGGAATTTCGAGATTTGGTTATGCTACATGCCCTTCAAAATCTCCTTGAAATTATTTTTATAAAACTATACAAAAAAATGTGTTTACGCAGAAAATTTTCGAAATTCTAAACTCTAAAAACTTTCAATTGAAGCAATTTTTGATATGCTATTTAATTGAATATTAATGTTTTTCTTCGGAATAAAAATTTGATCAAAATTTCTTTATTTTATTGGTTATAAAATTTGATATTGTATATGTACATAGTTTTTTGAATATGTAAATTTTTTATCTAACATGAGATTATTTAAAAAATTCCTTTATCAGTTGTTTAAATTTTTATATACAATATTTATAATATACCTTTTTCAATTTGAAATCATATAATAAAATTGTATAAAATTAGTTAGTTTTTTTCTATATAATAATTTTGTAAATTCAGCCTATTTTAATCAAGTAGACAGAAATGGATATAAAAAACTATTGAAATGGATATAAAAAACGATTTCACCCAAAAAACAAAAAAAAAACCTTTCATTTTGGTTAAAACTATAAATGGGAGGTAATATTTTGCCACCGTACTATTTACATTCTACTTGTTAACGCCCAATGACAAATATTGTGTTTAAAATTGTTAAAAATTCTTAAAAGGACGTTCTGAAATGGTTGGTTAACACCATACTAGCTGTACAAGGCTAAAGTATTAAGAAGATCGTTTAGAGAAATTTATAGTTTCCAACAGAGCAAAGAGTCGTCGGTGGGGCAATATATCTTTGGCGGGCGTCCTAAATGGTTTTAATGCTCTTAACGCCTTTGGTAACAACATCAGCACAAGAAACGTCTTCTGGTCGCTTTCGAGACAAATAAAAGTTTTCCCATTTCCTTAAGGTTTATTTTTATATAATATATTACATACACATATATACATGTACATTTTCTATTGTCTATTGCCAAATCGTTTATTTTCTAGATATATTTAGAAAACCTTGGCCTAATGATATACTATAAAACCTATAGTCACAAACAATTTAACGTATTCAAGAATCAGGTTTAGTTGTAAAATAACAATATTCTACAAAGTATAGTATTACCGTCATGTTCACAGTATTTTCTATATAATTATATAATTGCTGAATTAAAGTCCTTAAGGAGTATCAAATATTCAATTAACAGTAAGCATACAAAAGGAAATATTCGCCAAATCATTCTATTAGATTTAATTAATTCGCTTCAAGGTAATTCCATTATAACCATAAGAAAAATATACAAATATTCAGTTTGTTTTTAATGTATTTAACATTTATTTATTTCGAATTTTCTCCTTTACAAAGTTATAAATCGTTCCATACAAAAATATAATAACATTTCCAGAATTTATTATTATATTTTAAAAATATAGTAGATTAAAAATATCAACGAAAATTATTTTTATTTCTTCTTCCATCAACTTTAACAATAAACCTACTAAATTGTTTATATACAAATTAAATATTCTTTTATTAATAGAATACTAATTTTGTTCAATTTTTTATTATTAATGTGTAAATAGATACTCTGCTTGTATATTAATCTTCTATTTTGTAATAATTACCATACCTAATCAATTATTGTTTTATTAAATAAGATACCTATTAAGTCATTAATTACCATGATTTATTGTATCATATTATCCAAATTTATAATATTGACTTAATTTTTTGATAAATACTTTTCTTCAAATTGTAAAAACCATCAATATTCTTTTATAGTTAATTTATATTTAAAAATAAGTTGAAAATATAACTAATATTATTTTTGAAAAAAAAACAACAACTATTTTACACAATCCTTTTTATTTATATAATTTTTTTAATATGAACTATATTTTTTATAAACTTTTTAATCAACGCATTTTTATAACATTAGTACTATTTTTATATTTAGAAATAGCATGTACGAGGTCTTTTCAAAAAGTATCACGAAATTTTGAATTTCCGCGGGTTACGTATATTCGATTTTCAATTTTTAGTGGCGTTATATTGGAACTCATGTCTCTCACTTATGCCGACAAGTTCGGCCATTTTCAAAGTTCAGTTAATTTTTAACAGCTGCTTGGCTTGCACGTGTTTTGGCTCGTCTTCAATTTTTGCCCATTCCAAAAAATGGATCAAAGAATCTGTTTCGGGAACAAAAAAAAGTCACAGGAGGATAGATCTGGGGAATACGGTGGCTGCGGCATTATTAGTTTGTTATTTTTGGCCAAAAATTCCCGCACAAGCAACGATGCGTGAGTAGAGGCGTTATCATGGTGCAAAAGCCAATTTTTGTTCTTCCACAAATCCAGGCGTTTCTGGCGGATTGCTTCTCGCAACTTGCGCATAACTTGCAGGTAATATTCCTTATTGACCGTTCTATCCTGTGGCAAGAACTCATGATGCACCACGCCCATGCAATCGAAGAAAACTGTAAGCAAAACCTTCATATTTGACCGAACTTGGCGCGCTTTTTTCGGTCTTGGCTTGGGCGGAAGCTTCCATTGGGATGATTTAGCTTTGATTTTTACGTCATAACCATAAAGCCATGATTCGTCACCAGTTATAACCCTCAGGAGCAAATTTGGGTCATCACAGACAGAGAACAACAGCTGCTTAGCAAGGTTAATGCGATGCTGTTTTTGGTCGAAATTGAGCAATTTTGGTACGAATTTCGCGGCGACCCGTCTCACGCGCAAACCATTGGTAAAAATTGATTGGCACGAGCCAATCGATATGTTTAAGTCCTCAGCAACTTCTCTAACGGTGATTCAACGATTGGCCAAAAATATTATCTCCACTTCATCAATGTTTTCGTCTGTTGGTGACGTGCTCGGGCGTCCGGCACCCTTTTCGTCGTTCACATTTTCTCGGCCCTCTGAAAACATTTTGTACCACCGATAAACGTTGCTTCGGTCCAAGGTAGCTTTAGAATTTCACACAAAATTTGATACAGATTCTTTGGTTCATTTTTTGGAATGGTCAAAAATAGAAGACGAGGCAAAACACGTGCAAGCAAAGTAACTGTCAAAAATTAAGTGAACTTTCAAAATGGCCGAACTTGTCGACATAAGTGAGAGACATGAATACCAACATAACGCAACAAAAAATCGAAAATCGAATATACGTAACTCGCGGAAATTCAAAATTCGCGATTCTTTTTGAACAGACCTCGTACATTGTCTTGAGACCATATTCGAACCGTTCGACTTTTATGGTTTAATTTGGAATAAAGTGTAAAAAAAATAAAATAATAATTAAAAATTAAATTTTATTTTATTAAATTAACTTATTATTTACACGATTTAATAAATAAACGATTTAATTTCACTATTATTATTTTAATGCTTTGTGCTTCGAAAAGTGAGGTTCAATAAAATATATAAATATAATTTTAATAAAAATTTTAATTAATTATATGGCTTAAATTATGCCATTATGCGTAAAATATAAAATTATTTAAATAAATGTCACAAAACTTCTTTAAGGACTCGATACTTTTGCGGTCGGTAACTTTTGATGGCTTGGGCGCACATATCGGAGTGCAAATCAGTTATGAAATGTGCGAGAAAATTATCAAAAAAAGTCTATTATTTTTTAAGAATGATCTGTATTAACAAGATTTTTTTCCGTATACTATCTTCATAGGCAGATGAAGCGACGCCAAAACACATGCGAAATCTTGCTCGCCCGACAAAAAAGAAAGTCGTTCCTGCATCGCATTGTGGCAGGTGATGAGAAGTGGATATATTTCGGGAATTCTAAACGCAAGAAATCGTGGGTTCATCCCGGCCAACCATCAACATCTTCCCCAAGACCAAATCGCTTCGGACGGAAGACGATTCTGTGCGTTTGGTTGGATCAGCAGGGTATCGTATCCTATGAAACGGTTAATGCCCACCGATACCACCAACAACTGATCAAATTCCACCGTGCTCTGCGTGGAAAAAGGACGGATTATCAACAAAGACATGACAAGCTGATTTTCCTCAACGACAAGGCACCATCGCACACGTCAAAAATGGTCAGAAAATATTTGGAGACACTCAACTGAGAGGTGCTACCCCACCCCGCTTATTCACCAGACCTGGCCCCTTCCGACTACCATCTGTTTTCGTCAATGGGCCACGCGCCCGCTGAGCAGCACTTCGATTCTAACGAAGACGTCCGAAAATTGCTTGATGAGTGGTTTGCTTCGAAAGAGAAGGAATTTTTTTGGCGTGGTATCCACAAATTGCTGGAGAGATGGGAAAAATATGTAGCTAGCGAGGGTAAGTACTTCGATTAATTTTGTTTTTCCTTTCTATGAAAAAAACATGTATTTTTTTGACCAAAAAACAGCAGATTTAAGCTTATACACCTAGTATATAAATTAAAATCATATTTTCTCTGTAGATTATTATAGTTCCACTAGATGTCCATATATTATTTTGAGATAAATATATCACAAAATATAAAACTATTTTTTTATAAAGAATAAGCAAGGCACTCTTTTTATTTGGAACCGAGAATTGTTAAATAAAATATAAAATATTAGTAGACAATTTGGATTTATATTGTTTTCTCTCGATGAGGATCCATTTCAATGAATAATACATAGATTATTCCAAACACTTTTTATAAGCGCTTATTGTCTTTAGCTCCTTCTGAAAATTGTCTTTTATTACTTTACCAAACTCAAAACGTTTTCAGGAAACTCAAAAATGGTATGGTAATTTTAGAATCATAAAAAATCGATGATATTTGATATGGAGTTATGTCTGATCAATACAGTGTCTAATCGATGATATTTGTTCAATTTTTTTCCTTAAATTTATGTAAAATGGTAGATGTGTAACCGGTACATTGTCGTGATATAAAATCCAAGAATTCTTCTGCCATAAATCAGTATTTTTCCTATAAACACTCTCTTTTAAATACTTTATAATACTTTGATAATACTAGTTATTGCTACAATAGTTTACCTTTCGGATAAACTTTCAATTGAACAATACTACATATTTCGGCCGAATCATGCCGAATTTCCAACCATTTCTTGATTATATTTTATTACTCTTTACCACTTAAATCCTTGCGTTTTCGATATAGCTGACATGGTCATAATCCTTCGTCAATACATACAATGATTAAAAAGAAGAAATTTTGTTAACAATATAAAATTTCAAGCGAATTCTTTGGTCAATATTTTTCCCCAAATTAAAATTCGAAGAGCACATTTGCCATCGATCTACTAACAAACACAAACTAGTTGATAAACAGACTGCGCCAAAATTCAAGGTGACACTTAGGTACAATAATACCAACTTAACAATAAAACATTTTTTTCATATTTCTAAAATAATTTAATTTCGAATTTTGATTTTATTTTTTTATATTTTCTTCAATATTCAACTATAAAAATTAAAGTGCTCGACCAAAAAATTTAAACCAACCATATACAAAATTAAATACATTTAATAAATTATAATATCAATTTTTTTTTTTAAAAAACTTAAAATTAATTTTTACTTGTATATAAATATTATTACAATAATTTTTCATTTCCTTCTTTATTACTGTTAACATACTATACAATTATATTCAAAGAATACACATATTATGAATATTGTTGTAATTTATGCTACAAAAGATAAATATTTTGATTCAGTTAAAATAATATATATTTCATAACTTTACATGACCAACATTTAATGCAAATTTACATATATAAATACGAGTATATTAAAGAAAATATAAAAATATAATTGTAATATTTTTACTAGTAATTAACATATTTTAAAATAAATAAATAAAATTTACTTATTAAAATAATGAAAATTGCAATATTTTTGGATCACCTTTCATATGTGTACACAATATCAACAAGACTAAAAAATGATATAAATAAATTGGACCATGTTTTCAAATGATTTGTTTGCTTATAAAATAATGTTACAGTTTTGAGTTATTACGATAATTTCCAAAGGATTCATATAATTACAATACATGTATGTATATATAGTCGTATTAATTTACAATGAAATATTTGCGCAGACCAATCCTGTTGATTATCTTATATACATTCGAACGAGAAACATTTGCTTACAGAAATATTATCAAAATAATACTTATTGATTATGAAAAATCTTTACAAAATATCAACAAATATATTTTTTTTATACAATTCCTATTGGTTTTGTTTTTTAATATGAACAATCTATCGATTACCTGGTCTTCTAGGTGAATTGTAGACATCTAATAATTATACAATAATAATTCGAAAATCACCCCCGGGTGCAATTTGTATTTGATGTCTAACTTTAACAAGCTAATATTTATGTATGTAATTCAATAATTTGCATACTTATAGGATGCGTGTTTATATAGCATGTCAAAGTGGAGCCCTATTCATCAATATGCCAATTATTTATACTCTCTATTGTGTTTACAGGTGACAATAACCTGACACTCTTGTTACATTCATTTCTACTATACCACTTTCAATATAATGAATAAATAAAATAGACATTTCAAATTTCATGATTATATTAACAATTCAATGAGTTATTTTCGCCGACTCTAAGCATTTATTTATATTTTCTCTTGCCTTTCAGAATTGTTCCATTTTATTTGGTGGATGCCAGCTCATCGTCTGATTTTGCCTGCTAAAAAAAAAAAAAAAACATTTCCGAAGAATAAATATATGAATATTAGAGTTTGGCCAACACGTATTTATACATCGCCTAAAAAAATACAAATTACATAGCTAGACAACCCATATTAGACTACACACAAGAGCATTTGGATATCCAGTAATTCATCCAACCATTCCATAGGTATCCATCCACCTGAATATCGGCAAATTGGTTTTTTGGCTATAGCTAACGAACAGTATTGAATACTTAATCATGCTATTCGATACTGACTTCTCATCAAATACAAAAATAATAATGTGCTATCAACAATTTTCTTCTTATACGAGTACACCATAAATATTTTCACTTTTTATGCATGCGTCATACAAACACAAAAATGGAGCAAACTCTCTTCAATATTAAAATATAGTATATACTTTTTTTGTTGTTATTATTATTTATAAAAGAAAAGTGATCTTTTTTTTTTTTGCTCTAATATTAAGACTATATCAAAATGTATATAATATCCGAAATAATTTTTGATCAATTTTTTTGCTTAGAAACATCAAATATAAAAACATAACCTTGACCTTCTGAAATTCAATGGAAAATTGCTCAATATTTCTAAATTCTTCATATTTAAATATAAAATAATATTTATAACTTAAGAAAGAATCTTATTAAAATCAATTTTATTAGATTATTAATAATAATATACTCATATAATTTTATATATATCCAATTATATATTATGAAATAATTCTAAAACAATTAATTGAGATAAATTTTATCCTCTTCATATTTAAATGTAGTTCTTATATACGAGGTCTGTTCAAAAAGTATCGCGAATTTTGAATTTCCGTGGGTTACGTATATTTGATTTTCGATTTTTTGTGGCGTTATGTTGGTACTCATGTCTCTCACTTATGCCGACAAGTTCGGCCATTTTGAATGTTCAGTTAATTTTTGACAGCTGCTTTGCTTACACGTGTTTTGGCTCATCTTCGATTTTTGCCTATTCCAAAAAATGGATAAAAGAATCTGTATCAAATTTTGTGTGAAAAACAAGCGGACGCATTAAGAATGTTAACTTTGGCATATGGTGAAGCTACCTTGGACCGAAGAAACGTTTATCGATGGTACAAAATGTTCTTAGAAGGCCGAGAAATTGTGAACAACGAATAGCGTGCCGGACGCCCGAGCACGTCAACAACAGACGAAAATATTGATGAAATGAAGAAAATAGTATTGGCCAATCGTCGAATCACCGTTAGAGAAGTTACTGAGGACTTAAACATATCGATTGGCTAGTGCCATTCAATTTTTACCAATGATTTGAGCGTGAGACGGGTCGCCGCGAAATTCGTACCAAAATTGCTCAATTTCGAGCAAAAACAGCATCGCATTAACCTTGCTAAGCAGCTGTTGGTCTCTGTCTGTGATGACTCAAATTTGCTCCAGAGGGTTATAACTGGTGACGAATCATGGGTTTTTGGTTATGACGTAGAAATCAAAGCTAAATCATCCCAATGGAAGCTTCCGCACAAGCCAAGACCGAAAAAAGCGCGCCAAGTTCGGTTAAATGTAAAGGTTTTGCTTACAGTTTTCTTCGATTGCATGGGCGTGGTGCATCATGAGTTCTTGCCACAGGGTAGAACGGTCAATAAGGAATATTACCTGCAAGTTGCACGAAGCAATCCGCCAGAAACGCCCGGATTTGTGGAACTGAAGAGCCCCATGAAAGGACGACGCTAAGCTACAATTGAGAAGATAAAGACGGTATCGAAGGAGGAGCTCAATAAGCTCACAAAAGATGATTTTTTTAAGTGTTTCGAGGATTGGAAAAAACGTTGGCACAAGTGTATAATATCTGGTGGGGATTATTTTGAAGAGGACAAAATAGATATTCATGAATAAATAAATAATTTTTGAAAAAACACAAAATGCACGATACTTTTTGAACAGACCTCGTAGATTGAAATAGAAAAAATTTAAATTTTTTAAAGCGCACTTTTAAAAGATGGATACATCAAAATACCATCAGTACAGTATACTTTTAATTAGTATAAAAAAAACTTGGATTATTTGTTAATATGAAAACTATTTTGTATAGTAACTAAATTATTTTCCAGTTGTCTTATCACAAATTCATATAAATTTGGTTCTCTTAAAATCTTAATTAGAGTATAATGATTATCTCTCCTTAGAAGAAATTTACATTTTCCCCTGAAAACAAGTGTGTATCTTTAGCAATTTAAATAAGATTTTTACTATGACTGTGTATACATATCAATTTAGCTACAAGTATAGATAATTGTTTAGATATTTTTACATCCAACCAATGTTATATGTTAACATATTATTTAAAAAAAAATATTCCATTCATGTTTGGAGAGTACTTGGGAGATGCAACAACTTATTAACATATGAAGTCAGTTCAGCGCACTATTCACAAAACACCGCCTCAAGCTTTTTTGAGTATCATCATAGAAGTATGCTCAAAATCCACTTATGCTTTCTCTCTGGACTAGATCCACATAAAATACATGAATTTTTGCATAGCCCTTTCGTCTTATCCTTGCAATGGATCAAAAGCCCTTTCGTCTTATCCTTGCAATGCAATATTTTAGCTTCTCTAAATGTCTGAAGTGCTTGCAAAGCAACAAGAGTCGGAAACACCACACTTGATGCAACTTTACCATTCGAAAAATTTGCATAGTTAAGATATTAAAATAGCAATTAATGTTGTAAAATAAATTCACATAAAACAATGAAAATTTTATAACACAAGATAAACGTTATTTTATTGTTATGGTAATTGCGAAAAAGATGTTTTGAATACGTTATCAATTGTAACTTTTCGTTTTTCTTCGAAAACAATTCTTATCCATTATCTTATGTGTTTGCTATGATTATTTTTTTTTTAAATTTTTATCTAACAAATTTAATCTATTTGCTTAAAATAAAATCTTCTAAATAAATCATATGTAATATAATTTCTGTAAAAACAAGATGGTTTTGAATTCAAATGAAAAGAAAAATATGAAGTTTTATATTCCAATAAACTACAAATAGTTAGTAAAAATCTATTTCTTAAAATATTTTGGTTAATCACAAGGTGTGGCAAGAAAAGCCATCGGGATTTTTTGAAGTGCTTCTTCAATGCCGTCTTTTTCTTCTCAATCGTCCTTTCATGGGGCTCTTCAGTTTCGGGAACAAGAAAAGTCATAGGGGGCCAGATCTGGGGAATATGGTGGCTGCGGCATTATTAGTGTGTTGTTTTTGGCCAACATAGTGCAAAAGCCAATTTTTGTTCTTCCACAAATCCGGGCGTTTCTGTCGCATAACTTGCAGGTAATATTCCTTATTGACCTTTTTACCCTCTGGCAAGAACTCATGATGAACCACGCCCCTTGCAATCGAAGAAAACTGTAAGCAAAACCTTCACATTCGACCGAACTTGGTGCTCGTGCGGCAGCTTCCATTGGGATAATTGAGCTTTAGTTTCCACGTCATAACCATAAACCCATGATTCCTCACCAGGTGTGACCCTCTGAAGCAAATTTTGGTCGTCGCGGACAAAACACGTGAAAGCAAAGCATCTGTCAAAAATTAATTGAACATTCAAAATGGCCGAACTTGTCGGCATAAATGAGAGACATAAGTACCAACATAACGCCACAAAAAAAAATCAAAAATCGAATATACGTAACCCTCGTACAACGTAATAAAAAATGACATCACGAAATTTGGAGCAACAAACTACCATCAAATTTTGTGTGATGTGGCATAAGGCTTTTTATGTTAACATATTTAACTTATGTTAATATGGAATCTATGACCGATTTCTATAGTTTTTATTACTATGAAAACTGTATTGGTGACGTTTTCATAGTAATAAAAACTATAGAAATCGGTCATAGTTAGTAGCACTTTAAATCAGGAAATAAAGTGTTGTACTTTGAGCATAACGTTCTTTAATCTGAATTGCTTCGGGCTCTACTGTAACGATCCATTATTATTAGTATGTAAGAATGATCATTTGAGATAGGTAGAGGCCGAACAATATCCATTAAGAAAGTTCCTAAAATAGATTTAGTATGTCTGGATATCTTATCCTTTTGGTAAACCAGATACTGTTTTGCCCACTCAATAGAATCGTTTTCTAGTAACGCTTGAATTTCCTTATCATCGTATTGTAAATCAGCAAATTGCTGCGACTCAAAATGGAAATTATTGTTAGTAGCAATGCTATTGTCAAATATACACGATAATGCATCAGCGGCCATATTCGTTCTATAGTAGTGAGCCTCATTTCACGTGGACTTTTTTCGGATTTTGACCAAAGAGCTATTATCAGAGGTTTATGGTCCGTAAATATTGAGAACGATCTACTATCGAACCAGTGGCGAAAATGCTTGATTAAACCATTAACTGCCAAAATTTCCCTGTCTAAGGTGGAATAATTAATTTCTTATTTTTTTAGTTTTTGAGAGAAAAAATCAAGAGCTTGTGGACGACTGTCTTTATCATATTGATTTAATACTGCACCAACAGACAAACTACTAACCAAATTAATAGCGTCAATCAAAATTGTTTGATTTGATTGATGCTTGTTGCGGCTTGTTGTTTTTGCTAGAGGTTGATCTTACTTAATCTGTCAATCACATCGAGTATATGAACTTGACAATAAACTCACTAACTTAATTACTAATCTTATAAATAAAACTACAAATTTCAAATCACATCGGACTTAGTAAAAAAAAATATTTTAATTAATTGAAGTGTACTGAAGCAATACAATATTTTCTATTTTCAGTACTCACTGTAGGGATCAATACACTATGATTTCTTTATAAAAAGGACTCGTCTTTATAAAAGCAACGCCTCCTATCACACGGCCATCTCAATCAACAAGTAACAAGTTTTTGTCACTAAAAGAGATTTCTGTGTCTCCCCAACGCTTCTATTCACTTATTTTAATATATGTGATTTTTTGTTGTCTAAAATCATACAATACTTAAAAGATCGTCCTATTTTGATACTATCTATAAAATCAAAAAGAGCTAAAGGAAGTGCAACCAAGCGCCCTTTGTCTACGTATAACTGGCAAAGGGAACTACTTTTCATTGATGTATAAAAATTAAAATAAAATTGTTGAAAAAAACACAGTCTCAAATTTTCTAATTAATTATTAATTAATATTCTCTACAGAAATTAAATATCTTCTTTTAACTCAATATATTTTTTATGAAATATTAATTTTTTTTAAGATATTTAGTATGACTAAGTTTACTTTTTTTTAAAAAAAAGTGTATTCATGTACTTGTTTAATATTAAAATAAACCTTATGGAAGAAATTCTAAATAAAGCACTTTTGTTGATCGTCCTTTTTATTACCTTCTAATATATAAAGTTTTTTTTGATTTTTTGATAAAAATTGACTAAAAATTCTATAAGCTTCCATTTATACTTAAAGAAAGTCTTTAATAGAATTCTGACTTTAAGAATCTTCTTATTGTTGTACATTTGTTCGTTATGAGCTTTCTTATATTATTTTTCTAATACAAACAAAAAGGAAATTTTTCAGGAAAAAGGAAATAAGTATTTCTAACCTTTTTACTAGCTTATTTGAATATTTCTTATATATTAAGAATTACTGCTGAAGAAAATTACATGAACATGTTCCGAGTAAGCACAATCTTCATTTTGAATCATTTTGCGTAGAAAAGTTTCTAAAATCAATAAAAACGGGCATGAGAAAGGACGCACGAATATATCATAAAATTTTACTCTATATACAAGTGTATACATTTTGATTTTCTTTTACTTAATAATATTTGTGTAAATTTTTCAAAAGACAGAAAAATCTTTACGAAACAATTTCAATAGCTTAAATATATATGATCTTCTTTGTTTGTTTTTTTTTTATTAATAATATTATTTTTCTTTTTATTTAAATTTTTCTTATGAAAATGAAAGGCCTATCTTAAGAAATAAAGGATCATAAAAGCATCATAATTGGAAAAAATTGTTTAACCAATAAATAAATAATCATAACCGGAGTTAAAGTATCCTAGAATTCCAAACATGGAAAGGTTATATAAAAAGAAGGTTTGTGATAAGGAAGGCAACATACCAGATTATACGATTAATAAACTAATTGTAATTATTAATAAGATTAAAATAAATTTTTGTACATTATAATTATATTAGTTAAATATATTTTATGTCTCGAAAAATATATAGTGAATAGTGTAGTATACTTTCCCCTATATGCATACAATTTTTAAAGGATATTTAAGTTTTATAATATAAATATATTATCTATCAATTATATTTTTATTACAATAGTATCATTAACTTTTATTTATTATATTATAGCATAAATAAATCCTTTATATCAAGGATCGTATTCAAAATAAAAATGAAAATTTAAGTGAAAATCGAGCAATTTATGTATATAAAAATAAACGCACAATTTTAATGTAATATTTTTAAGATTCATTAAATAAAAAGCGTTTGTGTGAAAACTAGTAAAACTTTTAAAAGTCATATATTTTTGCTTTATGAAAAAAAAAATTGCCATACAATATTAATTTTTAATTTAAGAAATTTAAACACCTTAAAGATACATATTACTGAATGTTTACCATTCAAAATAATTCTTAATTCTATATAATACGAGGGCTGTTAAAAAAATATCGCGAATTTTGAATTTCCGCGGGTAACGTATATTTGATTTTCGATTTTTTGTGGCGTTATGTTGATACTCATGTCTCTCACTTATGCCGATAAGTTCGGCTATTTTGAATGTTCAGTTAATTTTTGACAGCTGCTTTGCTTGCACGTGTTTTGTCCGCGACGACCCAAATTTGCTTCAGAGGGTCACAACTGGTGACGAATCATGGATTTATGGTTATGACGTGGAAACTAAAGCTCAATTATCCCAATGGAAGGTGCCGCACGAGCACCAAGTTCCGTCGAATATCAAGGCTTGCACGTGTTTTCGCTCGTCTTCGATTTTTGACCATTCCAAAAAATGGATAAAAGAATCTGTATCAAATTTTGGTGAAAAACAAAATTAATTGCGCGGACGCATTCCGAATATTAATTGTGGCATATGGTGAAGCTACCTTGTACCGAAGCAACGTTTATCGGTGGTACAAAATGTTCTCAGAAGGCCGAGAAGATGTCAATGACGAAAAGCATGCCGGAGGCCCGAGCAAGTCAACAACAGACGAAAACATTGATGAAGTGAAGAAAATAGTATTGGCCAATCATCGAATCACCGTTAGAGAAGTTGCTGAAAACTGAAACATATCGATTGGCTCGTGGCATTCGATTTTTACCAATGATTTGAGCGTGAGATGGGCAGCCGCGAAATTTGTACCAAAATTGCTCATTTTCGACCAAAAACAGCATCGCATTAACATTGCTAAGAAGCTGTTGGACTCTGTCCGCGATGACCCAAATTTCCTCCAGAGGGTCATAACTGGTGAAGAATCATAGGTATGACATGGAAACCAAAGCTCAATCATCCCAATGGAAGCTGCCGCACGAGCCAAGACCGAAAAAAGATACCAAGTTCGGTCAAATGTGAAGGTTTTGCTTACAGTTTTCTTCGATTGCAAGGGCGTGGTGCATCATGAGTTCTTGCCACAGGGTAGAAAGTCAATAAGGAATATTACCTGCAAGTTATGCGCAAGTTGCGTGAAGCAATCCGCCAGAAACGCCCGGATTTGTGGAAGAACAAAAATTGACTTTTGCCATTTAGGCCAAAAACAACACACTAATAATGCCGGAGCCACCATATTTCCAAGATCTGGCCCCCTGTGACTTTTTTTTATTCCTGAAATTGAAGGGCCCCATGAAACGACGACGCTACGCTACGATTGAGGACATAAAGACGGCATCGAAGGAGGAGCTGAATAATATCACAAGAAATTATTTTTTGAAGTGCTTCGAGGATTGGAAAAATTGTTGGCATAAATGTATAATATCTGGTGGGGATTATTTTGAAGGGGATAAAATAGATATTCATAAATAAATAAACAATTTTTGAAAAAACACAAAATTCGCGATACTTTTTGAACAGACCTCGTATAGTAAAATTTATTTTCAGTTTTCTTTTTCATATTGATGTAGATAATATTTTCACAATTTGTTGAAATGATGCATTTTACTTATATATGCCCATATATATTAATAATCTTTAAACCCGAAAAATAATCTTAAATCCCTGTACCAACTCTTGTATTAGAGAATTATTAAAGATACTATTTGTAAATTTCTTAAGCTTAAGAATATTGCATGTTTACTCAACCTTAACCAATTTGATCGTAATGGCTCTTTGACACAACATTGAAGCACACTGTGCAAATAAAACGAATACACCAAATATAATATTCCATATCTTCTAATAGAGTTGTAGAGATATAAAGAAAATATAATTAAATATTAATCATGAGCATGAGCTGCTAAATTATCGAAATTAAAAGGTATATATAGGAAAACCTCTCAAGATGCAGAAAGTAGAAACTATTTAACGGACCACCAGAATATTCCTGGTAGTACTATTATTTCTGATGATCTACTTTCAATAGAAATCCAATGCTACTGCTGGTAGTATATGTTAATAGGTAATTGAAAAAGTCGATTGTGGACATCTTTATTTTTTAACTTTTCATAAATCTTTCATGGGTACTTTTATAAATTGGTAAATAATCAAATATTGAATATTAAATAAAAAATTTAAAGTTTATATAAAAATGAACTCATCTTAAAGGTGAAAATACAAAAGAAGAAAAAATAATTCGATATAGTGAATTGGAGAAGCATTTTTCGAATAGTACTGACTCTTGGCTGTTGTATTTGGTATAAATGTGAAATAACCACAAAATTTTATCATGACATTAAATTTTACGGTCAAGGATAATTTCTCAGAACTACCGCACAGACAGCAGCAAGCTGACTAGGATTGAGCTGCTTATAGTATGTGCTAGTCAACGATTCGCTAGTTAGATGGTCGGTAGACAACAGTCAACGGACAAAAGGATAGACGATAACCTATAACCCATGTTCAAAACACACACATAGGGACAATTAAGTTAAGTAGCTCCAGCTATCTTCTCTAATCGAGACAGAAGCATTCTCATAGAGTGCCTCGAATGGTTTACACTTTGAGCATGAGGTATCCAATGTGTGTTAACACGCACCATATAAACAAACTTAAACACACTTGACAGCAACACTTTCTCTCAACTGCAAATCTCATTTTAGGCCCTGGCATACTATATTATGTACGTACACTGAGTCCATGAGCAGAATTTCTACTCTGATCGTAATACAAATTCTGGGAGAGGAGTTGGGTGGCACCCAATTTTGTCTGCGGTAAAATTCAGGTTACTACGTGATTCCCTTACTCCACTGAGTATTATTTCACAAAATTGTTGAGTTTTTTACCCGTCAGCCTATTTCACCCACATACTATAGTGTATCTTTTGAATGAATATCTGTCTTGTTTGAGATTCTTGGCAACCAGAACATAAATTTCTTGCTCCTGCAGTAAACTCGAGCAGAAAACCGACAGAAAGCTCCGTCGTCATCATCTTCTACGTATGCTCGTGTATTTATGGGCTTGTTCGTTAATAGAGACCAAATAACCGTACTATGCGGTAAGATGCTTATTGTTATTCTCGTAAAAAAAAATGGAACGAGACACACCGAAATAGGATGAGACATGATTTAGACAGAAAATCAATTCGCCAATTCTAATTGCGGTAATTATGTATGTATACGATTTTAACAGCACACAACACAGAATGCATTTGACATTGGTTTTTGGTCAACAACTGACACTCTATCAAATTAATGCCGACCCCATATGAGCTTGTAATTTTATCTAATTTATTTGATTCTAGTTCATATTAACAGCATGCACAGAGCTTGATATACAATATATTTATATTTTTTTCTGTTATTACGTACGATAATATTTTAGAGTAGGTGGTAGAGAAGGATATTTATTGAAAGCTTTTGTAACAGAATTCGAAACAGATCAACCACAAAGGCATATTTTCTATTAAATTTTTTATACCACATTTTAATGTGCTAGTTGAGAGTAAATTTAATTTTTATTTTTATCCATTTTTTAATTCACAATTGTGAATAGAGTATACTGTGTATTTGTATACTGGAATTAACCTCATTTCAACAAACGAAACGATAGAAAATGGATTAAACACGTTTCTGCTGCCATGGATTCGTTTCTATAGCAGTTTGCCGGTATATTCTCGTATATTAATTACAAACACTGAAGGAATCTATAGGACGACAAGTGTTTGACGATTTCTAGAACAAACACTTCCGTTGTATTATGTCATTCTTCGCGATAATATACAATTTGCTATATAGTTCATAGTATAGAACTTAATCATATTGTATATATGTATATACACATTTTTGTATACTCTTACTGGATGCAATGAATAAGGATGCATTGAGAATTAAATCTGTATACACCATGCATGTTCTTTGATAGCTGCTATATGGATATCCGGTTGAAGTTAGCCTCTTTGACGGTGTACAGAACAGCTTTATTAGCGCTTTCAACACTCGGAAATAACTCCATTCAATACTATTTACTATTCACTGTTTCATATGATATACGAGTATGAATGTATCATTAATTATAGTTAATTACTCTCTATCCGTATACATACGTCGTGGTTGAACTGTAAATTGTTAAGAGCTTTCGCACTTTGATTGAACACTATTAGTCTTTATGCTATCATATTTATATGAAAAAAGGATATGTGATTATTTTTACTGAGTAAGTAGCATTTCTATTTAAATTATAAAGATTGCTTTAGAATTATTACTATTGAAAATAAATTGGAATTTTTACTATAAATAAATTGGAAATTATTTATTTTGTTTTATATATTCGAAAACCGATTTAATGTTTTTTGAATGGTAGTTGAACAGTATCATTTTGTATTTATTTTTTTACCACTTGAAGTGTAGTTTTTTTTTTCATTAGAAGTTGAATTATACCAAAGTAGATTAAAAGCACCTTTTTATATTTAAATGCATATCATTTCGTAGATACAAAGGCTTCTTCATAAACACTTGTAGGTTTTGAAATTCTATATATACGAGGTCTGTTCAAAAAGTATCACAAATTTTGAATTCCGCGGGTTACGTATATTCGATTTTTGATTTTTTGCGCCGTTATGTTGGTACTCATGTCTCTCAGTTATGCCGATAAGTTCGGCCATTTTGAAAGTTCAGTTAATTTTTGACAACTGCTTTGCTTGCACGTGTTTTGGCTCATTCCACAAAACTGGTCAAAGAATCTGTTTCGGGTACAAGCAAAAGCCACAAGGGGCCAGATCTAGGGAATATGGTGGCGTCGGCATTATTAATGTGTTGTTTTTGGCCAAAAATTCGTGCACAAGCAACAATGCGTGAGCAGGGGCGTCATCACGATGCAAAACCCAATTTTTGTTCTTCCACGAATCCGAGCGTTTCTGGCAGATTGCTTCGCGTATAACTTGCAGGTAATATTCTTTATTGACCTTTCTACTCTGTGGTAAGAACTCATGATGCATCCCGCCCTTGCAATCAAAGAAAACTGTAAGCAAAACCTTCACATTCGACGGAACTTGGCGCGCTTTTTTCGGTCTTTGCTCGTGCGGCAGCTTCCATTGGGATGAATGAGCTTTGGCTTCTACGTCATAACTACAAACCTATGATTCATTACCAGTTATGATCCTCTGGAGTCCAACAGCTCCTTAGCAATGTTAATGCGATGCTGTTTATGGTCGAAAATTGGCAAAAATCGAAGACGAGCCAAAACACGTACAAGCAAAGCAGCTGTCAAAAATTAATTGAACATTAAAAATGACCGAACTTGTCGGCATAAGTGAGAGACATGAATACCAACATAACGCCACAAAAAATCTAAAATCGAATATACGTAACCCACGGAAATTCAAAATTCGTGATACTTTATGAACAGACCTCTTATAATAATTTGGCATACGTGTCTTTACATATTTGTTATAAGAGAAATGAGCTTCATTGCCATAGAGAAATGAGCTTCAGCAGAATAACATTTTTATAGATAATTTATTCAATTTTAACATATTTTTTGGTATTTAATAATTATAATATAAATTGGCAAATTTTTCAAGTTATTATTATTATTATACCAGACGAGTCGTCTGGGTCTTCTGAATTCAATAAATTCAAATCAATAATTGATTAAAAATCAATTTTTTTTTTCAATTAAAAAAAATGTTAATAAAATAATTAATAAAACTAAAAACAAATTGATCATGCAATATTTTATATTTTTCTTATTGATTTTGAATAAAGTTAAAAAGCCTAATCCAATCCTTTTTATATTTGTAACATAATTTTTTTTTTTAAAAAAAAAAGGATACCATCATGATAGAAACCTAAAAATAATTTAGAAAAAAGGTCAAAATAGCTATGATCAATATTGCGAAATGAAATTGAAAAGACGGTTGTGGCCCCACCGACAAACACACTTTAAAACATCAAATCCACAATGACACAAACGATTGAAATTGACTTGAATTTAGCCAAAAACATCTGTATTCCGTAATAAAAATGTATCCTCATCATTGGTGTCCTTTGGATGGTGAAAGTTTCTATATATATATATACATCCATATGTTCTCATATAAATATATAGAATTATATACACTTTTAAAGATATATCTGGATAGTTGAATTGAAGTTTTAACTTTTGATCTTGGGATTAGGTACAAGCTTCTAATACATATTAGTCGATTTGTCCATTTTAGGGTTCATAGTTTAGGTTAAATACCTTACAATTTACCTGTACATAATTTCAGAGTACAAAACTACAAGTTCCATACATAAAATCGCCCAAAATGCATAGATACAAATATGGGAGAGTAGAAAAAGATACATTCATAAGATACGTTTGTAGGTACATATATACATAAATATGTACAAATATTAAATCAACAAGTTATATATTCAAATAGGATTGGTCAATATTA
The DNA here is from genome assembly GCA_958298945.1 of Atherix ibis. Taxonomy (NCBI): domain Eukaryota; kingdom Metazoa; phylum Arthropoda; class Insecta; order Diptera; family Athericidae; genus Atherix; species Atherix ibis. Next base: position 32,810,509 of record OY282606.1, read on the forward strand.
CTAAACATTGCGGAGAGAGTTTAATAGATTCAAACAAAACCAGACTGATTTTTGGAAGAGACAAAATCCAAAACCCTTTTTTTTTTTTATCTTTATCATTCGTCCAGTTACTGAAGATGAAATTATTTATTTAGATATCTTTATAAACCAGCCGGATTTAAAGAATTGTACGCACATTTTCACAAGGTGACCATTTCCATAGCTTTATAGACCAACTACAATATTTCTATAACTCCCCAGACTATGCTTTAGTGATGATTCGAAAAGATTGTCTGAAAAGAAAGTTTGAAGTGGGCGAATATAAATGTTGCTATATCAAAATAGAAGCATCTTACACCTTGCTCAAGATTATCCTCACATCCCTGTCTATCATGTCAATATAAATATTTTTAGACTTGTATAATAGTACAAATTTATATCTAAGGTGCATTTCAATTTTCTCCGCAATATTGTGAACTTCGTATATGAACAGATGAGTATCTAAGAACTGTCAGCAACATATAATTTGTGAAAATTTTTAATCAGGTATTTCAGGAAAATTGATTTTGTTTGCCTGCCGGCTTATACAAGTTCAAATTGAATTTGTAGATTTGCAATTCTAATGATTTTCTCGAACTGACTTTAATTTTGGAAATTTCATTCAAAACATTAAAAAAAAAAACTTTACCCCTAATACGTGCTCTTTTATAATTCTGTACTTTTTACTTTTTAGCTTTTAGTATATATATCTGTTCTTTTTAGACTGGATTTGTTTTATTTTCATTTTTTTTTTTTTGTAAAAGCTTCTTTTGTATACGCCTACATATGTTTGCACATATATGCAAAGTATAAGTTTGATGTTATTCAGGAGTTTATTTTTTTTTTTTTTTTGATTTTTCTAAATCTAAATTTAGTAATATTGACCCTTGTTCAAGAATAATTCCATTCCTTGCTGAAATGAATAATTTGTATTTAACTTATCACTTCTAGAAAAGTGAATTTCCATTTAGTAAGTTTGAATAGGGAATAACTCAATAAACCGAAGTTTGGTTTTACTGTTTCGTTACTTATAGTTTTGTTTTCTTATATATCGTCAATGGTGGAAAAGTTTTCAACCAAATCGAAATAAGAAAAACTCATTCGTCCTGCCACGTATGGAGTAGAAAAATAAGTTTTTCGAAAGGGCAAAATACCAAAAAGAATCCATTAAACTTTACGTGCTTGATTTTGAACCAATTCGTATGTACATACATATACGACTATGTTGGTCATTTCGGTTTGAAAAACAATTTGTCTAAAACTTCGAATCAGCACATTGGTCCAGTGGCCAGATAACAATAAGATTTGAGTATTCCGGATGGACCAATTAGGATACGATTCGCAAACGTTCAATTGTGTATACACATATATACAAATTTAATGATATTTGTATTCAATACGATCATAGAATAAAATTAATAAAATCGCACAATAAGAACTAACTAAACACCTTAAAATTTACTACATAGAAATAAATATTACTCATAACTATAGATAAATGACTAAAACTAACAAAATAAATTCTTTGAAAATCATATAAAAATATACTTTTCGATTCAGTCATCCAATTTTTCATAAAGTTTACTTAAAGTTTTTGACAAAATTTCTATTTGGTAAAAGTTGAACTTGCACGCAATAGCGACTTAATAAAAATCCTTATTTTAATGATGGCAGACTACCATATTATGATAAAATTAACTTTCATTGAAACAGTGGGAGTTCTATTGGTCATGACCTTAAGACGAGACGGCTTTAATGCGTATTGATTTTGCTTTTAGCTAAATAACAGAACAAAAATAATTCAAACTCATTCAGACAAATTATCTTAATGTATGTAATTGAAAATGAAAGCAATCTTCAACAAGTATTCTGATAAAATCTTCAGGTATACGAGCACAAACAGATATACTCGTAATCTACTTGAAATATGGGAAATCTAATAAATAAATTGATTATCCTCTTATTTTTCTTCTTCGTATTTTTTTTTTGTATCTTATTGAATTTTATATAGCTTTTTGAAAAAAAAAAAATTATCCTTGTAAATATTTTTTTATTTGCAAAAAAAATGCTTTATAAGGTATAGGATTATAATAAAATTCTTATATAGCTCTCAGATATATAATTAAATCGGGAAGTGACTATTCTACTTTCATTTACAAAAGATATCATACCTTTTAATTAAAAAATAGTACTGCTGGTGTAAATAATGTGAATATTTGATTTGAATATTTTATAAGGAATTAAATTTTATTTTATTTGTAAATCAAAAACAATTACAACTTTGGACTGAGAACTCTTCGTAATCAATCGGAGAATATTTAATAGACATATCAAAATGGAATCTTATCGTTTTTGTTTAATTATTTAGACAATTATTGTGAAAAAATTGCATATCAAGGACAATATATTGAAATTAGTCGTTTTTATATCTCATAAAATCTAAAATCATTAATCTTACTGTGGATCAGGTTAGTTTTTCTCCTTAAAGAGCAATACAATTTTCAAACTTCAGAGCGCGCGAAAGTATTTTAAATTTTGTGTTAAATTTCAAATTTTATGTTAAGCTTGGTAAAAGTATGAATTTGACTTGCTAAAACTTATAACGAGCCTATGGGAAACATTACTTACCAAGAGTACAAATTTCAGTTTTTGAGGGTTCAGTGATATCAGACCATCAATTAATATTGAAGCTGATGAGTAGTAATTGAACGGCTCAGAAAAAAAGGTTTTTAGCTTCAGATTGGACATTGAAGACTTGCAGTATTCATGACAACACCCACTATTCACTTAATCTAAGTTCGTGTACGTTTTTTTTTTGTTCCCCAAGATCAAAGAACATTTGAAAAGAAGTTATCTTTATACTGAGGATAATATATAAGAGAGTATAACCGATAAACTGAATTCGATTCGTTTTTGTCTTCCAACTCCTCCGCCAATATGTAGGTATCCAAGGAAACTACTTTAAAGGGAACAACATTAACATATAAAAATAAAATAAAATTGTTATTAAAAAAATAGATTTGTTATTATAAAAATAAAAATAACGAACAACGCCTCCACCGATATGTAGGTGTCCAAGGTAACTACTTTAAAGAGGACAATAATAACATATAAAAATAAAATGAAATTATTGTAAAAAAAATAGGTTGTTTACCTTTCTGCCATACCTTATATTTTTTCGCAAAACATTAGGGAAGCTGGTAATGCCAACCCACACGTAGCATACAAATTTATGATATACTTGTTTTTTTTTCATCAAAACTTCTGATATATTTATCAAATCTCATCTTATATATGAATTAAAAACAAAAAAATTATAAATAGTTTCGTAATTTAGCGATATTGGGATTGTATGTATCTTGTGCACAGTAGTCCCGAGTTCGAATCCAGCTAGGTAAATAGCCAGAGTACCAATGATTTGATAATTAAAGCTTCAGAGTAAATATTTAAAAAAAAATACATTTATAAATAATTAAACTTTCATAATTTGAATATCGAAATAAATTTTTACATACGAGGTCTCTTGAAAAAGTATGGCGAATTTTGAATTTCCGCGGGTTACGTATATTCGATTTTTGATTTTTTGTGGCGTTATGTTGGTACTCATGTCTCTCACTTATGCCGATAAATTCGGCCATTTTGAATGTTCAGTTAATTTTTGACAGCTGCCTTCGATTTTTGCCCATTCCAAAAAATGGATTAAAGGATCTGTATCAAATTTTGTGTGAAAAACAAAATTAATTGCGCGGACGCATTCCGAATGTTAAGTGTGGCATATGGTAAAGCTACCTTGGACCAAAGCAACGTTTGTCGGCAGTACAAAATATTCTCAGTAGGCGAGGAGATGTGAACGACGAAAAGCGTACCGGACGCCCGAGCACGTCAACAACAGACGAAAACATTGGTGAAGTGAAGAAAATAGTATTGGCCAATCGTCGAATCACCGTTAGAGAAGTTGCTGAGGACTTAAACATATCGATTGGCTCGTCCCATTAGATTTTTACCAATGATTTGAGCGTAAGACGGGTCGCCGGGAAATTCGTACCAAAATTGCTCAATTTCGACCAAAAACAGCATCACATTAATATTGCTGAGGAGCTGTTAGACTCTGTTTGCGACGACCCAAATTTGCTCCAGAGGGTCATAACTGGTGACAAATCATGGGAAACCAAAGCTCAATCATCTCAATGGAAGCTGCTGCACGAGGCAAGACCGAAAAAAGCGCGCCAAGTTCCGTCGAATGTGAAAGTTTTGCTAACAGTTTTCTTCGATTGCAGGGGCGTGGTGAATCATGAGTTATTGCCACAGGGTAGAACGGTCAATAAGGAATATTACCTGCAAGTTATGCTAAAGGTGCGCGAAGCAATCCGCCAGAAACGCCTGGTTTTGTGGAAGAACAAAAATTCTTCCCCAGATCTGGCGCCCTGTAACTTTTTCTTGTTCCCAAAATTGAAGAGGCCCATGAAAGGACGACGCTACACTACGATTGAGGAGATAAAAACGGCATCGAAGGAGGAGGTAAACAAGATCACAAAAAATGCTTCGAGGATTGGAAAAAACGTTGGCACAAGTGTATAATATCTGGTGGGGATTACTTTGAAGGAGACAAAATAGATATTCATGAATAAATAAATAATTTTTGAAAACAAAAAGATACTTTTTAAACAGACCTTGTATAGTCTTTAGGAAATATAATTCAAAGCTTTTAATAATTAAAAAATTTTCAATAAATTAATAATTAATAATAACTCAAAGTATAATTCCGTATAAAAAAAAAATTTCATATTAAAATTATTTATCATAAAATTTTAATATTGTATATTTCTCAATGTTTTAATCAATTTAATAAAATGAAGAAAAAAACTTTTGTTTATAACATTTTCAAAATTTTCCTATTTTAATAAAAGATATAAGAAGAAAAAAAAAATAGTACTACAAATATATTTTAATAAAATTGCTCATATATATGCAAACAAATTTATTTAATAGATATTTTTCGATCAAAATTCCTCATGAATAACTTTAAATTTTCATGCAATAAATCATGGGGCTTCTGATATACTTAATACTGCAATAAATTACTATATGCAGATTAGGATAACATAAGCATGATGTACACACTTAATATATATCTATTTTCAACCAAATATTTATAGATAAAATTATATGCACATTAAATGTGAATACTGTATTTTGTTTAGTTATATAATAGTAGCTTCTATACGAGAATAGTTATACACCTTCATCATGACGAAATGCGAATTTACCAACAGCATTCTAGGAAAATTTGTTGTTATATTCAAACTATTTCTAATATAGTAATATATGTATTTACATACTCTGTTTTTAACAATCAAGGGTAAAGTATCGTTTAAAGCAATATCAGATACGTCCTTAAATAATAGAAAATTTATGCTTGTATATAATAAATTCTATAGAAATACCATATATAAACAAGCCAACATTCGTATAAAGATAAATTTTCTCGCGTACAGGAAATGTTAATTCATATGCAAAATATTATAACAAAATTAATCCAACGTTGTTTTCATTAACTACCATCCTCTACACACTATCACCTGTAGACTACCTGTCTTCTACCATATACCAGTATAATTACTATTTGGTTATTATCTATAACCACCTACTAATACTCATTCTCTACCATTTACTAAACAATTCTTTATTAAAATACCAATAACATGTTATGTCCCACTTTTTACGCCCAACTCTATAAATTTAATGATTATTATTGTAATATGGTACTGGTGAGCTAATAATATTAATTCATAGCAAGGATCATTGAAAACCTAAAATTGATTAAATCGTGGTATTTTAACCAGTAAAGCCAGTGTTGAATTAAATTTTTATCGGTGATTATCGTAAAATGCTAGTTGAATTAGCTAAATTCAAAATTAGCAATGAGAAACCACTTATTTTGTTATATCAATTTGCATTTAGTATTATTCCTTTGTGACATAGTTGTATATGAGCGTATATCATATATATCATAGAATATAAAATAATATAAATTTTGTTTTTTTTTAAAATATTATTATAAAATTTATTTTATTTTGTATATTTTGTTAGTTTGATGATTTTCATGATTAGTAACTATATAGAAATTTACTCTTATTTATAATAAAATCATTATTAAATGGTTATAATAGATAAAATATTATAAATACGCTTTTATTATAATTAAATGTAAATTTTATAAAATAGGATAATAGTTTTTTTTTAATAGAAAAAATTTTATTACTCTCAGACGAATATACTCAATTATATAATAATTATCAAAAATTATGGCGAATTTTGTGTTTTTTCAAAAATTATTTTTTTATTTATGAATATTTATTTTTTCTCCTTCAAAGTAATCCCCACCAGATGATATATAATTGTGCTTACGTTTTTTCCAATCCTTGAAGCACTTCAAAAAATCATTTTTTGTGATCTTGTACAGCTCCTCTTTCGATGTTGTCTTTATCTCCTCAATCGTAGCGTAGTGTCATCCTTTCATAGGGATCTTCAGTTTTGGGAACACGAAAATATCACAGGTGGCCACATTTGGGGAATACGATTGCTGCGGTATTATTAGTGTGTTGTTTTTGGCGAAAAATTTGCGCATAAGCAACGATGCGTGAGCAGGGGCGTTATCATGGTGCAAAAGCCAAATTTTGTTCTTCCCCAATCCGAGCGTTTCTGTCGAATTGCTTTGCGCATACAGGTAATATTCCTTATTGACCGTTCTACCTTGTGGCAAGAACTCATGATCCACCACGCCCCTGCAATCGAAGAAAACTGTAAACAAAACCTTCACCGGCACGCTTTTCGTCGTTCACATCTTCTCGGCCCTCTGAGAACATTTTGTACCACCGATAAACGTTGCTTCGGTCCAAGGTAGCTGCACCATATGCCATAGTCAACATTCGAAATGCACAATTAATTTTGTTTTTCACACAAAATTTGATACAGATTCTTTGATCGATTTTTTGGAATGGGCAAAAATTGAAGACGAGCCAAAACTAGTGCAAGCAAAGCAGCTGTCAAAAATTAATTGAACATTCAAAATGTCGGCATAAGTAACAAACATGAGCACCAATATAACACCACAAAAATATCGAAAATCGAATATACGTAACCCGCGGAAATTCAAAATTTCACGGGATACTTTTTGAACAGATCTCGTATATTAGATAATATTCTACAGTCAAAATGAACCCAAAACCTATTGTAACAAATACAATACTCTTCTTTATATAGACGCATAAGTCTTCTTTTCTTTTTGTCAAAAATCCTAGAAAATATTAATATTAAAAAGTCTTTATCCTATTTTTGAAATCCGATGCTTAGAAATAAAACTGAGCACTCACTAAGATCAGTAATATTTCTTTGCATTTCATACAGTAAGTCCTAATCTCTGATTATTTTTACATCCTAAAATCTCATTTTTTAGACCAATATTTTCAAGTAGATGAAAATATAAATTATTTTGATACACATCCTATCAGAGCCGGAATCCCTCATAGTAGTACCCTATATCCAATCCTTAATAACATTTGCACTCGTGAAATTCCTATTCACAATTATATCCTAATTATAGCATATGTATATGTAGACACTACAGCTATACTTTTCCACCATCGAAATCGTTCCATAGCAACCACTATTTGACGAAACCATATTAAATGCTTAGGAGAGTAAGTGGGAATGACCAAAAAAGTGTTCATGTAACTTTTATACTTTGCCTCATGTCACCTTAAATGGCAAGTAATATTCCCCAAAGAACCAGTGTACGTTACTTAGTTGCTTATAATCGACAAATATTTTAACACCGATTTTACCATTCGAGCAATTTACAAATTATTGTCTTATCTGTTTTGTTCGAGTATTCGGAGGGGAAATGAAAAAGTCTCGATCACGGGCTCGAACATCCAATGAATTTCGAGCAGTGATTACACGTGAAGCCGATCAACTTTCGTCCAGTCAGAATATGATCGTGCTACGATTTTTTTCTTCATCCAGTTGACATATACCATCTGTGCATCCGGAAAGTTGTTGACGGAACTTCGCGGCGGTGATCACTTCCAGGAGGAATTCTATAGCAATTTTCACCGCCTTGGCAAGGCTGATTTCGATCATCTTTTGGAACTGGTCTCGCCGTTATTTCGCCAAACAACACATCGGTTTACCTTGGTAAATCAAATTAATTTAATGACATCGTCGTGTGGCCAAGTATCAGTGACCTACTTGAAAAAATTCTTTTAAAAATGAATATTCTATTAATAAAAAATCAAGTTTTTCTTATTTTCAATAATAGATGGAATATAAATATTTTATTGAAAATAAGAAAAAATCAAGTTTTTCTTATTTTCAATAAAATATTTATATTCAAAATTTATTTATCTTTTTTTAAATAATTATATTTACCAAAATTTCTATTAAAAACCTAAAAATTGGAATTTTTTTTTCTACCTATTTTAATAATTTTGAGCTAAAAATAATCCAATCATTTCGATATCTAAAAACACGATCAATTTCAACTTTATTTGTAATCCTCCCAAACGTATAATGTCAATTTTATCTAATAACTCTCATTATCTTCGGAATATTAATATTATATTTCAATTTAATTAAAGAATATTTATAAATAATTACTTCAATTACGTATAAATATTCTAAATCATCTTTAAATACATGATTTATAATTATTGTACTGAGAATCCTTGAAGGCATAATAACTGCCTGAAAATAAAAATCTTTGAAATATTATATTTCTATGATAAAGCACTTTCTGCAACAAAAAAAAAAAACTTCAAGGCTCATCTGCTTTAAGCTGATTATACAGAATTTGCCATACACGCATACGTATACATAATTAATTTTATAATAAATATTAAGGATTTTTTTTTTTTAATTTGGGATGGACTATATTGCCTTTGCTTTGATATAAACTTCTTAAATATGCTCAGTATTTAAATTAATAAAATGACAAATAAGACTTTTGTATCAATAAAGGTAGAAAATATTAATTATGATATTAAATTAATATGTTTAGTTTTCTTAAAGAATATCTTTAGTAAAATATCTGCAAATATATTATTACACTTAAAGTAATATTATTTTATATTTTGCTGATGCAATCCCAAATCAATATTCGAACATTAAATTGAAGCTTTTTACAATAAATTGAAATAAAAGTTATATTTTTTTTTTAAAATTTAAAAATTATCAAAATGAAATATTAAATAATGATTACATATTTTTTTTGCAATTATTATCCATAAAAAATATATATAAAATAATAGCTAAGAAAATATGAATTTTATATTCTAATTAATTAAATAGTTCAGAATTTTTTTTGATCGATTTAACTTTTAAATTTTATAATATTAATTTTTTTCTACATTTATTTATCGACGATTTTTATGATAAAATTAATACTGATTATTTTTTCATAGAAATTCTTAAATTATATTTTTATTCTGTCTTAAAACCATTGACCTATATTTTTTAGTAGTCAATAAATAAGTAATCAAATTAATTCAATTTTTTATTTTATTTTATAAAAATAAATATTTTTTAAATCATTCTATCTATTTATCAATTTCCAAATTTAACACATTCAAATTTTTTTATTAATTAGTAAAATTAATTTAAATATACAAAAAACTAAAAATTAATTAGTATTTAAAAATTACTATTACAATGAAAATTAAATATGCAAAACAAAAATTCCTCATTCTTTTTTTAAATACGAATTATTCCTAAACAATGATTTTACTAGATTTTAAGCAAAAAATTTTCCAATTAAATATCCGTAAAACAAATGACAAATTTATAATTGCATTTTATATATTTTTTATTCAATTCTTTAATCTATATTATATTTTTAACAATAATATTTTGTTAAAATAATTATCATAAACATTATTTTTTACATGAAAGAATAAACAAACTAATCATTATTATAACATGCAATTTGCAAAATTTCTTCGCAAAGAATTCATGCAATTTTTTATTAAAGTTTATATACTATTTTTTTTTAAGTGATTTATTTAACATGAATTTAATCGTGTAGCAATTTAAAACTAAAAATACAATTAAGAATGAAATTGCATGAAACACGAACTACTGCACTTTTTGACAAATCTACTCCAATTGAATACATGATTTTTACCCTACAAGTAAATTTGTTAAAAACTATACTCAGGATATTCTAAGGGTAGATTTATAGCTCGAATTTAATGTAATTTTTGTTAGTTATCATTCTGTCAGTTGATATTTAACAGTCATAGAGAATGGACGTGACAAAATAATTATTAAACATGATAATATTCAACAACATTTACCTATGGTAGAAATATTTTGCGAAATAATTTTTCACTTACTGTGAGGCTCAGAAGATGATGTTAAAAAATTGGATCGTAATGAGGTGCCTGTGTCGCAATAAGGTGCATGAGAGTATAATTGGCCGCACGCACAAGAATTGATTCCAAAAAAAATTGAACCCAAAAATTATAGGGTTTTCCAATAAGAGTAATATGATTTTTAAGTGACGTTTCGACCATTTATAATATGTCATGATCTGCCATTTTTCTTACATTGTATTCAGTAATGTTGACAATTTTATCATGAAGAGACATATGTAAGAACAATGTTTACAAATTATTCAATTTTATTATCCAAATAATCGTTCTACAATTGCAACTTTTCGTGCGCTTTTGCCATTTTATGGTCGTAATAATCGTCCAACTGTGCTCGCTATTCGTTGAATTGTTAAAAATTTCGAGCGTACATTTTCTTTACATAATGTTCAAGTGCCAATAAAATCAAGAACCACTCAAAGTAATGAAAATATTGCTGCCGTTCAGGCAAGTGTTGCTGAAGACTGCAATTTGTCGATTCCAAGACGTTCTCAAGAATTGGGACTGTCTCAAACCACAACCTGGCGGATTTTGAGAAAGGATTTGGGCTTGCATCCATATAAAATTGTTATTACTCAAGATCATTTCTTCAGTAGCCATTGGACCACCGTAAAAGTCGTGAATTTGCTAATTTTGTCTTGGAACAACTTGAAAACGATAACGGTTTTTTGAAGAAAATCATCTTCTCCGATGAGGCTCATTTTCATCTGAGTGGTGCGGTAAATAAACAAAACTGTCGATTCTGGTGCGAAGAAAATCCACAAATTATTCATGAACACCCATTACATTCACTTAAATTGACGGTTTGGTGTGGTTTTTGGTCTGGTGGAATCATCGGTCCGTACTTCTTTCAAACACCGTTACTGTCAATGGAGAGCGGTATAGATCGATGATAACCAACTTTTTATGACCGAAATTGGAAGAAGTTGATCTTGACAACATCTGGTTCCAACAAGACGGGGCTACGTGCCACACAGCACGTGCAATAACCGAATTATTGAGAGAAATGTTTGAAGATTCGATTATTTCAAGAAATTGTGACACTGAATGGCCTCCAAGAAGTTGTGATTTAACTTAGACTATTTCCTGTGGGGTTATTTGAAGTCATTGGTCTTTATCAAAAAACCAGACCCTCTTCAAGCTTTAGCAGTCAATATTTAACGTGCTATTCATGACATACGACTTGATTTAGTGGAAAAAGTGCTCGAAAATTGTGTTCATCGAATTCGTTCCTCCAAAGGAAGTCGTGGAGGCCATTTGAATAACGTTTCATTCAGAACTTAATTGTATTAATTGTACTTCACATTAAATAAAAAACATTTGAATTTTCTTAACAATTAGTGTGTTGTTTTTTTTAAAAGAAATCATATCACTCTTATTCGAAAACCATTTATTTGCCCTACCGGTAATACATCGAATTTTGTTTTATAGTCCCATAGACAAAACTCTGATTTTTACAGGAAATTGATATTGAGTGTTGAAGCGTATATTGACTTAAGAAGCTTGCTTAATAAACAAAGTATCTACTTTTGGGAACTCCAAAATCCAGAGACGTGAATGATCTTTACAGCCTTGTAGGATGACCCTGATGTCATTGAGTGCCGAAGCGTATATTGACTTAAGAAGGTGCCTTAATAAACAAAATATCCTATTTTGGGAACTCTAAAATCCAGAGACGTGAATGATCTTTACAGCCTCGTAGGATGACCCTAGATAAGGGGTGTCATTGTTAAGTATTTCTTTGAGAATGCTCCTGGCAAGGCTCTTACTGTCACTAGTGAGTGATATAAATGAATACTTTAGAATCATCGGGATTGGATGACCCCACATCATACACTGGACATACAACAATAGAAATCCTGCGAGCGATGTCGCTCCTCAGAATTAACCACTTCCCGATTTCTTAAAAATTATTTTTAAAAAAAGTTGTAAGTTTATCTTTAAATCACTTTGTACTAAGTTAATTAAGGATTAAATTTATAATATTTTTTTTTATTTTAACAATTTTCTCTGCTTTATTTTTGAAATACTTTAGTTAAATCTATTATAAATAAATAATTCACATCTATTTACAAATTAATAGTATGCACATACTGATGATTAAAAATAATAAATCTTAATGGTCGTTACATTAAACTTGTCATATAATTTTATGAATGAAATCAACAACAAAAAATATTTGATTCAGCCAAATTTATTTCTATTTATTTATCAAATTAATACACTCATCAACATTTTCAGATTAATTTGTGTCAATTGATTATGTACACACACAAAGTATTTTAGTTAATTAAGCCTAACAGAATAAATACTTTTAGTATATTTAATTGATATTGTGAATATAATTTCAATTATAAATAAATTGTTTGATAAATAGAAAATATAGATTATTTACCAGTACATTCATTATTCATTAATACCAGCGATTTTATAATGTAGGTTTGGCTTTTCAGAATTGTTTGCTAATTATTAATGAAAACAAACTTTTTTTTAAAAATTTATCTTAAATATAAATATAAATTTATCTTTTAATTTATAATTGATTAAAATTCTTTGCCAATACTTTAAAATGCTTCTGAACAAATGTCGACAAAAAAATTCTTAAAAATCCTACAATAAATTTATAGAAAATAAGAATTTTTATTCGGTATGATTTGAAATATACGAGTTGGAGCAGAAAAGTAATGAGATTGACAACACTGAGAGACAATTTTGGTTGGAAAAAGGACTACTTTGCTCCTCCAATCCCTTATTCACCTGATCTTAGTCCATGTGACTTCTTTGATTCGCATAAGATAAAAAGAACACTAGAATTGACGTCATCTTGATAATGTCGATAACATCCAAAAAAATATACGAGTCGAAGGCGATTTCAGAGCACCCCCATAAAGAATCTAAACAACGCCTCAACCAATATAGAGCTGCCTAAAGGAGCTACTTTAGTAGTCAATAATTTTAATCCTTTCAGAATTCATAAAAAATATTAAGAAAAATACCACAAGCAAAGAAATTTTCTTTTGTAATATATATCTTTAAATTTGTTTAATAATAAAATAAAATAATATGTTACAAAAAGAAGAAGAAAAATTATATGTTTATTTGGCGAAAAAAAAAAAGTTGAAATAATAAAAAAAAAAGTAGCCAAAACCATACGTAGGCTACTATATATATTTCTGGCCTAGGCAACACTAAGTGTTGCCAGGTGCGATCTGACATTTCCATTGGAAAGTTTGACATTTTTTAGCATAAACGTACTCAGAACGTTTTGACGTACGACTATCATTTGTGTTGTTTACAGTGACTTGAAAAAATCAATTTGGCAAAAAAATGGAATTAACTCGTGAACATTTTCGTGCGATCATTTTTCACAACTTTCGACGTGGATTATCACGACAAGAGTGCATCGATGAACTTAAATCTTTGTATGGCTATGAAGCACCATCCTATAGCACTGTGAAAAACTGGTACAACGAATTCAATCGTGGCCGACGCTCGCTCAAAGACGAATTCCGTGAAGGTCGTCCAAAAACAGCCGTTGTTCCAGAAAACATCGATGCCGTACGTGAACTGATAATGCAAGACCGTCATGTGACATACCGTGAGATAGAGGCATGCCTAGGCATTTCTCCCACCAGCATACATTCGATATTGCATGAACACCTGGCCGTAAAAAAGGTTTGTTCTCGTTGGATCCCGCACAATTTGACAATCGCTCAAAAAAAGGCTCGTGTGGATTGGTGTAAAGAAATGCTGAAAAAATACGATCGCGGTGCTTCAAAAGACGTTTATAAGATCGTCACAGGTGACGAATCATGGATCTATGCGTATGAGCCCGAAACAAAACAGCAATCGACCGTGTGGGTCTTCCAAGACGAGTCAAATCCAACGAAAGTTGTTCGTGGAAGAAGCACTTCGAAGCAAATGGTCGCTTGTTTCTTTGGCAAAACTGGTCATGTGGCGACTGTTCCGCTTGTGCAACGTAGGACGGTCAATTCTGAGTGGTACACCACCATTTGTTTGCCTGAAGTCTTCGGAGAAATTCGAAAAACGAACAAGAGAAGTCGAATCATTGTGCACCATGACAATGCGAGCTCTCACACATCGGCTCAAACCAGCGCCTTTTTGACCGGACAAAACGTCGAATTGATGGGTCATCCTCCGTACAGCCCTGACTTGGCACCCAATGACTTCTTTTTATTCCCACACATCAAGAAAAAAATGCGTGGTCAACGAAACCATGTTTTGGAGGTGTCTCAATCGGAGTGGAAAAAGTGCTTCGAAAATTGGTTTGAGCGCATGCAAAAGTGTATAAATCTTGATGGAGAATATTTTGAAAAACAATAAAACCTTTTTCGTTGATAAATATTCGCATTTTCATTATTAGGCCAGAAATATATATAGTAGCCCACGTATAAGAAATTTTAAAGATCCTTCCCCCAATATGAATAAGTACATATACGAGAAACCTTTCAAGGGAATAGAAAATTTATAAAATGATTATAAAAATTGCCGAAAAATTTCGTTCACTTCTCAAGTTTAATCGAATAGAGTATTTTGTGAAAATAAATCTCACATTATTGGCAAATATCCACCTTCTACATAATTCAGAAGTGTGCAAAATGGAATTATACTTATTCGTATCTTAGATAAAATAAAGAAAATCGAACATTTTCTGTTTTGAAGGGAATCAATATTGCATGGCATGTGATACAGAACGCTTACATTGTAAATTCGAATTGATTTTCTGTGAAGCCTGAGAGAACGTTACCCACATACCATATTAGGATGGAGTATCTAAAATAGACTAAAAACATTACAGGTTGTTGGCATCTTAATACATATTTTTCGAACATCCCTACCATCATACTTTATTTCATTTTTTGTAAAGTTAAACATATAAAAATTCACATACACGCATCTATTAGAATTTTCAACCCTTGATTCTAAATTTACTTAACCGAATTTGTTTCCTTTTTTTTTATTATTCCTTCTTTTTTATTGTTTTACATTATGAGCCTAAGACAAGTTGTTCAGTTTTGATTATAAGGGTAGAAAATAACTCAGGTAACAAGTAGAAAAGTTACTTTTTCATTCTTTCGTACCCGGTATACTTTATTTTCTATGTCTCTTTTTGGGGGTACATCTCTTCATATACACACACACACATACATATGTACATGATTGTTGTACATACGAAGCAATTCTGAAGTTTTTATTCTGGGGTGTTTTTTAGAACAAGTCTATTTAAGATCTTTGGCAAAAACACTTACCACTAATTGGTTCTTGGTTTTTCAAATCAATTGAATTCATTTTTGATCTTATTTATTATCAAATAAAGTATAAATTGATCGTGCTATTATTTATCTTGTTTTTCGTACATTTTTCATATATGTAAGCAGTTTTTTTTTCCCGCTAAATTTAGTTTTTAATAATGAATAAAGAATACTTTTTTCTTAGTTAACTCTTCTGACAAAACTAATTTTTGTAAAATTTTCAAACTTACTTTTGATTTTCATGACCAGTTAAAAAAGTAAATAGAATTGGCCACATGCCAAAAGATTTAACTTCGTATGGAACACATATGCTTCCTGGTATTGAACATATTTTCTTTTCGCCATAATATCCTATAGTAAAATGGTTTTTTTTTAAAGTGTTTTTAGTCATTTACAGTGGAAATTGCTCAGTGATTTTCCATTAAGCGATAGAGTAACTTCGAAATTATATAAATTAGATATGCATTATTCCTCTTTTATAATAAAAAAATACTTTATAGTTTTTTAATCATTATAAATTTATCTAAAAAAAATGTTAATACCGCATTAATAAAATATAATAAAAAAATATTGTATTATATAATATAATAAAATACGTTTGGTAAGTCCTAATTATTTTCTTTAACAAAACACATTTTACTATATCTTATCTAATAAAAATACATATATTTCAATAATATTTGATTCAACAATATAACAATAAAATGTAATAGATTAATATATTATTAATATTCTAGTTATTTTCCCAAATAAATGGATTTATTTATGCTAATCTCCTATCCGCCATAACTTCGATATTTTAATTTTTTTGGCAACACCTTTTGAGCATTGTTACATGAATTAATGTAAATAGTATAGTTACCATACTATGTACGAGGTCTGTTCGATTTTTTTGTGGCGTTATGTTGGTACTCATGTCTCTCACTTATGCCAATAAGTTCGGCCATTTTGAATGTTCAGTAAATTTTTGACAGCTGCTTTGCTTGCAGGTGTTTTGGCTCGTCTTCAATAATTTTGAAAATATGCATACACTTGGAGATAAAGCGAAGACTAAGCGACAATTAAGCCAACGTGCACCTGAAAAGATTGATGCAGTGAGGCAGAGTGTTAATGTCCGGGTACCTCTCATCGACGCCGTGCATAAGAATTGGGAATATCTCCATCATGTTTGTTAAGAATTCTTAAAAATAATTTGCTTTTCTAGATACCTGTATAAAATTCAATTGATACAAAACCTGCAGGCAAATGATCATGAACGGCGGCGAGACTGGAGTGCTCGAGTTTTACAGCTCGGTATAGACGACCTCCATTTTTGTCAACAAATCCTTATGAACGAAGCAATACTCTTGGACTTGGTTAGGTTTGTTAATAAACAGAATAACCGCTATTGGGGCACTGAAAACCCTCAACTGATATACCAAAGACCACTACGCCCTCGTGCGGTATTTGGGACGGTGGCATCATTGGGCCATATTTCTTTGATGCTAGAGGCAATGCTGTAACGGTTACTGGTGACCGCTATCGGGACATGTTGTAAAAATATGTGGTTCCAACAAGATGGTGCAAGAGTGCTCACTTTTGCGCCGCTGCGAGAGGCGGGGGCATTTGACCGATATCATATTCCATAAATAATATCAAAGACCATATAATCAATTAATAAAATATATATTTTTACAAAAAAAATTTTAAAAAAACTTCGACCTGGAACATAAAACGCACCCTGCATAATTTGAAGTTTTAATTTTCTGTTTTCTAATTGGCTGAATAACCCAGCGACCGAAAAAAATCTCATCTCACCAGTGTGATTTAGTTCTAACTAAACGATAAAGAGCCATGTGAATTTTGTTTTTTTTTATCGTCGCTAAGTGGGTTTGTTTACTTTTGAAATTTTCAACATGTTATTCTCTAATTGGATGAGTAACCCTGTGATCGAAAAAATCTCGACTTACCAGTCTGAACTAGTTCTAAATATAAAATGTAGACCTTCTGACAACGCGGTTACGGCGACTGGTGAGCGATATAAAAAGATGCTTCGGAAGTTTTCCACCAGCGAATTAGACCAATCGTGGTCGGACGATATGTAAATGGCTCCAAGTAATATACTGCACGTGCTATAATAGAAATTCTGCGACCGATGTTTCCTGAGTGAGATGTTGATGTACAATTGACTCCCCGGATTCGTAGATTTAACCACCCCCGAATTCTTTCTGTGAAAATACTTAACCAACTGGAGACAATTGAAAAACTTTAAGACAAACCCAATAAATATATTGGGTTGTCCGGGAAGTAAATTCATTTTTTTTATAAAAATGAAAGACGATTTTTTTATAGTGAATTAATATTTTATTCAATTGAATATTATTCAGTCTGATCTAATACCCTTTGCCATCTTTCTGGCAGTAGCATGATTCCATGCTCATAAAATGTTTGTTCTTTGCTGGCAAAAAACTGATCCAAGTGATTTTAGACCTACTCATTTGAATTAAACGTTTTACCGTCTAAAAAATTTTGTAGAGACCGCACCAAAACGATAATCGAAAGGTGCTAGGTCTGGAGAGTATATTGAGTGTGGTAATATATCCCATCCAAACTCTAAAAGCTTTTGCCAAATGGTCAAACTTGTATGTGGTTTCGCATGATCCTGTTGGAACACTATACCTTTCCTATTGACCAATTCTCGCTTTTTTTCTTTAAGTGAATCATTCAATTGGTCCAATTGATGACAGCACACTTCAGAATTGATCATTGTGTTGCTCGGTAGAAGCTCAAAATAAACTATTCTTTTGAAATCCCACCCAACAGATATCATAAACTTGTTTTGATGAATATTGGTTTTCGAAGTTCTTTGAGCCGGTTCATCTTTTCTACTCCATGATCTTTTACGCTTAACATTCTTGTAGACAATCTATTTCTCGTCCCCAGTGGGGAGGTCAAAAGTGGTTCATTTTCAAAAAGTGGTTCATTTTCTTGGGATTTAAGAAGCAAATCACAAAAGTCAATGCGACGGCACAAATTTTTTTCCGTAAAAAGATGAGGAACCCATATGTCAAGCTTTGAGATTAAACCTTACCGTTTAAAATGATCATGAAAGATCGAATTCGATCAATTTAATCTTTCAGCGATCTCACGAGTTGTTATTCGCTGTTTTGCAATCAATTAATTCCTTTATTGTAGGAGTATCTTAATCAGCTACAACTGGCCTTCCAGAACGTGGTTCATCTTCGAGTTTTTGCACTGGCGCTCACTTAACACATCTTCTCCATACAAATCGGAACAGGATTTTTATCTTTTCTATAGTAAAAAAGTCAAATATGCCGAAAATGCTGTTTTTCACTTTCCATATTTAAAAGGGTATCAACCAAAAACTACTATGTGCAGAATCAATCGAATTTGTTCACAAGCCTTGCTATGTCAGCTGTCAAAATACATATGATTATGTGGCTTAAGTGTGAAGTTAGTTGTGACAAAATACAATTAAGTCCTCTGTTGGGAAACAATGAAATTAATTTCCGGACAACCCAATATTATATATGTGTATATTAAGTTTTACATCAATATATTTAATATCTAATATACAAGCCTAGATAATAATTACAAAAAGAGTTTTAGTTTTCTTTCCGAAAAAGTTTTGTCAAACGTTACCACTAATAATCCTCTTTTCTTTTCTTTTTTTGAAGCTTTATTATTCCTTTTCCTTTTTTTTTTATATCAAAGTAGAAAAATATCGAATTATCTCCTTAATAAGAAAATGAAAGGTTAGCTTCGAAATAAGCAGGTAAAATTTCAAGAAGCTATAAAAGTAAATAAAAATGTTATGGAAAATTTGAAACAAGTTAGATTTACTAAATTGTATTAGTAAGTCCGATAGACTTATTTGCGCTCTTATAGGGGGATCACCCACATATCGACTTAGCACATATATACGTATAGAGTTTTATTGCTGCTCTAGAGTAAAATCCCTTCTTGAAAAATAAATAATAAATTATGTTGAAAAGGTGAACCGTTGCTATTCTACACGCAAAATATTCTCTAAATTTAAACGGATAAATACGAGTAGTAAATGAATCTTCGAGTAGAATGGTAGGACAGAAGATGAGGTTGGATTGATATACTCTGTATATATTGTATAAAGTTGTGGCAGAGAGGACATGTTATCACAGCCATGATAATATAAAGTTAAACGTAAATGTGAATTGTTTCTTTACTTCTTGGAGCACTTAGTTTTTGTATAGCTTTTCATTTTATTCATTTTTCGTTTCGTTTGGAATTTTTTTTACCTTTCGGTTCACTCTTACCCTTGATTTATGCAAAAAATGAATATTTGTCTAACCACATCCATGTACGAGCATGAATATTAACGTATTTATAATCGTATATACATATCGATATGTATGTATATACAGGTACAATACGAGTAGTATGTCGACTATGTGGTTTAACAGATAATGCAAAGAATTCAAAACATAGTATTGTGTAGATTCTCCCGTACGTAAAAAATCGACGTTTATACTATGGATACGCAACTGAATACAGGAAAATCCTCTTTCGTTTTTCCGTTTTGTTTTATAGACTTTTTTATGATACTGGTGCCAATATAACTTAAGTTTATGGCTTACAAGGCATCACTACTACTGCCGAAAGATGAAGTTGAATCAGGTTGAAATTTTTCACCAAGGTGATGGGCGGTAAAAATGTCGAAAATACTCGTGGAACATCTAAGATATACCGTAGCATATTAAAAAGTTTTTACCTCTTGTTTAGCGGTTTTTATATATCTGGCAGCTTCTGTTCAGGCTTATGTCGACAAAGTTGCACAGCTCTACTTTCAACCATATTGACTCAGATTTCAACATTGCCCATACATAATTTAACCGATTCAATCTTCTTTCATTTACACCTTCATTCATTATTAGTAGTCAACCATGAGCTCACCACTTTCTTCACTTTGCATATATATATATTTTTTTTACAAAATCTTTACACAATATTTATTATAAGATGTTTATGATTATTTTCAGAGAAGTTAATCGATGAGCTTAAATATTTTTCAAAATTTATTCTTAAGTATTTTCGCCAACTTTTAGCAAATATTTTGAACAAATCATTTACCAAAATAATAGAAAAAGTTAATCTTGCAAACAAAAACCCGAATTTTAGAGACAAACAAATTTTTTATAATAAATATGGTAATATTGAGATAACGAAAAATAATACGAGGGTCGTTCAATAAGTCCTTAGAAAAAGATGGAAAAAGACTTTTTTATTTTTCAACATAATCTCCTTTTAGCTCTATACACTTTTCCAACCGTTTTTCCAAAATTTTTATCCCGTCCAAAAAATAGGATTTCGGAAGTTCTGCAAAATACTCATCCGTTTGAGCAATGACGTCCTCGTTGGAAGTGAACCGTCGTCCGCCAAGCCATTTCTTCAGATTGGGGAGAAGAAAATAGTCACTCGGGGCCAAATCTGGTGAATAAGCGGGATGCTGCAACAATTCCATTCTCAATTCCACAATTTTGGCCATGGAAACAGCGCAGGTGTGCACACGCGCATTGTCCTGATGCAAGAGGACTTTTTTCTTCTTCAGATGGGGGCGTTTCTATTTAATTTCCTCGCTCAACCGTTGCAATAACGACGCATAATACGCTTCTGTTATTATTTTTCCTTTTTCCAAGTAGTCGATAAAAATGATGCCCTGCGAATCCCAAAAGACCGCGGCCATCACCTTGCCGGCCGATGGCACAGTTTTTGCCTTCTTCGGAGTCCGTTCACCCTTGAAAATCCACTGTGATGACTCTCTCTTCGTTTCTGGAGTGTAGTAGTCTATCCAGGTTTCGTCCACAGTGACATATCGACGAATGAATTCGGCAGGATTGCGATGAAAGAGTGCCAACATAGCCTCAGAGTCCACTACACGATTGCGCTTATTCTCCTCTGAGAGCAAACGCGGCACCCATCTTGCCGAAATTTTTTTCACGGACAATTTTTCATGCAAAATTGAAGCGATTGTACCTTGTGAAATGCCCGTGGCCTCAACTAATTCGCGTACTTTAATTCGCCGATCGTTCAAAATCAGATCGTGGATTTTGTCGATGATTTCAGGAGTAGACACCTCAACTGGGCGTCCTGAACGATGTTCATCTTTTGTGGATGAACGGCCACGTTTAAATTCATTCACCCAATTGTAAACCGTCGCAAACACAGGTGCAGATGTGCCATGAACTACATCCAACTCGGCTTTGATTTCTTTCGGGCTTAAGCCTTTCAAATGGAGATGTTTGATGACAGCCCTAAACTCGCTTTTTTCCATTGTTATGACCTACGCTATGGATCGAGCTGAAATTTTTTTCAGTCGATAATGCTACTTACAAAAAAAAAATCTTTACCGACACTACGAGCAATTTCTCGGATTTTCTAAGGACTTATTGAACGACCCTCGTATATAAAAAAAAATTTATGATGAACCTTTATATCATATGAATCAGGATCAAATAAACTCTTCTCACAAGACTGATTATTATTATTTATATTTTAGGCTAACGGGGGAGGCGGGACGGCTAATAATAGTTGTGACCTTAATTATAGTAATAGAGCTTACGTGCCCTTGATTTATATAAAACAAGGGGTACCTAGATAGGCAATAAACTGCGTTTGCATGTTTGTAGAGCTATGTGGCGGGTCAATTAGATATATCAGGGGTGTCATAGTCGTGGAATCGCCCTCAGGTTCTTGGTTACACTCCTGTCTTGGTAATAGTCGTGGAATCGCCCTCAGGTTCTTGGTTACACTCCTTTGGATATTATCTACAGTACCAAAATGACATCCTTACACGTATTTGTTGATCATGATCAATAAAAAAAAAGACTCACGAACTGAAATCTGGTAAAATTTATACGATCTAACTTTATCCATCGATCATTTAAATATCGTTTCACGTTTACACTTCCCGACTTTATTCGTCGTTCACACTATTACTTTCCGATTTTAACCAGTCATTCCTGAATGTCAGTTTTCTGATTGAATCACTCACTGGCGAGCAGCACTCAAGCCTTTCAAGAAGATATTCACCAGCTCAATATTAGTTGATGGTTTGACTTCACCAGAATCCCATTCGTTCTACATTTTCATCAGTTTCTGATATTGAAGACCTCCCTGAAACGAGGTTGGTTTTCCACTAATTTTCTCCTGTCCAAAAATGTGTTATGGCACCAATATTAAAAAATACAATTTTCACTTAAGACCCGATTGATCTAATTATACGAGGTATGTTCAAAAAGTATCCCGAATTTTGTGTTTTTTTTTCAAAAATTATTTATTTATTCATGAATATCTATTTTGTCCCCTTCAAAGTAATCCGCATCATGTATTATACACTTGTGTCAATATTTTTCCCAATCCTCAAAGCACTTCAAAACATCATTTTTTGTGATCTTGTTCAGCTCCTCCTTCGATGCCGTCTTTATCTCCTCAATCGTACCGTAGTGTCATCCTTTCATGGGGCTCTTCAGTTTTGTGAATAAGGAAAAGTCACAGGGGGGCAGATCTGGGGAATACGATAGCTGCGGCATTATTAGTGTGTTGTTTTTGGCTAAAAATGGCAAAAGGCAATTTTTGTTCGTCCACAAATCCGGGCGTTTCTGGCGGATTGCTTCGCGTAACTTGCGCATAACTTGCAGGTAATATTCCTTATTGACCGTTCTACCCTGTGGCAAGAACTCATGATTCACCACGCCTCTGCAATCGAAGAAAACTGTAAGCAAAACCTTCACATACGACCGAACTTGGCACGCTTTTTTCGGTCTTGGCTCTTGCGGCAGCTTCCATTGGTATGATTGAGCTTTGGTTTCAACGTCATAGCCATAAACACATGATTCGTCACCAGTTATGACTCTCTGGAGCAAATCTGTGTCGTCGGGGACAGAGTCCAACAGCTCCTTAGCAATGTTAATTGATGAATTTTGGTACGAATTTCGCGGCGACCCGTCTCACGATCAAATCATTGGTAAAAATCGAATGGAACGAGCCAATCGATATGTTTAAGTCCTCAGAAAATTCTCTAATGGTGATTCGAAGTTTTGGCCAATACTATTTTCTTCACTTCTTCAATGTTTTCGTCTGTTGTTGACGTGCTCGGGCGTCCGGCACGCTATTCGTCGTTCACATCTTCTCGGCCCTCTGAGAACATTTTGAACCACCGATAAACGTTGCTTCGGTCCAAGGTAGTTTCACCAAATGCCACAGTCAATATTCGAAATGCGTCCGCGCAATTAATTTTGTTTTAAGTGCAAGCAATGCAGCTGTCAAAAATTAACTGATAATTCAAAATGGCCGAACTTATCGGCATAAGTGAGAGACATGAGTACCAATATAACGCCACAAAAAATCGAAAAACGAATATACGTTACCCGCGGAAATTCAAAATTCGCGATACTTTTTGAACATACCTCCAATATTGTATTATTTTTTGTGCATTCTTAAATTTAATTAAATATTCAATTTAGCAAATTTGTACTATACATAGTGTTAGACATAAAAATGTCTGTTTTTTTTCGAATATTTGGCATATCTTAACCTACATTCCTGTTGAACAGATAAACTCGGATTAATTCCAATTACTCAACGATTTTTATAATAATTCCCAAAAAAAAAAATGTATAGTAGGAATTATATAATCATTATCTGATTTTTTATGTTAGTTCAAACAGGAATTTTAACTTCAAGAAATTAAGCTTATTAAAAGGTAGTGTACAATAATGTCCGTAAATCATTTCATTGATACCTTTGTAGATTAGTTAGTTATGCAATTAATTATGAAAACATGCTAAGAGCATTCTCGTTTAAATATCTAATTAGTTCCAGTACAAAACAATAATTTTAATTACAGACTACTTTCAGGTATTCGAATCCAGAAATTATACAATAATATGTCCAACTGCAGTATTGAGAACGTGACTAGATCCTGAAAATCATCTGGGCACATATGTAAATACTAGCGAATTATGTTCAAATAATTTCAAAAGTATCACCTATCTACGTAAGTTCATATTATGATAGGCGAACAATAATTACAGATTTGAATATCGTAATTTCATAACCGTCGACAGAAAGCTGCTTAACCAAGAATAATATCAAACATTTCTTGGACATTTCTTGAAAATGTATTACATGACATTATTGGAAGATAGTAGTCAGTCGATAATACAAGACGATTAAATTATCGTATTTTAGCTGCCCTTCTTTTACTACTTCTTCATGTAACTTTATAGTTATATATTCTTTGTTGTGATGCATTTTTATATGCATCTGAATTTTCCACACTATAATCATACTAACAAAAGATCTATAATAATTTTCCTTTGGAATAGAAAATCAAATACAATAGATATCGAAAAGAAGTGAAAACTTTTCTCTAACATCAACGAACATGTACTATAAAACAAAATACGATAGTTTCTGTAGTTCTTACAAAAGTGAGTAAAATGGATAAAAGAATTTCATTATTTTAAAAAGAAATGCTTTGAAAAATTTCTATTACGAGGGTTGTTCAATAAGTCCTTAGAAAATCCGAGAAATTGCGCTTGTAGTGTCGGTAAAGATTTTTTTTTTGTAAGTAGCATTATTGACAGAATTTGATCCATAGCGTAGGTCAATTTCTATCGTCGATTAAAGTTAACGACATTTATTTGTGCATAACAAAAGCGAGTTTAGGGCTGTTATCAAACATCTCCATTTGAAAGGCTTAAGCCCGAAAGAAATCAAAGCCGAGTTGGATGCAGTTCATGGCACATCTGCACCTGTGTTTGCGACGGTTTACAATTGGGTGAATGAATTTAAACGTGGCCGTTCATCCACAAAAGATGAACATCGTTCAGGACGCCCAGTTGAGGTGTCTACTCCTGAAATCATCGACAAAATCCATGATCTGATTTTGAACGATCGGCGAATTAAAGTGCGCGAATTAGTTGAGGCCACGGGCATATCACAAGGTACAGTCGCTTCAATTTTGCATGAAAAATTGTCTGTGAAAAAAATTTCGGCAAGATGGGTGCCGCGTTTGCTCTCAGAGGAGAATAAGCGCAATCGTGTAGTGAACTCTGAGGCTATGTTGGCACTCTTTCATCGCAAGAAACGAAGAGACAGTCATCACAGTGGATTTTCAAGGGTGAACGGGCTCCGAAGAAGGCAAAAACTGTGCCATCGGCCGGCAAGGTGATGGCCACGGTCTTTTGGGATTCGCTGGGCATCATTTTTATCGACTACTTGGAAAAAGGAAAAACAATAACAGGAGCGTATTACGCGTCTTTATTGCAACGGTTGAGCGAGGAAATCAAAGAGAAACGCCCCCATCTGAAGAAGAAAAAAATCCTCTTGCATCAGGACAATGCGCGTGTGCACACCTGCGCTGTTTCCATGGCCAAAATTGTGGAATTGAGAATGGAATTGTTGCAGCATCCCGCTTATTCACCAGATTTGGCCCCGAGGGACTATTTTCTTTTCCCCAATCTGAAGAAATGGCTTGGGGGACGACAGTTCACTTACAACGAGGACGTCAATGCTCAAACGGATGAGTATATTGCAGAACTTCCGAAATCCTATTTTTTTGACGGGATAAAAATTTTGGAAAAACGGTTGGAAAAGTGTATAGAGCTAAAAGGAGATTATGTTAAAAAATTAAAAATTTTTTTTTAAAACAGTTTTTTTCCATCTTTTTCTAAGGACTTATTGAACGACCCTCGTATTTCAAAGAAACCATATGAGCCAGATACCTTGTGATATGATATAGATTGAATATTCCTTTATTTATGTTAAGAGTCATTAAATCTTGATTAAACCTTTAAATTTTGCCTGTTAAGATAATAACTATACTATTCTGTCATATATTTTAATAGATAAAATTTGAAAATTGTTACTGTCTGAAAATGAAGGATAATTACTGTCACCATTTTCGAATACCTTTGTCGAAAATTTGAAATAACATCAATTTACAAAATATTTCTGCTACTGCAATTTGAATAAAATGAAAATGCATGAAAATTATACAAATTATAACAGTGCGCTCTGCTATAGTATTTAATAAAACATTTAATATTTTGCAAGAATTCAACTGTTTGGTATGCAAATGACAAGCCACTAATTCACTAAAGCAGCCAACTGTTACTTTGAGCTCAAATACGCAAATACGTGACGAATACTTTTTCTATGATTCTTCAGAGCATTATTTTGTAGACAAATACCCACCGAACTGAATGTTGACTAAATTGAGATGAGATCCGCACTCATCATGGACGGAATCCTTTAATGTTAGATTTCTTTGAAATAAAGTTAGAAATAAATTGTTAGAAATGGATGCGTCTGGTTGGCCATAGACATGGTCATGAGGATGGGCACGTGTTAATGGAATTTGTATGCTATATTCTAACATACTACGATATATTGTAAATATTTATATTCTATTGCATTCTAGTTCCTCCCGCTCATTCGTTTTGGCCTTTATATATACGCATGCACGTTTGGGTGCCTCTGATTACCCATATCCCCACATAAAATATAGTCGAACGATTGCAACGTGCACTTTTTACACGTGAGTTTATTTAAAATTTCATCTTCCCTCTTACCTCCTTATAACAAGTCTCATTCAAATTATAGATCTTTTGTGATTTTATTGCGCAAATTTAAATATCAAAAATATAATATTTCAAACAAACTTCGTATGTTAAACTCCTACATTCTAGGAAATTTTTATTTTATTTTATTTTAAGCATATTTATTATGAATTACTAAGAAATGAGGTGGTGAACATATATCCTTATACAAGGTGGCAATACTCCAGACGTCTCCCCTGCTTAACGGGTTGAACTTGTTTTTTCCTCATCCTGAACATAATTGAGTCAAAAAGGGTGGCATCTTTTATTTTGCTTCCATAAGAAGATGCTTAAGATCGAGTAGAACTGATTGTTCTGTGGTTTTATTAACGAATATTGCAGCCAGATCTTTGGCACCTGAACGACCCGTACGTCCAATTCTGTGAACGTAATTTTCTACATCGTTGGGCCTATCATAATTTATTATATGCTGTACGTTAGCGAATTCAAGACATTTAGAGGTCATATCAGTTGCCACAAGTACATCCTTTTCTCTTTTGACGGAATGTCTCAATTGCACCGGACCTCTCCTCTTGATCTTTGCCACCATGAATTGCAACCACTTCAACTACGCGACCATGTACACAGTGTGTCCCAAAAAAAACCGATTTAAATAATACAACATGCAGCGCCATCTATTGAAAATTTGCAGCATTAAAAAGATACATTCATCTAATGTAAAATGTTGTGTTAAACTTAAAAAAAAAAACGCTGAGACATACGAATTGATGGAAAAAGTTTATAGTGATGATTGTATGAGTCGTACTCAAGTTTATACGTAGTTTACACGATTTAAAAATGGTCGTGAGGATTTAAAGGACGACCTAAGGCCAGGTCGTCCAGAAGCTTGTTATCGTGCTGAATTGGTGGAAAAAGTCCGTGAAATCATTGGTATCGATGTAAATTTTACTACGAGAATGTTGGCTGAGGAATTAATGATGAGTAAAAATACTATTTGGAGAATTTTAACTAAAGATTTGGGTAAAAGAAAGGTCTGTGCGCGTTTTGTTCCACATGAATTAAATGAAGACTAAAAAATCGCTCGTGTGGAGCATTGCAAAGACATTTTTGAAACTGCAGAAAACTATCCAGACTTTCGTGATTCGGTCATAACTCGTGATGAGTCGTGGTGCTTTAAATATGACCCTGAAACTAAGCGTCAATCTGCTGAATGGATGTCCAAAGGCGAGCCAAAATCAAAAAAATTGCGTTTTCAGAAGTCTCGAATCAAGACAATGTTGATTACTTTTTATGATTCGAAGGGTATTGTCCACAAGGAATTTTTGTTCCAGAAGATCGAACTGTTAATGGAGAATACTATTTAGGCGTTTTAGATCGTTTGTGGAAAAGAATTGGTCGTGTTAGACCTGAATATCCAGCAGGAAAACAGATGTTTTTATTGCACGATAATGCACCACCTCACAAGACCAAAAAAGTGAATGATGAAAAAGCGGATTTCTCTCATCAACCACCCTCCGTATTCGCCTGATCTATCACCATGTGACTATTTTCTATTTCCAAAACTGAAAACCAAGAAGAAAGGACCATTTTATGATGATATCCCAGCCATTCAAGCAGCCGTAACCGAGGTGCTGAAGAACATTCCTATAAATGGCTGTAACTTTCACATCTGTCATCCGATTTACATCAATTTAGGTGCGTTTGAAAGAGGATGAATGTATATTTTTAATGCTGCAATAAAAAGGATATATTTTTCAATAGATGGCGCTGCATGTTGTATGACTTAAATATAAGGCGTTTTCCTTTGGACCAATTTTACTACTAGTCGGTAGCTGCGAGTAGATGACCAAAGGAAAGCCAAATTCTAAACACCTCCTAGAAACATAACCTCAAAATAGGCAACAACAATACTGAGTTTACTCACACATAAACAATAAAAACTGAGTTTATTCACACATAAACAGTACTGACAATAATATAACTTTTCAACATAACCAACGAACCCGCAAAAGTATCTATTTTCACTCTAGCAACTAGCATCCACCTAACGTAAATTGTATGCGTAACTCCCAGTTCAATGTGCTCGTTTGTTCGAGGGAGAGTAGATGATGACAGCTAGAACTACCGACTAGTAGCAAAATTGGTCCAAAGGAAAATGATTTAAATTTGTTGGACACACTGTATAGAGCGTGTTTTAAAAGTCCGTTAATTTGGTACCAACAAAGTGCCATCAAATATTATGTTAAGCTTGGTGAATCCGCAAAAGTTGTAAGGAACGTTTGAGGAATATTTCTCAAGAGCACATGTGTTTCGGTGGTATTATGCATTTTTGGAGAACCAAAAGGCAGTGGAAGACGAACCTCGCTCAGGAAGTTCTTCAACATCGAAAACTGATGAAAATATGGTACCAGTAAGGACTCTTGCGAGTTCAGACCGTTGAATAACTTTAAAACTGATGAGAAATGAGTTCAATTTAGGAAATCTTTTACCTATCATCAAATTTTCACTAAAAATTTGGCCATAAAGTGTTTATCAAATTTACTGCCAAAAAAAATCTCACGATTGAACAGATAGATAATTGGAAGTTTTTGACGGAAAAAGAAAATCACGCAATTTCCCAATATTTTTATAATTATAATAATAAATAATTTTTTTAATATCTTCCATCCAAATAATAAGAATATAAATTTTTATAATGCTATATTTGAAGAAAATGCCCAGACAAAACTGTCTTCACTAAATGCCTATAATATAAATTAATATTCGAACATATTAATGATAATTAATTTATTAATATTCATTATTCAATATTCACTTTGATAAATAAATTCACTTTGAAATTCAA
The DNA here is from genome assembly GCA_958298945.1 of Atherix ibis. Classification (NCBI taxonomy): domain Eukaryota; kingdom Metazoa; phylum Arthropoda; class Insecta; order Diptera; family Athericidae; genus Atherix; species Atherix ibis. The sequence continues at coordinate 32,840,675 of OY282606.1, forward strand.
TTATAATATATTTTATATAATTTAAAAATGTTTTTCATAGCACACCAAAATTTTATCAATAAAATGTTTTAATGCATATTTATATCATCACGTTGAAAATCAGTTCGTTATTATATTTTGTTGCAAAAATAAAAGGAAAATTTATGGAAAAAGTTTTCGTAAATTAAACAAATAAAAATATATGTATATATTTATTTGTATATATATATATATTTGTTTATTTAATTAAAAAGGAGCGAATAAGCAGGATATAAGTGAAGAATTTTGTTTCTATATTATTGTCTCAATTATAGTTCGATCGAGTAAGGAAATTTTTAATTACGTCCACAAAATATTAGTTAAAGAAAATTTCCTAAATAACATTCTTAAAAAATCAATTTAAAAAGATAAAAATGTCGACAAATGAGGAATATATTGATAGTGTGCTTGATGAAGAATCCTATTTTCAATATATGCCAAATGAACTAAGAAAATCTTATCATCAGGTATGAGAAATGTATAATTTGGAATTTTTCCTTAATATTATTAATATTCTAGATTTTGATAATATTTTTTATAAATTTTGGCTTATTAAATTTTGCTCATTAATTTATTTTTTTTTTTGTATAGAAGTCAGTATTTTTAGTGATTTTTGGTTTAAATATTTTAGTTACTAATTAAAAAATGTTTTCATTGTACAAAAACATTCTTGGGGTTTGTTACTAGTCCAGGATATAACATGGCAAATGACCTTTAATTATATTTGCCATTTTTACAATATCTTTAAGGCTAGAAAAAAATTAGTATTATATAAAAATGTTTTAAAAATTAGTTTTTAAAAAATTCCATAAATTAATTTTTTTTTAACCATAGAAACTTGAATAAATTATTCGAATTTTATTATTAATTATTATTAATAAATAATATATAATATATATTTTTTGTTCACTAGAAAGGAATATTAAAATTTTTTTAAAAATAATTTGCAATTTCGATAGAAATTTATAGCAGCACTACCTTTGGAAATAAAGAAACGTGTTCGTGCTCTTCGTAAACTACAATCAAATACAATCGATTTGGACGTAAAATATCACAGGGATGTTTATGAACTAGAGCGTAAATACGAACAACTTAATGCGGAATATTTCCAAAAACGATCTTCTATTGTAAAGTATGTATTAAAATATTTAATTTTATATTGTTTTAAAAGAGAATTTCAAAAGAAAAAAATATTTTCAATTTCCGACGATAATTTTGGAAAATTTTAATTTGACATTTTTTTCCCTAATTTCTCTTTAGTAATATCAAAATTTTTGTTGTTTTATAGAAAATAGCAAATAATTTTCCATTATGAGTATGAAATGATTGATCACTGAAAATTCTAAATAAAATTGCCATTTTTTATGAAACTTGCTCGATTGTCTTAGATTATACTCTCTAAATTTCTTATGCATTTCAATACAATCTCAAAAGTATAAGTACATTTTTTAGAAATAAATTCATTTCAATTTTTTGTTTAATTTGAAGTGGGGATTACGAACCGAATGTGGACGAATGTAACTATGCTGATCCACCATATGCTCAATTGATAAAAGATACAAATCCAAATAATGTATTGAACAATATAGAAAATTATGGTACTAAGGGAATTCCAAATTTTTGGTTGACTATCTTAAAAAATGTACCTCTGCTCGACTCAATAGTAAAGGATGTTGATGAACCGGCACTTAAGGTAAAATATCGACAATAGTATAGATTATGTTAAATAAAAATCTCATAAAATATTTTTAGCATTTAACGGATGTCCGGGTTATCACTGAGGAAATTGACAATGCTTCGTTCAAATTGGAATTTCACTTTTCCAATAATTCGTATTTTTCGGATAATATTTTGACAAAAGAATATTTTCTTAAATGTTCTCCCGATGACGACGATCCTCTGTTATTTGATGGTCCCGAAATCAATTTTTGTCGTGGCTGTAATATCAATTGGTATCCTGATAAGAATTTGACTATACGTCATGTAAAGAAAAAGGGTCCAGATCGAAGTACATTAATTGATATTTGTAAATCACGCTTTTTTAAAATGGCATCTAATATTTTTCGTTTTTTATTATTGTCAATTAGATGAGATGAACACTGTAAAGGCAGATACATTTTTTGATTTTTTCAATCCGCCCACATTCTCAGATGACGATACATCATCAATCAATGAAGACATCAAAGTAAATAAAAAAAAAACGTATATTTTGCACTTCATAAAAAAAACATGAATTTCAATTCTTTTATAGACTAAATTGGAAACTGATTTCGAGATGGGACATTACTTAAAGGATCGTATTATTCCGAGAGCAATCCTTTACTTCACTGGTGAATGTGATGATTTCACCGATTCATCTCTAAATGATGACTCTGATGGCTGTGATGTATCCGAAGAAGAAGAAGGAGTAGGAAATGGTGATGGTGATTCTTAAACGAATCAGTCTTGTTCAATGTAGATGATAATCCTTTTTCTAATTTCTATCAGTTTTGCACAAAAAATATCCATTTCTTATTTGTAAATGAAGGTTTATTACTATTTATATAATTCCTTAAAATTTTTAAAATTATTTTTTCTATATTCCATATTTATGTTAATAAATTTACACATTTTTCAAAATTAATATTGTATTGTTGAAATAAAAAATTTTGTCTTGAGCGTTCACACACTTTTGGCTATATACTTAATGACTTATAGGGAAGATTTTGTTTGTGAGCTTACTTTGTATGAAATTATTTTTTAAAAAAAATCTTTTTATTTTATATATTTTTAATGTACATGTTTATGAAAAAAATACAGATAAACCATTGAAAAAATTAAAAAGATTATAGTTTAATAATCTGCCAACGTATTTGATAAATAATCTCGTCGGCCAATATTGGATGCTTGTTTACTTTGAACAGCTTCGAGTTTGGGACATTCGGTGATCCGATGGCCAAGCCCACCACAATAACTGCATCCGTGCGAATCTCCGAGGTCCAAATATTTTTCAGATTCTGAACATAATTGAGCCAAAAATGGTGGCACCTTTTGTTTTGCTTCCATAAGAAGATGTTTAAGATCGAGTAGAACTGATTGTTCTGTGGTTTTATTAACGAACGTTGTAGCCAGACCTTTGGCACCTGAACGACCCGTACGACCAATTCTGTGGACGTAATTTTCTACATCATCGGGCATGTCATAATTTATAACATGCTGTATATCAGCGAAATCAAGACCTTTAGAGGCTACATCAGTTGCCACAAGTACATCTTTTTCTTTTTTACGGAATGTCTCAACTGCACGGGATCTCTCCTCCTGATCTTTGCCACCGTGAATTGCAACTGCTTCAACACCTTTTAATAACCACAAGAGCTACAATTAATTTTAATAATTTTTTTTTACCAAATTTTGTCACAAACCTTTTAACAATAAATACTCGTGAATAGCATCAACGTCTTGTTTCTTCTCAGCGAAAATTAATACTGGAGGTGCCGTTTTTTGCAGACACTCTAGTAAATAGACTATTTTTGCTTCTTGTTTTACATATTCAACTTCTTGCGTTACATTCAGAGAGGCAGCTCCAGCTCTTCCTACATTGATTGTGACTGGTTTTACCAAAGCTGAACGAGCAAAATTCTGATAAAAGCAAGGAAGAAAAAATTTTTAATATGCACCAATAATGAAAATGTAAATTATTCTTACTTGAATTTTTTTAGGCATAGTAGCGGAGAAAAGTAATGTTTGCCGTTGGCCTTTGAAGAAAGAGAAAATCGTTCGTACATCCTCTTCAAAGCCCATGTCTATCATCCGATCAGCCTCGTCCATGCACAGGTACCGGCAGATGTCCAATGTAACCATTTTTTTGTCTAACATATCCATAAGTCGACCAGGAGTGGCAACCATGATGTGTACGCCCTTTTGTATCAGTTCTAGTGATTCAGCAACTGGTAGGCCACCAATTGCCAAGCAGACTCGTATTTGCGGCATTCCACTTTGTTCAACGGTATTGCAGTAATGCTGTTAAAATAGAAAAAAAATCAAAAAAATATTAGGACATTTTAAAAAAAATATCTTACTATTAATATATCGTAAGTTTGTTTGGCCAATTCACGCGAGGGACATATTACAAGTCCGTAAGGCCCCTCGTTTTTAACGAATGGCAGCCGGACTTCCTGTTCCAAACAGAACATAATTAAGGGCAGCACAAAAACGAGTGTTTTCCCAGAACCAGTGAAAGCGATTCCTATAAGATCGCGACCGGTAAGAACTGCAGGAATACCTTGCACTTGAATTGGTGTTGGATTTCGGATACCTTTTTTATCTAGGCCGTTCAAAATGCTTTTCGGAAATTTCATTTCTTTGAAAGAACGGATTGGTGGCGGTACGTCTTCACCTTCTACTAAAATTCGTAATTTATTTCGGATAAACTCCCGCTTAATTTCCGGCATTGCCGTTATGTATTTTGGTGGTTTCCAGCTCGTTTTAATTGGATCGTCATATTGAATACCTTTTGCTAACTCAGCTACACCCATAAGCGCTTTTTTTTCGGCAACACTCTCCAAAATTTTCTCTTCCTCTTTTAATTGTTTCTCAACAGCGCTTATTTTTTTTGCTTCAGCGATTTTTTTTAATTCTGTATGCTGATCGAGAAGACTGATATTGTATTTTCTTCCCCACATCTCTTCATTGACATCATCATCATTTTCGTTTTCGCTCGAAGATTTAACAGCACCAGCTGCTGCTTCCGCAGCAAGTTGTACTATGCGGCCCTGTTTCAGAAGCTGTTGCTTTTTACGCTCCTTTACCGGCACATACGGTTGGTAATTATCTTCATTTTCCTGTTCGCTTTCTGATGAAGAATTTGCTTGGCGTTTGGATCGTTTCACTTGTCCTGCTTTCGACATTTTGTCTTATTTTAATTAACACTTATGCGTAGTAGTTTTTTAACTACCTAAAACAATAATTTGACAAAAAAATTTTCTTTAAAAATGTTGTTAACTTTTATATATTTTCACCGCGCACATTTTGACAGTTTAATGTTTGTCAACAATTCAATTTTATATGCCAATAAATTAGATAACTAACTGTCAGAAGAACAGATTCCGGGTATTTGTTGCATAAAGGTTCATTCCGAGATACTAGTATATAAAAAAGCTTGAAGCAAATTTTTGCAAAGTCTATAAATTACTTAAAAAATTTTTGCTTTCGTTAAAATCAAATCAATTTTACTAATTTAATAGATATTCGAAACGATAATCATACGGAATTTTAAAAATTATATTCAGAAAATTATAACTATTTGATTTTATTAAATCATATATGGACTATTTTGTCTCAAATAAAATTAAAACTATTTAAAAACGATAATTTAAAAAAAAAATCAATTCGTTACCTTTATTTATTATAAAAACATAATAATCAACTATTTCATAGCAGGAAAATACAAAATATATTGCATTTGAACAATAAATTATAATTAAAAATGACTGAATATAAGTTTGTATAATAAACTATGGTGAATTTAATTTATATGTATTCATTTATATCTTTATGAATGTATAGTCAATGGTAAAATCTTTAAAAATTTGTAGTAAAAAATATTGTTTATTCTTTTTCTTAATTACTATTTTAATTAAATTAATTAAAAAACTTTTAAAAAAGTTAATGAATTCTTATTAAAAAAAACGAATATACATTTGGTTATATGGCAGTACTAATTTTAATACACTGCATTTTTTAGTTTCTACTCGATTGACGTTCAATTTGTTCTTTCATAAGCGTACATCGTGAAATTTTGGCGATTGTTTTTGTGTTAGTTCGTGTCGAATTTAGTTGGAAATTTATTTTGCTTGGGATTGAATAGCGTCGAATTTTTAATAAATCATTAAGTGAAAAGGTAAGCATCAGAGAAGCACCAAAATGTCTATGTCAAAAACAACAAATACGTACAATAGACAAAATTGGGAAGATTCAGAATTTCCTATTTTGTGTCAGACGTGCCTTGGAGATAATCCTTACGTGCGAATGATTAAGGAACGCTACGGCAAAGAGTGTAAGATTTGCACACGGCCGTTTACAATTTTCCGATGGTGTCCAGGATCTCGAATGCGTTTTAAGAAGACCGAAATATGCCAAACTTGTTGCCGTCTGAAGAACGTGTGTCAGACTTGCTTGTTAGACTTGGAGTACGGACTTCCCATTCAAGTGCGCGATGCCGCTTTGAAGATTGCAGACCAGATGCCGCAGAGTGACGTAAACAAGGAGTACTATATCCAAAATATTGATAGTGAACTGGCTAAAACGGATGGCACCATGGCAACTGGAGCTGTTGGTAAATCGTTGGCGGCTAGTGAAATGTTATCGAAATTGGCCCGCACGGCCCCATATTATAAACGAAACCGTCCGCACATATGCTCATTCTGGGTGAAGGGCGAATGTAAACGAGGCGAAGAGTGTCCATATAGGCATGACAAACCAAACGAACCTGACGATCCTTTGTGCGAGCAAAACATCAAAGATCGCTATTATGGACGTAACGATCCTGTCGCCGAAAAAATAATGAAGCGCGCTGCTACTCTACCTACACTGGAACCACCCGAGGACAAGAACATAACAACGTTGTACGTGGGTAATCTCAGCGAGAATATAACAGAGCCGGACATCCGTGATAACTTCTACCAATACGGAGAAATTCGATCGATAACTTTGGTGCCACGACAACAGTGTGCTTTTGTACAATACACCAAACGATCAGCGGCGGAACTTGCCGCGGAAAAGACTTTTAATAAACTCGTTCTGCACGGACGGAAGTTAACCATTAAATGGGCTCATTCGCAGGCCAAACAGAACACCGTCGCCAAAACAGATCGTCGGTACGAACCGATACCAGGGATTCCACCACCAGGAACTGCACCAACAAACCCGAACGATTTCTTCAATCTACAGTCGGATATTACTGTCCTTCCGCCTGGTATGAAACTGCACCAGATTCCGCCGAATATGATTCCCAACAATGCCTATCAGTCAATGTACTCTGCAGCAGCGTATGCAGCACCCTACGCTTCAGTGCCGATTCCAGCAAGTGCAATTCCATCGACAAGTACAAGTCGGCTCGATCAGATACCGCCTCCGCCTACAGTGACTGCAGCCACCACGGGAACCGTTCATTATCCTAGCCAGGACCCTGGTCGGTTAGGTTCCATTAAGAAATAGCAAATTCACGCGAAAATTCCAGGGTGACCTCAGTTACAGAAAATTCTCGTCTTTTGCCTCCTACTTCAGCTCGACTAAGGCTAAAGACTTCTGATATTGAAACAGCGTCAACATCGCAGTCACAATGGTTAACTGCGTATCGTGGACAAAAAAACTAAAAATATTTTTACGTTTACGCAAATTATCCCTATATTTTTGTTTTTATTTTTAATTAAATAAATTTAATTACAATAATTTTACGACAAAAGTTGTTTTGTTATGGTTATTGAAAAAAACATTTTTTTTTTGAATTATGAGGATGGATTGTCGAAATCGTTCCTGAACGGAAATCGTTCAATACCCTCCCTCCTGTCCCATACGATACATAACGAAACCACATATAGAATGCAAGAAATATTCAATCTTACTGTTCATTTTTCTCATTTAAATCAAAAAATAGAAAAAACTCATCTTTTGAAAATTTGGTACTATTTTTCAAAGAAATTTTTTGCTTTTTTTTTCTCTTAATTTTAAATTCTAAACCGTATCGCAACGTCATATTGAGTCCTGATAATCGACTAAATGTTCGGCGATGACTCGGCAATTTGGCTTTGATAATTTAAACACTTCGATGCCCTTTTCGGTAACGGATGTTCTCGACACGTCCAGGTACACTAGATTCGGTGCACACTGAGCGAGGTGGACCAATGCCACGTCGGAAACTTTACGATAGTTTCGGACGACTAATTTTTCAAGGTACGAATCTGCACATCGGTTATGCGTTGTTCTAATCCAGACTAATCCCTCGATTACTGGTTGTCGTAAAACTCCGAAACTGCAGATGCCTAGATCCGTGATCAATTCGTAACAGCAGGACTGTGGAAATGCCGGACGATAATTGCGCTCGAACCACAACTGTCCCCTCAAGGCTCTATTAGTGTCTTGGACTAGGCTCTGATTCCGATTATCTACAGTGTTCAAAAAGCGAAAATAGAAAAAAGCAAATGAATCCATCCATACCATAGAACTGGGAACAAATTTTCTTACTAATCACAGTGTCCCGTGGCACATTTATTATGCTACGATCGTTCAATACGATATGAATACAATTGTCCTGGTCTTCGTCGCTTTCCTCACCATCCTTTCTAATTATGATATTAGGGATGATTCGTCTACTTTTTACTGAACCACTGGTTGTAGGCGTCGTACTATTACTGCTGGTGGCGGGTTCTGTTCCGGGATCCGCCACAGAGCTCGCGGTCTTCAATAACAAATTTGTCAATCTTACATCGCCCTCCCATTCCTTCTCGTCGTCGCCCGGTGAACTGTTAATAATCGGCGGATCATACAGCTCTTCTGGACAACCCATTATTAAAGATTTTAGTGTCGCTGTTATATTGAAACATTGAATATCCGCGTCTATAATCGGTGTTTCGCTCACATCAAGATACTATTATGCAATTTCCCATTTTAGAATTTATATAACCAAGAAAATACGAACTCTTCTAATATACCTCGAGTTTTCTGAATCCAAAACGAGTTGCTATACTCCCGTAAGGTACAAATTTGTTTAAAGTCATACAGCCTCGTAAGCTTAATTTTTTTAGATTTGGCAGCTTTGAGAACGCGAGCAGATCGTGCGTTGCAAACCAATTACAATACTCCAAATACAGTTCCTGAGATAAGATAAGTTTTAATATTTTTTATTCAAGTATAGTCGAATGCAAAATGTACTTCAAGATTCGTCATATGCTGGTAAATCCCTTTAAAAAATGAATCCGCTTCCTTGGGAGCACTAATAGCGCACTCATGAAACGAAAGCCTTCTCAGTGTTGACGGAAAATCCACCACTTTCACCTGAAAATTTATAGACGACAGTATATGAACAACTTTTCAGTTAAAATAATTTCTTGTGTGATTACTTCCTCTAAATTCATAAATCCGTGTGAAATGCTTAATGAATCGATTTTTGGGCATGTCTTCCATAGCTTCTTTAGCACTTCTTTTGTGACGGTCTCTTTTTTCCATGTCAGATGCGGATAGGTTGCAGCTAATCCCCTTATGGCTATTTCCTCAGTATCCTCGTTAACGTACCGAAAACGATGCAATATTTCCCAATGCGATAATTCCTCGCTAGTTAAATCAACTTTTGTCCATAGATGTCGATCCGAAACCAAATTGTACAAGCGCATACATGTGCTATTCAATATAAATCCATAAGAAAAATTAAAGAAAATATTATTGGAAATCTCGGGCGCTTTACTTTCCCAGACTGCTCAGTGAGTTTCCGTCCAAATTTTTAGCTATCTCCAACAGTATCTCATCGCTCAACGACAGAAGCCTGTACTGTGTATCTTCCCCAATGACAACCTTGTCCGCTGGTTCGTATTCATGCTCATCCGCACCCGTGTGCGGACGTTTTCGAGGTCTGCTCGTCCCTTCGAAATTCATGTATTTTCTTGGTTCGAGTAATGTTTTGGACTCCATTCCAAAAACACAAAAATTTAACTATTTAACAATTAATTACGATATTCTAACAAAATACCAGAACATCAACTAACCAGTATATTCAAAACACTTATTCAAAAAATTAAATTAATATAGTAAACCGAAAACCAATCAAATCGTCTTCCAAAATATAAATGTTTTCAGAAAAACTTCCATTCTTGAAATTTTTGATATTATTTTGACGTTTTTAGAAAACAACATTTGTTGAAATACGAGAGGTTGTTATGGTATTGCAGTGCGTTACTGTGTGCCCTAATGAAATTTCTATCAGCCGAAGTGTATGCTTTTTCCATAATTAAGTAATTTTAGAAAAAAAACAATGTATTATAACAAAATAACTTAATTTATTATCGAAATAATTTGTTTATTTCATTTCAAAAAAATTATTGTGTATAGAGCATAAATAACATTTGTGGAAAATAATAAATTTATAGATATTGCAAAAAAAAAATATTTATAATAGTATTTTTCGCTTAATATTATGGACTTTAAAATTTTTAATGTAAATATTTAAATATAGAAATTTTGATTAAATAAAATTGTTTTTAGATGTGTTCGCCATTGTTTACTTTCATTGAATAAAGGAGCTTGGCTTCTAAGATAACGCTTGCACTGGCAACATTTTAATAAAGAAGAAGACATGTTCATGTTTCGTTTCTACATTAGCTTATGAGCATTTACTGTCATTAGCGTTTGTTAAATTTTCGTTTTTGTATTAAGTTTTTTTGAAAAACATGTCTTTTGATACAAGTTGGGATATTGATTATTATAAGACAGATTATGAAAGTGATGATCATTGGCAGCTTCGACGTAGTTTTATGGAAGCGCACAAAGACAAATTCCCCGAGGATGAACTGGTTTGCCTAGCGCAGGTGTTTACGAACGTTGAGTTCTTGGGCTGTAAATATCCTGACGAGACTATGCGGCAGGTAGCTGAGCTGTCAGAAGAAATTGCCAAGGATTTCCGTGAAGAACGAGGGAAGAAGCTTAAAAGAACCTTTGTCAAAGCGTCGGATGCGGCTGGCGCTAAGGCGAAAGGTAGACGAAATTGTGAGTTTAGCATTGTCGCTTTTGTTGATTATTTACAATGTTTTCTCTTCACTTTTCATATCGTTGAGCAGGAAGATCACACCAAGCAAAGATATCGCCTGTTTCACAACAATTCCAATCGGAACAAAGCTCTATAGAAACGGGCAATGCACTCAATGAGCCACCAACTAAAAATCCAAAATTGTCAAAGTATAAAAACGAACAAGATTTACTTAGAGGACTTCCTTTTGGGCAATTCATTCTATTTCTAACAAACGATCGGAATGCGATAATGGCATCAGGTAAACGGAGCAATGTAGAGGTTGGAGAAAAGGAATCTATTTGTCAGGATCAACAAAAGTAAACTTAATGTTTTGAATTTTAATAGAATTCTTTAAAATTTTCAATTTAATGATAGGAAATGCGAAATATTCGTTGGAAAAAAATTTGTCAGTGAAGCTATTGCACCATCTATGAAGGTAGCTAAAGCCAACGCTTTCGAAACTGCTATAAAAAAATTGCAAGAAGAATGCTATACAATTAAGGTAATTATTTTCGTAGGAGCACTATTCAAGCCATTGGAATTTATAGCAAAAATGTATCCGCTATTTTGATTATCCTAAAATATTTGGTTTGTTGCAGCGAAGTCCGAATGCTGATCGTATAAAAATTATAAAAGATAATAAATCGTTAATTTGTAGCCTCGCAAAATCATTACCAGAATTGGATTCGAATAATATTGGGTTCAAAATGATGCAGAAATTAGGATGGACTGGCGGTGGTCTTGGTTTGAATGCGAAAGATAGTGATAAACCTTTTGAGTGAGTTATGGATGCTTTTTTTTTATTATTAAAGCTATTACAATTAATTTGCATGATAATTTAAAGCTATTTAATTAAAAACAATCGACGAGGATTTGGTGACAATACCGAAGACATTGACACAAACTATTTCAACAATTTGTTAGACAATTATCTTAAATCAGATGAAATACGTGACTTGGCATTTGAGACAGGCTTTACTAAAGAGGAGCGTGCTTCATTGCATAAGTTTGTTATATTTACGATATATTTTTAATTGCATAAACTAATATATTATGTAAAAAAAAACTATTATTATCGTAAAATAGATTGGCTGCAACCAAAGACTTAAAATCATCAAGTACAGGAAAACATGATAGCCGATACCTTGTTATTAGTAAAAAGCACATTAGCATGCGACAAATCCTCTTCGAGGTTCTAATTAATAAAAATCCAACGTACATAAACAAATATGATGTCACTGTTCCTATCCAGAAGGTAAGTTTAGTACTCTGTAATACCATAAATTTACGATTTTTTCTAATCTTAATTGTTATTCTTTCTTTTTCTTTTTTTAGATGAAAGATTTTCCCGACTTCTGTAATTCTGATTAGTTGCTGTCAGTACACAACAGATAAATTGCATTTCGATTACTTTTTTTTAATAATATATGACTTCTTGTACACACAAAATATTATATTAAGACATTTTTAGAAAATTAACATAGTGAAATAGGCGAAACTTTGTACAAAAAATAAATAAAAATTTATATGTAAGAAAAAATTATTGTTTTATTATAAATATTTACAACATCAGATTATACCTGAGGCGCAATGTGGGTTTAGAAAAGAGCGATCCTGCGATGATAACCTATTCGTCCTCTCAGCAAATATCAGCATGGAACTAATGAAACCGCACGGAAAAGTTTTTGTCGCCTTTGCAGATTTCCGCAGGGCTTTCGATTCGGTGATGCATACCATAATGTGGAAAAAACTGTACCAGGCTGGAGTCAGCGCATCCCTCATCAGGGTCCTCCAGGATTTCTATGAAAAGGCTACTATGAGGGTCAGGGTCAACCACGTTGAAAAAACTGAAGAAATAAATGTCACGCAGAACGTCCTCCAAGGGGACTCAGTCAGCCCCCTGCTATTCTCACTCGTCTTACACGACTTGGTGTCCTTTTTTCTCAGCAGAGGTCACAGGGACGTCGTAACGAAGATCCTCCTGCTTCTTTTTGCTGACGACCTGGTGCTTATGGCGAAAACTATCATCGAACTTCAATACATGTTGGAAACCCTCTCCGAGTACTGTGAACTCAACCACCTGGAGGTCAACACTGCAAAGACCAAAATTCTTATTTGTCAAAAAGCAGGAAGAGCCAAGACCTACAGACCAATAAAATACCGTGGAAAACCACTGGAGATTGTCAGGAGATATACCTACCTCGAAGTCCCCTTCACCACATCGACAGTTGCACTGGGAACCGTGTGGAAGACGTACATGGCGGTCAAAATATTTTCGTGGGAATCAAGAAACAAACTTTTCGATGGAGTGGTGTCCTCTACTCTACTTTGCGGCTCCGGTATTTGGGGACTGCGGCATAAAGAAGATCTAGACAAAGTCCAAAACAACTACTTTCGTAGTGTACTAGAACTGCCACGAAACACACCAGGATACATGCTAGGCCTTGAAACTGGCATGACGAGATTGAGCGTCAACGTACTGATGAGGGCTTCCAAATTTTGGTTCAAGGTCAAAAACATGGAGGATCAAAGATACCCCAAGATTTGTCTAAAAAGACTACTACTACAGGAAAAGTCACCTAATAATATTGTTAAATAAAACTGGGCCTCTCTCATGCACCAACACTTTTCGGAACTGGGATGGGAAGCAGTATGGGAAAATCAAAACCTGGGCCAACTCGGCTGGAGCAACCTCCGCGAGGCACTGATAACCCACACATACAACGAAGACGTACACAGAACTCGAAACTCGAGCTACAACCCAACATACAAGCTCATAAAAAACCTTGACGTTCCTTACTGTGAGAAATACCTATCCCTAAATATTCCCATTCACTGCACACGAATTCTAGCCCAATTGAGGCTCTCGGGTTTTGAAAGAATTTATTTCAAGTTCAAAAATAACAAATACAGTTTCCCAACAGCTCTGCAGTAATTATGTGCCCGAGTCACTGGAACACTTTATCTGGGAATGCCCAGTTTACACGGATTTTAGAATAGATTATCTTTCCCAAAACTTGTACCATGACTTATTTCTAATAGATACAGAACAGGATTGTAAAAAGTTATATAAGTTTATCACTTGCTGCCTAAAAACAAGATCTTTCTTACTGTTCGAATAAATTTTAATGTAGATATTGAACTGTCAAATTTAATCTAAAATTTAATTTAGAAGTTCAGTTTTTTTTTCCAAATTAATTTGATATTAATTATCTAAATGTAATATATAACACTGCAGGTTAAATCTGCCACTCTACCTACACATGCAATACACGTATGTGCCAAATGAAGTACAAACTATAAGATACGAGATTCTATCTATTAAATTGTATAATGCTAAACACCAAAATATGTACAAAATTAAGGCGCCCTAGGAGCCCTTGTAATAGGTTCTGAAAAACCTTGATGCAATAAACATTATTATTATTATTATTATTATTATTATTATTATAAATATTTACTTAGTTTATAGTAAATGTTGTGCTTTGAGGTATCTAGACTCGTAAATATAAAAGTGATCCTTAATGTGCAGCGTTTCCTCCCTTACTTTCGCTCCAAAAAATTGCCCAAAATTCATTTCCGAAAATATTTCTAATATATTGTAGAATTGATGATTGAGTTTAGAAAAGTCATGTAATAAAAAAAATGTTATCTTTTCCTATTATCAAAAATTGAGAGTAAATAAATTCGTAAGTTCAATAATTCCCTAAGCCTGGTGATATAGGTTTGGCAACCAATTAATATAATTAAAAATAGTTTGAAGTATAAAACAAACAAAAATTAAAATAGTCTTAACTGAGTTTTAATAATTTGCTATTATTGTTATTAAAATATTGATAGGCAAATTTAAAGAAATGTCAATTAAAAGAGGCTCCTTTCGAAAAAGTTGAATTGTGAAGTTATGTAAAAAATAACCAGCGACTATCCTTCATGAATATTATCACAATTTTATCCCAAAAATAAATCTTGAATTCAATAATAAATAATCGTAAGTAGAATATTTTTGTGGCAAATTGAATACCAAGTATTTGTTCAATTAAGCAACGAAAACGAACATTCAAAAACTTATGAAAAGTTCAGAGTTCAGATTTTTGTAAGCCTTGTTAATGCAGCATCCATAATAATAACAACGTGAGTATTAATAATTTTATTCTTTCAAAATAAAATTAAAGTTTTTTTTATAGCATTTCAAATAAAAGAAAAAAAAAACAAAGTCTTTTACAATTTTAAAATTACCTACAAGTTCATAGAAGTCAACAATATTGCAAATCATAGAAAAAGCTTTCATTTGAACACTAACAAATAACAAGTTTTTTTTTGTTTAATAATTATTTCTGAATATTTGTAAATATTTTTAATTAAAATATTTTCACAAATAAATACAATTATTTTGGTTGAAAACAATATTTCCAAGAATAACAATAATTCTACTATGATTACATTAAGTAGAAATCAATCGTGATTTATTTAAGATATTTTTGAACAATTCTTTTTTGTATGTGATCCAATATTGATATGGTAGAATTTTCAATTTTTCACGTACTCATAGGATACGAGTACTTTTATTTTCTACGAATTGATAATTTAAATATTAAAATGCAAACACAAAATTCATAAATATACTACGCCTTATCGGGCAGACTTTATATTTTCGATGATAGAAAAGTTCAAAAGTTTATGAGATCGAATGTTTACAAATAAAAAAATTATATGGAAAAAAAAATCAAAACAAATAAACAAACGAAACTAATATTATATATAAATATTGTACCTATAAAAAACGTAACTTTTTTTTTTGCAGGCATTTTCTAACCAACTTTTCAAAAAAATGAAATGTGTTGATAACATAAGTTGTTCAGGGTGTTTATATGGAAAAGTCTATTTTCAAAATAGAAAATTCTATGCAAAAATTGATAGTAAATAAATTCGAAATCAGTTTTTTTATTCATTTTCTCATTTAATATTTTATATAAGATAACAGAATTGCACTTGTTATATTTAACATGAAAATTAAATTATAAATCGACGATTTTGCAACTTTTTCGGATGGATTATATTTTTTTCAACTTTAACATATTTGAAAGAATTTCTCTATAGTATATAATTAATAAGAAAATATTGTTTTTACAAAAATCTTTCCGAGAAATACCATATTTTGAAAATGGTAATTAGACTTTTTTGTGTAGGTTCTTGTTGGGACGTGGGGGCGGTCGTCTTCACTTGGTTTTCATTAAAAATTTCTTGCGGATAGTTTTAAGTTTTTTATACGTATTTACGGAGGTAATTTTATAAGGTTAAATCCACTGTTTTTTAGTCAAAAAAACACATGTTTTTTTTCAAAGAAATCAAAAACAAATTTATTTAATTACGGAGGTAATCAAAAACAAATACGTATTTACGGAGGTAATTTTATAAGGTTAAATCCAGGTGTATAAGGTTAAATCCACTGTTTTTTAGTCAAAAACAAACATGTTTTTTTTCTCAAAGAAAGCAAAAACAAATTTATTTAAAGTACTCGCCCTCGCTAGCTTTAACATATTTTTTCCATCTCTCGGGCAATTTGTGGATACCGCGCAAAAAAAATTCCTTCTCTTTCGAGGCAAACCACTCATCAAGCCATTTTCGGACGTATTCATAAGGATCGAAATGCTGCTCAGCGAGCGTGTGTCCCAACGACGAAAACAGGTGGTAGTCGGAAGGGGCCAGGTCTGGTATATAAGCGGAGTGGAGTAGCACCTCCCAGTTGAGTGTCTCTAAGTAGTTTAGGACCATTTTTGACGTGTGCGATGGTGCGTTGTCGTGGAGAAAAATCAGCTTGTCATGTCTTTGTTGATAATCCGTCCTTTTTTTTACGCAGAGCACAGTGCAATTTGATCAGTTGTTTGTGGTAGCGGCGGGCATTGACAGTTTCACCACGTTTCAACATCTCATACTAGACGATACCCCGCTGATCCCACCAAACGCACAGCATCTTCTTCCGTCCGAAGCGATTCGCTCTTGGGGAAGGTGTTGATGGTTGGCCGGGATCAACCCACGATTTATTGTGTTTAGGATTCTCGAAATATATCCACTTTTCATCGCCTGTCACAATCCGATGCAGGAACGACGATTTTATTTTTTGTCTGGCGATTAAGATTTCGAATGTGATTTGGCGTCGCTCCATCTGCCTATTGTTCAATTCATACGGCACCCATTTTCCGATCTTTCCAATCTTCCTCATGGCACGCAGACGCGTGGAAATAGCTGGTTGAGTAACACCCAATTGCTCTGCGAGCATTTTTTGTAATTGGGTATCGTCTTCGTCCAAAAGAGCCTACAATTGATGGTCCTCAACCTTCTTAGGACGATTTTCACGCTTCTTGTCCCACAAGTCAAAATTGCCGTCTTTGAACCGACGAAACCAATCTCGGCAAATTGAAGCAGAAAAGCATAGCTCCCCGCATATGCTCTTTTTCTGTGGCACAAAACTAGACATGGTTACCAAAGGAAAAATGTATGTTGTTGTACGAAATTGCTGACAATGTGCACTGATTAATGTTGACAGATGTCAAACTCATAAAAAAAATTATGGCATGCCCATGGTAGCTTAATACGCTCACTCATGCCATCTATGACCATACAGCGGATTTAAGCTTATACACCTGGTGCTATTTCCAATCATTCCAAATATTGATTATAATGGATAAAAGCATTCTCGATGCACAGTTATTCTAGCGAAATTATTAGACCCACTGTATTTTTTATTTTCTGCTGACAATCAATATTTTCATATATTAACACTATAAGTTTTTACAATTAAGCATTAAAACTAATTGTTCATTAAGGCATGTACTTTATTATATATTATGCATTTTTTTAGTTGTAATAATTCACGACTACAGAAAAAAACATATCTGTCACCGAGGAAGTTTGTATAAGTATGGAAGAAATTTTGTATAAAAAAATTAAAAAAATATTTGGAAGAAATTGGATACTTATATTACTTAAAAGTCTAACGGGGCAGATAGTCGACACCACCACCAGATCCCAAGAAATAGGTGAAAAACCGGGAGTTTTATAAGAACAAAACGACATCTAACAAAAGAAGAACATAACAATTATTTAATTGACCTTTTTTTTACTGTACTATAATTAAATAAAAATTATTCAGCTAAAAAAATTGTTTTTAAATGTTCGAATATTAGTTCCTGTTTATATTAATTTAATTTTGGCAATGATTATTGATCAGTAAGCTAGAAAAAAGCAAAATATTAAATGGTTCCTGTGAAACTAATAATTTGAATCGGGACTGTAAATATAATAATATTTTTTCTTTTCAACATTATCCAAAGCTCTATTCTCAAAATGGTTGTAAATTACTCTTAGATTTGCTCGTTACTGTTAAATTTTGAACCTCTTAGTTCAAAGACTATGTCCAAACTGTAAAGTAAATAGTAGACTTTCCGAAATTTTCCATTTTTAATAGCAACAGTTGCAATTATTACCGAGTAGAGGTAATACGTTACAAAAATTCACGATTTACTTCTTTATTTTTTACTATTGTATTAAATTTCCTTGACTATATTAATATATAATGGGTGATTTTTTAAGTTTTTGGTTTTCAAATATCCAAAAAAAAAACAACAGAAAAATTGCAAAAGTGTACTTGAATTGATAAGTCAATGCGTGCCATTTACTTTTTAAAGATTATTTCATGTAAATGTCGTTGGCCACGACAACATTTCAAGTGAATCGTATGATCTAGACGGCCAACTCACCGGTCCAAAACGTGAGATGAATTCATCGCTCAATATGCCGATTGTGTCACGTGATGTGTAGCATGTAGCGCCGTTTTGTTGAAACCACATGTCGACCAGTTGAAGTTCTTGCATTTTGGGTAAAAAAAAGTTCGCAATCATGGAGCAATAGCGGGTGCCATTGATGGTAACGTTGAGGCCATCTTTAAAGAAATACGGACCGATGATTTATTGGGAGCAATGACAGTTTTTGTTTTGCCTGCGGTTGTTCATTATATCAAATGCGACAATTTTGCTTATTCACATACGCATTCAACCAGAAATGAGCTTCGTCACTGAAAGCAATTTTTTGGTAAAAAACGGAATTTCCTTAAGTTGTTCTAAGGCCTACTGATCAAAAATTCGTCGCTTTGGCATGTCGTTTGGCCTCAGTTATTCCACGAGATGTATTTTAAACACTTTCAAACCTATATAATTGCGTAAAATCTTTCACTTAGTCGAGTAACACAATCCCCCCAATTGCTGTGAAAATCGGCAAACGGACAAATCGCGGTCTTCAGCAACACTAGGGCCTATGGCAGCAATATTTTCCTCTCTACCCACTCTACGCACACGGGTTGTTGGTTTGATATCCAATAGACTAAAATTGTTGCGTAATTTTGTCATTTGGGCTTGTATTGCTTGCTCAGTGGGTCGATTATGACAATCATAAAATTAAGCACGAATTCTGATAATAAAATTCAATAATTTGTGAGCGTCGTTCGGGTGTAAGTCCTTTTATGATGAAACGACAATGTGCACTGAGCATTTTTGACTTTGACACATGTCACGTGTCACAAGTGATCTGTCAAAAAAAAATATAAAAAACCAAACAGCAAAAAATAACTCGCTAAAAAGCCATATTTTGTCTGTCATAAGATTTTCAGTTTTACGAATTTTTTTTACAAAACCGTTCAAGATAGCTTGATGAACTAAAGAAAAAAAATTTAGATCTATTTGAGACAATTGATATGCAAAAAAAAAATTTGAATTTTCAAGATTTTACCTTATCTTTTGAACGGTATTTTTTTAAAACATTTTCTCAATTTAAACGGAAACTAAAAGAGTTAGAGAAAAATGATAAAATAAAAAAATGTTCGTATTCAAAAGATCTATTCAATAAAGATATGTTCTGTTTTTGTCAATATATTTGCATATTTTTGAAAAATTTCATGGTGCCAATTATGAAAGAGTTGAGATTGCACGTCACGAATGAAATTTTAGAAAAATATTAAATTTTTTTACAAGTGATACTAGTAATAATAATTTTTTTTTAATTTGATAAACGATCATCAATCCAGCAATCGATTAAATGAATTAATGTTGATTTATTATTTGGTGAGTTTTTAAAATAATAACCAATATAATTGCCAATATAATTGAACTAATAATCAATATAGTATATTCACTTATAAAAATGCTACTGACGAAGGGCATATGCGACCACAAACAAGCATGCGATATCATCACAGTATGCCCCATCGACACAGCAAGGTAACATTTTGGAGAATAATTCAGGAATTTTCACGAAAAATGTGATATTCCATGAAGTATTAGAATAAAGTCGAGTGTTTTTTTGAAAAATGTTAATTTTTTTCATCATATCAAATGACAAAATAACTCTTTTTTTTAGAAAAACTAGAAATCGTCCTCGCTAAGCATTTAAAAATTGTGTATACATTTTAAATTTAAATTAATGAGCTTTTGGTGCATAAAGCAACTTTAGAACGGTAACCAAATTGTTAAAAATCGAGCAGAACAAAATCGAGGCAATTTCTAGTAATTTTAAAAATTTTATTATATTATATCGATGAAAATTACCAAAAAGTGTCTACAAACAAAACAAAACCACCAAGAAGTCAAGTCCCAAATAACTAAGCTATTATAAACAAATTTGTTATGTTTTAAATTAAAAATTAATTTTTTTAGTCTAAATAAATTGACTTCGATTTTTTTACAAATAATTAAGTAAAAATTATTATAAAACATTTTGGGTATGAGAACAAGGAGCTTATACTTTAAATTAGCAATGTTCCTTAAAGGATAAATTTTTAAAATTGTTCTTTAGTTTAGAGACACTAGGTATGGAGCGATCCTGATCTCGAATCCATCGTAGCACTAACAAATAATAATTTCTAGGCATTTAAGCAGTCAAAAAGAAAGAGAACACAATTTAAGCTATTAGCAGAAGAATTTTTTTTTTAAAAGTTTTTTTTTAATAAAATTATTTTTACTTCAAAGATTTTTAATTATTTATAATGATTTTTTTATAAAAATATTTTTTCAATGCTCGTCTTAATATTTAGTTTTGAATAAGTCTCCATCAATAATGCCGAAGATAATCAACTCTAAGGTGTCTATTTTTGATTAAGTAACATAGTAATCATAATAATGCTGTAAAAAAGAAGAAGAAAATAGAAAAATAATGTAACCTATAAAAATAGTAAAGATAATCACTTCAGGGTTTTATAAAGTATTAATAAACAATTTTTTTTATTGGAAAAAAAACATACTTCAGCTATGTTAAGTGAATCTATTTAATTTTTCACATCATATATTATGCCCCCTACTCGGGTAGGGTATTTATCGTAAAAATCTAACCTTACATTTAAAAATTAATTAAAATTTGAAAAAAATAAAACTGATTTCAAATTTTTTTTTTATTTATAAGTAGTAGAAAATAGTAGAAAAATTAAAAAAAATCAGGAAATTTATTTTCTTATTTCAATTTATATTTTTATTTGAAAAAAAATCCATTAATTTGCAATATCATTTAATTTCTATTTAGCAAATTAATAAAAAAAAAATAGTGCAATAATTGAAGAATCTATTAATATTAAATAGTTTCATTCATCTTTAATTGGTTAATTAATAATTGAATCATATCGGAAGAAGAATCAAGTACAATAGAGTAGAAACTAGTATCTGGACATGGTCAATCGTTCAGGTATATCGGTGTGTACATTATTCTAAATAATTGTAAAATAGCAAAACAGGTGTTTGGGGAGAGAAAATATTATGATAGATGTTTATCTTAAAGATTACCAGCCCTCGTATATTATTATTTCGATCGTCTCCTAGGAAACACTTGTTGAACTTGAATACTTGTTTAATTGTACTATATCTACAGAATGAATAATTATTTATGTCTTTAAATTTTACATTTTTTACAAAATGTAAAAAGTAACTGATGATGATTTTAAATATAAAAAAAGAGAAAAAAATTGTTTCAGATTATTTTTTAGCAACAAATAAGATGGAAAAAAAAATTTCTAATAAAAATTTTATTTTTATAGAAAGAAATCTCCTGCAAATTTGAAGGTGATAAAAGTTTCCTTTAAAATTTTTGATGTGTTCCCAAAATTTTTTATTTGGAACCTTTTAACGAAAGATACGTAGGCCTGATTTCAATTCAGAGTTTTTCACTAAAAAAAACAGATAAATTTTCTGTAAAGTCACAAAAGGATTCAATATAATTTCATTCAGAAATTGTTATTTACTTATATTGAAGTTATTAAATAAATCTTAATCTAATTACACTACACAAAAAAACGAATGTAGACTTCTGCCATCCGACGAATTTTTCAATGCCACCAAATTTTTTTGAAGTCCTCAATTTTTTAAGTCCTTTTTGAAAAGGCTGATCCAGATTTTACTGCTCTAATAATTATAATTTAGATATTTTTAGATCGAAATTTAAAAAAAAAATAACGTTTTCTTCCATATTGTTAATCTGTTTAATGAATTAAACTTTTTTGTGCAAAAAAAATTAAACAATATCAATCTAAAAATAATATTATTCATTTTGTAATTCGTATTTTGTTATCTAAAATTTTTTATACAAATAGATCAATCAAGATATTGTAACATTTATCTGGAATTACCGTTTTATATCATAAAGTACCAAACAATTTGTTATAATTATAAAAACTATTCTACAAAACTGGTGATTATGTTGTATAGGGCCCTGAAAATCCATACGTATGAAGAAGGTTAGATCTTTACCAACAATTCTGAGCGCTATGACCGTACGATGCCGAATTTTTTTTGGCCTAAATTTAAAGATTTCAAGCTGAACTATAGCAAACGATACCACAAGTTATACACCAAGAAAAAATATTTCGGCTTTATTATGCGCATAGTTCACAGGACGAATAATTTCGAGATTTGATGGTATCAATTAGCATCCAAGATCATGCAATTTGACGCACTGAAATTTTTCCTTTATAACTACGTTTAAGGATTTCAAGCTGAACTATAGCAAACGATGCCACAGGTGATACACCAAGAAAAAATATTTCGGTTTTATTATGCGCATAGTTCCCAGGACGAATAATTTCGAGATTTGATGGTATCAATTAGCATCCAAGATCATGCAATTTGACGCCCTGAAATTTTTCCTGCAAAACTACGTAAAAAACGTATTTAGGCAGGCTATTAAAGGCAATTTAAAAATTATTTAAAACATTTAAATTTTTTTTTAAGTAATGACCGAACTACAGTCTGAAATATATGAAAAGATCAATCAAAAATTACCTAAAAATGATCGGGTTCATATGAGAAACAGCCTGAATTTTTTTGGTCCCTTATTTAATCTGTATTTGAAGTTAATTTTTTTTTTTTTGACTTAATTTTATAAAAAGTTTAATACGATTTTTATTTTTATAGTATAAAAAAAATTATATTTTTATGTATAAAAAATATAAAGAAAAAAATATGAAAATCTTTT
Source organism: Atherix ibis (assembly GCA_958298945.1). Classification (NCBI taxonomy): domain Eukaryota; kingdom Metazoa; phylum Arthropoda; class Insecta; order Diptera; family Athericidae; genus Atherix; species Atherix ibis. The sequence goes on from OY282606.1 coordinate 32,863,950, forward strand.
TATTCTTGGTACTTTTAACTCTGTTCAACCAAAAAAAAAAATAGGAAAATTAATTTTCTTTTATTCTAAACAAATTCTAAGGAATTGATTAAGGAATATTATTTGTTGTTTTTTTTCTTTTTCTTTTTTGGTTATTGGTTAATGACAATTGAACCGATCATCTTGTACTAAATTCCATTGAATTGACATTTGAGTGGAAAAATTGTTGACTCTTTCGAATCACCCAGTACCATGCAAATTAGATTAAAAGATTATACCGCTTTTTCTTAGGAAATCAACGAATACCACACATACATATTTATTTACATAATAATAAGATCAGCAAAAGCTATAGTAATAATGATAGTAATAATAATAATAATAATAATAATAATAATAATAATAACAATAATGATAAAGTGTACAAAAAAAAAATTATACGTAGAGAGATACGATCATCTTGCTGGACAAGTTCATATATAAAAGTCCATATTACGATCACGATCAGTTTGTCTTGTCCAGTTAAGCGGACAGCAGCGATCTTCAAGTTAAATTATCTAGTTAAGGTATAATACTTTGCATAGTGGTTCAGTTGAAAGTGATATTGACATAATAGAGTTTTCGGGTTTTTGAGTTTTTTTTCTTTCAAATATTTACTATAGAAACAGGTGAGACTAATTGAATTCCAACATCATACATTACTTATTTAAATTTAAAAAAAAAAACACAAAAAAATAAAAATATAAAATTATTTTTTAAAAAAAAACCGAATACCAAGTGGAAGAAGTTTATTGGCTTTTTAATTATGGTTTGAAATTGAGCTGTTTTTATGATTGTGCAACACCCATCAACGTTATTTATTCCGGTCAACCAGTATAAAACCGTATACTAACAACGTGACTACAAAAGCTATTTTAAATTTCATTAAAAATTTTATACGATCAAATCAATCAAGTTGTATGTGCCTCATTACGCAATTTAGTTGCTAATTTATTATGTACAGTCTCATATATGAATGGGGGAGCTGACTTTGACCTCTATTGTTGACACATGAGAATAAGTTCAGGATAAGTTATCAAAATCGATTTCATTTTAATACGGGTATGTAGCTAAAAACATGATTACTCGTACTTATCAAAATGAAATTAAATTTTCCTAGTTTATAGAATATTTAATATTCGTTTGCAATTGTAATTTTATTAAGAAAAATCCTAAATTTTTTATACCAGAGATAATCGATAGTAAAAATATAAAATCAATTATAGATTGAATAAAAATTATGGAAAAAATGGTGTTTTTCAAAAAAAAAAAATTCCTAAAAATGTGATATTAAATTATTTTTATTTATAAATTTTAATGGTGAAATATTAATTTTGTTCCATTAGTTAAGAGAAATTTAAAACTCGATTACAGTCGATTATATTTGGCAAAAATCCAAATTTTTAATAAAAATTTTATGTTATTTTTGATTTTTTTCTTCTTCGTTTTATGAAAAAAAAGCAAATTCTGACATGATCTTAATGGATTTACATATTTCAAATACCAATTTGTACGATTACATGATTATTTGGTAAATATTTCCTATTTCCTATAGAGGATTATTGTAACTCAGAAATTTTTTAATAATAAAAATTTTATCTAAGAAACAATTTTGTTGTTGTTGAAATACTATAAATAATAAAAGAAATACATATACTTTATATTAGAATTTTTTCAATTTTAAAAAATATTCAAAATTGGTATATATTTAAAGTTATTTTTATGTATTAAGAAGAAAAAAAATATCACCAGAAAACTATATTGAGCATTTAAATTTTCAATAAAAAATTATTTATACAGTTTTCTTGTATTCGTACATATATGATTTTATTAGATTTTCTTGTTTTTTTATGCAATAAAGAACTTTAATTATAAAGAATATACTATTAGAATAGAATATAATCTATTAAAAATTAACATAAAACTATTTTTGCAAGTGTATATTTTTTTTTGTTGCTAAAAAACCATAAATATATTTTGATATTTGGACAATTCATAAAAAATCTTTAAATTTAAGATATTTTTTTTGTGTGTTTTTGTGTTAATTTTGAGATATTTTTTTTTATAAATAAAAATTTGTGTTGTGGCCATAAATTAAAGTAATCAAATTATATTCTGCAAAAATTTAAAATTTAACATTGGAAAGACGACATTTTTATTATATTTGAAAAAAAAGAAGATAATTGCTAAAAGAAATCATATAGTGAATATATTATAGACGTTATTAACTTGGAATGGATACTATTGTATCCATTATGGAAACTTATTGGAAACTTATTGGATCTCAGCATATTAACTATTAAATAATCATTCATACATTTTTTTTTACAGAATTTTAATTATAATTTTTAATTAGTTTGAGCTTGATTTACATAATTAAATTAAACTAACAAATATCTTAAAAGAAATTGGAAAAAGTTAAATAAAAAATTATTTAAAATTTTTCTTATACTAAAAAATTATTTAAAATTTTTCTTAATAGATATTGCCGTATCTAGTCTTTTTATCTAATAAATATAAAATGTTCAGAATGTTTAAATTTGTTATAAAGAAATTTTTTAATAAATTATACATCATTTATTTTCATAACGTAAAATATATAACTATAGAAAGTTTTCATCATTTTAATTTTTTATAGTTTTATAATAAGTATTTTTGAGAGTTTTTTGAACTTTTATTTTTAATTTTAAAAATTCTAATTAATGTAAAATACTAAAATATCGTTAAAAAAGAAATTTCAGATATTTTTATTATAGTATTTGGTATTTTTATTTAATTCAAATTGAAAAACACTAATAAATTTGACAAGACTATCTATTTAATGAGCGCTTTGAAGTTTTTTTTTCATTTTAAACATAAATTATCAAATTAAACATTCTGAATTCTTAATATCATAGAGAAAATATACTCTGATTAATATTAACTGATAAATTGAATAATATAAATTATAGTGGACGATTACTACTAGACTTCGTATACTATCGTAAAAAAATATTTGGCTTTAAAAATCTTCACTACTTTGTAGGGATGTCATTTGGTATAATTTAATTAAATGTGTCTTTTCTAAAAGAAATTTTCTATTCAGTATTGAGAATATTTCAGAACAATAAAAGCAAAATATCTTTGGAAGAGCAACATTTATATTTGTACCTTTATTTTTAGCTTAAAAAAATTTAGAAGATCTTCTTTTACGAATAGTACCTACATAAAAAAATATAATAATAGTAATATATGCTGTAAGTTATATGTCTTATGTTCATTTATTTTCTTTGTTCAAAATAGAACAATTTTGGTTTCATAAACATTGTAAATATGTTTTTTTCTGTAATTTTTTTTAATAAAAATTATCTGAATATTTAGTTTCGGTACCGAATGAAATAATTTTATTATTTTATCTGAAATAATACTCCTACTTATAAGATAAAAGCTATAAAATGTTTGATTTAAAGTTACAATAATAGAAAAAGTTTTTTGATTTTTATACATTTGCTAATTTTAAATTTTATTTAATATTATTTAAAAATATTTTTAGATTACATATGAATGTACGAATTTACATCGAAATTAATGTTCAAATAATATTGAATATCATCTTTTAAGAATATAAATTTAAGTAAAAATTTCTGAATATTTTCGAAAACATACGAGGTCTGTTCAAAAAGTATCGCCAATTTTCTGTTTTTTCAAAAATTATTTATTTATTCATGAATATCTATTTTGTTCCCTTCAAAGTAATCCCCACCAGACATTATACGCTTGTGCCAACGTTTTTTCCAATCCTCGAAGCACTTTAAGCAATAATTTTTTTGTGATCTTGTTCAGCTCCTCCTTCGATGCCGTCTTTATCTTATCAATCGTAGCATAGCGTCGTCGTTTCAAAGTCACGGGAGGCCAGATGTCGTCCTTTCAAAGTCACGGGAAAAAGAAAAAGTTACAGGAGGCCAGATCTGGGGAATACGATTACTGCGGCATTATTGGTGTGTTGTTTTTGGCCAAAAATGGCAAAAGCCAATTTTTGTTCTTCCACAAATCCGGGCGTTTCTGGCGGATTGCTTCACGCAGCTTGCGCATAACTTGCAGGTAATATTTCTTATTGACCGTTCTACCCTGTGGCAAGAACTCATGATGCACCACGCCCCTGCAATCGAAGAAAACTGTAAGCAAAACCTTCACATTCGACGGAACTTGGCGCGCTTTTTTCGGTCTTGGCTCGTGCGGCAGCTTCCATCGATAGCTTCACCATATTCCACAGTCAACATTCGAAATGCGTCCGCGCAATTATTTTCTTTTTCCCACAAAATTTAATACAGATTCTTTGATCCATTTTTTGGAATGGGCAAAAGTCGAAGACGAGCCAAAACACGTGCAAACAAAGCAGCTGTCAAAAATTAACTGAACATTCAAAAAGGCCGAACTTGTCGGCATAAGTGAGAGACATGAGTGCCAATATAACGCCACAAAAAAAAATGAGAGATACGAGTAGTAACATAACGCCACGAAAATCGAATATACGTAACTCGCGGAAATTCAAAATTCGCGTACTTTTTGAACAGACCTCGTATAAGAAAATATTTAATTAAAACCATTATTAATATTGATGAACAAATTTTTATTTCTTTAAACATGGAATTTTTTAAAAAAAAATTTAGACTACCGCAGTGTAAATATATATTGCAGTATTCGTATTAATTTTTTTATTAGATTAATATAAAAACAGCTTATAGTTTTTGTATGTTCGAAGAAACGTAAACTTTTTTAAATAATTTATTTTGATTATCTTACAAGCTGGTTATCCAATTTAAAATATAAATTTTAAATTCAGATTTTGATAAAATATTATCAAATTTTGATAAAATTTGGCAAGATCCAAGCGATATCATATAAATGGCCACCTCGAGACATTTTACTGGACACGATCGTTTTGGCTTTTTCGCACATTTCAGACTATAATATTAATATTGGTTTAAAAATGCTCTAAAGTTACACCTATGAAATATAGCATTTTTCGAAGTCTTACAAAAAAATTCTAACGGCATCAAATCGAATGATCTGTAAACTACTATTTCGTTTCTCTTTGAAATAAGTGAATTAAAATTGTATACTAACTATACTTTTGGAAATCAGAAAATACATTAAATTCTACACATAAATATGCTGGTTTTAATATTAAACGCCGATTAGAGCAAAATGCTCACATAAAATTGCATGCACATAAACGAAAATGTGACATAGGGGCTTAACCAAAATCTCTTCAATCTAAGGGTTAAACGATCAGTAGTGAAAAACAACAAATCGTAAGCTAAATGGATGTCTTTACACTATTCCATATGATACCGGTATCATGCCACCGACCGCGCCCACACTGAGTTTCATTAAAACTCGTTTACCTGCATATGGATTAGTGAAGAAATGTTTATTTCGATCTGAATCGCATTTTTTAAGAAGTCATAAAAAAGAATATGAGCAAAATACTCCAACAAGCGAAGCCATTAGTATCGGAGAAATTTCTGCTTCTTTCTTACTTTCTTTCTTTTATATCTGCTCAGACGGTCAAATGGTCCGCCCGGGAATCCCAAGAATAAAAAAACCCATTTTCAGCCCAAAAAATACATCCCTGCCTTACATATCATTTGTCCACCACTCCTCGTTCAATTACGTTCCGCTCGCAAAAAACCCTCAGCCTGCGGTTGGAACAAGAATGACTACGAAGTGAATATTTTTAAATAAGGGCTTACCCAAGAAAAGAGTATCATTAATATTTGTTTGTAAAACTAAAATCAATATACAATACGATATATAAAATTATTTTAACAAAAATGGAAATATTCGTCTTTATTAACAGTAGTTTATACTAATTGTTTGTAATTAGCACTTCAATATCACGGGTTTCCCCATGTTTCGAAAGTCTTAAAAGCACCATTACTATTTAGTATTTGAATTCAATTTTCAGTTAATCTAGAGTTATAAGGCTCAGTATTGTAAAACAACAAATCGTAAGCTAAATGGATGTCTTTACACTATTCCACATGATACCGGTATCATGCCACCGACCACGTCCATACTGAGTTTCATTAAAACTGGTTTACCTGCATATGGATTAGTAAAGAAATATTTAAATCGCAATTTTAAGAAGTCATAACAAAAAATATGAAGCAAAATACTCCAACAAGCGAAGCCAACAGTATCAGAGAAATTTCTGCTTCTTTCTTTCTTTTATATCTGCTTAGTTGAAACAATAATGACTACGAAGCCTGCGGTTGAAACAAGAATGACTACGAAGTGAATAAGCCCAGAACAATATTTTTAAATAAGGGCTTATACAGGAACAGAGTTTCATTAATTTTGTTTGTAAAACTAAAATCATTATACAATACGATATATAAAATTATTTTAACAAAAATGGAAATATTCGTCTTTATTAACAGCAGTTTCTACTAAATGTTCGTAATTAGCACTTCAATATCACGGGTTTCCCCATGTTTCGAAAGTCATAAAAGCACCATTACTATTTAGTATTTGAATACAATTTTCAGTTAATCTAGAGTTATAAGGCTCAGTATTGTAAAACAACAAATCGTAAGCTAAATAGATGTCTTTACACTATTCCACATGATACCGGTATCATGCCACCGACCACGTCCATACTGAGTTTCATTAAAACTGGTTTACCTGCATATGGATTAGTGAAGAAATGTTTATTTCGATCTGAATCGCATTTTTTAAGAAGTCATAAAAAAGAATATGAGCAAAATACTCCAACAAGCGAAGCCATTAGTACCGGAGAAATTTCTGCTTCTTTCTTTTATATCTGATCAGACGGTCTAATGGTCCGCCCGGGAATCCCAAGAATAAAAAAACCCATTTTCAGCCCAACAAATACATCCCTGCCTTACATATCATTTGTCCACCACTCCTCGCTCAATGACGTTCCGCTCGCAAAAAACCCTCAGCCTGCGGTTGAAACAAGAATGACTACGAAGTGAATATTTTTAAATAAGGGCTTACCCAAGAAAAGAGTATCATTAATATTTGTTTGTAAGACTAAAATCAATATAACATACAATACGATATATAAAATTATTTTAACAAAAATGAAAATAATAGTCTTCACTAACAGTAGTTTATTCTAAATGTTCGTAATTAGCACTTCAATATCACGGATTTCCCCATGTTTCGAAAGTCATAAAAGCACCATTCCTATTTAGTATTTGAATACAATTTTCAGTTAATCTAGAGTTATAAGGCTCAGTATTGTAAAACAACAAATCGTAAGCTAAATGGATGTCTTTACACTATTCCACATGATACCGGTATCATTCCACCGACCACGTCCACACTGAGTTTCATTAAAACTGGTTTACCTGCATATGGATTAGTAAAGAAATATTTAAATCGCAATTTTAAGAAGTCATAAAAAAATATGAAGCAAAATACTCCAACAAGCGAAGCCAACAGTATCAGAGAAATTTCTGCTTCTTTCTTTCTTTTATATCTGCTCAGTTGAAACAATAATGACTACGAAGCCTGCGGTTGAAATAAGAATGACTACGAAGTGAATAAGCCCAGAACAATATTTTTAAATAAGGGCTTATACAGGAAAAGAGTTTGTAAAACTAAAATCAATATACAATACGATATTTAAAATGATTTTAACAAAAATGGAAATATTAATCATCATTAACAGTAGTTTCTACTAATTGTTTGTAATTAGCGCTTCGATGTCACGGGTTTCCCCATGTTTCGATAGTCGTAAAAGCAACATTACTATTTAGTATTTGAATACAATTTTCAGTTTATCTAGAGTTATAAGTATCTATTCAGGATTATCAGTATCTATTCAGGATTATCAGTAACTTATAACTGATATGACCGTGTAAGATGACTACCGACTACTTATTAAGTCATTTTATTAAAAAAAACAAAATAGTATTATAATAATATAATATTAAAAATTAATAATCATAAAAAAATCTGATTATATTGCTTGACCCCTCATCAATGAAATTAATCAACTGTGATATTGAAATAAAATTGAACGATTGAAGCGAATCCGAAGTAGACTAGTTTTATGTTATTTTGGTTTTCATATCCAAGCATGTATATACTAAATACCATAACACTACCTTAGTATATTTTTAAGTCAGTTACTAATTTATTCCTATTTTTTTTTTCATACTACCACTAATCACTTAACGCGTGGTCGCTCGTATTTTATTTGATTTTTCTAAGACTGAACTTTATCTACTATATTTTATTTATTTTTTCATTCGTTACTTGAATTTATTTATTTTTTTAATTATTTCTACTTACTTGTGTATGATTAATTATATCCTATATATGCGTTGCGTTGACTATGGGCTACAGTTTGCTTACGAGAGTAGTTCAACTTCGGAAAAATTGAGTGTGCTTTTTTTACATTACGTGTATATCATGTTCGTTTGCTGTTTATCGTTTTAGAGATAGTGACGCATTGGTTGAACAACAAGAAAGGCCAGAGAAAAAAATCCAATCAACTTTTGCCAGAGACGACCAAAATTTATCAAAAGCCACTATGGGAAGTGGGGCGACACATGGGGAAAAGATGAATGCTAGCTTGTTGCGACTGCTCCAAAAGCCGGCAGTTCTTTTGAGGTAAGCGTTTGGTTAGCATGTGTTTGAATTGACGACTCGTTTCTCCCCAACTATCGAAAGTTTCTTTTGGCTTGTCTTATGATGCAAAATAAAAAAATTTTCAAGAAAACTTATTCCACAAAAGCTTAATTTTTTATGTATTAAAAAAAATCTTTTATATTTTTTTTTATTAATTATGAAAGTTAAGAAATTTCGGAAAAAAAAATTGAATAAGTGAAATCGATATTTAATAGTTAATAAATAAAAGTGATTGTTACTGCTACAGCTATCCATCTGCATTATTACTTTTATTATTATTATTTTATTTGTTTCGTTTTTGGAAGTTATTGAAAGTTATATAAAAATTTATAAATATTTCAAAATTTTTCGTGTTGATTGCAACAAGTGGCTTTCGCTTTCTTTGAAGCATTTGTATGCTTATACTTTAAAATCGAAATCATTGTTTTATTTTCATATAGTCATAAAGAAAAAATTAAGTAAAACTTTCGATAGTACAAGCGATTTTTACAGTATAGAAAATGCTTCTGAACTACTCACAAAGTGCACAAATTCACATAATTTTATGGATAAGACGAAAGCGAAACGTTTAAATTTTAATATTTCGATAAATATTTTCTTTGATGTTTAATATTTGGTATATGTTACGGTTTTGACAGTCAGAAGTAAATACGAAATAAAAAGCACAATTAATCGTTAAATTTTGTTCGTGTATTAGAAAGTCGTGAATTCAATTTTTCGGGTTGGTTCTTTGGGTCGGAGAGTAATAGGCAGACGAGCCAAGAGAAAAATCGATAAAGCTTCCATCCACACTAAGAGTCGATTCTATGTGAATATATGTAATTCCAAAAATACAAGTTTCTTTGCAGTCGTATTTGATTGTTTTGATAGTGTTTTCATTATAAAAAAAAAAAAACAACCAAGAAACTCTTCCTGCACGCATATTAAAAGTTATTTCGGTGTATTGGTTTATTATAGAATATTTGGTGTAGTACTATTGGCGACAGTCTGCTCATCTGGAACAATCCCAAACAGACCCACCGGTGTTATCGGAACAAATACTTTAGATAGTACAGGAAATAAGAATCAAGGAAGAATTATGCATCCAGCATTTGCCACAGCCGGACGTGCTAGCGGACTCGAAATCTGGAGGATCGAGGTAGGTTCCTTAATAGTACCAGTTTTGTGTGTTTTTTTTTTTGCAAATTCTCAATTGGTTCAAAATTTCACCATTCCTTCAAACAAGTTCTACATGTACAAAAAATAAATAAAAATACTCTACGAGCAAATGAATATTTGTAAGCGCACAAGACCATAACAAACTGTTCTTCCACGAAAGAGTCCATGTTTATAAATAGAAGATCCACCAAAGTCAAGAATTTGTTGTGAAATTTTTTTCCTTTGGATACTAAGTAACTGGGGCTACAGCATTCATCACCATCAGATAACTAACTATTCACAAGTGAAATTTATGACTTTTGTAAAAGACTTTTGACATGAAAATATCATTTATTGTGCATATGTTAACAGTTCCAAAATAGTTTTTCTCTACGATACATTTTATATACCATAGAAAACTTGTTTCTTTTTCAGTAGTATTTTTACTGAAAATTTTTTGCACACATAAAATTTTTATAATTAAAAATATTTTCTTAAGATTAAAAATGAATATGAATATTTTTTTTTTCATATTTAGTATACTATTGAAAATATTGTTCTATTAATGAAAAATTATTTAAAAGGACTTATTTTATTTCTGCCCATAAAAATTATAAAATTAGGATTCTAAAACTTCTTCAAAAATATTTTTAATTACTTTTCAGTTAAGTAGAATTCTCAAAATCGACTAATTTTCTTTTTACTTAATCATTTTGCTTAGTGGTCAGTTAATTACAATTAAATAAACTAAAAAAAATTGGATTTTTTAAAAAAAATATATTTTTTTTTAAATATTTGAATAATTTGTAAAATTATAAATTTTTGAGTTTAAAGAATTTTTTCCTAAAATAACCATAAAAGAACAAAGCATTATAGGAAATTTTTCTGAAGCTGTGAATTTTTTCCAAGACCATCAAAACTATTTATTTTATAGATGGTCATTTTTCTGCATATAATTATTGATTTTATTATATAATATAAAATTTATCGTTTATGGCTTTTCTAATTAAATATTTATATATAATAAGGTAATAAATTAGCTTATCACAATATCAATTAGCTTATCAAATTATAGAAATTATTTGATATAAAAACCATAAGTTTGGTAAAATTTGTATTTTAATTCCGAATACGAAAGTATTGCAGAAAAGTAATGACACTTTTTATATTATTTTTTATACATAAATGTTGTCCCTTTCAAAGTAGTTCATTGGGCTGCTGCTCAAAGTAGTTCATTGTACATCGATGGAGGGAGGTGGTGTTTCCACTGTTCGTAGCAGTGCTGAAAGGCTTCAACTGGAATCGCCTTTAGCTCCTCGGTAACACTCATTTGGATGTTATTGACAGTACCAACATGACGTCCTTTTAAGTGTTTTTTTTTATCTTAAAGAAAAGTGAAATGGAGAGCAGAGGACACCGTGTGACAGAGGTCGTTGTCGTGATATTGTCATAGTGAAGCACCCAAATGTCTGTAATGAACAATCTCTTTTGATAAGCTTTTCAAAGGTTTCTTTAAAATAAAAACCAATATTTATCAACAATGTGACCTCACAGGAGCCCTCATTCGTTCCACATTTTAATAATTTTTTTATGTTGCAGGCTGCCCTCGGCGAGGTTTGTCTTTAACTGCTTCTCGACCTTCCAAAAATGCCTTATGGCACCGAAAAACATGTACTCTTGATTTGAAAAGTTATTTTTGCTCTAAATTTGGCAGCTATATTATTTGTAATGGACTACCAAACCACAATTTTACTTATCATATTATAGCAATTAATTATAATTTTTTTTAGGTGCATAATTTATAAAAAAATTTCAGGAAAGCCAGAATACTATACATAAATTAAAAGTTTGGCATAATTTTAATATAGCTACGAGGGTAATTCAACAAGTACTTAGCCTACAAAAGAAAAACGAAAATTTTGGAGAGGTTGCAATTTATTTTTCCACATAATCTCCTTCAAGCTCGATACACTTGGCCCAGCGATGCTCTAATATTTTAACCCGTCCAAAAAATACATTTTCTCGAGGGAAGCAAAATAAGCCTCCGTGGCGACGATGACCTCCTCATTCGACCCAAATCTATTCCCGGCGAGTGATTTTTGCAGGTTTGGAAACAAAAAGTAGTCACAGGGGGCCAAATCTGGAGAGTACGGTGGATGGGGCAGCAATTCGTAGCGCAATTTGACCAATTTGGCATTGGCGACGGCGGAGGTGTGAGGTAATCGATGTGGATCACACCTTGTGATTGCCAGAAAACGGTGGCCATCACCTTTCCGGCAGATCGAACAGTCTTCGCCTTCTTCGGAGCACGTTCGCCGGGTGAAGTCCACTGTTTCGACTGTTTCTTGGTTTCTGGTGTGTACCAGTGAATCCATGTTTCGTCGACGGTCACGAAACGACGCAAGAACTCATCTGGATTGCGCTGATACAGCGCCAAACACGTCGCCGATGTGGTCTCACGGTTGCGCTTGTTTTCCGGTGTGAGCAAACGCGGCACCCATCGCGCCGACAGCTTTCTCATGCCCAGTTCTTCGTGTAGAATATGATGCACCATTCCTACTGCGATGCCCACAGTCTCAGCTATCTCGTGAACCTTCAATCGACGGTCTGCCAACACGAGATCGTGGACTTTTTTAACGTTTTCCTCCGTGGCAGCCGTTTTCGGGGCACCTGGGCGTGGCTCATCAAAAACCGACGTGCGGCCACGAACAAACTTGTTGAACCAATTCTTGACAGTCGTCATCGAAGGAGAAGAGTCACCATACACAGCATCCAAGCGATCTTTGATTTTGCTGCGCGTTTTCCCTTCCAAAAAACAAGAATCTAATCACCGAACGATATTGTTCTTTTTCCATTTTTGTGCAACCGACCGATACGCACGCTTTCAAAGGCTCTCAAAACAAAACTAATACAGGGAATCTACTGAAACTTTGACAGTAGGCTACTAAAAAAATGAACTGTACGGTGGTAAATTTCTTTTGTGACAGCAGTTCTATCGGGCGGTATGGCTAAGTACTTGTTGAATGACCCTTTAAATCTATAGAATTTAACGAAAAATTTTTCCAATTTCTAGTCATTTTCTATTAGCAAACATATTGAATAAATAAAAAATCACAATACTAAGATAAGAAATTATATAAATTGATAGATATTTTTTAAGTACTTTAAATGCTATAAATAAATGTGTATATTTCTGAGTTTATATGCTTTACAATTCAACATTTCATAAATTTTTCATATCTACTTTTTCTGATGTCATTTTTTTGCAGTGATAACTTTATAAGCGTTATCTTTAAAATTACGGTTCAATATCTTATCGTATGTATCTCTTTTCAAAAATGAATTTTAATTATTAAAATTTTATTATTATTACGTATTCCTATGCGGGTGGATGGTGGGAAGTTCAGTTCTTCTATTCAAGGTTAAACTATTTCGTAGATAATAACGAATTCATAAAACGCAACACAAAATATTACCAAACATAGATAATACTATTGTAGATATATACATTTATTCTGTGTAAAGAGAAAAAAAATAAAAAAACGAACATAAATTAAACAATGAACAAAATTTCTTATAATTTCCGAGCTTCATTTATTTACTGAAAGCTAAAAAATAAAGAAGCCAAAAGATCAAAAAGACCGTGACGGTAGTTTTCATTCGTGACTCATTGGGAAATAAAGCTGGTCTTATTAAAAAAAAAAAATACCCAGATTTATGTAAGATTTTTTATGATTAAACCTAAAGTGTTCAGTCAAAATTACTTCGTATTTTCAACAATGCGAGTCTATTGGGTAAATCGGTAAAATGTTTGCTTTCTGTGTACACACACTGTTGCACACTCTAAAAGGTCATTCAAACTATTCTCATGGAATTTATTTCCTATAGAAACTTTTTATAATCACTTAACTTTTAATATATGTGTACATACATTAAATGATCATACCTGTAAAATACTAATTTTCGGCTAAAATTCACAATTAAATCATTTCTTATATGCTAGTTAATAAGTGGGTGGAAATAGTTCATATTTTTAGTAATTGTTTAACTGGGACCCTGCAGTAATGCACATTAAAATTGAAATAAATCCGTTCACGTAAACAAAACATTTAGATTTCAGTAGTAAATAAGCTACTAAAAATCTATCAATAATCCAGAAATTGATTTATTATCACAACACGTTCGTTTAGCATCGTTTGCTGGATTAATGTTGAACTATTGTGTTTTTGAAATCAACTGGAAACTGTTGATATAACATATGTGCAATATGTAGTTTTGGATTTGATTAAATTATACTGTCAGTTTTAATGGTAAAGGAATGGTTGAATTTTTCATTATTTATTTGCGTTGTTAGAGCAATAAAGAAATTTAAAAATCATTGAAATTGAATCAAAATGTACAACGAAATCGGGTGGAGACTAGTATTTATTTATGAGTTCATCTAGATTTGTATAATGCTAAAAGTTTTTATGAGAATACATTTAGTTTATTTTATAAGATCTTATAATAGATCTTGAATAGTTTCCTTCAAATTTGATGAGTCAATCATTTAAAAAAAAAAAAATAAAATAAAAAAAAGCTTTTTACAATAGAAAAAAATGAATTCTATTTAACTTAGTGCTAAGAGATATGACAAAAAAGCTCCTCCTTTGGATGTTATCGACAGTACCAAGATGACGTGCTTTCGAGTGTTTTTTTTTATTTTTAAAAGAAAAAAAAGCCGCACGAATAAGACCATCTGACTAGGTAAACCACAGGAAAAGCTCTTTGATGAAAATGACCGTGTTTCAGCGGCATTGTCACGATGATTTATCTAAGTATCTGCAATGCCCAGTCTGAGGCTAAAAATCCATTTTTTCAGTCCCTCAAGGAGTACTCATCAGTTTCAATGTTCATCGACGGTCTTAACTTATAAGAAGCCTCATTCGTTGCACATCAGTTTTCGAAGTTTAAGGCCTCCCTGAGCGAGTCTCTCGAATAATGAAAAAAAACTCGTGGATTTACCAAGCTTAACACAATATTTAATCATTTTCTATTATTAAATTTTGTGTTAAGCTTGGTGAATCTACTGAAGAAAATCAGAGATCTTGTGTTTTCTGTAATACATTCTTATTAAGTATACTTTTTTTTAAAACAATTTCTGTGGTAAACATACAACCCCATATCATAATATCCTCTTCCAAGTTTTGAGGGTCCTAATGTCATACTATCAGATCCAAATCTGTTAAATTCGCACTTGTTTGATAAAATAACTCTATCACAAAATTCACATCCACTATTTTTAGTTTTATAATATAAAAATATGCAAAGTACAAGAAAATTATGTTTTGTATTTTTACTGGCATATCTTGGACTAGTTTCAAAAGATATTTGCTGAAATGTTAAAATTTTTAGACGTCTATTTTGTGATATTTTTTCAATTCTTCTCTCAAATCGAAATATGTTAATAACTTTTAGTATTGTTGTAAGTAAAGATGCCATAATTTTAACTATGTATACACTGAGAAATAAAATTAGTGCTGATTGAGGTAAAATTTTTTTGTATGTTAATAAAATAATAAAAAAATACACAATTTATAAAAAAATGTAAAAAAAATTGTACGAAGTTGGTCGTTCACATTTGAATAAATTAATATCAGTTTGTCATATTAGGCAATTTTTTACTATTTGTAACTTGAAAAATTCATTTTGTTGAATTTCCTATTAAATAAAATACTATTAAATATGATCGTACTTATTTTTCAACTTAATCAAAGTAATAGATATTATTCATAATATTTTCTTTGCTAATATTTATAGATTCTTAAATATTTTTTTTTATTATTTATAATTATAAATTCTTAGACATTATAGATTTATTTATTATTGAAAATTAATATTGACTATTTGGGTGGTAAATAATGATTGAGAAATATTCTTATATCAAAAAGACGAATTATTTATTCCTAAAAAAATAATATTTTTTTATAAATTTTCCAAGAAAAATAATATAAATAAAATTTTCAAAATTTAATAAAATTTTTTTTTTCTAAATACAAGAAAATTTTTAAATTAAGAACAGTCAACAAATTTTTAAAAAAAATTATAAATATATTTATGGTCGAGTAGGGGGATTTTTCAATAATATATAGAATTTTCATAGAAACGATACTACTTGCAGCATTGACAATGAAAATAGGAAATTTTTGCAAATATTTCTACTCATTTCCAAATTAAACTTAAAAAAATATTATTGCACTGTTATTGGAGAGGATTTACAAAAAAAAAAAAATAAAGTAAAATATAAAGAATATTTGTGAAATATAACAACATTTTCTATAATTAAACATCAGAGCAGAAATATTCTCTGTGTCAGTAAAAGAAAAATATCTTAAACGCCCAAAATTTACAAGAAATATTTTCATTCCTCCAATTTCAATTTATTTTTAGTTCTCAACTAGATCACTTTTCCTTTAAAAATTTTCTCATAGATTTTCTTTGAATCGAATTTCTGGCACACCTCTAAACGTAATGTCATCAAATAAATATTTATTTTCTAGTATTTCTATTTATCAGCTTACTATTTTGAAAGTATGCTGTTGTTTAAAAATTTCTTTTAAAATGCAATAGTTCTGTTCTTTAAAGAAAAAAATGAAATTGATAAAAATAATAAAAAATCAATCTGTTAACGCTTACAATTATTTTTAGATACTGCAATAAAATGTTATTATTTTATTTAAAATTCTCATAATTCATTATAATTGGCAATAAAAATACCAGCAAAGAAAATATTCTTTGAGAAAAAATCACATTTTTTATAACAATTTATATTTGATCACATTTCATATTGTAAATTTATGATTTATATTAAGAAATGAATCATTTCGTTATCGACTTGAGCAGATTTTTGAAAAACTAATATTTGACATTATGTTTATACTCGTATAATAAAATAATATAAATTACGATAAGAAAATTTTATCTTTTTAACACTTTCTATGTTAATTGATTTTTGTGATTTAATTTTATTTAAGTTGCATGTCATTCATTATCAATTAACATTCAATCGAGAAATTGTTACTCAATAGTTTTGTGTTTGTAATTTAAATATTTAAAATGTTTTTATATTAACTTATCTTTTAAAATAATAATATTAACATTATAAGAAAAGAAGTAATATTGAATTATAATATTTAAAAAGAATTTTTTAATGTCCTGTCTTCTTTGGTTCGATAACATGCGCAATATAAATTTAATATTTTTTATAGTAAGGAAATTGATATTACTTAAAAAATAAAAATTTTGGTAGATAGGATATAAGCATGAGTAAATTAATTAATTTATTAAAATAAATTAATTAATTTACTCATGCTAATATCGTCAGATAGTCAGAATCTTATATTTTTAATATATTTGCAATGTTATTAAATTATTATATAAATAATGGTGTTATTATATCAGTGTTATTATTATTTATAATAATAATTATATCAAATATCAGTTAACTGAATGACAGCTAACCAAAATGTCATTAAATTATGGTTGTGAATTAACTTTCGAAACACCCTGCAAAATAATATTTGCTAAAAATCCACCCACAACGAAAATATAAAAAAAATTATTTATCAAATATAAATGTTTGATTAGAATAACAATAAATTTTAATTAATACAATTTTTAGTTATATTTTTAAATTATAAAAAAGAAAAGAAAAATTACAATTTTTATTGTTAATTTTTAAGTTTTGAAGAAACGTCATATTTTTTAAAAATTTCTTTTGTTGCAAAATATATTTTTCTTTTGATAATGTTGATGATATAATTTTAAAAATATATCCTATCATATTGAAGAAATGCTCGAAATATTTAAAAAAAAAAATGTCTGAATAGGTAATATAATTTTCAAAGTCCTAAATAGGCATTTTCCTTTTTAAGAAATATGGTATATAAAAGATTTTTAATTAAATTCATAAATTTACTTTGATAATTGCTCTTATATTTAAATTAAAGTAGAAATTATATATTGTATAGAAAAGTTGTATTGTAGACTATCTTAAATGAATAAAATTTAATTATAATTATTAAATTAATATCTTTATAAATAGAAAAAAATCTGTTTGATAAAATAAATAATATTTTTTCATCTTCGTAGGGTTTAAAATTGATTCTGTAGGAATTTATTTCAACTACTATATCTATAAATTAGACTGCATATATCAGAGTTCATGCTTCAAAGTAAATAATTGAATTTTTAGAAAGAAGAAAAAAAAAATAATAAAAAAAATATAGACAATATACGTACTATGAGAAATTGCAAAAAATTTTAATGCCGATATTAGAAAAATCATTTTTCGTTATACAATCAAATAAATAAAACACTTTTTCTTTATAAATTGCTCTTATTTCTTATGTATAGTATCACGTAAGCTTATTGAGATGATTGATGTTGTGACATATTCGTATATATTCTAAGTAAACATATTCAAAAATAAATACAAATAATACTACCAATGATAAAAGTAATAATAATGAAAATATCAACAATATTACTGAAAGGAAAAAGGAAACCAATTGAAAGGGAAATTCCTAATTTAATGCTTGAATATTATATGAACACGCACGCATACATTTCTATAATTCTTCTAGATACGTTAATATCCTTAAATAGATGTATAAAAGTATAAATGTATGCATGTTTTTTAGATTATTTTTACATACAACACCCTTGATTGAACATCATTTTGCACTCTAACGAATACACAAATCTCTCATTTCGCGGTAATTTGAGAAAGCTTCGTAATTTTTTTCTTTGTGCAATTTTTTTTTTCTATGGAAAACTCCTGTAAGCATTTTTCAATAAATGTTTCATACTGTTTACCAACATATTACCTGTAATTGCCTATTACTACATATGTATATAATGGAATAAATACAACTCCTTCTGCCATAAATTTTATATAATTCGCAAAAGTTTCGTTTTATTTTTTGTCACATAACCGATTATATTGTCAATGCTGTGTTCAAGGGGTTTAATTATGAAAAACTTCAAATAACGGCAAAGGAAAGCCATAAGAATACCTCTTTTAAAATATTTTCAATATTTAACAATAAAATTATATTATTATTGTCCTACTAGTACTCAAAGTAAGATAATTATTTTTATACTATAAATTTTAATTATGATTGTTATGTTAGAAATTATTGTTTTTTTTTTTTATGGGAAAAGCTTATACAAACTGTTTGATTGAAGGTAAATTTTGAATACATTACAGCTATTAAAAAAGAGATCGTGGAGGTATTTTTTTTTTTTAATATAAAGAATAAATATAATAATATAAGTATTAATGAGTTTTTACCATAAAAATAAACTATTTTAATATTATTTTCAGAATTTCAATCCAGTTCCATATCCAGCCAGAGATTATGGAAAATTCTATACTGGTGATTCGTATATCGTCTTGAATGTAAGTAGAAATTTTTCGATAGTAAAGGGTTATCCAATTTGTAATTTTCAAAAATAAAGTTGATAAAAAAAATAAAGTTTTGAGGTAGTTTTTGTTAATTTTTTCGCATATTCCGGGCTGTAATTCGGCGATTACTTAAAGGTTATTGATTTTATAATAATAAATCTAGGCCATAAAGGTTAATTATCATATGACCATATTATATAGCGTTTAGGCGCTCAGAACTGATGGTAACGGTCTGTTCTTCTTCCTTTTAAATTAACATAAATACACCTTCAGACAAAAATGCACACCAGAAAAAATCTTTTGGTCACCTATGAATTTTCAGTACAGTTCTGTCATTTGTATATAAAATTTACAAACGATACGGAAATGTACTATCCGAATTATAAAATTAATAATCCTTAACATATTGCCAACTAACTAATATAAAAATTGGTATAAACTTAAAAAAAATATATATATATATAAAAATTTAATAATTTTAATTGGACAGAAAAAAATGGAAAATAAATAGTTTTTTTTTTCTAAATTTATTATTTTGTACTTTTTAAATGATTAGACAAAGGAAGATAGAAAGAGGAAACTCTCATGGGATGTTCATTTTTGGCTTGGTTCCCAAACTAGCCAAGATGAATTGGGAGCAGCTGCAATGCTTACCGTTCAACTTGATGATATGCTCGGCGGTGAACCAGTCCAACATCGTGAAGTTCAGGATCATGAATCTCAACTATTTTTGGGATACTTTAGAAATGGTAAGCATCTTTGACTATTATTAATAAAGAAATTACAATAAAAAATTCAACAGTCCATGTTCAAATACAATTTATTCAATCATTAAATAATTCCACCTGATTTTTCTATAAAATAAACTATCAAAAAATCTTCAACTGTTCACCAAAAAAATATAAGAAATTTAAAAGAAAATCTAACTAGATATTAGTATGACTGTAAGGGCAGTGCTCAAGAAAATTTTATACATAAGAATACGTGCAGTTAGTGAAATCATCATGGAGCACAATCGCAATTGCCAATGGCTTTGGGGTTGTTGTGTAAATATCCGAAAATCTAAACGACATATGCTTCATTTCTACCAGACGGTACAATAAAAATCTACAAAAGTCACAAAGAAAATAAACTTTTACAATAAATTGTGTTCTACACATTTTTTAAAAACTTTTTAGTTCTGATCAAGATAGACAATCTAAAAATATACAATACAAAAGCTGTTGTAATATTTCGAATAAACGTACAATCAATGACTTTATGTAATACAGATTCAAAAGAATTTAGATTTAGAAAAAATTTTGCACAAAAAATATTTTTGTTTATAAAAATTTTCACGTTTACTGAACAAAATTGATACTTTTAATAAAAATAATAATAGTAAGCGTTTAAAATTTTCAATTTTCCTTTAAAAATGTCTCAATGAGAATTTTCATAGTTTCTGTTTTATTTTTTTTTCAATTGTGAAAACATTTCCGAATTTGTTTTTGATTTATTTTTCTAAAAATAACAAAAATTCAATGTATAATAAATTAAAATTTAATTAAAAATATATAAAAAATACAATTTGGCGGTACAAAGAAAAAAAATAGTTTTTTTTTTGCATAATTTTGTAAATATCTAAAGATGGCACTACTATCGGGATTCTTCGCTCTACTTGCCCAATACAAGATAATTCCATACCGTTGGGGTCTTCCGCCAGGTGGGATAGTTGTTGAACCATCGGTACAGTCACCGACAATGGCTATGGCTACAATATATTCCGTTTCGTTAATACTTTGGTATAGCTTAGCAAAGTACTATAGAAATGAAGAAACTGACGAAGAAGGGGAGGATACGCGACTGGTAGGGACCGAAGAAGCTCATAATAGGTCATCATTAACAAAATCCAAATTTTTAGACAATATCAGCCGAATAAATGAATTTCAAGACCGAATAAGCGAAACCGAAATTTATACTACTCCGCGAAGTAGTTGCATGTTAAATACCTTGTTTAATAGTAATAAATCGTGGATTAGTAATAAAGATTCGGAAGTGTTCATAATATCGGAGACATCACTGCCTGAAGATATACAAATGTCCGATCAAGAAGATATGGATATTGAGTCATCACTCCATTTTGGTGATTATCTAACTATAATTAAAAGTTCCTCAATGGAAACAGTATTTGTAAAATGTAATTTTGCGCCGTCACAGCAGAAAATGATCGTATTACGTAAATCACCAGTTAACTATATTGATATTAACGAAAGCAGAGGCAATCTAGTTCGGAATTCTTCTACTTTATCCTTAAAAACAAAAATAAAACCGTCACAAAATAGATTGTTTGCATTACGTAAATATCCTGCTAGTACCAAAGGAGCCAGTAATAGTCAAGTACCTCAAACTTCAATTAGATCAAGCAGATTTGTCAACAGGAATATACCGAACCTCTCGAATAATAGAAGGGTTTTCAGTTTCTGAAAACCCGACGACAATGACTCCTTATATGCTGAGATCATCTGCTGAGTAAAAAAGCAAAAACAAGGTTTAAAACTTCAAATTTACGTTTGTTAATATTTTTTCTTAAACTTTAATGTATTTTGCAGTAGCAACAATCAAAATTCAGTTATTTAAACTTTAGAAAAACTAAAATAATAGTGTAAATTGGAAATTGAAAAGTTTTTTAAGCTTTACAAAAAGAAAAAATATATAAAAAAAAATTGTATAAAGAATAAAAGTATATTAAATGTCCTTAATTGATAGACAAATATGGCTGATAGTCTTTTACAATAATTCCAAAATGACACTATTATTTATTATATTATATTTGCAATTAATATTTTAATGAAAAGTATTTTGAGAAAAAAAATATGGAAATTATATTTGAGCAGTAAATATTTAGTGGAAATTCTTCTGAAAATCGTAGTAAAGGATTTTATTTTTTAACACTTTAAAAATATCTGTTCAAATTTCCCATTAATAGTTTTTTAATAATTTTTTTCTAACAATAGTTGAAAGTATTTTGAAATATTTATGAACATTGATCCTTTTTTTATAGTATTACCTTATAGAGTTAAAAAAAAATAAATGCTATGAACTATTCTTTAATATCTTATAAGGGAAAGATGAATTTTTTCTCTAACGTCTTGTGAATAGTGAATTTTTTCTTTGTTGGAAATGTTTCGTCTTGAAATTTTCATTCTGATCCGATTGCATTGAATTGTGTTTGAACGTCGACTTATAGTTTATTGTAAGATGCGATTATTGATTTATGTATTTTGCCTGGAAGGAATTCGTTATGAAAGTGGCGGTGTAGCAAGTGGATTCCGTAAGACGGAAACTAATGCAGCTGGTGAGAAGAGATTATTCCAGGTCAAAGGAAAGCGCAACGTACGTGTCCGCCAAGTCAACTTGTCGGTGGCTGCTATGAACAAGGGCGACTGCTTCATTCTAGATGCAGGAAACGATATCTACGTGTATGTCGGAAGTGGTGCTAAACGTGTCGAAAAATTAAAGGCTATAAGTGCTGCCAATCAAATCAAGGACCAAGATCATAATGGCAGGGCACGAGTTCAAATACTTGGTAAGTTCCATAGTGTATGGTGTCACTATTTTATGATAATAGAAATGGAGTTAAATAGGACATATTAAAAGATTGCATGATTTTTTTGCAGACGAGTTCAGTACTGATGTTGATAGGCAATTATTCTTTACGGTTCTTGGATCTGGTTCTCCTGATACTGTACCCGATGAAAGTGTTGCTGAAGAAGATTCCCAATTTGAAACAACTGACGAGGCTCGCGTTACTTTGTATAAGGTGAGCGATCAGAGTGGAAGTCTTAAACTGGAAACCATCGGCCAAAAACCTTTGCGCCAAGAAATGTTAGACACAAACGACTGCTTCATTCTAGATACTGGTACTGCCATATATGTCTGGGTAGGACGTGGAGCTACACAACAAGAAAAAATGCAATCCATGACCAAAGGCCAAGGTAACTTTTCGACTATACACATTTTTATCAAAAATTCAATGTGTAACTTTTCCTTTACGAAAAAAAAGGGTTCTTGGAAACAAAGAAATATCCCGTTTGGACACAAGTGCACAGAATCGTTCAAGATGCCGAAACCGCTCCATTTAAACAATACTTTGCCACTTGGCGTGATAGAGGCATGGCCCATACTAGATTGATTCGTGCCGCTAATGACAATGGTAAATTACCTTTGAAATTAAATTGTAGAAAATTGACTACATTTTTCACGATTAATTTGCTGTTGTTTTCTTTAATTAAATATTGTAGATTCCGATACTGGTGAAGACGAAGAATTCGACGCATCAGTATTCCATGCTCTTAAGAAGAGTGGTGGGCAAGCATTGGGTTTCATGCCCGATAATGGCGAGGGCGATATTGAAAATGTAAACGACAATAAGACAAATTGAAATTGCATATTTATTGACGATTAATTTTTGTTGATTACCTTCGTAGATCTGGCGCGTAGAGAAATTCAATTTGGCTGAAATTCCTCGCGAAATGTACGGAATGTTTTATGGAGGCGATTCGTATGTCATGAAGTATCGGTATCGCAACAAGCGTGGTGGACAGGGATACATTATTTATTACTGGCAGGTAAATGCTGAGTAAGTCATGCCATGGTGTACCTTATAAATAAAGTTCTGTAATTTTGAATAGGGTAAGGAATCTTCTATTGATGAGAGGGCTGCTTCGGCACTTCATGCCGTTCGTCTGGATAATGAAATTGGTGGTGTTGCAATTCAGGTGCGTGTCGTTCAAGGACACGAACCACGTCATTTCTTGAAAATTTTCCAAGGTAACTTGATTACATTCAGCGGTGGTCATGCATCTGGATTCAAGAATTTACGGGACGAAGAGACATTTGTCGATGGTAAACGTTTCTTCCGTATCCGTGGAACCACAGCTGATGATGTACGAGCTGACCAAAAACCAACTACTGCATCCAATTTGGCCTCTGATGATGTTTTCGTCTTGGAGACTTCAGGAACTATTTATATTTGGAAAGGACAAGTATGTCCGATTAAAGTTGAAATGGAAGAGACTGAACAGTTTCTAATACGCGATTTTTTTTTTCTGTTAGGGTGCTTCCGATTTTGAAGAGAAAATGGCTGAAAACGTTGCCGCACGTATAGCTCCCGACACAGCACCAGCAGTTATCACTGAAGGCAATGAGCCAAACGAATTCTGGGATGCACTCGGTGGCAAATCTGTATACGATACTGAATTAGATCCTCCAGGCGCACCATTCCTAGAACCAAGATTATTCCATTGCAAAATTCTATACAGTGGCAGATTCCGTGTTGAGGAGATGCACGATTTCCAACAAGAAGTAAGTCGCGTTTAAGAAAATAGAAAAAAAATGTTTTTTTAACCTTTATCTACTTTTTACCTTTTTTTTTAAAAAATAAAGGATTTGGACGTTGATGATATTATGGTTTTAGATGGCGGTGATGAAGTCTATGTTTGGATTGGTGAAGGATCAACTCTTGAGGAAAGAGAGAAATCTATTGATATGGCTCAGGTGAATTATTTTTTATTTTATATCTAATAAATTTATTATTATATTTTTATATAACAAATGAATTAATTTATAATATAATTTTGAATTTATAATTTCATTATTATTCTGAGAGTAAGTACTCTCTTTGGGGGTGGGTAATGTAGGGGCAGAAATAAGTTTATTCAACACTTTTATTAGATTTGCACATTTTTTTTTAAAATTTTAAATAGAAAAATAAATAATTTTTTCTTATTTTCTATAGCAATACATTCGTACAGATCCAACCGAACGATCTGAACTTAATGTAACATTGATTAAAATTCAACAAGGACACGAACCAAGAAGCTTTAAGCGTCTATTCCCAGCCTGGGAAGATGATCTCTGGAAGGTTAGTCACCTCGAAAATTGAGTGTGATTTTGAGAAATTTTTTAACAAACCTTTCAAGGAGCCGTTTAATAGATGTTTTTAGTACTAAAATTTTAGATTCACTAATATTTTTTTTATTCAATTTTAATTAATACTAAAAAAAAATTTTATTTTTTATTCTATAAATTGCAATAGTTTTTTGTTGTTGTGAATTTGCACTATTTTATTTTTAATTTTTTTCTTTTTTCTTTGCACAACATTAATACTATGATATAATATGTTACAATAGCTATTATGTATATGGAATTTTTTTTTCTTTCAAAAATATATTTTTTTTGTTTGTATTAGTAGATTAAAATTTATACAATTCTACTGATTTTGTACATATGCTTACGTAGAATGTAATTTGCATGACATTAAAAATAAAATTTATTAATAATATGAACAGAAAAGCGTAAATATATAAAAATTCGATTTTTTTCATTTAATATCATTTTTATTTTTAATAACATTTTCCGTGTATGTTTAATTAAACAGATTTAAACTTCTATATTATGTGATCCTATAAACTCAAATTTTAGCAATATGGTAAACTGGCTTATAGTTAATATGCAGCGTTCTTGTAAAAAATATATTTTCGGTTTGATAGATTAAAATCTTGTTTGTTGTTCTTGCATGAAAATATGCAATTTCATAAGCATAATGAAAAAAAAAAATTAAATAATTCTACATTGTATATACTTATTTCTCGTCCTTGTGCACTCAATTGTATGTACGAATAGTCGATGCTTACCTACGAGGCTATGAAAAATAAGATTGCCAAGGAAAATGAGAAGTTCACTGATTAAAGAGATGCTTTTCTATATTCCAACAACTTCCATGATTGCTTAAAGGAAAATCTGGACATTTTATGGATGGAATGGATAACTACCAATAATAAATAATAATAATAATAATAAGAATAATAAAAACAATAAAATTTACTTTTGCTATTGATATTTTTTTCTACAATTGTACACTATAGTTTATATAAAATTCAAAAATGAATTAGAAAATCAATTAATAAATGAATAAAGAGTAAATAAATGTTCAAAAATTCTATTAGTTGTATGTTTTTTTGTAAGTTAATTCCCTCAGCATCCTTTATTCACTCAATTATTTTTTTGATTTATTATTAATTTATTTTTGATTTATTTTCCGTCTTATTGTTAATGTAATTTTTCATATTTGTTAAAAAAAAAAAAAAAATTCTCATATTGACCGAGAAGGAAGGATACGTATAAAAGGATATATATATATACATGATTGTATTGTAAATGTCGACGCTAACAAGGTTCTCCTTTCTTTATCGCAGCCATTGATCTTATGAAATTCCGTGAACTTTATGCATAAATAACGTCTTGATTTATGAAAATGGTACTAGTTCTTTTTGCCGTCATATTATTATTATTATTATTATTATTATTATTATTTGAAGGAATTGTATATGAAAAGGAAGAAAATGTCATCGCCTTTTTTATGGCTCGTTCACTGGTGTACGAAGAAAAATTCAACTTACCTGACTGATGCTTTAGCCGTATACTTTCCTTAAACATGTTCAAGTATATTCGAAGGATATTTTTTACTTTTTCATTCATGAGCTTAACAAATAAATAAAATACTACACTCATACGTACGTACACATATAATGAAAATGGCTTAAATATAAATGGACTTGTTCAATTTACTTAGGACATGTAAGATGGTTGATTGTATGCAACGCTAAATACAATTCTTATCGTTCTAATCTCATTTATAAAATTTATAAATTGCATAATTAAAGTCACGTTAATTGGCTTTTGGTGGAATGAACATTAAAATGTACGAGGTAAAAAATCATCAAGATTAAATTGCGGGAAGTTAGTCAAATTTACATGAACCGATGAAATTTCTGTATTAAAATATAAAAATATCTATAAAATTGAACAAAAACATAGTTTCAAAACATAATCAAATTATTTGTTCACATGTGATTTTATATGAATTTTTATTACATTTATTATAATATATAATATATGCAGCATATGGAAAGTTCATAATAAATTTAATCATTTTTAAAGATCAAAATTAACCAAAAAAAAAAAAAAAATTAATTATATCATAGTTTATAATATTTTATAGTAGAAATAAACTAAAATGAATACAAAATCGTTGTTCTAAGAAAATCATTAAATTAGGCACTTTTCTTTAATTAAAATACCACTGAAGAGAGTATGAATATTAACTCAATGAATATAAACTTTGTTTATAGTAAGCGTTTCTCATTTTGGTATTTGAATTTGTTCATAATTTTTTTTCTTTCTATATAATTTCTTATTTTGCTTTTTAATAAATTAATTACTTTTATGCATGAAAAAATTTACTTTAAAGTCATTTATCACCTGAACGACAGTCCCTTTTTTTTCTATTCCATGACCTTACCTTATTGAAACATTGTATCGTATAGACTAGGGTTATATAAAACGAATAAGAGTTCATAAAGCAGGCAAATGCCCTCCATGTTAAACTTGTTAAACGAACAGTGGTCAAATTTAAACCACCCACAAATTCCCTAAGGACTTAAGGGATAATAATACGATTATAAAAGTTGATGGAATAAATTCGTTTTTTTTTTCACAAACACAAAGAAAATCTAATCGATTTGCGTAGTATTGGTTATTTGCTTTTCCAATGATTGTTTTCAATTTACGTTTATTGTGTTTGGAGTTTTTTTTTTCTTCTATAATTTTCATTCTCTTGAGCAATGTCCTTTGGAGACGAATACAAATTTATTTTAAAGTAAATACATTTAAAGGTCAGTCTGACTATGTAACTGTTGCTTTATTTTGTATACTTGTACATTTTTCGATGGTAGAGCTCCATTAATCATCGTTCAAAAAAGCACTTTTGATCAAGGTGAGAAAATTAAGGATTTAGAATTGAGTAAAAAATTAATTGATTATCTATTATATACTATCCCATTTCACTTATCTTTGTCGATTTATATTTCTTTTTTTTTTTGCCGTTAATTGTAATTTTAATTTAATGACCCAACTCAAGATGACCGCATCGAACTTTGTGAGTAATACTATTTTAGATACGATAAGGAATGATAGCATTTTAAATGGGGACAAACATAATTTAGACTAAACCATTGACTCGATAAGATATTGATTTACTGATACTTATAGGATTATACATTTTGTAATTTAGAAAGCACATCCCTGTCATTTGACGGCTATACATTATTGTATTTAAGATAATATTTGTTTAGTTTAAAGTTTGCCATTTGTTGTTATTTTGAATTGTATTTATTTATTTACGAAATAATGCGATAAAATATTTAAAAACTTTCTACAAAAGTTTTTACATATTTTATCGCATTATTTTCTTCAGCGATGAGGCTCATTTCTTACTCGGTGGATACGTCAATGAGCAAAATGGTTATATATGAAGTCGGAAAACTCACAAGAGACTATGAAGAAGTTATTGCATCCATGATAAGTGACCTCTGGTGTGTCATTTGGTAACGAAGAAGAGACCGTTACTGTTAATTTTGAGTGTTTTGGCCTCAACTAAAAGATTTTAATCGGGACCATTTGTATTGGGTTGTTTGGAAAGTAGTTTCGTTTTTTTAAAATAAAAATGAAAGAGGATTTTCTTATAGTGAATTAATATTTTATTCTGGCTTTTTACCTTTAAGTGAATTATTCAGTTTGTCCAACTGATGACAGTACACTTCAGAATTGATCATTGTGTTGCTCGGTAGAAGCTCAAAATAAACGATTCCTTTGAAATCCCAGCAAACAGATTGAATTAAACGTTTTACCGTCTAAAAAATTTTGTAGAGACCGGAACAAAACGATAATCGAAAGGTGCTAGGTCTGGAGAGTATGGTGGGTGTAACAGTATATCCCATCAAAGCTCTAAAAGCTTTTGCCAAATGGTCAAACTTGTATGTGGTTTCTCATTATCCTGTTGGAACACTATACCTTTCCTATTGAGCAATTCTGGCCTTTTTTCTTTAAGTGAATCATTCAATTTATTTAACTGATGATAGTACACTTCAGAATTGATCGTTGTGTTACTCGATAGAAGCTCAAAATAAACGATTCCTTTGAAATCTCACGAAACAGATAGCATAAACTAACCTTTTTTCGATGAATATTGGCTTTCCAAGTTCTTTGATTTGGTTCATCTTTCCCACTCCAGGATCTTTTGCGCTTAACATTGTTGTAAATAACGCATTTCTCGTCCCCAGTGATGATATGCTTTAAAAATGAATCATTTTCTTGGCGTTTGAGAAGCAGATCACAAACGTCAATGCGAAGGCACACATTTTTTTCCGTAAGAAGATGAGGAACCCATACACATATGTTGAGCTTTGAGATAAAACCTAGCCTTATGAAATGATCATGAACGGTCGTATTCGATAAATTTAATCTCTCAGCGATCTTATGAGTTGTTATTCCCCGGTTTGCATCAATTAATACCTTTATTGTATCTTCATCAGCTTCAAATGGCCTTAGAAATCGTGGTACATCTGGCGCTCACTTAACAAATCTTCTTCATACACATCGGTTAATTTTTTTTTTGCTTGAACAGCATTTTTATCTTTTTTATAGCAAAAAAGTAAAATATGCCGAAAATTCTGTTTTTCACTTTCCATATTTAAAAGGGTAATAATAAAAAACTACTATTCAGAATCAATCAAATTTTTTAACAATCAAGCCTTGCTATGTCAGCTATCAAAATACATATGATTATGCAGCTTAAGTATGAAGTTGGTTGTGAAAAAATACAATTAAGTCCTCTGTTGGGAAAAACATTTCCGGAAAATTACTTTCCGAACATCCCAATAATTTTGGGAAGAAAAAAATGCCACAAGCCACACAATATAATAAATTATTACTTTATTGGGAAAAACGCTTTCACAGTACGATACTTTCGAGATTTGGTGATGTAAATTGGCCTCCAAACTCGCCAAATTTAAAGCCGTTTGGCTTTTTCTTCTGGGACCATACGAGAGATTGTATTTACGCAGACAATTCTCAAATTTAGACGCATTTAAAAAAACAAAAGTCAGCTTTAACATAAAAATAGTTATTATTTTTTTAATGATAAAAAGAAGAAGAATTTATATATTTATTTTCAAAATAAAATTTTCATAGTCGATCCACATATTTTAGTGTAGAAAATTTTCTTATTCTGCTAAGGCAATGTTGAAAGCTTTTAAGTTTTTATTATGTTAATATAAAACAAAAATATGCTTTAAAAAATTAACATTTTCATTGTTAGATAATTCTAAACAGTTTATAAATCATTTTATATCCTTTATTATAAATACTCCACTTATTATTATAATATTTTTACATACTCGTATTTTATACATAAAAATTGATACGTAAAAATTAATTGTTATATAGTAAATTATATGTAATAATTGAAAAAAAATTATTCTTGATTATGATGGAGGAGTAATTTATGTAAAACTTGCAAAATTTATATGAAAATGGTTTTATTTTTTTCTTATTTTGGCATTTATTTAAAGTTTAAATAATGAAAGATGAATGACATCTAAAGCATATAAATTAATATAAATATTTGAAAGAAAAAAACATTGTGTAATAATGAAATGTATATTTTGGTCAGATAATCTTTAAACAAATAAAACTGCACAGATAAAAACTTTTACTTTTCGCTAATAAGATGATTAGAGAAAAAGATTTGCTATTTAAATATTCAAAGAGTATGAGAGAAAGTCTACATATCATAAGTGATTTATGGTTGCCAATAGTAGGAGTCTACAACATTTCTTATCATTATTTGATATTGGATTATTTATTAAAATTAATAACGATATTTTTATTTTTCTATGATAAAACTCAGTATACTTATATGGTATATAAATGATCATGAAAGACTTTGAAAAGTTTTATTAATTTAGTAGTCGTGAAAATTGTTTGATTGCAAATTTTTTAAATTACCAATAAAAAGGTGAGGTAAAAAAATCCTAAAATATAAAACTTCCAACTACCATTATGACAAAAAATAATGGAAGAGTAGAAAATTCAGAGAATTTTCATCCGATTCCAAGTTGGTTAGATAAAAAATATTTGGAAAAAGCTATTCGCCACAGTTGTAATAATAAAACGGTTCACGTTTTGGAACTTGACATTGCTCCTGCAATAGGAAAAGGAGAGAACTATGCAAGTATCATGTTTAGGATACGAGTTAAATTCATCACAAGAGATAAAAAGGAACCTCAAACTCATAGCTATATACTGAAAATGTCCTTTGAAGGTGATCATTTTGCCCAAGAAAAACTCTCTCAATATGATATATATAAACGAGAAATGGATATTTACGAGAAAATTTTTCCACAATTAAGGCAAATACTATCAGGAGGTGGACAAGATACAAACCTATTTCCAAGGATTATTTTTGTTGATTATGAACAGTGTGTGATAATTTTTGAGGATTTGTTGGTTAGGTCATACGTAATGGCCGAACGAAAAAATGGTCTAGATATGGCACATGCTAAGCTTGTATTGCAGAAATTAGCAAAAATGCAAGCTGCAAGTGCTGTACTAGCAGAAATCAAACCGGAAACATTTCAGGGATATGATCGAGGAATGTTCAATCGATATACAAATGCGTTCAGTGGCTATTTCGAAGTGTGTCTAGAAGTATGCGGTCAGTTGGTTAGTACGTGGGATGATTACAAGGACTATGGTGAGAAATTGACAAAACTAATACCCTACGTTATGGAATATGGTAAACGAGATTTTGATATAAAGGATAATTTCTTTAATACATTGGTTCACGGTGATCTATGGGTTAATAATGTTATGTTTAAATACGATTCAAAAAATGAGCCGATTGATGTTGTCATGATCGACTTTCAATATTGTTTTTGGGGATCACCAGTCGTTGATCTTCACTGGTTTCTTAATACTTCATTACGTGATGAAATACGTTTACATCAGCAAGATGATCTTGTACAATATTATTATAATACATTGAAGGATACTTTGAAAATTTTAAATTTTAAAGGTACAATTCCAAGTTTGAGAGAATTTTTGATGCAATTTATGGAAAAGAGTTTCTACGGTTAATATTAATATTATTTAAAAAAAAAAAAAAATAATGTTATTTAAGTAATAGAATTTCTTTTATTATAATAGCTTTTATATCGGCTTGTTTAGTTCAACCAGTTATGATAAATGAGAAAACAGAAAATGCAGATTTTGCAGCTTTGATGGGAAATGATGAACGAGCCTATGAATTTAAGAGAACAGTTTACACCAATGAAAAAGTCCATAAAAATCTTAAACAATTATTACCAATTTTTGATCGGAAAGGACTTCTTGATATTCAATTCACATAAATAATGGAGTTTGTACAATTTGATTTGAGAAGTATAGTGTTTTTTTTTTTTTGTAAATTGTTATTTTAACAATCTTGAAGTTATACGAGTGTTATTTTATTTCAGTCTATATTACGAAAATAATAAATGACTTTGAAAACTTGGTGTAATGTTTCAAATTTTTTTTTTTCAAATGGTGAAAACCATCCTGTAAGGATCAAATATCAAAGCATTCGAGTTAGGTTACTAACTACATAAAATATTATAACCAATATTAAATTGTACAAAGCCACTAAGAAATGGAGTAATCATTTAAAAATCCTATTTCGATTGAAATAAAATAACAAGTGTATCATGTGTTTGAATAATATTTTTTTAAATAGAATAGGAATAAGATAGGGAAACGAGAAATTATTAGCTCTATAAATATAAAAATAAAACTATACTATGAAAAAATGCTATAATGCAAATTTTAAAAAAGAATAAATATATGATAAAAGGATATTTTTTAGCAAAAAAAAAAAAATAAATAAAAAATATTTAAAAAAATATGAGATAAATTGCAAATACGTGTAATGGAAATTTTTCTGAACTATATTACTTTTGTGAAGGTGTAGATTTCCATTCCATACAATCAGGTGTTTATCGACCACACTGATTGTCATATTCGCGTTTTTTTGTTTTGTTTATCCAGTTCACTTAGATATCCTCAACCATTTTTATTACTCATACGGTGCTATTAAGGATACTTTACATTGATAAATATTGTACAGTAACGAGATGAATGGTGAGTAGTAGTAGAATAGTATTGAATCATGACCGGAAATATCATTGTTTAGCTTTAGGAAGATATTGACCAGAGGTAACTGATGCCAATGGACGGTATCCAATATTTGTGGATGGAGTTCGTGTACATTGGGTAGCATAAAAGCCGTCTATTTTTAATGGTGTTCATAATAATTGAATGGATCTACCTATTGTGCAAAATTTTTCTTATATACTCTTTATTTTTTTAATTTTTTTTTTGCATATTTCTATTTTTATTTCTTTCGATATATTTTTTTGCAAAGCATACACATATGACACTGATGGTATGAATCCCAGTCGATTTGATGAAAATAATAATAGAGCAGATAGAATAGAATGGAATAGAATGCTATATTATTCACTATATCAAACGATTAGTATTGTATAGTTGAGAATAAATAAAAAAGTCTTCATTCTCTGAATAAAATGGAGATCATCCTAATATATTGATAGGGAATAGGTAGTGCACATTATATGCATGTATCTAATAGCAATATAAGCTATATAAAAGGACGAAGCAATTTTTCAATTTATTACTCGCTTTCTGGAATTTTTTAAAATTAAAAATGAAAGCCAACTAAAAGGAACAGAAAATAAAGTAAGGGGAAAAATCATTCAATCAATTATCGGGCTATAAGACTCCTTGTTGGCATTTTCAATGTATTGAATTCCATAAAAAATTCTCTTTTTTTACCTTTGCTATTTTATAAATTATATTTTATCCCTTGCATACCCCAAAATGATTGATGATCAGACCAGTTTACTGACATTAAAACTTCCAATTATTACGTAGCCCCAATAATTGTTAGAAGTGTCCGTTTGTAGTATGTAATTCACCCCCCATCCCCTTTTAAATTTATCTCTTTTAATATGTCTCTGTGACTTTAAAAATTTTCTTTAAATAAATAATTTCAGTTCCATTTTGAAAAAGTATTTTAGGAAATTTTACAAAAAAAAAAAAAAAACAAAAAAACAAAACACAGTATTTATTACAATTACATGTTGTTTATTTAAAAGTGTATGAGAAAAAGAAAATGATTTCCAATTAGTTAATATGAAATTAAAAGGGTGAAAATATTATACTATACTCGTATATAGTATACAGTTTTCCTTTGAAATTATGAGCGAGTATTTATAAGTATATTTTTATATATAAATATTTTTTCGCTCTTTCATCAAACCTTTTATTTGAAAATACTTTCGTAAATATTGCATTTTTCCATGAATTTTTGGTTCTTACTCAAGTTTTGTTTGGCTTTTTATTTCTTTTCTGGATATACATAGTTTATGGAAGAGAAAATTATGTTTGCAACTATGTACAAGTAAGGACATTGCCAACAGTTTCAACCAGTATCGGTAGGGATGACCTTGGCGGTATAGGGGTAGGTCAAAAGTATGTTGAACCATAGAGATGCAGTTGCATCCACCTACACAGTATGCTTAGGATGAACTTGCTTAACCCGAACTAATCTACAATTCACCTTCTGAATCTACAGACACACACAAATGCTTGTATCCACTGATATACAAATTCTGTAATGGATAATGTCAAAGGGGTGAAGTGAAATTGTGCAGGATAGTGGTTGTAAATAACGCGAATAGCTTTTGCCCATCTGCTGTTGAAAGCGACTTAAAAAGAAAAGAACATGCAAGGACAAGTAATTTTTGTTAGAGAACTGAGCAAAGCAAAGGATGCAATTGGATATTACCTTAATTTTCTGTCGGTGGATGCGCTTATGATGGTCATGGTCGTATAACCTAACTGGTTAATTAGTATTTATATAATTAAATACCAAATGGCAAATAGTTATGAGGTTAATGTCTGGTCAAAGTTATGCAAATATAAATAAATGGAAGCTGTGCAATTCATTTGGAAATTTTATAATAAAACAAATATTATCCCTTACTGA
This sequence comes from Atherix ibis, assembly GCA_958298945.1. Classification (NCBI taxonomy): domain Eukaryota; kingdom Metazoa; phylum Arthropoda; class Insecta; order Diptera; family Athericidae; genus Atherix; species Atherix ibis. Next base: position 32,899,187 of record OY282606.1, read on the forward strand.
TTTTGATAATGAATTAAAAAAATTTAAAATTCATAATAAATAAATTTTTAAGTTTACAAAAAAAAACATATCTAGACTATCTTTTTTAGATATTTATAATTTCTTTTAAATTTTTGCATATTAAGTTTGGTTAGTTTGGCTACGTGGCAAGGACGTCGATCCCGAATTGAAAGATATTATCCGTTCATACTGTGATGCTGAATGCCATAATATAATGTTGGAGCTGCTGAAAAGGTGCTGCTAAAAAGGAGCAACTTGAAACCACTACTCATCTCGTTTGTTCTGATGTTCTTCCAACAGTTAAGCGGTATTAATGCGGTTATTTTCTATATTGTAATGATCTTCAAGGATACTGGTTCAACAATCGATGAAAATCTCTGCACGATTATTGTTGGCATTGTCAACTTTATCGTCACATTTATTGCGACCACTTTAATTGACCGATTGGGTCGAAAGGTACTTCTGTACATTTCTGACATCGCCATGATCATAACCCTTTTCACACTTGGTGGATTCTTTTATGTTAAAAACAGTGGAACTGTTGTTGGCTTCTCCCTTGATTTTTGACTAATTCCATGCCTAATGATGAATGAAATTTTGCTGGAAAAATTGGTGGATTAGCTGCCAGTATTACCACTGTATTTATTTGGTCATGGACATTCATTGTCACCAAGACTTTTGCCGATATTATTCAATCAATCGGTTCGCATGGTGCCTTCTGTTATATTCTATGTGCCCGAGCCGCAGAGAAAATCATTAGAAGATATTGAACAGAAAATGATGGGACGTGTTCGAAAGATGTCTTCGGTGGCCAATATCCAACCACTTTGCTGCAATATTTAAAAAAAAAAGAAATCATCCAGCCGATGGGGAATTTATAATACAGATTAATTTGCAATATTTTTATGATTACAATGATTAGCATTCTAATTTAATTTTTACTATAAATTTATATATAATTAATTAAAGGAAAAGGCTCTTTCAAATAAAATATATAAATTTCCAATATCATAGAATTGAAGTAAAATGAAAAAATAATATAATATCTGTAATATTTTACACATATCCAAGATTTTCGGAAAAATTTATATTCCAATGATAAGAGAAAATTAATGAGACCCTTTAAGAAGTTTTCTTGGCCATCAAACACATCGGCGGAATCGTAGTTTTCACTCATCGTAACAGTGCTGAAAGGCTTCAACTGGAATTGCACTCATCCCTTCAGTTATACTCCCTTAGAAATTGTCGACAGTAAAGAAATGATGTTTTTTCTAGTCATTTTTGATCTTGGTTACCAAAAAAACAGGCACACGGACTATGATCAGGTGAATAAGGGGGCTGAGAAACCACAGGTTTTTCTGACAAAAACTCGTTGACAGAGAAGAGGTCAGATCGTCGATTAACAGTCATAAATTGTTCTATATTTTAATCAGTATTCGATGTTAAACACGTTTTTGAGCTAGGTTCGTCTTCTCTCGAAAAATTATTTATGCAACCGAAAAACTTGTTCTCTTCATAATAAATGTTCCCCACTGGCTCGGTGCAAGTTTTCTTAAAATGCGAACTTTTGAATTTACCAAGCGAAACACCAAATTTACTCCGAATTTTGCAGTTTTATTTTTCATAACGAAATGCAAAAACACTACGAGGTCTGTTCAAAAAGTATCGCGAATTTTTTGTTTTTTTCAAAAATTATTTATGTATAACATGAATATCTATTTTGTCCCTTCAGTTTTGGGAACAAGAAAAAGTCACAGGGGGCTAGATCTGGAGAATACGGTGGCTTCGGCATTATTAGTGTATTGTTTTTGGTCAAAAATTCGCGCACAAGCAACGATGCGTGAGCAGGGGCGTTATCATGGTCCAAAATCCAATTTTTGTTCTTCCACAAATTCGGGCGTTTCTGGCGGATTGATTTCGCGCAACTTGCGCATAAATTGCAGGTAATATTCCTTATTGACCGTTCTACCCTGTGGCAACAACTCATAATGTACCACGCCCCTGCAACCGAAGAAAATTGTCGTTCACACGCCCCGGTATTTTTGTACCACCGATAAACGTTACTTCGGTCCAAGGTAGCTTCACCATATGCCACAGTCAACATTCGGAATGCGTCCGCGCAATTAATTTTGTTTTTCACACACAATTTGATACAGATTCTTTGATCTATTTTTTTGGAATGTGCAACAATCGAAGACGAGCCAAAACACGTGCAAGCAAAGCAGCTGTCAAAAATTAACTGAATATTTAAAATGGCCGAACTTGTCGGCATAAGTGAGAGACATGAGTACCAATATAACGCCACAAAAAAATCGAAAATCAAATATACGTAACCTGCGATACTTTTTGAATAGACCTTGTACGTCACTTATCGATGCTCTGTAGGGTCGAGAAACTATCGTATTTCAACGAAGTTAGATTACTGTCAGTGATGTCCTTGCGTAAAATAGTAGAGGGGAATAGGAAATCGGCTCCATGGTGGAACCGTGCGCTAGGTGTGGAAAGGAGAAAAGTTGGTAGATTGCGTAGAATCTACCAGCGATTTAGGCGCCGTGGTGCAGATGCGCACACTGAAGGTTTGACCTTCAGGGCGGCCAGAGCGGAGTACGTGGCGAATATTAGACTCGCCAAGGAAAAGCACTGGCAGAGGTATGTGAGTGAATGTGGAAACTCGGATGTATGGGGTCCGGTGTATCGATTGTGTATGCGCAAAGGTGCTCGGAATGATATTTCGAGTATCAGAGTAAATGATGGTTGTACTAGTAATTGGGAGGACAGCGTGAATACATTGATGAATGATTTCTTTCCTGGCATTGAAATGCAAGAGGAAGTGAATGTTGGTAGGAGGTACCCCCTGCCCTTTGAATGGGATGAAATTGATGCGTCTGTTTGGCGCACGAGAGTGAGAAGTGCCCCAGGACTAGATGGTGTGACTGGTCAGATGATGAGAAGTGTTTGGCGGACTGTTCCCGCACATGTAAGCAGTCTTTACGGTGAATGCTTGGAGAGTGGTGTGTTTCCACGTGAATGGAAAGTAGGAGACGTGGTCATCCTTCCCAAGTCTCCGGACGGGATACGGACTGACCCGTCTTCCTATACGTACAGGCCGATATGTCTACTGCCAGTATTCGGCAAGGTCCTCGAGCGAATGATGGTACACCGGTTGAATGTGAAGTTGGCAGACTTCAATGTATCCGGCTCTCAGTATGGATTTACGAAAGGTAAATCGACTGAGGATGCCTGGATGCATGTAAGGCAGTATGTGGATGAAAGTGTGGGTAAATACGTATGTGGTGTGTTTGTAGATTTCAAGAATGCGTTCGGCTGCCTGCGATGGGATCGCATCATTGAGTGACTAGTGGAGGTTTCATGCGAGGAGGCTCCGCTATGGCGGAGTTACTTCCATGAACGGTATACGGTAGTGTGCGAAAATAATGGGAGGGTTGTTCGCCAGATGGCGCGTGGCCCCATTGTCTGGAATATGGTGATGAATGGTCTCTTGGTGCAGTTGGAGGAGGCCGGCTGTGTTGTGGTTGCATATGCGGACGATCTTCTGCTCTTGATTGAGGGGGGGAGTAGGTCTGCGGTGGAAGTGGCGGGAAGCCGCTTTATGCGTATGGTTTGTGAATGGGGGGAAAGAATGGGTGTGAGGGTTTCCCAAATGAAAACCGTGTGTATGTTATTGAAGGGTTTCTTGGCGGCCAGTAGGCCGCCCAATATTCGTTTGGAGACGGTTGGGGTCCGATACGCGCGGGAAGTGAAGTACCTTGGACTGAAGGTTGCGGAGAGGCTGATTTTTCGGCCTCACATGCAACGTCTAAGGGGGCGCGTGGCCGGTTTGATTGCCATGCTGGCGCGAGTGCTTCGCAAGGAATGTGGGCTTCGGACCAGAACGGTGAGAATCCTGTACAGAAGTGTGTTCGTTCCATGTGCGATGTATGCGTTGTGTGTGTGGGCTGATACTATGCGCCACCAGTATGCGAGGGTGGCCATAAACTCAGTGCAGCGTGGTGGTTGTGGTTAATACCCATGTTGCGGGTACGGTCTTCTGATCGCAGGTGGGAGGTAACTGGCAAATGTAGCAATGCATTGCACTTATCTCGGGCACTGTCACTGCTTATGACAGTAGAGGTTTAGATAGTCCTCGCCACCAGCAGGTGGAGAGTCAGCTTGTAACTGATTCTATCTGTTAACTGCCAGTAATGGTGGTGCGTTGATTGAGCGTATCTCGATTCCTATAGTCGTAGGCGACTCGTGGTCTAAATCATGAGCAACTAAATCACGTTAAATAATAAACTATAACTGTCAGTTATTCTTTCTTCTTTTACATCGCTTAAAAATGTCTAAGATATAAAAATTATTTCATAACTGCAAAAAATATACATATCTAATAACATATGTTAATTACATTTATAAATAAAAACTACAATCAAAATTTGAAATATGCTCTTAATATTTGTAAAAAAGTTGATTTAAATTTAAATCAATCAATAATAAATTAATATAAATTTTAAAAGTAAATAAATTTTTGAATATTTCAATTTGGATTATTTATTTGTACATTCACTAAATCTCATAAACTATCAGCTTTAAAATAGAAGTACGAGTACGTACACTTTTATGATCACCAAGAGACACTTTACATTTTCGATTCATTTTCGTTTATTCAACGGCAGTACTAGTAATTTTTGTATACATACATACATAAATTGGATATAAATATTTTGTTTAACTTTTAAATCAAGTAAAATTTCCAACAATTAAACTTAACCATAAATTTTGAATTTTCAAATAATAGAAAATTGTAAACTGCGCAGAATAAAATTTACACTTTTAGATACTCTTTACAAGATTAGCATTTGTTATTATCTCAATTAAATAATTTTTTCAGAATGAGATTTGCATGGTTGGGAAAATTTTCCAAAATCAATGTTGACTATTCACAGTGTGTATCATCAACTGTTGACAAAATGACATACTTTAAAATTTACTATCTAAATGTTAATGTTCGTTGATGCAATAAATTTGATGAGATGAAGATGGTTTTCATTATTCCCATATGGAATGATTGCTATCTCAATTATCTTTAAATTATACTTCTATTTAACCTCTAAACATTTGGTACATTATTTATAAACTAAAGTATATTATTTCATCAAAAAATAAGCAATATCATGATGCAGTTGTAAATAATAATATTTCCTGTTGCATTTGTATTTAAAGCAGATCACCGCAAGGGAAAATTTTCATTTGTTGTGTTTCACTGACAGCAGTCTTGATAGAAATTGCCTAAAGTAAAATTTAATTCAAAATAAATGGAAGAAAGTTTAAAATAAGTGACATACCATATATTAGTTAAAATCATGTCTGAATATAATAAAAGTATATCAAATATAAAAAATTTTCATACAGTTCCATGTTGGTTGGATAGGAATTATTTAGAAAAGGTGTTACAGCATTATAAACATGATAAAAGTGTTAAAGTTTTGGAATTTACTGTTGATTCAGCGACTGCAAAAGGAGAGAACTATGCAAGTATTATGTTCAGGATAACAGTAGAGTTTACACTAAGAGATAGTAATGAAATCACAACGAGCAATTACATATTAAAAATGTCATTTGAGGATGATGAGTTCGCTGCAGAGAAATTTTCCCAGTATAATATTTACAAACGAGAAATGAATATTTACGAGAAAATTTCCCCACAACTCAAAAACATATTGAAGAATAGTAATCAAGATTGGAATCTATTTCCTAAGATCATATTTGTAGACTATGAAAATGATACCATTATTTTGGAAGATCTAGCAATAAAATCATATGTAACGGCGGAGAGGAAAAATGGTTTGGATATGATGCACGCCAAACTGGTATTGCAGAAATTGGCCAAAATGCAAGCCGCTGCAGCTGTTTTGGCTGAAAATAATCCGGAAATATTTCAAAATTTTGACCGAGGTATTTTTAATCGGTATACGGACGCCTTTAGATCATTTTTCGAAGGTTCGATTCACACGTGTGGAAAATTGGTTACTACTTGGAATGACTACAGAGAATATGGCGAAAAACTAATTAAATTGACACCATACGTTATGGAGTATGGAAAACGAGTATTTGATGTTAAAAAAAATCATTTCAATACATTAGTTCATGGAGATCTTTGGACCAATAATGTCATGTTTAAGTATGATGATCGTAATGAGCCGATTGATGTGCTTATGATCGATTTTCAATTCGCTTGCTGGGGATCACCAGCAATAGATCTTCACTACTTTTTTAATACATCACTTCGTGATGAAATACGTTTACATAACCAGGATGAACTTGTACAGTATTATTATCAGTATCTAACACATACTCTCCAAGCTCTACAGTATAAGGGTAAGATACCAAGCTTACGAGAATTTTGGGTTCAATTTATCGAGAAAAAATTTTATGGTTAGTAAATTTCATTAAAAATTTATTCAAAGCAAAGTTATTATATACTTTTTTATTTTTATTAAAGCTCTCACATCAGCTTGTATTGTGCAACCAATAATGATACATGAAAATACTGAAAATGCTGATTTTGCAACCTTAATGGGAGAAGATCAACGATCAAAAGATTTCAAGTGGACAGTTTATTCAAACGAGAAAGTACATAAAAATCTGAAGCAGTTATTACCCATTTTTGATCGTAACGGTCTCCTTGACATAGAATAAATTTTCTATTTTTGTTTGTTTATTTTAACTTGAATAAATATTTATTGGCCAAATATTAGTTTTATACTTTAAGCTTTATGAAGGTTAGGCCAATTTTGACTTACTGATATAAAATGCATAGTACTTATGTAATTGAAATGGTTTATTGGACTTTTTTGTTAGCATGAAATTTATTAATTTTTTCAGAATCAAATTTGGTGTTTCTGTTCATATATTTTGCTTAATCTGCTGAATTTTGTCGTGTATGTACCAGGTGTTAAGCTTAAATCCGCTGTTTTTTAGTCAAAAAACACATGTTTTTTTTATAGAAAGCAAAATCAAATTTATTCAAAGTACTTACCCTCCCTAGCTACATATTTTTCCCATCTCTCGGGCAATTCGTGGATACCACGCCAAAAAAATTCCTTCTGTTTCGAGGCAAACCACTCATCAACCAATTTTCGGACGTCTTCGTAAGAATCGAAGTGTTGCTCAGCGAGCGCGTGTCCCATCGACGAAAACAGGTGGTAGTCAGAAGGGGCCAGGTCTGGTGAATACGCAGGGTAGGGTCGCACCTCCCAGTTGAGTGTCTCCAAGTAGTTTCGAACCATTTTTGATGTATGCGATGGTGCGTTGTCGTGGAGGAAAATCAGCTTGTCATGTCTTTGTTGATAATCCGTCTTTTTTTCACGCAGAGCACAGTGCAATTTGATGAGTTATTGGTGATAGCCAATTTGATGAGTTTCACTAGTTTTCAACATCTCATATTAGACGATCTCGAAATATATCCAATTTTTATTGCCTGTCACAATCCGATGCAGGAATGACTTTCTTTTTTGTCTGGCGAGCAAGATTTCGCATGTGTTTTGACGTCGCTCCATCTACCTATCGTTCAATTCATGTGGCACCCATTTTCCGATCTTTTCAGTCTTCCCCATGGCACGCAGACACATGGAAATGGCTGGTTGAGTCAAACCCAATTTCTCCGTGAGCATTTTTTACGATTGGGCATCGTCTTCGTCCAAAAGAGTCTGCAATTGATGGTCCTCAACCTTCCTAGGCCGATTTTCACGCTTCTTGTCCCACAAGTCAAAATTGCCGTCTTTAAACCGACGAAACCGATCTCGGCACATTGTTTCCGATAAAGCAGTGTCACCATAGGCCTCCATAAGAATTCGATGCGATTCGGCAGTCGATTTCTTCAAATTGAAGCAGAAAAGCAAAGCTCTTTTTCTGGCACAAAACTAGACATGATTACCAAAGCAAAAATGTATGTTGTTGTACGAAATTGATGACAATGTGCACTAGCTAATGTTGACAGATGTCAAACTCATAAAAAAAAGTATGGCGTGTCCATGATACCTTAATACGCTCACTCACGCCATCTATGACCAAACACCGGATTTACACCTGGTAGGCTCTCCAAAAATCAGGTGGCATTAAATATAGCCAAACGAAACCTTCATTTTTAAAAATAATATGCATTGTTGCCGTCACGGTATGAGCTGTGACATAATCCTACCATATGAGAAAATTATAAAGAATTACCGGACATACAAAATTCTCTATAAATCATCTTCAAAAAAATGCGAAGCGATGACTCTAACGGTCAAAATTGACGCTAATTCATTGATTAAATAAAAATATACGTTATCGCTCATTATAAGAATTTTTAAAACGTTACCTGTGGTACCTGTGGCTATACAAATTTATTGGATTATCATAGGCGCTGTTCTATATACATCGTGTGGTTAAATTTTTTGGACTAACTGAATCTACAAAGGAAACATCTTAAAATTCAGTTTTAAAATCCTGTTTATCGATGTTTTGGAGATGCCCCAGTGAGGAGCACATCGACAACTATACATAGATAATTTACCATTGTTCCCATAGCCACTTTATGTCGAACAGGTTGATAAACACTTGGTCGTGGCTGATCAAACATTGTACCTTGCTCTTCAAAACAAGCTATTAAGCTCCTAATCGTATTTGCATTAGGAGCTTTTGGACGGTATTCTCTTGACGTCATAATAAAAAGGATTGTCGCTTGTAGCCATTACAAGATTCTATAAATCTGCAAAAAAAATAAACATTAAAAACACAAATGCTATAAGTTTTTAAAAACAGTAAGTCCAAGCTAGCCTGTCTTAAATATTTCAAGTTCAGAGTTTCAAATCATAGTTTAAAGAAACAAGTTAAATTCGATGTTCTAATTAAAATAATTTATTTTCAGGATAAATAAGGAAATTTAATCATCATCTAAAACGGTCGCCAACATTTTTTTTTGGACAAGTTCAAACAATTTCATACTATTTACCATGGAACCAAGCGAATTTTCTCCCGCATACATAGACTGGTAGAAAGCTAGTCAAATTTACAAGAATGTTTACGGTTGCATATCCACCTTATCTAAACTTCGTTTTAAATGTTAAATAAAATACATAACGATGGTAGTGTAATCGAAACATTGCATTTAACAAAATTTAATAGAAATCCTTCTCAGTGGGAAAATCTTATAAAATTTGGAATGTTTCCATGCCAGTAAGTAGCAATGAATTTGAGCATATCCTGAATTTGTATATTACAAGGATGGACATATAAACTGCAACAACATCGGCTAAAAATTTTGAAATTTGTGAAGTAAATAAAATGAAAGGCAAGGTATCTTTCAGATATGGTGATGTATTTAGAATGGTGGCAAAAGTTGTTGCCGGTATAATCTAATTTGAAAATAAATTTCAACTCGAGTGCAATGAAATTAGACGTCCTGCAAGAAATCCAATTTCATGTTTACTCTTACCAAAGTGTCCCTGAAGGCAGCGAAAAGGTTTTAATGAGGTTTAGTGATTCGTACTAGTCATCCAGCTTTTGTATCATTCTTTCACTATGAAATTTTCGCTTGTTGTACCTGGTTGATCCTGATAATGTTTGTATGTTATCATCCCCTGTTGTCCTACTCGGTTGCGTTTAGATATTGTAAATGTTCTGAAGAAATTTAATTTAGCAGTGTGTTTTTGTTTTTGTTAATGGTAGTGTTTACCATTCTCGTCCAACTAAGAGAATTTAATTATTTCGGCCAAGTACAATTTGCACAGGTGCGGAATAGCTAAACCGGAAGTGACAATATTTTCTCCGATAACTCTTTCTTAAGAATATTTTGAGAAAATGAATTTAGAACAAGGCTTCTATCTAAACTATAGTTATAGCTGGTTACATACCAGAAGATTAGCCAATATTTCGGTAAACATTCCATAATTATATAGATACTTGAAAATATGAACGTTATAAGTACATAGCAACCTAGAATATTTTAGATATTATAGTTTATTGTTGCTATATTTGAACCTTGTTCAACCAACATCGGTCAATATTTCATTTCAGAACAAATAAGTCATTCAGTTGCTACGAAAGATTTTCAGAATTGTCGTAAATGTTGGTAACTTAATAAAGTTTCCTACGAACGATTCCTTTTCTCATCCATTCACTATTTTGGTTTGAATTGAATACATCATTGTCATTTGACTTCCGTTTCTTATTCGTCTGTTCCGTTTAATTATATTTTGCCAAATAAGATACTGTAACTTTAATGTTATTATTTTTGGTCAATTTTACTATTATTTTTTTTGCAAAATTTTATTGCATTTTTTTCGGTTAATTTTAATTCAAATATTAAGGGTAAAAAACAGGTAAATGGGAGATTTATAAAACAGATGTTGTAGGTCTAATTCTTACATTTAAATTTTTTTCTTGACTAAACAGATGAATAGGATAGTTTTTGTATATAAATACGAGTATGTATACGAGGTCTGTTCAAAAAGTATAGAGAATTTTGTGTTTTTTTGAAAATTTATTCATGAATATATATTTTGTCTTCTTCAAAGTAATCCCCACCAGATATTATACACTTATGCGAACGTTTTTTCCAATCCTCGAAGCACTTCAAAACATCATTTTTTGTGATCTTGTTCAGCTCCTCCTTCGATGCCGTCTTTATCTCCTCAATCGTAGCGTAGCGTCGTCCTTTCATGAGGCTCTTCAGTTTCGGGAACAAGAAAGAGTCACAGGGGACCACATCTGGGGAATACGGTGGCTGCGGTATTATTAGTATGTTGTTTTTGGCGAAAAATTCGCGCACAAGTAACGTCGTCATGGTCCAAAATCCAATTTTTGTTCTTCCACAAATCTGGGCGTTTCTGGTGGATTGCTTTGCGCAACTTGTGTATAACTTGCAGGTAATATTCCTTATTGACCGTTCTACCCTGTGGCAAGAACTCATGATGCACCACGCCTTTGCAATCGAAGAAAACTGTAAAACCTTCTCATTCGACCCTTTTGTCGTTCACATCTTCTCGTCCTTCTGAAAACATTTTGTACCACCGATAAACGTTGTTTTATTTTTCACACAAAATTTGATACAGAATCTTTGATCCATTTTTTGCAATGGGCAAAAATCGAAAACGAACCAAAACACGTGTAAGTAACGCAGCTGTCAAAAATTAACTGAACATTCAAAATGGCCGAACTAATCGGCATAATTGAGAGACATGAGTACCAACATAACGCAACAAAAAATCGAAAATTTCGTAAAAAATACGTAACCCGCGAAAATTCAAAATTCGCGGTACTTTTTGAACAGACCGCGGATGATATATTTGAGGTTATATTTTCAATTTGTAGATTTTTAACTAATTTTTTATGAAATTGCATAGGCGTTTACTGGTAAAAGTGTTCCTGAAAAGTCCTAACTAATATTAAAAACCTAAAAAATTGTGTTTTTAGAATATTATTAGAAATATCTCATAATTATATAAAAAAAAAAACAGATTTAATAACAAATTTTTAAAAAAATTGGATTATAACAACTTTTGTGTGAATGTTAATGCGAAACTGAGATATTTTACAATAATAAGAAAGTATAATGCTCCATAGGAAAAAGAAAGTATTAAAAATTATTATCCGGAAAGAGTTTTTAATAATTTCTTCAATATTATATTATAATTACATATTTAGTTTTCAGAAATATTATTTAAATAATACGGACTTTTCAATAAAAAAATTTTAAATAAAAAAATTACAAATTAACAGAAACCGTATATGTAACGAAAGGGCACAGAAAATATAATGCAAATTGTGAATAGTTATTTCATCTACTCGCCGATAGTGGTGAAAAATGGCTCTGCTATTGCTATGTAGAATAGATTGAAATGTGAATCAGATTCGACGCATGATCAGTTATTTGATAAATATTGTACTATCAATTCGACCCACTAACAATTTGCATTAGTTCAATTGAACGAAACTCAGTGATTGGGGTAATATTTTCCTCTTGATGAGGAGTAATTAAAAGATTCCCGTTGTAGTTTGAATTTCCCCATCGGACACGTTGCGCATGAATTCCAATTGGACCTTGACTTCAAAGTCACTTCTGTTGACGGCTATTAGAGAATCTATTCGCTTCCATTTGGACAAATCACACATCGTGTTAAGGGGAATCACAAAAACTCTCCTTCAGAATCTACTATGGTATACACACAACCCCTGCTTCTAAATATACCCTCTTCTTGTTCATCTATACACATGCCCTAACCATACAGACACATCAACAGGCATAGAATACGACGACTGTTCCGAGCGATGAGCAGCTAGCCAAACTGAATCAACGAGTGGTTTTTGGATTCAGTCAATTCGGACGCTTTAGTATCTTCGGTGGCGCGCGATTCATGCATGGTTCTGGGCATCGTTAGCGCTCATGTTCACTGAAAGGAGACCGCGAAAAAATTTAATTTTTTGATAAAATACGCAAAATTTTTAAGTGTACAAATCTGCATATATCCTTTTAAAAATTATTGATTTAAATCATAAAAAATGTTATAAGAAAAGATTGGAATAGGAATGCACTAAGAAAAGGATCAAAATTAATTATTGTTTAGATAAAATTCAAAGATTTTAATAATTTCAAGTTGAGTCGAAGAAAAAGAAGAAATTTTTTTTTTTATACAATATTTTAACATTTTTCAATTAAAATAATTTAAGTGACATAGTAAAATTTTAATTGTGAATAATTAATTCACATTATTATGTTTCTATATGAAAGTGTTTGTGTTATTATTTGAATATGAAAAATGAAAGTTTTGAATACGTTTTTTTTTTAAAGTGATTTTATTAAAGTGAATTAATTGTATTCTTAAAGTTTAAAAATATCATATTTAAAAATATATATATATACGTGTATATACGGAATCAAGAGAGAAAAAAAACAAATTATCTTTTGTGTTTTTTTCCTTCATTTTCGTACTTTAAAAATAACAATCGTCCTTGAAAGTTAATATTAAAAAATTCGAGGATAAAGAATTAATACAATTTAAGGTAGTTTGGAATTGCAGTCATCCATTCAACTTATAAAGGAATTTTTTTTAAAAAGTAATTTACATTTCAAAATACTCATATTATTTTTATAATTTTTTCTTTATATTATTAATTCCTTGAAGAAAAAAAAATCAAAATTCCTCCTTTTCTAGATAATGTTTGTGTTTAAAAAATTTTATTATGAAACTTTTTTTCATAATTTATTAACAAAACATTAACTTGGAAATATTGCAATTTATTTTTATATTGCTTTAGGCTAAAAGACTTAAATAATTTTATTTATGAAATTATAATTTTTAAACTCACATTAAGTATAATGTTGCTTATGGAAAATTATTAATATTTTGGATTTGCCGTCGTCAAATTTATATAATCCAAAAATTATATGGGAATATTCTATACTGTTTTTTATTTTTTTATTTTAATAAAATTATTTTGATTATCTTAAGAAAAGAATAAAATTAAATTTTAACAAGTTTAATTTGAATAAAATCAATTATTAAATAATCTTAAAAAAAAATGTTGTTCTAATTTTAATTAATTTCGCTAAAAATTTTAAGTTTATTTCTAAAATTCTAATGAAAATTAAATAACTTTAGGATATGCATTTTTGTTGTTGATAAAATGAGCAAATTTAAATGAACATATTCTCCAAAAATTTTAAAAGGCTTAAAGATATTTAAAATTTTTCTTTGAACTTATATAAAGATTGACATTTTTGCGCTGAATTTCTCTCCAAAAATATTAGATTTTCTATTTTACTTAATCAAGTTGCTGCATCTTTTTTTTTGAATTTAACAAAAAGATAAATATTTTCCCTGATATATATTTATTTGTTAAAAAAGAAATATTATTAAATTAATATCTAAAAGTAATGAAACTATTATATAAAAAATATTTTCCTAGATTGATATGAAAATTAATTTGAATTCATCTTATTACAACATGAATAATTTATTTATGGTATATTCTAATAAAACTGATATTGTAATGATTGATAAATTTGATTGAAAAATTTATTATGTATTTCCTATAAAGTAATTAATAATTTTGCTATAATTAATTTAATCATTATTGAAGCTTTGAAGAAAAATCAAATTTTATACTCTTTCCATAAAAATTTCATTTTGTTTATTGTTATTGTTATCAACAATAATAAAATCAACAATAGCCCGTCGTAGTATTTCCAATCTAAGGTCATCGTTATATTGTTTAATTTTATACTTCCGATTATAGGCTCACCTTTTGCCCTTTTAATATAATATCCAATCGACTACATAGGACTAACTATACTCATCATCATTATGATTATCACTACTTGGATTATAATAAAAATAAACAATAATAATATCTCCTTAACAACAATTGTACTAATAATAATGACAATAATAATAATAATAATGAAGAGAAAGAAAAAAATAATTATAACAAATAATAATCATTATATTTATTTTATGGATGTTGTTATTTGTTGATATTTTCTTATTTCTTAAAACGTGAACAGAAGACTTTCTCCTTCCTTTGACATTATTATCATTCAAGGATATTATCGTATTTATATATTATAAGATATTTTCCAATTCCTTAAATGCTATATAAAGTGGGTATTTTAAATCAAGAAAATTTTTCTGTTGCTTCTAGTTCAAGGTAAGACTTAATAATAATGATTAAAGAGAAAAACAAATATGAAGTCCTTTTCTATAACAAAAAAAAAAACACACACATTTGTATAAAAACAAAAGTTATAAGAAATTTCTCTGAAATTTTTTTTTTTTTTTTTTTTGAAAGACAAAAGGTATTTTTTTTTTAACAAGAAAAAGTATGATTGGGAAGAAATTTTTTGTACAAGAGTGTTTAAAATGAAGTAAATAAATAAAAGGCAATAAAAAAAAAGATGTCCAGAAATGAAAAGAAAAATATAAAAATGAAATGAGAATGTAAAGTATCCACGAATATCTTAGGTAATAATGGTAGATTAAAAAAGAAAAAGGAAAAAAAAACAAATTATGAAGAAAATGGAAAGATATGAACAGAAAGGACAATAAATGGTATTAGAGATGATATTATTGGTATAAGAAAATATTTGAATTATAGAGAAAGGAACAATGAAAGAAAATATGAAAGCGGCCAGTATTATTAGGAAGAAAACAATGATTTTTATCAAAAGTTCAGAGTTTACCCTTTTTCCAAGGAATTCAAGTTTAAGACGAGATCGATCGTATAGAAGTGTTCGTAAATAATGAATGGAAGAAATAAAATCGAATAAGAAATTCGTTTCTACAAGGAATGTTTGATAAAAGGAAAAATACGCCCGTCATACCAGTAATAGCAACAGGAGCAGCAACAGCTCTGTAGTCAATAACAAATAGACAATAGTGGCGGTAGTGGACAACAGGAGCCTTGCCCGCAGGATAGAACAAGAGCAAGCGGAACTATGAAAAGAAATATGGTTAAAGGAATGGGAGAAAATAGAAAAAGGGTAAAATCAATGTTTGATTTAATTACGGGTGCAAAGCATTGTTCTACTTTTTGGCTTTCGATGTAAACGGAGGTTCTGTACATTCGTCTGTCCATCAGTGCGCCATTCATTTGAGTGTCTTTTTGCCAGGCCATGTCACCAAGCTCTTTGCAAACCCGATATAAGCTTGTAAGCCTGTAAGCCCTCTGACTGGACGCCATCTTGAGACATTATAAAGTATTCTTTTCGAAAGGATATTACTCCTTCGTTCCTTAGTATATTTTCTTTTTTATATGTTCACTTTCAGTTACCCTTTACTTTAGCCCCATTTTTTTCCATTTGGTATTTTTTTTTCACTTCGCTTTGATTAATTTCCTTTAATTATGTATGAATCTTATTTGGTGAAATATTTTGAGATATTTTAATGAGTTTTATTGGCTGGTAGCATATTTGTGGTATTACTGTTGAAACTGTTTTCCAATTAATGATAAGCTGGGTTCGTAAAAGGTATTCGATTTGAATTCCCTTATAACTTTATTTTGTAATTTTTTTCAAAAAGAAAAACAAAATAAAAATAAAAATTGGAGACTTATTTTAAATTGTATTTTTTTTTTGTATTGATAGATATTATGTTCAGAAAAAAAATCCGAAAAAAATGAATTTTTCTTCAAAGAAGTTAAGGAACTGGTAAAGAGACTTTACAAAGTATTTTTATAAATTCTCATTCTCAATTATTCAGTAACAACATTTTTTTTTAAAATTTGATATTGTTATAGTAAAGAGCTTATATTTTTTTTGGGAATTTTGCTAAAGCGATTTTTTTCTTATTCAGAAGTTATGAACATAATGTTTTCTTATGTTCATGACAAAATGTAATAATTTTTATATAAAAATATTAATCATGAAAATTTCCTTCGCTTTATCTCAAATTAAGGCAATTAAAGAACATTATAACATGAAAGATTATTAAAATTATTCTTCATTATAATTCGCATTTAATTTATATCGAAAGATAATTATAAGCACCTTATAATAAAATTCAAAGAAAAGGCAGACATGTATTTACATACATATTTTATATAGGCATTAAGAAAATTAATTTAAGGAATATTTTATGGAATCATAAAGATTCCTTACCACACAAATTCATAAGTTTATCCGATTGTATTTGGCTGACTTTTGATTTTGTAGCATCAAGTTTTTACGATTCTACATTATAATATATGAAAGTCTTTATGGTTTCCATAAAGTAATAATGATTAATTGGAGATATACTCCATTTATATGCCAATAATATTTTTAAGATGCTTTTCACTGGTATTGTTTAAGCAATTTATTTAGTTTTTGGCTAAGCAATAAAATGCTTGAATTAAATATTTCTAAATAATGAACATTTTCAATAATAAGATTTTAAAGCTATTAAAAGTTTCTTTAATTTAAAATGGAAAAATTACCATAAATTCAATTTTGAAATCATAAATTTAGTAAATTTTTACTATATTTTGAAATATATACGCGTTTAAATTATTATATAAAAAATCATATTTGTGGGTTGTTTGAAAATAAAAATTGAATTAAAAACTTTTTGATTATACAATAATTTTACAATTTTCAATATTTTCATATATGAAACCTGATTAAATAAAATATACTTCTTCCATATAGGATATCCTAACTTTTTTTTTTTTTTGAACTTTTGCCAAATTAAAATCTTTGAAAAATATTTCAACTAATTTTGAAGACTTTGTAAAAACTTTTAATTAAATATTGATAGACATTCATATATAGATAAAAATATATAAAAAGAAAGAAATTTTTAAATTATTATCTAAATAAAAATTTCATTTAAAAAATTTAAGCTAAGTAATTTTAGATTAACTTGACATAAGGAAAATATCCTTCAAACTTTTCCCTATTTTTTTTTAAATTATTAAATTTTTTTTATTAAAAGAAAATTATACAACATATTGTACAAAAAAGTGTACACCTGAAAAAGCTACTTATTATTATATAGAAAATTTGGTATACTTGTACTTTGGAATATGCCCTTTTATTAGGTTTCAATGTTAAACTTATGAAAAATATGTCCTTTGTGTAAAATGATAGAATCAAAACTTACGCCTGATAGTCGAAATAAGTATAATAAATTAGACAAAATTAAATTTCTAATGTAATGTGAAAAATTTTATCATAAAAAATTTAAGAAAATTAAATACTAAATAGTTTATGCACCCATAAAAAATAAAATTTAATATATTTTTTTTTGTATTTCTTGAAAATAATCCAACATCATAAAACTTTATGTAATTTTTAAATTGAAATTAATTTGTTAAGTTTTTTAATTTTTTTATAATATAATATATTCAATAAAAATTAGTTAAATGGAATATAAAAAAAATCAAAATCAAATTAAAGATAAAAATAATAAAAGTTCATTTATTTCAAAAATAAATTTGCTACAAGGCAAAAAACGAAATCAAGCTGAATGAACATTTGACCATCATTAACCCTTTTTTGTTCATCCCATTACCGAAAGGATAACTGCGGTCATCATAAAATCTAATATTCCAGCAGATAGTCCTACTTACCTACCTATTCTAACTACCAAATATATTGTATTATCAATAATTAGGCTATTTTTATTCTTTGTATAGTAATTAATTTATTCATTTCGAAACAAAAGGTAGTTAATTTGAAATTTTTTGGAAAGGGTGTGTCTATTTTGTTGTTGTTGTTTTTTTTTTTTTAGATTTATTTTAACTACTTTTGTTCGAATCGTCTATGCAGAAGAGGCATGGAAATTATGGTGTCGAAAAAGGTACGCCAATTTCCGTAAAAGTACGCGAATACGATTATATGAAATTGTAAGTGGTTGTAACTTTTGTTTGCGACGACGACATTTAGAATGGGGAAAGGTCGAATTTTTAAGCTAACGAGGTGGATGCAAAATATTAATGACTGGATTTTCATTCTGTTCACTGCTCTAAGCATTACTTCATTTCCACGTGTAGGATTAATTTCTCGTTTGGGCGTCGGCTTAGGACCTAGTCCTCATCATAGTGTCAGCTAAAAGCTTCTGCCCTTTGGTAGAGAATATTTTCATAATAATATATACATTTGGTATAGTTCAAATTTTTCGCTTTTATGAATAATCACAACAAAAAGTCTGCAAAGAAAAAAATATAATGATTATAGTGCGGTATTTGAATTATTCGTAATATTTTCGTACTACGGCAAGTGTCCAAAACAGTTTCCCTTATAATGAAGATTGATAGAAAATGAGATATCATTGCTCTTAATTTGCTTATTCTTTGTTCGTAGACATTTGCATCGTAAATGATACTTTATGAGGGTGTAAAATGATTTTGAAAGATTTTTTGATAGAATATAAAATTAGATAATTTAACATGGATTTGTACTTTTCCTCAGTATACTTTTTAGTCCTTTTTTCTTGTCACACTATAAAAAGTAACTATTCCAAAAAAAAGGAGCAATCTTTTATAATATTGTAATATTATTTTTTTAACAGAAAGAAATAAAAAATAAAAATAATTTAGTTCTCGGAACAAATTGAATTCGAAAGAATAATTTCCTTAATTTCCTACCAACATTATCCGTAGACATAAATCGAACAGTTTCGATAAGATTGTCATCAACATACATACACATACATTGTAGTATATCCATTGATTGATTTATACATACTCGTATTAACCTCAAAGGAAGGAACTACCTTTTATTAGTTATTGCATTTCCTTTTAGTTATTACACGTGCTTCAATTTCGAAATATACTCTTCAACGTGATATAATCAGTGGAAGTTTCCTGAAATAATTATAGATTTTATGATAAATACACACTACCATTATAACAAGCTACTTCTATGTTTAGGCATTAGTTAAACATAAATAGATAATATTAATATTAACCATTCGAATGTATTATATTCCCTTGAATTTTTATTTACTATTACATTTATTGATATATTTTTATAATGATATCAACAACAACAACAACAAAAAATAATCAAAGAAAAACTTCTAAAAATAAACTATAATAAATAATATATATGCCCACGTAAATATTCAATTTTAGAATATATACAAATTAATCAGAAAGTTTATGTTTAATTAAAAATAATTTTTGTTTCCGTTGAAATGTGTAATTTCTCTTTTTCAAATATTTGCCAATTTTTGCTGACATTAATTCATACTATATAAATATAGTGCGTGGGTTATATTATAAATAATTACCTTTGACTAGACTTTATTACTTATTAGGCGCGTATAATTATTTTGCAACTAGTAAAAGTTTAAATGGAATTCTACGTTAAAATTGATTTCTTAATAAATCTGATAATATTTTCATCTATCTTTTATTAATATATTAATTTTTTTTTTTTTTAAATAAATCAAATGATTGATTTATTTGATACAAAAGTTTATGTCCTATTAAAAGTTTATTTTAATATATAATTAAATCATACAACATGCAACGCCATCTATTAAAAATTTGCAGCATTAAAAAGATACAATAAAAGGTTGTCTTAATTGTATTTTGGAAAGAAAACATTTATGAAAACATATTTAAAATTCAGATTATGATAAAAAAATTTTCATTTATATCGGGCTGTAATATGGTCATTTTTTGGTAGATGTTAATTTTTGAATGTACTGAAGTTTAATATAATATTATATCTATTAATATATGGTTTTTTGTGTAACCTTATAAGAAAATGCCAATTGAGAATCCTAAAACTCGAAATTACAAATTTTGGAAATTTTCGAGCAATACGAGATCTGTTCAAAAAGTATCGCAAATTTAGTGTTTTTTTTTCAAACATTATTTATTTATTCATGAATATCTATTTTGTTCCTTTCAAAGTAATCCCCACCAGATATTATATACTTGCGCCAACGTTTTTCCCAATCCTCGAAGCACTTCAAAAAATCATTTTTTGTGATCTTGTTCAGCTCCTCCTTCGATGGCGTCTTTATCTTCTCAATCGTAGCGTAGTGTCATCTTTTCATGGGGCTCTTCAGTTACGGGGGCTAGATCTGAGGAATACGATGGCTGCGGGATTATTAGTGTGTTGCTTTTGGCCAAAAATTATCATGGTGCAGAAGCCAATTTATATTCTTCTACAAATCCGGGAGTTTCTGGCGGATTGCTTCGCGCAACTTGCGAATACTTGCAGGTAATATTTCTTATTGGCCGTTCTACCCTGTGGCAAGAACTTATGATGCCCCACGCCTCTGCAATCGAAGAAAACTGTCATTCACACGCCACGGTATTTTTGTACCAACGATAAACGTTGCTTCGGTCCAAGGTAGCTTTACCATATGCCATAGTTAACATTCGGAATGGGTCCGCGCAATTAATTTTTTTTTGACTCAAAATTTGATACAGATTCTTTGATCCATTTTTTGTAATTGGCAAAAATTGAAAACAAGCCAAAAAACGCCGCTGTCAAAAATTAACCGAACATTCAAAATGGCCGAACTTTTCGGCATAAGTCAGAGACATGAGTGCCAACATAACGTAACCCGTGAAAATTCAAAATTCGCGATATATTTTGAACAGACCTCGTATAGCCAAAATTTTTAGTGTAATAAGACTTGTGGGATTATTTTGTTAAAATCACATATGGATCGGATTACAATTTTTAAGTTCAGGCCAAAAAAAGTGGGTTATCATAAGGTCATAGCGCTTAGATCGATCACATCTTCAGAGCAAAATACAAACAAGATTTTTCGCGGAAACAATGGTATTTTCACAGTCATTTGTAGAAATTATAAGCTTTTTCATTTTTACTAAATAATTGATTTATAAAATCTCAAATAATAACAATTAACATATGCTTATTAACGTATCCACCGAAAAACAAATAAGCCTAATAAAAATTTTTTTCTTCAAATATTCAAAAGCTGCATTATTCAATTTACAATACATAAAATTAATTTTATTAGTAAATTCTAATTTTTTATATATATTTTTCTCTAAATATATTTTTTAATATATATATTCGTATACTAAAAAAAATTATATAAGATTGAAGATATTTGTATACCAGAAAAGTTTATTCCGTCCTCACTTTTAAAACCAAAATTCTCTCAGTTAAATTGGATAAATTTGCTGACATTTTCATAATTGTTTGAGTACGATTTTCGAATTTTCGACTTTTGAAATATGACATAAATTAGAATAGAATTATTGTGGTTATATTGGTTGAAGGGGTTTTTTTTACTATACCATTAATTTTTGATATTATTAAAAATCAGCAAAATTTTCTTTATTTATTCAGTTTATAATTCCACCTAGTGATAGTGTGGTCAGAAAATTTCTACTACTACACATATTTTAGTATTTCAATAGTTATGTTATTTTTCTTGTTACATAATCAAATTTAAAAATAAGTATTTTACTATTTAATATTTTATATATATGGTATATAAGATTTATTTTAAAAAGCTGTTCATATAATTCTGGATAGAAAAATACTTTTGAGGTAAAATAAAAATTTTATGGTCGAAAGAATTTGGGGTATTCATTTTCGGTTTTATTCATTAACGTTAGATGCGTATATAGATCTGCCGAAAGGGATATGCCGTTGGTACTGATGAAATAACACCAAGAAAAAGGATTTCAAATCAATTATTTTGTTTGAATATCGCATATAAACAGTAATCAGCCGCATCACAATTTGATTGATTACTGTTGGATTAGGTTGACAAAAATATTATTCACAGAATGAGGAAAAATCCTTGCAAAAGAATAGCATGTCAGGGATTTTTATCATCGTTTTTATTTTATTTTTATTTTGTCTCCATTGTGAGACTCATATTTGTTTCGTAGACATCGGTAGCAACCCTCATCAGTAATTTAATATTATTCAAGGGATGTCAACACCATATTACGATCGATCGTTGAATTTGGATACGACAATGTTGATGTGAATAAATTCAGTTTGGGGGGGGGGGGGGCTATTTCTAAAGCTTTCTTCATTCAATTTTATTTAACAAACATTTATAAGATCTTATTTTTTATTTATATTTTGTAGTTTAATTTCATTTTCTATGAAGAAAAAAAAAGGCAATTATTAGAATTGTGGAATTATTTTGCTGTTATTATTATATGAAAAGATTGATGCGTATTTCTTTATTAGGTAGTAAATATTTTTTTATATTAAAAAGTAATTTAAAATTTTTCTGAAATTTTAATAAAAGCTTAGAAAGTTCTAATGGTGGTAATAATTTCTAATTTCAAAATAATCTGTTACGGAAGCTTCTATTTAAAAATATTTCCAAATTGTTAAGGATAGCATTTTTCCAATATAAAAGTATGAATTTTATAAAAAAAAAATGTGATGGAAAAATATTTTAGTAATATCTGAATAGTAAAATTTCTAGAATGTGGCCTTCAGCGTTTGTCAGGATTTTCCATAAAATTTATCGGTCTATTGATTTACAAAGTATGCATATCTATTATTTATTATATAGAAAATTCGTATAAATATTTGAAACATTACTGTAACCATGAGAATATGGATAAATTTAGAGTTTGAAAAATATTTTCTTATCATAATTTTATCGAAGATGTTTTGATGTTAGACAAAATAAGCTTCCAAAAGTAATCGAAAAAAATAAGAACATATGATATTCATACGATAATATAAATTTGGATTTTGTTTTACTATTTTAGGAATGTTTTTTTTTTTTTTTGATTCGATGTAATTTTGTTATTTTATTTTTAAATAAAAAACTAAAGATTCGTAGTCTATTTTTTTTTTGTATTGTATATAGGCTAGTCCTGAAAAAAGTTTTATATACTTTATTTTGGAGAAAATTATAATGCATAGTACTAATGGGCAAAATATCTAAATATATTTTCTTTTGATTTATTGAAGCGAAAGCTGTCATGTTTTTATAATATTATTCATTAGAAGGAGGAATTGAAATAAATATTTGATAATTTTTTATGATTTTATAACATAGAAAAAATATACATATGTTCGTGTAGATCCACTTACGACTAACTGGTATGAAGTAGTATAAATTTTAATATCTTCTACAATATGATTTAATGTTTAATTTGAACATAAATTTTATTATGAATAAGTTTAGTGGTATTTGGTTTTATACGTACTCAAAAAGTATTGTACATTTATTATGCAACTATATATTCAGAGTATTTATGAATTTAGTTAATTTAAACAGAGTAAAAAATGCTTATAGTATTTAATTTACATATTGTTTGAAAGATGTAGAGAGTGTTATATAAGTTGTAGTAAAAAGAAATCCATTATTTTTGCATTAAATGTTTTGTTCGATAACTTGTTGCCATTTTGAAGGTAATTTCATAATGCCTCTTTCATAGAAACCCTCGTCCCTATTGGCAAAAAACTGGGAAAGTCGATTTTCACAATCTTCTCTTGAGGCGAATTTTTCACCTGCAAAATCATTCATCATAGACAGGAAGAGGTGATAATCGCTTGGTGCCAGGTCCGGACTATAAGGTCTGAACATATATAAGAACATCCCAACCAAGGTCCCGGAACTTCTGGCGAGTCACTATCGATGTATGCGGCCTGGCGTTGTCCTGATGGAACACAATTCCTCTCCTATTGGCCAAAGCTGGCCGCTTCAGGGCGATTGCTTCTTTCAGACGGTCCAATTGTTGACAGTATAGGTCCAAATTAAGAGTTCGGCCGTCGGGGAGCAGCTCATAGTAGATGATTCCCTGCCAGTCCCATCAAACACACAGCAAAACCTTCCTGGCTGTCAATCCTGGCTTGACCACCGTTTGCGCCGGGTGACCGCGATTTGACCACGACCGTTTTCGCTTGAAGTTGTCGTAAGTGACCCATTTTTCATCACCAGTAACCACCCGCTTCAGAAGTGGATCGATATTGTTGCGATTCAGCAGCGATTCGCAGATGGAAATTCGGTCCATGAGGTTTTTTTGCGATAACTCGTGTGGCACCCATACATCGAGGTTCTTTTTGTATCCAGCCTTATTTAAGTGGTTTTTTGTGCAATGTTTAGCTCCTGGGCAATCGAAACAGTGCTTACGTGACGGTCGGACTCGACGATTTCCATTATTTTATCGACATTTTCGACAATTGGCCTTCCAGAGCGTGGTGCACCTTTGACATCAAAATTACCGGAACGAAATCGACGAAACCAAAATTGCGCGTGATTGGCTGTTACAGTATCAGGACCATAAACACTATTCACATTTTCAGCTGCCTGGCTTCCGTTTTCGCCTTTATCGAAGAAAAACTGTAAAATATGACGTATTTTCTCTTTGTTGGTGTCCATCTTTGTCGCGTGCAAAAAAAATACTGAGTCAAGTAATCACAAAACTGTATGAAGAAAAATCTTATCTTTCTAATGTCATCTAGTGCAACCCGATCGCACTTTTAAAACGGGATATACAGACTCCTAAAGCCATCTATTGGCAAAATAATGGATTACTTTTTACTATAACTTATATCAATAGTTATATGATTTTAATTTAGTAAAAGTAAAATGGAGACTTTTTATTATGTAGGAGAATTTTTATTAAATTTGAGTAATGTGTATTTTTACATCTTAAAATATTATTTTTTTTTACTATTACGCATGCATAATATTATTATGCTATTATATTATATTATAGGTTTATATAGGGTTATTAAGTATAAAACTTATTGCAAGATTCGATCTATTTTTGATAATTTTAATGACATTTTAGAAAATTTCGGGCTATAATTCGGCTACTACTTGATGGATGTTAGTTTATAAATGAAAAAAAAAATAATAATATTTACATAGCCTCATAATAAAAAGTTCAACAACGTCAAATTGCACGATTTTGGCGGCCATTTATCACATACCGAATGTCGATACTGCGCGTCCTGGAAACTTTCCGCGCAATAAATCCAGGCCTATAATAATAGATTATCGTACGGCCATAGCGCTCACAATTGATGATAACTGTCTCTTCTTCTTCATTTTCAAGTAAATAGTTGTGCACCTATCAAATGACAGGACTATACTTTTTAAAACTCAATATGGATAATCCTATATCCTATAATACATATTAGGAAAAAATCTTTTTATACTACGAATTTACTAAAATTAAAAATAAAGAAAAAAAATTACCTATAAAAGATAATGGTTCAATTTTCACATTGATAGAGTATGAGTTTTAGTGATAAATGCCAATAAGTGATGATATGGTTTGTAGTAAATATTCTTAAGATAGTTATCAGTAAAGTTTGTTGATTGTTTTCGCTATAAAATTGTTCACATGAGTTTGTATATTTATGCTTTTGGCCTAAGATAAATGTGTGTTGAGGCGAAATGATAACGTTGTTAATAGAAAAAAATTGCTATTGTCACGAAGTACAAACTTGTAGTAAGCATACGAACAACTATGTTTATTGGGGGATTTTTTTTCAACATTGTCGATAGTCAAGCACACCCGACGGAATATGGAATATAAGACAGACAAATGGCTATGGTATGATGTCTTGAATAACCTGTAGCAATTCCTATTAGATTAGAGGCAGAAAATAGAAAATATTAGATCCGAAAATACAAAATAAAGCTTCCAATATTCCTTTAAGGATAGTTGAGTATCCGTTCAATATGAATCTAAGTATGTTTCGTTCAGTGATGATGCGAATGCTATAAGAATCTATGTATTTACTCAGTAGTGGGTATAGCTGTTGGATTTATGGTGAAAGAGAAGATTTAATAAAACCAAATGATCCCGTCCCGATATTTGTAGTAAAATGAAAACATTTTCGCAAATGGCAAAAAAACGATCGATATTTATGTAAGGTGAAAAATTATATCTTTTGATAGTATATTCACATTAGATAAGATTGGCTTCATTCGCCCTAATTTCGTGATTCGCTAAAGTTAATTTTATTCGCTAATTTTCGCCAAAGCGTACGGGAGGAAAATTGAAAAAAAAACAACAACAACAACAACAACTGAGCATAACTATTCTGATGGGGTAGAAAAACGAGTAATAGTAGATACAGAATATCAGGCATTCTTGTACTTATTGACTGACCGAATATCGTATTGATAGGAGCCACTTTTCTGGATTTCATTTTTCTGTTCTTCCATTCGCATTTTGATGTGGTTTCAAACAAAAACCTTAACAATTTGCGCGATAGAAATTTTCTCATAAAACAAGTAAATCGATAAAAGGGTCGTTGTACGTATTATACAAAAATACACACCTACATAAGCTTGCTCGCATGTACATATCCTTACAGGAGCCATAAAAGCTTTTATTAAACGTTTGAGGTTATCTGAAGAGCATTTAATTTTGCGGTCTAATTTTTACTCATTTTTTTTTTTGGTTTTTATCTAGCACGCACGCAAACATTAAACATTCTCACGTTGAGTTCGAATAGAAGATACAATAAGGCAATAGGATTCACGTACGTTAAGGAGTTGCCTTTTGTTTTATGTATTTTCGTATTTTCATTTATGCTGATTAAGCGTTTGGATGCTTTGAGTGATAAAAGCTCAAATGAGTTTTACTATTACTATTACTAATGTATAATAATAACAGTAGAGAGAAACATGATCAGTACTATTTGTATTAATAGTTAGTGTTAAAAATTGTACATTATTTGAACAAAAGTTGTTAAAATTAGTATGTGATTTGGGAAAATTTAAGTCTAGTTTGAGTTTTTCGGCATTCTCTGATACTTTTTTGCAGATTGCTTTTAATGCAAATTGGAAATTAAGTTTATTCACTTTAATTAGAGTGAATGTAATGTAATATTTCATAAAGATTCTGAGTATATTTTTATATATAGAGAATTTTTTATAATTTCAAACTAAAAATACAATATAAAAAAAATGACAAAATTGCTTTTTCTTCGAAGGAAAAAATCCTTTGCATTTGATGAGCCAGGAACAGTTTTTTTTTATCGAATAGTGGAGGATCAGTTTTTTCTGGAGAATGCAAATTGCTCCTAGATCTTTTTGAGATCGAATGATTTTGGTGGCCATGCCGTAATTTCAAAAACGCCTTCAGGTTTTTTATTTTGTAGAAAATCTCCATATAATATTAAGCTACTACATAATGAATGCTTCTCAAATTATTCGAAGTTCTGATAGAATAATTCCATCAATTCGCACCAAGTCCTCACTCCACCCGTAGAGAAGCCATCAGCTTGCTTCACAATTGACCCCACAGCAGAGTATTATTTAATATTTGCATTTGTAAATCAATTATTCTCCAAGATCGCTAGATTGGACGCCGTTCGACTTTTGTTTGTAAGTCAATTAAACTCCAAGATCGCTAGATTTGATGCCGTTGGACATTTTCTTATAAGTTTATGCAAAATATTGTATTTGTCTTTAAGCTTAGGATTATTTATAAAGCAAAATTTATCAACTAATAAAAAATCCATTATAAATTACCTCAAAAGAATTGAGTTCGGCAAAAAGCCTCGTTGCAGCTATTTATATTAAAATCTAAATTTAAAATATATTTTATCTAAGTATAACTTCCAAAGCATTAATTGAATAATCTTATATATTAAAAAAAAAATCTTTCTATAATATTATAGTTTCGTAAACTAAACAATTCTACCTAAAACTAGTAATTTAAAGTAATAATACTAACTGCTCGAATATATTTTAAATTTTTTGAAATTTATAAATAAATAGAACTTGATATTTTCAACTTTAGATAAATATTTAAAAAAAAATAATTAAACGAATTATTTTATATTAAAACAGGATAATATTTAGGCATATTAATTTAATGAAATCCTTAAAGTTATCTGCTAGAAATAGGAGCGGAAACTTAATAATTGTACGTGTACTTGGCCTATTATGATAGAAAAGGAGATATAAATTTCAAGGATTTCTAGAAAAAATAGTGTTATAATCGGATTGATCGTACACTTTACGGCCAAAAAAATCATTTTTTTTTTATTATTATTGTTTAAATTTTCATAAACAATTTAATTCCTTTGATGATTTATCTTCACACAATTAATAAAAAATTATCTAATTTTATATTAGAAAATTTCAAAGAAAAATTATAATATCGTAGATGAGTCCCTTTTTGAGTATCATTTTCTGAAAGATGAATTGCTTATTTTAATAAAGACAGTCCCCTTATACCAGTTCTTATGCAATCGCTTTTTTTTTTTTAAATTCTAAATCATTTTTATGTACTCTTCTTATATTTGATTTAAATCCAATTTTACGAATACCCACCCTTCTATTAAATCAGCTTTTATAACATCAATAATATGCAAAAAAAAAAAAAATTCTTTCTTAGAATTCTCCAAATATGAATTTCGAAAATTTCAATCCCCAAATCTGTTTTACTCTTAAAATTAAGATATAATTTATTTTGATTTACTGAATATTTACAATTTTATATCTTGAGCAGCTAAAATTCTTATACAAGAAGCATAAGAAAATATAAAATTTTTCAATATTTCTTGTTTGTTTGTTTATTTAGAACTTGAATAATTCCTCCTTTAGTAAAGGACTTATTTACTTGGTATATACACGTGCGTACATTATACGTTCAATTTATATTATTAAAATTTAATTATGAATTTTAGTTTATTTTTTATTTATAATCTAAAATATGTAAATATGAAAAAATATTATTATAAGAAGATAGTTACAATTATTCGTAGATAGAGGTGCGTTCAAATAAAATCTCAGAAAAATGAACTTTTACTAAGTAACCAATATAAAATAGCAAATCTTTTTGTTTGAAAACTTTCTATAATTTTCTTATTACTCGTGTATTGTTATGTTTTACTGATTGTATGTATGTGTACATTTGTAAGATATTGGCTTTATATTTTATATGTGGTTTAGTATATATTCTTTAAGTTTGTCTTTTGTTCGAAAGTTTATGATATCGAATTATATACGTTACGAATAATAAAAGTTTGTTTTAGTTGAAAAGAAAATAAGTCATAAATTGCAATAGATTCATGGATATTTGAAATGTTTTCTTCGCATTCGAATAGTTTATTTGGTGTTATATAACAAATATTATTTGTTTTTATTTTTTTATTATTATTATTATTTTTTATTTTGTTTGAGATATGTTTGAATATTTATGAATCCATTCAAAGTTCTTGCATACGTCTTCAGTCAATGTAATATATATCAAGAATGAAAAATTTATAAAGAAAGTTTTTGGTTCTGGTTCACAGAGAATAACTTGGATTTAATATAAATCTATTGCACAATATACTTATATATACATATATATCCTTTTGATGGTATAAATTGAAGTTTTACTTATTCTTCTTTCTTTATTGCCAAGTCGTTAAGGACAAGTAAGAAAATCATTAAATGGACGATGATGAGTTACTACTGAATTGTTTAAGATGGTAATTGTGTGTGCTGACATATTTATATAAAAAAAAGGTTGATAAACACTTTGTTAAAGTAGCTAAATAAGTGTGTAAATCGCTATTAATAATTAAATTCAGTATTTCTAGAGAAATTTATATCTGCCATTAAATAGAGCTGCAAAATTACTGTGAACTTTGTGGACGGGTTATCAGGAAAAGCTTTCTTTAACACTTTAGTTTCGGTCGATATATATACATACGTAATTATGGGAAGAAAATTCCATATAACACCTGCTAAATGAGAAGAAGTTTCCGTTACAGGTATAAAGTATTATAAGGTTTGAAGTAAACGTGCCAGATTATTTATTGTACGCTGATCGTATTGTCTGCAACTTGTTAAGTAGCACACGATAAACTCAACGATAACATAGTGCTTCTAGGCTCTTCTCAACCAAATATATATAAATTGTTTACCTGTACTCAATGCAAAAGTGTGTTCACTTTAAGTTTTCATCCAAATTCACTTACAAACAAATATTATATTAACAGGTGTATATTTTGTTTATGTGTAATTCCTTTATAATTTCACAAAAAAAACTTTGACTACCTCAATGGAAATGGGCTTATTTTTCATCGAAATTACAAAAATTTTACGCAAGTCAGAATACAAATCGTTTTTGTATTATGAAAAATTACCAGAACGATGCGTGTAAATACGTGAGGACTCTTAAAAATCGTTTCTATTCATTCGATTAAGGAGTGCTTCATCGATTCAATTCAGTGTTGATGGTAAAAGTTAAATTTGTTTTCAATACAATTGAAGGATAATTTTAAGTATATATAAAAATCTAAATCATATTGATTTATAGTATTAGTTTTTTTTTTTTTTTTGGTACGCTTATTTCGTTTTTGCTACCATTTGATGCTCTTTTCCACAACTAAGTTTGCTTAATGAAAATCTCTTAGTCTCGTTAATTTCGATTTCTTTGCTCTGTAAATACGGTTCTCTACTCTACAGACTGCATCAGCATTGAAAGTTTACTAAGTTCGTAATGGATTCTACATCCTTTTTCGTAATGAAACAGTACAGAATACATGCATACATATATGCGTTCTGTACAGAGCCTAATAATATCTGTATTGTGAGGAGATCTACAAAATGGCTTAATAGTCGGAGCAACTTGTCGAGCAGTAGTAAGTTTATGAGCGCCAAAGCATACATTCATCGACCAACAAAACTCTATAGACCTATGAAAAGGATATCCTTTAAAGATATTTCAGAAAATACTAGCGTATAACTTCAATATTTGCTTATCATTTTCTCTGAAACTTCACTTTTGTTACTACTGTCAGTCATTCCATGTTGCAAAATTGCTTTTTAATACTTTTCAATATTTTCTTATACAAAATTGTTTCATTGTATTTTGTTGCATTGTACTTAGTCTGTCATAAACTGTAGCAATATAGTATTAATAAAAGAGAAAAGTCAATATTCTCTGTCAAAGGATTCATTCTTTTAAAGGGTAAATGTAAGTGTTCTTTGCAGTTATACGAGTATATGCAGACCTATGTACTTTTTTTTTTTTTTTTTTTTTTTAATTTAATATTTTTATAATAAAAGACAGGTTATGTATTATTTCCTAGATATTCTATATAATAATAGTAAGATTATATTTTCTGAGGATAGACAAATCTCCTTTCATAAAAAAATTTGCCTTCATTTTCTATACAATTTATTCTCAATAAAATTTGATTCTTAAATAATTTCTATTACAATAATTTTATTAGAATTTTTATATTTTGATTATTTTTAAAGATATTTTTTTTTAGAAAATTTGTTTGAAAATCATTATTTAAACAAAGTATGTTATAGTTAATAGAGCTTTTGAAGAAAAAAATACATTATAGTTAATAAAGTTGCATAAATAACAATTTTAATATCTCTTAACAGAAAAAAATCGAACAGAGTCAAATCGAACGATCTTGGAGGCTAATTAGCATTATCAAATCTTGCGTCCTGCGAACTTTTGATGCAACGAAGCCACAATTTGCTATGCTGTATTAGCTTGTGGTGCCGTTTTGTTAAAATATTTTTCATTCATTACTTTAAAAAAAATCACTTTATAGTTAATAGAGATTTTGAAAAAAAATACATTATAGTTAATAAAGTTGCGTAAATAACAATTTTAATATCTCTTAACAGAAAAAATCGAACAGAGTCAAATCGAACGATCTTGGAGGCTAATTAGCATTATCAAATCTTGCGTCCTGCGAACTTTTGATGCAACGAAGCCACAATTTGCTATGCTGTATTAGCTTGTGGTACCGTTTTGTTAAAATATTTTTCATTCATTACTTTAAAAAAAATCACTTTATAGTTAATAGAGATTTTGAAAAAAAATACATTATAGTTAATAAAGTTGCGTAAATAACAATTTTAATATCTCTTAACAGAAAAAAAATCGAACAGAGTCAAATCGAACGATCTTGGAGGCTAATTAGCATTATCAAATCTTGCGTCCTGCGAACTTTTGATGCAACGAAGCCACAATTTGCTATGCTGTATTAGCTTGTGGTGCCGTTTTGTTAAAATATTTTGAACAAAACGGAGTCTCAAGCTATATATAGGGTTTTCCAATAAGAGTGATATGATTTCTAAGTGACGTTTCGGCCATTTGTAATATGTCATGATCTGTCATTTGTTTTTCATTGTATTCAGTAATGTTTATAATTTCATTATGAAGAGATA
This sequence comes from Atherix ibis, assembly GCA_958298945.1. NCBI lineage: Eukaryota > Metazoa > Arthropoda > Insecta > Diptera > Athericidae > Atherix > Atherix ibis. The sequence continues at coordinate 32,931,790 of OY282606.1, forward strand.
TACATAAGAACAACGTTCTTTCATAAACTTGAAAACGATAACGATTTTTTTAAGAAAATCATCTTCTCCGATGAGGCTCACTTTCATCCGAATGGTGCGGTAAATAAACAAAACTGTCGATTCTGGTGCGAAAAAAATCCTCAAATTATTCATGAACACCCATTACATTCACCTAAATTGACATTTTGGTGTGGTTTTTGGTCTGGTGGAATCATCGGTCCGTACTTCTTTCGAAATGAAGTTGGTAACACCGTTACTGTCAATGGAGAGCGGTATAGATCGATGATAACCAACTTTTTATAGCCGAAATTGGAAGAAGTTGATCTTGACAATATCTGGTTCTAACAAGACGGGGCTACGTGCCACACAGCACGTGCAACAACCGAATTATTGCGAGAAAAGTTTGGAGATTCGATTATTTCAAGAAATTGTGACATTAAATGGCCTCCAAGAAGTTGTGATTTAACACCATTAGACTATTTCTTGTGAAGTTATTTAAAGTTATTGGTCTTTAGCAATAAACCAGACTCTCGTCAAGCTTTAGAAGTCAATATTAAACGTGCTACTCATGACACACGGCTTGATTTAGTAGAAGAAGTGCTCAAAAATTGGGTTCATAGAATTCGTTCCTGCAAAAGAAGTCGTGTAGGCCATTTGAATGACGTTTTATTCAGAACTTAATTGTACCGATTGTACTTCATATTATTTAAAAAATATTTGAATGTCCTTAACAATTAGTGTATTTAAAAAAAAAAAAGAAATCATATCACTCTTATTCGAAAACCCTATAGAAAAAGTGAAACATATATACGAGGTTCATTCAACAAGTACTTAGCCTCACCGCCCGATGGAATTGCTGTCACAAAAGAAATTACCATCGTGCAGTAAATTTTTTTAGTAGCCTACTGTCAAAGTTTCAGTTGATTGCCTTTATTAGTTTTGTTTTGAGAGCCTTTGAAAGCGAGCGTGTCGGTCGGTTGCACAAAAATGGAAAAAGAACAATATCGTTCGGTGATTAGATTCTTGTTTTTGGAAGGGAAAACGTGCAGCGAAATCAAAGATCGCTTGGATGCTGTGTATGGTGACTCTTCTCCTTCAATGGCGACCGTCAAGAATTGGGTCAACGAGTTTGTTCGTGGCCGCACGTCGGTTTTTGATGAGCCACGCCCAGGTGCCCCGAAAACGGCTGCTATGGAGGAAAACGTTAAAAAAGTTAAAAAAGTCCACGATCTCGTATTGGCAGACCGTCGATTGAAGGTTCACGAGATAGCTGAGACTGTGGGTATCGCAGTAGGAACGGTGCATCATATTCTACACGAAGAACTGGGCATGAGAAAGCTGTCGGCGCGATGGGTGCCGCGTTTGCCCATACCGGAAAACAAGCGCAACCGTGAGACCACATCGGCGACGTGTTTGCCGCTGTTTCAGCGCAATCCAGCGGAGTTCTTACGTCGTTTCGTGACCGTCGACGAAACATGGATTCACTGGTACACACCAGAGACCAAGGAACAGTCGAAACAGTGGACTTCACCCGGCGAATGTGCTCCGAAGAAGGCGAAGACTGTTCGATCGGCCGGAAAGGTGATGGCCACCGTTTTCTGGGATTCACAAGGTGTGATTCACATCGATTACCTCGAGAAGGGTAAAACAATCACGGGGCGCTACTATGCTGACTTATTGGGCCGATTTGACGTCGAATTGAAGAAGAAGCGGCCCCGCTTTGCGAAGAAAAAAGTGCTGTTCCACCACGACAACGCGCCGGCTCACACCTCCGCCGTCGCCATGGCCAAATTGGTCGAATTGCGCTACGAATTGCTGCCCCATCGACCGTACTCTCCAGATTTGGCCCCCTGTGACTACTTTTTGTTTCCAAACCTGAAAAAATCACTCGCTGGGAATAGATTTGGGTCGAATGAGGAGGTCATCGTCGCCAAGGAGGCCTATTTTGCTTCCCTCGAGAAAATGTATTTTGACTCCTCCACAGTAACAAGTGGATTTTAGAGCCTCATGTTCAACAGATTAACTTATTAATACAACCACCGAGTGAGAAATGAGTCTCATCATCGCTGAAAATTATTTTAAATTGAAACATAAGCATTCAAAGCCGTTGTTCCAATATCAAATCGGCATATTTATTCTGAATATTCTATGATCATTTAAATAATCCATAATACAAAATTACAAATTTTTATTTTATAACAAGACTCAAAGCTATAAAATTGATAATACTTTATTTGTAAATTAGAATTTGTTATATTCACGAAAAAATTTGAAAGGACATCAAATTATACTTTTTAATTTAAGAAATTAGAATATTTTCTATGTAATTATTAAGTGGTAGAAACTGATTATACGAGTATATCAATGAGTACAAATCTATGTGAAAAAGAAACTTTTCTGGTAAAACAAAGTCTCTAATGTTGTTCTATCTGTTCGGTAACCCCTTGATTTTGATATAAAGATAGGATCAAATAATGTCTGAATACTGTATTCATTTTATCCTATCAAATCCCCAAATAACATCTTCTCAATTATATTGTTGTTGCTGATGTTAGTATTTTTGCTGTTGATATTGAGATTGTTGTTATTTTTGCTAATGCCATAATATAAATGAATGAAAGCTACGTATTAACTCTTATTTGGTGAAATGTTACATACTCATTCATGGTATCCTTAAAAGCCTGCCGATCAAATGGATATAATTTTATTGAAGAAAGTTTTACCGCAATAATCTTTTACGATGTGTATTTAAGTAATATAGATTTTCCCTCACTTACATAATGAATATGAAAAAACGTATGCGCTTGTATGTTATATATTTGTAGGCAAGAAAGTACTCGTATTTTCGTATTTGATTTGTTTAAGAATTTTCAAAATTTCTAATATTTCATAGGAAATTTATTGTTTTATTCTGAATTTAATTTAATATTAACTATTCTAAAGTAAGGTTATTTTCTAGAGTAAAAAAATTTCGCAAATAATTCTCAAAATACTAACAAAATTTCAATACTATCGCAAAAGTTTAAAAAAAAAATATTTATCATTTTAAAAACCAAGTACGCACACATATTATTAGATACAAAATAAATTTAAATATTACAATATAACATGATATTTATAGATATTCAGGCAAATTTCTTTTTATATTATATCCTTTTTGGTAGTATAGTGCATACTTAGTATAGTTTATTTTAAAAATATTTTATTTGGACTTCTTTCACTATTTGAAATTGTTTTTTAAGTAAATATATTCTATTAGTTCTTTTTTTTTCTTGCTAAGAAAATAACTTTGAAAATACCTTAAATGGTTATATTTAAAAGGGAAATAAAATTTAATTTTCTTATTAAACAAATTTTTGCATTGTCCTTTTCCACTTAACTAAATTATTTTATTTTCTAAAAGTTAGAAATTTATTCAATTCTCTTTTTATGAATTAATTTTTTAAATTTTATTTGGAAGGATCAAAAATTTAACTTGAAATATTTAGCTGGTTTTATTTTAATTAATTTTTTTAATTATTTACACTTTCTATCTTTTTATAGGTAAAAAAAACCAATTATTTTAATGAATTTGTTTTAATGTTTGTTTTGCATTTTAAATTATAACAATACTTTTTCAGATGATAACTTATAAAATAAATAATAATTATTATAATTAAACTTTTGTTCTATTGGAAAAAAAAGTAAAATTTTCTTTATAAAATTTTTGAAATTATTTTCCATTGTATTTATTACGAAAAGGAAGGTAGGTATTTGTGGTTCAAAATGTGGTTGTGTTACTGAACTTTGGCGACAAAATTAGCTTTGAAATTGTGTCCTCTGTTCTATAGGTTGGTGGACGAGTTGAATGGAATGTGGTTTATTGACGATATACACTATCACTAAGGATGAATTAACAAATTGTTCCGCAAAGGTAAATCCAAAATAGATACAGGGCATTATGGTTTGATAGTGGAAAACCAAAATGTTAACACAACCAGCAAAGTCGACTCCCTCATTTGGAATTGGTATATACTCGTAAAACCGAATTCCTTTTTAATGCGGATTCATTTAAAGAAAATACCGATACAAAATATAAAGGACATACGAAAGACGAAATATGTATGTACATAAATGGTATATTTTCGAAATAAATATTCTCGATGATTATGTAACATCGAAGTATCAGTTAAATTAAATACTTTTGTTTAGCAGTCAGTTAATACTTGTAATTACTAAGTTTCTTATATCCAATTCTATCATTTTGATAAATATACTCAAATTCTTCGTAAGTTTTTCTAGACTTACTATTATTATTATTATGTTTCTATAATATATTTAAGTAAATTAGTAACTCTATTATGAATTTTACTTAATATGTAATTAAATTTATTTGTTAAATTAGGAAATTAATTATATGTGATTTAATAAATTTTCAGTGTAATAAAATATTTTATTTAATTAAAACTTTTTGGAAATAAAATTAATTTGTTAACTTGTAGTTAGAATTGGAAACCTCTATTTAAAATAGACATTGTTGATATTTTTATAAAACGGAAATTTAATCAACATAATAATAGTATCTTGATTTAAAGGCACTGTGATGGTTACCTCTAGACTTTTTTCATGAATTTGAATCTAGCTAAAAGAATTATCCAATTAGCGGTTTGAAGAGTAAATTTAAATAGAATCTACAGTAAATTAAGATTTTCATAATATTTTTATATAATTATATTGCTTTAATTTTGGCATTATTATAAATAAATGTTGCGAGACTTCTGCCAGTACTTGAACCTGTTGAGATAATTTTTTAATACTTTTCATACATTTCGGTCTAGTTTTTTATGTCAAAACGACAATACGAGGTCTGTTCAAAAAGTATCGCGAATTTTGTGTTTTTTCAAAAATTTTTTATTAATTCATGAATATCTATTTTATCCCCTTCAAAGTAATCCCCACCAGATAATCCTCGAAGCACTTCAAAAAATCATTTTTTGTGATCTTGTTCAGTTCCTCCTTTGATGCCGTCTTTATCTCCTCAATCGTAGCGTAGCGTCTTCCTTTCATAGGGCTCTTCAGTTTTGGGAACAAGAAAAAGTCACAGGAGGCCAGATCTGGGTAATACGGTGGCTGCGGCATTATTAGTGTGTTGTTTTTGGCCAAAAATTCGCGCACAAGCAACTATGCTTGAGCAGGGCCGCTATCATGGTGCAAAAGCTAATTTTTATTCTTCCACAAATCCGGGCGTTTCTGGTGGATTGCTTGGCGCAACGTGCGCATAACTTGCAGGTAATATTCCTTATTGACCGTTCTACCCTGTGGCAAGAAATCATGATGCACCACGCCTCTGCAATCGAAGAAAACTGTAAGCAAGACCTTCACATTCGACCGAACTTGGCGCGCTTTTTTTGGTCTTGGCTCGTGCGGCGGCTTCCATTGGGATGATTGAGCTTTGGTTTTCACGTCATAACTATAAATCCATGATTCGTCATCAGTTATGACCCTTTGGAGCAAATTCGGGTTGTCGCGCACCGAGTCCAACAGCTCCTTAGCAATGTTAATGCGATGCTGTTTTTGGTCGAAATTGAGCAATTTTGGTACGAATTTCGCGGCGACCCGTCTCACGCTCAATTTATTGGCACGAGCCAATCGATATTTTCAAGTCCTCAGTAACTTCTCTAATGGTGATTCGACGATTGGCCAATACTATATTCTTCACTTCATCAATGTTTTCATCTGTTGCTGACGTGCTCGGTCGTCTCGGCCCTCTTGGTTTGGTCCGAGGTAGTTTCACCATGTGCCACAGTCAACATTCGAAATGCGTCCGCGCAATTAAATTTGTTTTTCACACGAAATTTGATACAGATTCTTTGATCCATTTTTTGGAATGGGCAAAAATCGAAGACGAGCAAAATACGTGCAAGAAAATTAACTGAACATTCAAAATGGCTGAACTTGTTGACATAAGTGAGAGACATTAGTACCAACATAACGCCACAAAAAAGAATCGGAAATCGAATATACATAACCCGCGGAAATTCGAACTTTGCTATATTTTTTGACCAGATCTCGTACATACAAAATAATATTTTGTAGCTTTAATAGCTTTTCTATAGTTATTTTAGTGTATTAATAATTACAATAAATAATTGTAGTTATTATTATAAAATAGCATACTTTAGTCTAAATAAAAATTATTTTTAATACTTTATATATAAATATATATTTTTTAATTACAGATCTATACTTTTCAAACCATAAAATGGATAATTCTGTAGTAACATAGCTAGTGTCTCCCCTTTTGGTGTCGCCAAATATCCTGACTTATTGTGGCGGCAAGAATTTACATTTCACTACCAAGTGTTCCTTGAAATAACATTAAAATAAAATTGTAATAGTAATAAAAATTTTGATATGCTTGTAAATATTTACATTAAGACCATTTGAAGTATTCATATTCACTCGATTATCATGAAAAAGAATTCAGTAGCTTCCGACATACATACATAATTGATTATGGATACAAATCTTTCGTTTATAGAATCAACAAGTACCAACATGACAATAGTCAATAATCATAAGTGCATACAAGAAATAATGAATTTTACTTGGAAGAATAGGCTGAAGTTTTTTTTCAAGTGTCACAGTACTATAGACATGATACTTTATGATTCAAGATGAAATGAGCGCTCTTGATTTGTTTGTAGGGAATCCTTTGAAGTGGTTTGTATACTCTTAACTATGCCATATGATAATTGTTTCTTCTTTTTGACTCTGACAATCATTTCGAATGGAGTAAAAATTGTTTGAATAACTAACTACGAGTAACTTGAATATTAGATAAAGAAGCCGAGCGGAAGTAATGACTATAAATTCAATAGTCTAATTTTGTGGCAGTGTTGACATATGTTTATAGAAAACTTAATCAAATTTATGATATTATTTTCAGAATTTACGAGTATAGAGATTTTTTATAAGAATTCTTTTGAAAACCATCACACCATATGTGGGACAGATAAAAAAATGGTCGATGTCACTTCGAACTGAACGATATATTCTCAAGAATGCGACTATTTCTCAATAAAACTGTCAACAGTATAGAACAACAATTAGTTAAGATCGACTGGTTGTCTATCAGTCATGTTTCCTGTTTGACAATCTACATTTATTATAGGTCTATGACGTGAGAAATTGATATGAAGATGAAATAAAATATTTCAGAAAAATGTTTGTGACAATTCTACCTGTTAGAAAATTCATTTCCAGCACCTATAACCAATTCTATTAATAGTACAGATATACTTTGTTCATGGCTACTAAGTGCATCAGTAGTGGTTTGTATTATACATAAATATCGTTATTGCATATAATAAATATTAATGTCCGAGAGGATAGAACATATCTTATGACAAAATAGTAATTAAATTTAAAAATATTACGTGCAAAGAATGGTTTTCTCTATGCAAGAGAGGAGATATACAATATCTATTTTTTTTTCAGAATATATCTATAGAAAATAGTAGTTAAAAAATTATTGGTTTTTAAAATAAAAAATATATTTTCTTTTAATGTTAAAATTAATTATAGTTACTAAAATATTTGTTTATTTTTATTTTTAAATATTTTGTTTTTTTTTTCGTCACAGTATATAAATTTTAATTATAATTCGTTTTTTGTTGTTGTTGTAAATTATTCTTCACTTTTTATCACAGAGATACCTATTTTGTTGAGAGGTTATATTTGAAGGGGACTATATTTTTAGAATTAATTTCAAGTTACACATGGATTTCAGTTTTAGAAAAATATTGTAATAATGGAGAACTAAAATCAGATAAAAATTAACAAAATTATATGTAAGTTTAGGCAAAGGTCTTTTATCGAACGGACATAGCGTTTAGAATTGACGGTAAGGGTCTTCTTTCTTCTTTTTCAAATAAATACCAATCAACGATAACTGAGAGGCAATTTTTTGTTGTTGAATACAATGGCTCCGTTACAGTTACTTATAAATTTTGTTTATTGACGTATCCACCGAACGAGAAATCAGTCTTATTGCTGAAGAAAATTTTGTTCGAAATATGGCTAGGGCAGAATGACCACATCTAAAGAAAGTTTATTTAATTAAACAATCTATTTTTGTATATGGCAAATCTTAAATAAAAAAAAATTATACCCTTAATATTACCAGGTGTATAAGCTTAAATCCGCTGTTTTTTAATTAGAAAAAAATACGTTTTTTTTCATAGAAAGCAAAAACAATTTTTTTGAAAGTACTTGCCTTCGCTAGCTATACATTTTCTCCATCTTTCGCCCAATTTGTGGACACCACGCCAAAAAAATTCCTTTTTTTTCGAGGCAAACCACTCATCAAGCCATTTTCGGACGTCTTCGTAAGAATCGACTGTTTTCGTCGAATGCATCGACGAAAACAGGTGGTAGTCGGAAGGGGCCAGTTCTGATTAATAAGCGGAGTAGGGTAGCACCTCCCTGTTGAGTGTCTCCAAGTATAAAGTTTCGGACCATTTTTGACGTATGCGATGGTGCGTTGTCGTGGAGGATAATCAGATTGTCACGTCTTTGTTGATAATCCGTCCTTTTTTCACGCAGAGCACGGTGCAATTTGATCAGTTGTTGGTGGTAGTGGTGGGCATTGAAAGTTTTACCAGGTTTCAACATCTCATAGTAGATGATACCCTGCTGATCCCACCAAACGCACAGTCTTCCGTCCGAAGCGATTTGGTCTTGGGTATTTTGGAGTCGCTCCATTTGTCTATCGTTCAATTTATGCGGCACACATTTTCCGATCTTTTCAATCTTCCCCATGGCACGCAGACGCATGGAAATGGCTGGTTGAGTAACACCCAATTGCTCCGCGAGCATTTTTTACGATTGGATATTGTCTTCGACCAAAAGACCCTGCAATTGATGGTCCTCAACCTTGCTAGCCGATTTTCACGCTTCTTGTCCCACAAGTCAAAATTGCCGTCTTTGAACCGACGAAACCAATCTCGGCACATTGTTTCCGATAAAGCACTATCAGCATAGGCCTCCATAAGCATTCGATGCGATTCGGCAGCCGATTTCTTCAAATTGAAGCAGAAAAGCAGAGCTTCCCGCATATGCTCTTTTTCTGGCACGAAACTAGACATGATTACCAAAGAAAAATGTATGTTGTTGTACAAAATTGCTGACAATATGCACTGATTAATGTTGACAGATATCAAACTCATCAAAAAAAATATGGTGTGCCCATGGTAGCCTAATACGCTCACTCACGCCATCTATTACCAAACAGCGGATTTAAGCTTATACACCTGATATATGTAAAATATATGTTCAGGTCATATCGAATGACGGGGTTGTTGTACTTTCCGAACCATAAAAATTTTGAAATGATCAGAATTATCCAATTATACTTGTGTATATATTCAATATTTCAATTAGAATTATTGAATATTAACCTTATAGTGGATATTGTTAAGAATATTGAGAAAACCAAATCCACTTAGTGAACAGTTCATCTAGATAATTAAGAAATAGATCCATATTGGAAATATGAAATTGAATCTATTTTTTTTCTCCAGTCAAGAATGAGTACAAATATAATAAGTTTATTATCCAATTGTCTGAGTGTGTACTGAATAGATATTATTATATGATGATATTATTTTTGAAATGAATAAACTGTTTATTAGAGTGATTATATGAGCCGCTTAGCAGCAAAGAATCATCAATTGTTCCCATATTATGAATACATAGTATTTGTAGGAAGAAAATGCGAAAATTTGGGAAGAATACCATTCTCTGACTTGAGATATTTCTGGTTATAGATAGAATAGGAGAGTCAATAAGGAAGTTGAGTTGTCTAAATGTGCTGAATAATAATAAAGAATTTTCTGATCTCAGGATTCATTGGAATAGAAATAGCTTGAGCTTTTCTTTGAATCTATGGGTGGGTCTTAGTAATCAGATAGAGGAGAATCAAATCATTCAGTTTCTATCCAAAATTATTCTATTCGAATACATATAAGAGTATGACAAAGCAATGGATTTTCTTCTTAACAATGAAGATTTTCAACAATTCAACAGTGCGGATTCTCTGCTAAATATTACAATATATTTTCGGAATGTGCGCCGACCACCAGAACCACCTCAAATTGATATTCCAACTTTATGATCAGTAATAATTTTAATATGACTAGTCGTCGAGGAGTGTTGATAATGATGTGAGTTGGTGTATAAGTATTTAGATGGTATTGAATAATCTTAGATAGAACCTCTTCATATTCTGTAAGCCTTAATGTATGATATTGCCAAGTAGCGAATATGTATTCGTATATGTGTATATATGTGTGTACAATATATAAAATAGGATATTCGATCTACGAGTATATTAAACCATTTTTGCGTTTTGCCTATGGATGAGTCAAAAAAGGCTGTTCTGTATAATATTTATTTAATAACCAGATCCTTTTCGGAATAGTAAAGTAAGTAGGTAGCATGGAACTGAGTAGAGCAGAGTTAACTTAAAAGCTTAAAGACTATTATTTAGAATAGTATAGTAGAAATTCAGGGGAAAGCAAAAATAGAGAGGGGAATAATAAGAGTAAGTTAGCAAAAAAAAAAAAAATATCATAACGAATAGGAAAAAAAGTGGGAAAAAATCAATTTCGTCAAGATGGGTTTGTCTCTCATCCTCTCTGTCCACCTACATATATGTATATACTCGAGTTAAGTTTTCTTATTTTTATTTTTTTTACATCTGTAAAGATTTCTACTTATTTAGGAGTTTTCTTATATTTTGTTTAGCCTGGATATTTGGATCCTTTGGTATTCATAAAGGCGTGCATGATTGTTTGTGCACAAATTCACTATATGAAAATATACAGATTATTTTCGGTACTCTATAGAAATGAGAGAATGAAAGAAAAGTCATATAAGAAAATAAAAATCCATTTGAAGGTCCTTTTTTTCATAATCGAGTATGGTATTTTTTTTTTTTTTCTTTGTAAGTAAACATACACAAATGTACATACAATTCAATTGATAAGGAATACGACAAAGGAAAATAATAATATAAATGCATTTATATAAGATTCGGAATCTAATCCTGAAATATATAAGTGTGTATATATATATATGTATACAGATATATCAAGATTTACTTATTTTGAAGACAATTTCTTCCATAAAGGATAAAAATTTCCGAATTTATATAATTTTTGTACTTGTACGAAGTATACCATATATGTATGTAGACAAAATCGTATATGGACAAAAGGTAGTCTATTCCTTTTTATTGTGATTTTATATAGTTTTATTTTATATTTTTATAAAAAGATAGACTACGAAGGTCTAGGATAAATTATACTGAAAATAATCGAAAAAAAAGAGAATCTTTTCCGCACCTAAATTGATATATCATAGAAATTTTTTTTTTTTTTATATATGATTTAAAAAGTTGTATTTGGTTTTGAAGAATGGCAAATACTTATCTCAAGAGTTGGTTTATTTTTTCTAAGTCGAAATAAAGTTTCATAGAAGAAAAAAAAATTATCTTTACAATAAATAAATAGAATGACAAAAGTACAAATGGAATTTACTAAGAAAAGAAGAAAAAACTGAATACCATTCTAGGATATTTTGCTTTTTTTATTTGTCTTTATAAGAAATTCTACAAATACTCTCGAAAGAATATGCTATGTTTGGTTACCTTTCAAATTCAGAATTTCGGTTGAGGGCTTTTCAATTTTGGAACAGTTTTCCTATCGCCATATTATTATTCCATTTCGTGCACTTGAAAAGGCTAAATAAACCATCTTTGTTTGATTTTCCAAATAGAATAGAAAACATTCTCCAAACTAAATTGAAGAAGAATCATAATAAACAGTATATAAGAGTATATGTTCATTTACGAGTATCTCTAATAACGTTTGGCGATACCATTACAAATTCAGTCACAATTGGATAGACTAAATTCATTCAAATTTCGAATTATTCGTTAGAATTCTTATTAGAAAAGGGATGCGTAAACTATTTGCATATAAGATAAAACAACTTATAATTTATAAGGGTATAACAAAAAATCTATATGTACTCGTATGTATCATACTGTCATATGAAAGTTTATTCATAATATACAAATATATAAGTTTACAGCACATGTGTTTAATAATATTCATACATTTATGAAATAAAATAAAATAGAAAATATATTCGTCTTTGGTATTACTAATTGCGAATTTATGTTATCGTTGAAAATTTACTCATCCATATGTAGATAGAAATTGTTTTCTATGGCCTTAAACGAAGTTATTCCCTACGAATTATCATATTTCATATCTAGCATATTTACAAAATTCAAATTTAAATTCACTGTTAACAAGGGTTGAAAACTTTCCAAGACTTTCTTAACTTAAATAAAATTAAACGATAGAAACGAAACAAAATTTTTTCACATACACATATCCATACATATCTACATACAAATATATACTTTTACTGAAAAATTCCATACATAAATAACTATGAGTATGATTAAATTTTGATTTCATATTGTAAAGTTGAATTCATATCCTTGAATTTATAATTAACGCAAAGTTATTCTTATAGAAATTTACTAAATATTTTTGAAAATCTTACAATTACTGTAAGTAATTTTTAATTAAATAAGCCCATTTGAATACTTTAACATATATCCCTAAACGTAATCTTTTTATAACTTTAAAGAGTAGTTTTAAAATGCTAATGAACTTAGCATTGCTACAATTTAAAAAAAATATATATATTTTTTTATTAATTCTAACGAACTTTGGAATATTTCAGAATGGATTTTTCAGAATGGATATATTTTTGAATATATTTAAATATCAATTATTGTAATTAAATATATAATTTTTAATTTAATTTGTTTCTTCTGTTATTTCAGCACCTTCCGTTTGATCAACAAAACTAAGAGGGCTTTTGGTAAGCTTTCTTAAATGTATTTAAGATAAACTTTTTTACCTTTCTTTAAAGTACTACTAAAATTATTTTTTTTTTTAACATAATCACAATTTTATAGTATTTTAATCAATTTATTTTTAATTAAGAAAAGTTTAAAAATTTTATTTTTGGCATTTTGTTTGATCAAAACTTGTATGAGTATTCACGAGGTGTGGTAGAAGAGTATTGAGAATATCATCACTGAAAGTGATTTGGCAATACTGCGAAGTTTTTCTCCATATAGCGAGAACGTTACTCCTTTCTAAATGTACAAGGTCTGTTCAAAATGTATCGGGTTTTATAAAAAAAAAAATTTTGAATTTTCGCGGGTTATATTGGTACTCATATCTCTCACGTATGCTGAAAAGTTCGGCCATTTTGAATGTTCAGTTAATTTTTGACTGCTGCTTTGCTTGCACGTGTTTTGGCTCGTCTTCGATTTTTGCCCATTCCAAAAAATAGATCAAAGAATCTGTATCAAATTTTGTGTGAAAAACAAAATTAATTGTGCGAACGCATTCCGAATGTTGACTGTGGCATATCGTGAAGCTAACTTGGGCTGAAGCAACGTTTATTGGTGGTACAAAATGTTCCCAGAGCGCCGAGAAGATGTGAACGACAAAAAGTGTGCCGGACGACCGAGCACTTCAATAACAGACGAAAACATTGATGAAGTGAAGAAAATAGTATTGGCCAATCATCGAATTACCGTTAGAAAAGTTGCTAAGGACTTAAACAGATCTCGTGTTGTTCGATTTTTACCAATGATTTGAGCGTGAGACGCGTTGCCGTGAAATTCGTACCAAAATTGCTCAATTTCGACCAAAAACAGTATCGCATTAATATTGCTAAGGAGCTGTTGGACTATGTCCGCGACGACCCACATTTGCACCAGAAGGTCATAACTGGTGACGAATCATGGGTTTATGATTATGACGTGGAAACCAAAGCTCAATCATTCCAATGGAAACTGCTGCACGAGCCCAGATCGAGAAAAGCGCACCAAGTTCGGTCGAATGTGAACGTTTTGCTTACAGTTTTCTTCGATTGCAGGGGTGTCATGAGTTCTTGCCACAAGGTAGAACGATCAATAAGGAATATTACCTACAAGTGTCACAAACGCCCGGATTTGTGAAAGAACAAAAATTGGCTTTTGCACCATGATAACACCCCTGCTCCATGATAACACGCATCGTTGCTTGTGAGCAAATTTTTGGCCAAAAACAATACACTAATAATGCCGCAGCAACCGTATTTTCCAAATCTGGCCGCCTGTGACTTTTTCTTGTTCCCGCAACTGAAGAGCCCCATGAAAGGACGACGCTACGCTATCCCATGAATGGACGACGCTATATCTGGTGGGGATTACATTGAAGGGGACAAAATAGATATTCATGAATAAATAAATAATTTTTGAAAAAACACAAAATTCGCAATACTTTTTGAACAGACCTCGTACTGTACAATTTTTAACATCTTCCCGTAACTAGGAGCTAAAATTGTGTATTTTTATAGTTTGTTGCGAAATATGTAATGGCGCAATTTGGAGCAGCAATGTGCCGTCGAATATTATGTTCGGCTTGTTGAATCCATGAATTTAACTTATGAAAAAAATTGACAAATCTATGGGGAATATTCCTTATCAATAGCACATGTTTTTGGTGGCATAATGAGTTCTTTGAGCGCCGATCAAATAGTGGAAGATGAATCTCACGCAAGCAAAAGGACCTCCGTATGACCAGATCATCGATTAATATTGATGTCAACCAAGTTTTATATAAAAAAATCCTTGAAAAAAAGCTCAGATAGAGAGTTCTTCGCGTCATATCGAACATTGCAGGTATAATAACGTCCCTTGTTATGGTCATTTTTATCAACTAGTTTTTGTTGAAAAAAGGATTTTGTCTGCCTCGCCAGCTTTTCTATTAACCTGAACAAAAAGTACTTGACATCTAAACGAGTATAACTAAAGAGCTAAAGGTGATTCCAATTAATCTCATTTATTTTATGCCAACCTCGCATTTTTTTAATTTAAAACTAAATAATACAATTTCATTTATAATATTCTACTTATTTGGTAAATAAAAAATATAAGATTACAAATAATAGATTGCATTTTCTCACAGTATCTTAATAAGTACTTGGGGAAATAAATCGTTTATAAGAAATGCTAATATTCCATATTACGAAGATATTAATATAATTAATATTATATTATAATAGTTGGCATTTTATTTTCTAGAAAAAATCTTGTTATACTAATTAAAACTTAATCTAAAGATTATTTTTTATCTTATAATTTATTTTTGCTATAAACTATTTTCTATTTTTATCTTGTTCATAATCTTGTTCATAGTTCATAATCAAATATAGTAGATAAAAATCCTTTTACAAAATATGTTGAAAATTTATTGGCCAACCACAAACTTATAATAATAAAAAAAATACCGAAGAATGGCATGACTTGAACTCTTCTAATTATAAATAAATACATAAATTAAACTATCTAAAGCTAGGTAAACTTTAATAAGAATTCGCTCGGTGGACAAGATATTTTCTTAAGAATTTACTAAAGAAAAAATTTACCCTAACATATATGTGAAGGATGTTGGTAAAAGTTTTCCTACTAATCAAGATACTCTCAGATACGTAACTATCTAAACTATTTACGAGTGTACTAGGACTAGGATTCTAATAGTAGCACAAATTCCTATAATCCAGTTCCAAGAGGACATCTGAATGATAAGAAAATAAATGAATTTGTTCTGGAAAATAGTATTATTCGTAATTTCTGTGGAATCGTACTTAATTGTGATAAAGAATAGCAAACACTGAAATAACACAGAGGAAATGTTGAAAAATGATGTCTTAGCAGAAATAACAAGTAAACACACCAACTATCTTAGTGGAAGTAAGAACTACCTACGTTGATAAGACTTTTGATTAAATACGATTACTCAAACTGCGAAAGGTAGATTTAATTTTTTTTTTGCATTTTTTCTTACATTATTTTTAAATATTTTTAATAAAATTTTTTTCAAAGTTCTTGAAAATTTCTTCATTTTTCATTCAGATTTTTATCAGATTTTATGTTTAAATCTTTTTGCTGAAAAAGAAACAACTATAATTTGTGTATACATATATATATATATCTTTTTTAGAAATATAAGTTATTTATTGTCTACTTTAATAAACAAAGTTTATATTAAATGAAGTAAGTTTAGAGAAATCTTTTTCAAAACGGAAATATTACAAAAGCCAATAAAATTTCCTGTTGCTAGAACTTTTTGTTTCGTGCTCGTGTTACCTTTATGCAAATTTTAATATTTTACTAATGATAAGAAATATAAATCTAATTAATTATATATATCTATGGTATTTGTAAAAAGGAGTTTTTCTTTTGCACTCCAATTTTATGAGTATGGATATTATATGGGATTAACAAATTTGTGCTTTGGAAAGTTGAAGTTTTGATAAAATTTTTATTTTCTTATATTATCTTAATCTTTATTAAAATAAAAACTATGCGATTTCTTGTCTTCTTGTAGGATTTCTTGCACATTTCAGACTATAATTCGGCCATTAATACAACAAATATTCCAACATAACCAAATCCATAATATTGAAGGCAAATTGATATAATAAAATCTCAAAGTTACTCGTCCTGAATATTTTTCGCTCAATAAAACCAAAATTTTTTGTGTTGCGTGACTTGTGGTACTATGAGATTCAAATCTTCCAGTTTAGGTTTAAATATTTTATGTTTGTATACGGTTACAGCTCTTAGAATTGACGGCAACGGTCTCTTCTTCTTCATTTTCAAAGAAATGACACCTTCAGACCAAAATGCATACAAGACAGTCAGTTTTATTTGTTTCCATATATAGAAATTTAATTTATTCACGTATCCATCAGACAAGAAATGGGCATCATCGCTCAAGAAATTTTTTTCTCGAAAAATCGGCATCTAAAACCCCTTGTTCCACCACTCAATCGGCGTGTCTTTAACCCACTTCAGGGTAGCTACCCGATCCATAATTAACGAGGAATTTTGAATTTCCGCGGGTTACGTTTATTCAATTATCGATTTTTTGTGGCGTTATGTTGGTACTTATGTCTCCCACTTATGTCGACAAGTTCGGCCATTTTGAATGTTCAGTTAATTTTTGACAGCTGCTTTGCTTGCACGTGTTTTGGCTCGTCTTCGATTTTTGCCCATTCCAAAAAATGGATTAAAGAATCTGTTTCGGGAACAAAAAAAAGTTACAGGGGGCCAGATTTGGGAAATACGGTTGCTGCGGCATTATTAGTGTATTGTTTTTGGCCAAAAATTCGCGCACAAGCAACGATGCGTGAGCAGGGGCGTTATCATGGTGCAAAAGCCAATTTTTATTCTTCCACAAATCCGGACGTTTCTCGCGGATTTCTTGGCGCAACTTGCGCATAACTTGCAGGTAATATTCCTTATTGACCGTTCTACCCTGTGGCAAGAACTTATGATGCACCATGCCCCTACAATCGAAGAAGACTGTAAGCAAAAAGTTCACATTCAACCGAACTTGGCGCGCTTTTTTCGGTCTTGGCTCGTGCTGCATGCTTCCATTAGGATGATTGAGCTTTGGTTTTCACGTCATAACTATAAATCAATGATTCGTCATCAGTTATGACCCTCTGAAGTAAATTTGGGTCATCGCGGACAGAGTCCAACAGCTCCTTAGCAATGTTAATGCGATGCTGTTTTTGGTCGAAACTGAGCAATTTTGGTATGAATTTCGCGACGACTTGTCTCACGGTCAATTCATTAGCACGAACTTCTCTAATGGTGATTCGACGATTGGCCAATACTATTTTCTTCACTTCATCAATGTTTTCATCTGTTGCTGACGTGCTCGGGCGTCTCGGCCCTCTTATTTTGGTCCAAGGTAGCTTCACCATATGCCACAGTCAATATTCTGAATGCATCCGCGCAATTAATTTTTTTTTTCACACAAAATTTGCTACAGATTCTTTTTTGGAATGGGCAAAAATCGAAGACGAGCCAAAACACCTGCATGCAAAGCAGCTGTCAAAAATTAACTGAACCTTCGAAATGGTCGAACTTGTTGACATAAGTGAACAACATGAGTACCAACATAACACCACCAAAAATTCGCAATTGTTTTTAAACAGCCCTCGTATACGCTTCTTTTACTTTCCACCTCATAAACCAGTCTTGGAGATTTTTAATATGGGATTATAGGTTTCTAATCACGTGTCTTTTCGGATTAGTTAGGATGTCAAAGGTATAAATATTGTATAGAATTGTACCAAGAATACTGCTTTAAGGAACACCAGCTCTGATAGTGGATATTTCGGAATGGTCAGTATTAACTGTTACTTGGAAATGACGTTGGAAGAGATATGATATTAAAATAAGGAAGTATGTGGAGGGAAGGAAGCTCTTGAGTTGAGTTTTCAGTGTAGTCCAGGGTTCTACACTCGATCAAAGGCATATGATATATCTAGGAACACGCCTGGACAGTACTCTTTTCGCTCAAAAGAGGACGCAACTACACGATGACATTTGTTGGGTTGTGGAGAGGATCAACCGCACGTTGACATTGTTGGGTTGTGGAGTGTTTTGATCGGAAATCGAATGAGCGTTCGGGAATAGTTTTCGCATTTTCAAGGATAGGGTAAAAGGCGTTTTAAGATGAGTTTTTCAAAGATTTTTCTAAGGATTGCTAACAAGCTGATAGGCCAATCAGTTGTTATTAAATCATAACCGGCGGATTTTTTATTGTGAAAGTTGATGGATTATATTTTTAATTACGGAGGGGGTAAAATTTTTGTAACGTATAAACACCTTAACTTATAAGTTCTTGAATAATTTTATTACAATAGATAATAATGATTGACATTGTATTACGTGTATGCTGCTACTCAATAGCAACAGTTTTAGGTTATGATACATTAATGATGAAAATAGTTATTATGAAATTTTTTTCCCAAGTATTTAAGTTATTTTCTTGTCATTTTTGGAGTATGAGACCAAATAATGTGACCGTTTACCTACGTCTATTATATGCGATAGTATAAAATGCTTATCACCGTAATTTAAGATATTCTTAGTATGTATTAATATAAAGATATATATATATAAATATATATATATATATATTGGTAGATGTGATGAGTGTGGTAGGTGGTGGTGAATTGTTTGATACTCGTTCAAATTAATACGTGTATTTCCGGAAGCACAAAATTATTGTAGTTTATAGCTAGTGAAGAGGATTTCCATGTAGTGTAGTAATTTATTTTTGGCAAACAAGATTGAACATGTTAACCGAAATTATTTGTGCAATTTTAAGGTATAACTTCTGATGACAAACTTATTTTATTTTAAGAAATGATGTTGAGTGAAAATTCCTACGTGCGTATCATAATACCAAAGAAACATCGGAAAATCGTGCCTCGTGTGACATGGGTTAAAGATGGCTGCCTTTTTCAACCAGTTTCAATCGCGCATCATTTTCTACTTAAATTGCTCCATAATATTATGTAATCGTACTCTTCTAATTTATGTTCATAGTTACATATTTGGAAGTAATACTCTTCGAAATGATGATCTTATCACAATTTCAAAATATATTGTACACAAATTTCTTCTATCAAAGTTTCTTTAATTGGGTTCGAAGACAATCAAGACGTTGGCGGATGCTTGTTAAGTTAGAAAACCGGCAAAAAAAAAAGAAAAGAAAATTCAATTTTACCATGAAACTTCCGTATTTAAAGTCAGCTGCAGTACGTACGCTTTTTAATTAGAAACTGTGTACAGAGTTTCATTTAACCAAAAGTCGTCAGTAAGTTGAATTCGTAAGCGATTTTCCATAAAATACTGAATCTAAACTATATATAAGCTTATACTACGTGTACATAGAAGCTGTTCCTGAAGGGTAGAGATATCAGTTTGCTGTGTATATATAATATTGTACTATCTGTAAGTGAATAATATGTAGATGTGTAGATATGGAATAGAGGGTTGATATATAAAAGCGTAATTTTTATATATTCTGAACCTTAACCGAAATGATAAATTAATATAAGAAATTTTGAAGAAAACTGCCTACGGATGAGAGAATGCGTGCTTGCCTAAAAATTTCTTTCAGTTGTGAGTCGGAAATGAGGAGGAGTAATGGTGATGGTGGTTAGCAGTCTGTTACGAAAATAAATGAATTCGGATTTGGCATATGTTTCAATGGCAGATAACTTTAAAATGTCACAGGGTTGGCTTCTTCGTATCCCATGTCAAAGATGATAAAATATCAACCATCCGAAGAGAAATGTAATCGAAGTGATGTCGATTTGAAAGCAGGAGAATGGAAAATCCATTGAGCGACATTTATCGTTATCCTTGTTTTAACGGATATTTTACGTATTCAACAATATAATGTTTATTTTACTTATATTCACATATATGTTAGTAAGCTATTTGATGGAAGCATTTATTATTTTCTTCTTATTTTTCCCTTTTTCTTTTTTTTTTCTCATCATCAGCACTTCCTTCTCTTTTATCATCAAAAATCATCAACTTCATAGAAGATATTTTTAGATTTTGATATTCTGAAAATTTTTTTGATCATGGTGTTAGGCATCAGTTGTCATCGACGACATATGTTATTTTTCGTATGTTAAACAATTTATTTTCTAAGAAAGTCATTCACTAAATAAATCCCCTGTTGCTTAGTACATTATGAAATACTAGTACATGTGTTTCTATCTGCGTTTGGTATCTATATAGATTTATGTAAATTGCACGAGCATATAATAGAAATTTGCTGTTAAATTATACGTAAAGTGTTTAGCGGTCTTATTTTAATGGATTTTTTTATTCAGACACTAAAATATTTAGCAAATTTTTTTAATTTTTTTTTTTAATTTTTTTATTTTTTTATTTTTATTTTTATCTGCAACTACAATTTTATTGTAACAAGCAAATTTACATAACATTTTAATTAACAATCTTGTGCATCATGAAGTGGGAGTAAACACCCATCGGCGTTTCTCCAACTAACGGAAGTTAGATTCCTCTAGAAAATCTCCATGCCATTGTCTCTTAAGTCTCCGATGAGTGTTTCCGGGGAGGGCTGTACAAGACAATTCTCTCACAAGTGGATTATGATGATAGGGTAAACGGGAGTGAAATTTTTGATAACGGGAAATGCACAGGTTATGAACAAATGGAACATTTAGGTCACGATGTATTACAGTGTTACGAACATAAAAGGGGGCATCAACAATTTTACGGAGGATCTTGGATTGTAAGGCCTGGATGCGATAGGAATTGGAACGTTTCGTTGAACCCCAAAGTTCAATTCCATATGTCCAAATTGGTTTTATAATTGTATTCTAGATTAGAAGTTTACTTTTAATTGTTAGTTTCGAGCGTTTGTCTAGTAGTCTAAGAAGTTGTAGGTAACGTCTGTTAGCTTCAGCTCTTTTTAATCTAGTATGTGGGTTCCATGTTAGTCTCTTGTCCAGGAAAAGTCCCAAATAACGCACTTTATCATATTGCGGTATCATGTTGCTATTAAGGTATAATGGGGTAGGTTTACCTTGACAAAGTGTGAAAGTAATGTGAGCACTCTTCTGTTCATTTACCTTCACTCTCCATCTCTTAAACCAAGATTGAAGGTTGTGGATATGGGATTGTAAATTGTTGGAAGCTATGTCAGGATTTTTATGGGTAGCAAATATGGCCGTATCATCTGCATAAGTAGCAATGATAGTATTCGGATAAGCTGGGATGTCATGCGTATAAATATTATATAAGATGGGACCAAGGATACTGCCTTGTGGTACTCCGGCGAGAATAGGATATATTTCCGACGATTCTGAGTTGATTGCAACTTGGAAATGTCGTTGGGAGAGATATGAATTTATGATAAGGTAGTATGCAGAAGGAAGAAAGCTCTTGAGTTTCCAAAGGAGTCCAGGATGCCACACACGATCAAAAGCTTGGGAGATATCTAGAAATACTCCTGGTCAATACCCTTTCCTCTCAAGAGAGGATGCAATATGGTCAACAATGCGATGGCATTGCTGGATAGTGGAGTGTTCAGATCGGAAGCCAAATTGGTGATTAGGAATAATTTTTTCGTTAACTAAGACAGGGTAGAGTCGTTTTAATAGCAGTTTTTCGAATATCTTACCAAGAAGAGGCTGATAGGTCTATAGGAGGAAGGAGAATTAATGGATTTATTTGGTTTAGGAATCATTTTAATGACAGAATATTTCCACAGTAAGGAAAAATAGGTTGTACGCAGTAGACTATTAAAAATATATGTGATTAAAACTAAACCTTTTCGGGAAATTTGCTTCAGAATAGAAGCTGTTATTAGATCATAACCAGGAGCTTTTTTATTGGGAAGGCGCAGAATTGTAGATTTAATTTCCGAGGGCTTAAAATTTTTGGGAGGAAGACTCATAGGGAGTGGGAACATTAGTTCTTCGATGATTTTGTTAGTATGTGATTTGTCTTCTATATCATCATGTGGAGCAAAAGTATTTACCAAATGTTTAGCAAATACTTCGGCTTTTTCTTTGTCTGTTTTTGCCCAGTTACCGTCATTTTGTTTCAGTGGGTGTGATGTTTTTTTGTACGAGAGTATTCGTCTAGTGGCTTCCCATAAAGAAAGATTGTCACTAAGCGATTTTGTATAAGTTTCATGGCGTTCATTATAGTCCTTACTAATTTCCATTTTTAGTTCACGTTGTAGTCGGTTAAGTTCCTGTTTGTAGCTAGGCATTCGTACGCGCTGCCACTTCATTCTCATTTTTTTTTTTTTCGTTAATTAAAGTCCGTATTTTAGTTGGTAAATTTTGTTATTGTGGTTGTGTAGTATTGTTAGAGATATGAGCGGTTGTGACTGCATGTTGTATATATATAGTGAGGTCATTTACAGCATCATTAATGTCATTTGCTGTTTTTAACGTTCGTTTTAAGTCAATCTGTTGGTCTAATTTGTATCTAAATCTGTTCCAGTCTATTTTGCCATTTATCAGCCTAGGATGAAGAGTCTTTAAGATTGGCTTAGAAATAAGGGTAAGGAGAACAGGACTATGATCAGAGTTTAAATCGGAAAGAGTTTCAATACTAGAATTCATGGTAATTGAAGGAGTGCTAATGAAGTAATCGAGGATATCAGGTCGTTTTGAAACAGATGTTGGCCAGTATGTTGGATTTGGAGGGGAGGTTATATGATATGATGTATGGGATAGAGCTTCTTGAAGAATCTTTCCTCGAGGGTTAGCAACGCGGCAACCCCATTGAGGGTGTTTAGCATTGTCTTTGATTTTTTAAACAATTTTTTTGAAGTTGTTCTTTAAAGACAATGCTTGCTGTAACGTGGTCATCTTAACCATGAGTTTTTACCACAAAAATAGATTCCTGAACACTTCCTTAGCCCCATCATATTTGCATCTTATCTTCGTCCTTGTGGCCTATTTTGCATGCCAAATAAAAAAAAATCCTGGAAAGGACGATGGTACGAGGGTCGTTCAATAAGTCCTTAGAAAATCCGAGAAATTGCGCTCGTAGTGTCGGTAAAGATTTTTTTTGTAAGTAGCATTATAGCGTAGGTCAATTTCTATCATCGATTAAAGTTAACGACATTTATTTGTGCATAACAATGGGAAAAAGCGAGTTATGGGCTGTCATCAAACATCTCCATTTGAAAGGCTTAAGCCCGAAAGAAATCAAAGCCGAGTTGGATGCAGTTCATGGCACATCTGCACCTGTGTTTGCGATGGTTTACAATTGAGTGAATGAATTTAAACGTGGCCGTTCATCCACAAAAGATGAACATCGTTCAGGACGCCCAGTTGAGGTGTCTACTCCTGAAATCATCGACAAAAACCACGATCTGATTTTGAACGATCGGCGAATTAAAGTGCGCGAATTAGTTGAGGCCACGGGCATATCACAAGTTACAGTCGCCTCAATTTTGCATGGAAAATTGTCTGTGAAAAAAATTTCGGCAAGATGGGTGCCGCGTTTGCTCTCAGAGGAGAATAAGCGCAATCGTGCAGTGGACTCTGAGGTTATGTTGGCACTCTTTTATCGCAATCCTGCCAAATTCCTTCGCCGATATGTCACTGTGGACGAAGCCTGGATACACTACTACACTCCAGAAACGAAGAGACAGTCCTCACAGTGGATTTTCAAGGGTGAATGGGCTCCGAAGAAGGCAAAAACTGTGCCATCGGCCGGCAAGGTGATGGCCACGGTCTTGTGGGATACGCAGGGCATCATTTTTATCGACTACTTGGAAAAAGGAAAAACAATAACAGGAGCGTATTACGCGTCGTTATTGCAACGGTTGAGCGAGGAAATCAAAGAGAAACGCCCCCATCTGAAGAAGAAAAAAATCCTCTTGCATCAGGACAATGCGCGTGTGCACACCTGCGCTGTTTCCATGGCCAAAATTGTGGAATTGAGAATGGAATTGTTGCAGCATCCCGCTTATTCACCCGAGTGACTATTTTCTTTTCCCCAATCTGAAGAAATGGCTTGGCGGACGACGGTTCACTTCCAACGAGGACGTCATTGCTCAAACGGATGAGTATTTTGCAGAACTTCCGAAATCCTATTTTTTGGACGGGATAAACATTTTGGAAAAACGGTTGGGAAAGTGTATAGAGCTACAAGGAGATGGTATTAAAAACTAAAAAATTTTTTTTTTAAAAAAAAGTTTTTTTCCATCTTTTTCTAAGGACTTATTGAACGACCTTCGTACTATTGATAAAATCGGAAAGAATATAACCAGCACTGCTTTGTAGAGTAGAAATAATGCCTCCACCGATTTAGCGCCTCTCTGCCCAAGCCCATGATTTTTTGAAAAGGATAACTCTGATGTATTATAATAAAATAAATTTTTATTTTCTAAATTTTTTTTTTTTGACTACTATTTTTAGTATAGTCATTATTGATGATCACATTATTTACTATGTTACTATTGCTTAGTATAACTTTAATATATAATGAAGGTGTAAAAATTCTCTATCTATTTTTATTCATGTTTGATTTTCATTAAAATATTCTTATAATTGTGAAAATTTTCTATACTCGTGCTAGTTATTTTTATGATCACTTAATTTAGATTCATTCATTAATGAAGCTCATAGGAATAATGATGTGAATCCAAAAAGTTTGCTTTTTAGTTAAATTGTAGAAGCAAAAAAAAGTACGGACAAGAAAAAATTATTGTAGATATAAATAAAATAAAATAGAAAAATTTATCATCTTGCCATATAATTAGAAAAGATATCAGGAAAATCCTGTTAATATCTTTATCCCCTATAGCAGCGGAATCAGTACAATCAAGATAGTATATTTGCACAGTGCAGTATTCTCAGTTCATTATTCACTTTATTGAGTACACAATCTAGTGTCTAGTCTCGTATTGCCTGCTCTGCTTCTCTCGGCGCTGTTGAGTGCGTCCTTTATATCTATATACCCAGTATATATAAGTAGCCAAATCAGCGATAATAATAAATAAGTTCATACCAGTATCTTCTAATAGGATAGGACTTCTGCTATATGAATAGAGGGATGCATAGATCCCTTTGGATTGATTGCAGTCGAGATATGAAAGTAAATCGCATAATTATCCTTTTATGCTATATGCATTTATTCTTTTCGCCGCCTGTTATTATAATTTTCATTTCAATGTGGCATCACAAAAGATGATGAAGATTTTCTGAATGGATTTCTTGTTGAATGCTGTCGGATATATTTTTGTCCATAACTTTCGTCTATGCTTGTGTATATTTATAACCATAAAAATAGCGCCAATTTGATGACTCTTGGAAAGAAAAATGTATGTATCTACATTGCACCCACCAACTTGATTTTTTAAGATATCATCTTGATTATGTCAATCTATTGTATATAGTTTTAGTGTGCATCGTTTTGACGTAAATCTGATGTATGGTATACAATTTTGCTAACCTTAATTCTTATATGGAAAGAAAGGAAATGAAAGTTTCGTTAGTATTGCTAGCGCTATAATATCGATTTCCTTTTCATTGCTGTTGATGCAGATAATACCAGTCTCAAATCGTAGAATATTCACAATTTCACACTTGGGCGATGCACATAAAAACAGAACTCCGCATACTAAATCTGTATAAATACACAAACATGAAGGAGTATCCAACCATCAAGCTTCAGATATTATTAAAGAAGGATCTACTCATTTAAATCTTTGGTTTAATGCTACTAGATTTACCTTCTCTGATGTTGGTTAATTCTAGGAGCGGCTGGTATGCGTATGTGTCGGAAACTGTTCTTTTTTTTGCAAAATCCGCTATTTGCAATCTCAACTGAACGTATTTGTACAATAAGTCTGATAACATAACAAGACGATGGGGAGCACTCATACAAATGAATCTAAATAGAAAGCAGGATGTTTCTAGGTAAACATAATATGCCAAAATGATGTTGAAGTGGATATGGTATCCTTTTTTTTTTTTTATCTAGCCAGAGATTGCCTACTCTTCGCACTAAAGTAAAGTGCTGTTCGTTTCCGAGCAGATGTTAATAATACCGTAGTCCTCTTAGGTTTTTATTTGCCTCATCTCTGGATACATTTTCTTAATCTTTTCCTCTCTAGATGATTCACCTCAGTGAGCATTCCGTTAACAAGAAAATTAAGTCTGACTAAATACACATGTTTAATTTCGGTTATAAAAGCTTGTATTTTTTAGGGATTCGCAAGACAAGGATTCAGTTTACTAATTTTGATGTATCATCACTTTCGATGTAGCTAGGTAAGGAAGTAATTATATACATATATGTACGTCTGCAATAGGTTTTTACATACTCGTATAATAAAGTAATTTATTTTACGCTAGTACTCTCTGGAAATATAGAAATTTTGATAAAATCCAACGAAAGGAAGTGCAGTATTAAGAAATTATGTACTTATTGCATGAAAAATCATCTTCCAATTGCTGCTTAAAAAAAATCTAAATACAAAAGATATTCGGGATTTAAATAAATTTACATTTTATACCTTAGAATTTTGATTTCTAAGTGGCGAAAATTTTATCTATTTCTAGAATAATAATAAATAAATTTTTGAAATAACTTTTTAATAAAATATCATTTAAAAAAATATTTTCATTGATATTTAAGATTATAGAATTTACCATGGGAATATTCTTATTAAGTTTATGAAAAGTAAAATAAAGAATAAAAAAAAAACTGTAAGAAGCAAAATTTAATTAAATAGCACAGAATATTTAAAGGCATTTATTCTGTTCACATATGTCTATAAAATTAAATTGTAGAATTTACCCAATTTAATTTGTCTTCAATGTAATAAAATTAAGTTTGCAGGATATTTATTTGCTGGTTCGAAATACAATAGTATTTAGATGTTCTGTTAAGATATCCTATTTAGTTATTTCGTAATAATTAAATAATATGAGACAGTTTTTCTTCTTCGCACCAATTTGTTATCGTAGTCAAAGTAGTTCCCGATGGGCAGGTTTATATCGGCGGAGGCTTTTCGAAACAGCGCTAGATCCTCGGTTATACTCCTTTGGATGTTATCGATGGTGTCGTTTACAGACGTCTTTTGATCTTTGTTATTTTAACAAAATAAAGTCACACGGACTAAAAAAAAGATAAATATTTTTTTTCTGAACTTTGGGTGGATTTTTTTTATAAAAAAATTTGTTAATTGAAAATCTAACCTTATAAGGATTCCCTCTTTTTCCACATTTTGATAATTTTTGCGGTGTTGACAACTTCTTTGACTGAGGTCCATTTCTCACTGCACGTCGCCCATCCAAAAAAAAACATTATACCATCAAAAACTTGTACTCTTAATGAGGAATGTCGCCCATAGCCAGAACTCGCAGATTTATGAAGCTTATCAACAAATTTGATGGAACATCATTACTCCTAATTTCGTAATTCTATTTTTCGTAACGCACTTGAAAAACACAACTTCGCTTATCATGTTTAATAGCGTCGCATAGTTACCGGGCGAGGTGGAAATTGGTACTGACTATCAGACGAGTATAAGTTATTTGAAGGTGAAGTACTCAGTGTTTAGGTGACACTAGTGTTGCCCATACCTCATAAGAATTATAAAAGGTCCCGAAAATTGTAACTTTAAATAAAAATTATGAACGTATTAAAATATTTGTGAAATAAAATTGCTACAAATTTTTACTATAATTTGAAAAAAAGTCAAATATAAAATTTTAGATTAAATTGTAATTAACTAAAATTGTTGCTTCAAAAATAAATATGAAAATAATGAGAATTTCTAATAATATAATTAAGATTAATTAAATTCGTGTACATCTTTAATATTTGGCCAGAAATTTGATAATAATGAAAATTAATAGCTTTCATAATTGAAAATCAATAAAATTGGCTATTAATTATGTAACCTATTGTATCTATAGTATTTACCAGTCTCAGTAAAATTATTTTAATACTCTGCAGTTAAAACATATTAAATGGTGTAAATAATGTTTTTTTTTATTTTACCATATATGTCAATTTTGTTGGTCTTTTTTTTTAAACTTCGAATAAAAAGTACTTGATGAATATAAGCCTGCGTATGTTTTCCTTTTCTGCACTCCATAAATTCATTCTTAACATAAGTATGGTTATGCACGTATAAAAACATCAACCAATTTTTGATGAGCTAAAATTGGCAGAAGGGGTACATCCATAAATTAAATCACATGTACGGAAGTATCGTAATTTATTTGGTGGTAAGAGAAATTGAGGATAGTCAGCCTAGAATATTGTGATAACAACTTTATGATTCTAAATATTGACAAATGTGCTAAAGGTTACGACCGACGTTGTTCGCCGTAAAATTGGCAGCAGCTTCTCACAGCAGGAATCCATTCCATGGTCATATAAGTCCATATACGAATATGGTGTGTCTGTCTTCTGAAAGTGGGAATGTTTAAATGTCGATAATATTGCCAATAGATTTGAGAGAGGAGGTCCTTGACGTTACCGAATTTCTTCAATAAAGTATTTAATGGGCCAAACGTAATACGATCTGTCGGCGAATTCCTGCTGGTAAATAACTGATATTGGTGCATTAATAGTGTTGTTGATATTTCCGTGAGTGTGTCCATTTTCACTGTCGTACACCCTTAAATAAATGTTAATAAATAGTATTTTTAAATAATGTATACTTTCTTTAAATTTACTATTTCGGAGTTTGTTCGTAATTTTTTTTTTTGGATTGTATTGTAAATTTTATATAACTTCAACAAATAAATAATTATTTAAAAGAAAAAAATATTTTTAACAAATTTAAAAATTTGTACTAAAAAATTTGAAATTTATAAAAATTTAATTTTTTTTTCAAATACGTTTTTTCAATAGCTATTCAAACTGAAAATCGATAAATAAAAAACTAGAAAATTAACGATTATTCCATAGTAGTGACATTATAAATCGATTGACGTTTATATGTTTCTGTGTGGATACCTGTATTAGCACTTTTATCAGAAAACGAAAAAATTATATTCGATAAGAAGGAGCAAATATGAAAATATTTCTATATTAGTCATCTTTGATATTTATTTCAATAGGATGACAGGATAAATCGATCATACATTTACTATGTCCAGAATATTTATTCATATTTCCGATCTATATTTATCACTTACATTTGGTGTATCATGAGTTCGATTCGAATTACGTCAATACATCAAATAGAGTTAGTAGTTTAGTAAAGAATCTAATGACAAATGCACTTGAAGGATATTTCTCACATTACATTATATGATATCTATTCATATAAAAATATTTTGTCTGAAATGTATTTATATTAGTAAGATGGAAACTTTCAAATAAAATTAAATATTCTACCGACTACAGTAAATATACTTGTTCATACATAAATACATATCTAGTTTACATAATATATTCTGATAGTTTAATAGAAAAAAAATTATGTAAATGAAAATTTATTTAAAAATAATATTTAAATTTTATAAAAAATAAAACTTATATTACGAGGGTCATTCAACAAGTACTTGGCCTCACTGCCCGATGGAACTGCTGTCACAAAAGAAATTTACCATCGTGCTGTACATTCTCTTAGTAGCCTTCTGTCAAAGTTTCAGTTGATTCCCTTCATTAGTTTTGTTTTGAGAGTCTTTGAAAGCAAGCGTGTCGGTCGGTTGAACAAAAATGGAAAAAGAACAATATCGTTCGGTGATTAGATTCTTGTTTTTGGAAGGGAAAACGCGCTGCGAAATCAAAGATCGCTTGGATGCTGTGTATGGTGACTCTTCTCCTTCGATGGCGACCGTCAAGAATTGGTTTAACGAGTTTGTTCGTGGCCGCACGTCGGTTTTTGATGAGCCACGCCCAGGTGCCCCGAAAACGGCTGCTACAGAGGAAAACGTTAAAAAAGTCCACGATATCGTGTTGGCAGACCATCGATTGAAGGTTCACGAGATATCTGAGACTGTGGGCATCGCAATAGCAATGGTGCATCATATTCTACACGAAGAACTGGGCATGAGAAAGCTGTCGGCGCGATGGGTGCCGCGTTTGCTCACACCGGAAAACAAGCGCAACCGTGAGACTACATCGGCGACGTGTTTGGCGCTGTATCAGCGCAATCCAGATGAGTTCTTGCGTCGTTTCGTGACCGTCAACGAAACATGGATTCACTGGTACACACCAGAAACCAAGAAACAGTCGAAACAGTGGACTTCACCCGGCGAACGTGCTCCGAAGAAGGCGAAGACTGTTCGATCGGCCGGAAAGGTGATGGCCACCGTTTTCTGGGATTCACAAGGTGTGATCCACATCGATTACCTCGAGAAGGGTAAAACAATCACGGGGCGCTACTATGCTGACTTATTGGGCCGATTTTACTTCGAATTGAAGAAAAAGCGGTCCCGCTTTGCGAAGAAAAAAGTGCTGTTCCACCACGACAACGCGCCGGCTCACACCTCCGCCGTCGCCATGGCCAAATTGGTCGAATTGCGCTACGAATTGCTGCCCCATCCACCGTACTCTCCAGATTTGGCCCCCTGTGACTACTTTTTGTTTTCAAACCTAAAAAAATCACTCGCCGGGAATAGATTTGGGTCGAATGAGGAGGTCATCGTCGCCACGGAGGCCTATTTCGCTTCCCTCGAGAAAATGTATTTTTTGGAGAGGTTAAAAAAGTTATAGCATCACTGGGCCAAGTGTGCTATAACTTTTTTAAATAAATAAATTGCCACCTTTCCAAAATTTCGTTTTTATTTTGTAGGCTAAGTACTTGTTGAATGACCTCGTATATAGCAAATAATAAATAAAGTCTGAATTTGCACATATATATATATTTAAGGATTTGGATTAAATTGAACAATATATTATGTATTTTCTAATAATATATTATTTTTGAGACTTTCTGAAATTATTTTGGCTGATCATAGTTTTTTTTTTAAAATTTATAATAATATTAATTTAAAAAAAATAATTAAATATTTCAAAAATTCTGTTTGCTAAAATAATATCTTGTTTTTTTTATTCAGAGTGATTGTACGCTGTTTCTGTCGGACACACTTAAAGTAAATTTAGGACGGTTGTGATACTCGTACCTATAAGGTGATCAATAGGCGTAAGGAAACGAAATGAAATTATATATAATGAAATGAGAGTGGTGATAGGTATTTAGCATAGGATGGTAGTCTAACATGCTAACAACATCTAACAAATATTTATATTAGTTTAAAAAAAAATAATTTACCAATAATTTATTTAATTGTATTCACATTACCAAAGTTGGTTTATGCTGTATTGAGTAAAAGTAAGCGATTAAAAAAGTGTTCATCATACTCTTACTCTTTGCAGTGAATCATGCCCCTACATTTATTCAGTAGTATAATTGATATTTATGAATATCCCCTGAAAACCGTTACCTCAAAAATCATATACGGGGCTAAAAAGACTCAAAGTGAACAGACGATACTAACAACTACTTAAGATGTTGGACTCATCCCAAAGTTCATTAGTCCATATAGATGATATCTAGTTCATTAGTCCAAATAAGCTATATAAACAAATTAATTGTTTATATAGCTTATTTGTACTAATAAACTAGATATCTTTATTATACTATAAATGATCTTTATTATGGTAGCAACAGTATCATACATCGTTATATCGAAGATCTCTTTCTACAAAAATTAAATGTTTCTCGTTATAAAAAGTTTCAGGCCAATCCTTAAAATGGAAAGCTTTTTTTTAAAATATTTTCTCATTTTGATATAGTTTATTTATCTTCAATTAAATTCCATTTAATTATCAGACGAGTATTTTGAAAAATCTTTCAAAACTACAAGGTTTTTTTTTTTTTTAAAAGAAATTCCCTAAAAACATTTAATAATAAACCTGAGAGTATTTATGCAATATTTATATGATGAAAAATATGAGCTTTGTTGTCATACATATACTTGTTAACTTAAAGGAAATAACTTCATCGAAATAATAATATGATGAGATTTTATAGCTAAATATGATTTTATGGAAATAATTTTTTTGATGTTCATAACGATGATGATAAATCACTTCAGGCACTTTGATAATTTTTTTTCGAAATATGTGAAAATCTATTTCGACTATAGCTACTAGGTATGAAGGAACAACGATGAAAATTTATCGTCTGTAAGCAAATTTCGTAATATTTTGTGATATTTTACTATGAAATG
Organism: Atherix ibis; assembly: GCA_958298945.1. Lineage (NCBI taxonomy): Eukaryota > Metazoa > Arthropoda > Insecta > Diptera > Athericidae > Atherix > Atherix ibis. Next base: position 32,964,496 of record OY282606.1, read on the forward strand.
GACATTCATCGATCCAAAATGTACATCATGTGCAACCATATCGTAAAATATATTGCAGACGAAAAAAAAAACATCATTATTATGGTAAACAAGAATCGAAAAGGAGACCACCGTAGGGTTATTTTTTAATAAAATATTTTTTAAGATTATACCTTTTTTTTTATCATATATTGATCATGTGCTTAACTTAATTTCAATTCGAAGGCAGTAATTTTTTTCTATATTAACAAAACGACTTCATTAACCAAGAGCTTCTAAAAGAGAATACTTTATTTGAAATTATTTAAATATGACCAATTTTATAAAAAAATTTTTAAATATGAAAGTGAAAAAATTTAATATAACAAAAACCAAATTTTAATAAGAATTGTTAAGTATTTCATTTACCCAAATAGAAAGAATATCTTTTCTAGAATATAAGCAAAATTCCTTGAATATATAAAGAGATTGATAAATTTATTTTCTTTTCCAATGGATTTTCTCGAAGGATATATTTTCAAATAATCTAAATCTAATTTCTATTCGTAATTTTTTACTAAAATTTTAATATCATAATTTTCAATGTACATATATGATATATGAAATGTTTTTTTTTTCAACTAATAATATTCATAGTTTTACTATATCATATTGATAGCAAGCTGGTTTAAGTTATGGAAACAGTTATAAAGTTTGTCAGTCAGTTTCAATTTAAACTACCGTAAAAATTTACTGTTTATCAGAATGGAAAGGAATACTAAAATACTTGAAAAAAAAACTAAATTCAATTTATGAGGATATGAATTTAGCAGTGCATGTTAAAATTTTTTAGATGTTTTTCCTGTATTTCCTTTTTTTTTGGTTAGGAAAAGTTTTTGAAAAGCTTTTAGCTCTTCCAGAAAATTCAGTATGCAGGCACATGCATTTGTCCATCAATTAATTTTTAATAAAAATATACTCGAAAAGAGTCTATTATTTGGGAACAGAACTAGTAGTTGTATAATAAAAACAAAGGATTGTTTCGTAGTCCATGCAATTCACTGTATATGTGCGATCATTGGAAGGGAATGTTAGGCTATCCATACCTGGTCGCGATTATTATTTTTTTCTATGTAGTCGGTCTATTATATACTTTTATAGGAAATTACAGTGGATTGGTATATATTTGGTGGTGGGATGAATGATGGTCGATGGATAAATGGGTAACCGATGTTGGGGAGCGCATATATCTTCACTTTTAGATTGACTTTTATAGTTGCCAATAAAGTTACAAGTTTATTGGTATGTGCGGCCTCTATTAGTGCCACTGTTGCTGGCGATTTATAACCGAACATAATTTTTACGACATTTTTATTTTATTATTTTTCACTCAATCAAGCCTCATAAAAATGAAAATGGCCAACGATGGAAGTTATTGTATTTATATTAATGGGAGTCAACCTCTGATAAATTGCTGACATGCAAGATAGTCTATAGTATTGAACATTTTCAATTCTAACATAAGTGATGGGGAGCACTTCAAACTGTATATACGTCATTCATTATTATTATGAGTATTATTATTATTTTCTTCTTTTTTTTAAAGATCCAGATCCAGGATATATATAGGTTACTTGAGGTTTTTGTAAAAACCATTTGGGCTAACATAGAAATTGTATATTTTTTCTATCGTAACTTATGATATTACTAAATAGCGTCTGAAAATTTATTAATATAGATAACCATTTCAAGATAAGATTATTTATAAATATGACAGGTTGCACTTATACGAACGATGAATATAATTTAATAAAAAATTTAATTGATTGATGTGTCAGTTGAGTTCTTAACTTTAACTGTCGACTGACATCAGAGTGGATTTGATGTCGTTGTCAGAAGTGTACTATAGACTTTAATAACTTGGACATTATGAATATGAAATGTTCTTTAGAATGACATACTGTACGGTTGCATTTCATATCTAAGTTATAGAAATTATCCTTAATTGCTATATTGCGTGTTCTATTCTAATGCTTTTAATAATAATACGATTTGGGAATGCATTTACCTTTATATCTAATTGCTATTTTGTATATAATTATATGAGCATATTCTATTCTATAAAACTTGTTTAGAGTTTTTCAAATTAAAAAATGAATTCACTATCTGAATTCATAATAAAATAGATTAATACATTGTCATAATAATTGTCTTGTCTTTATTTTACTTATTTTTTCGTTCATATTAGAAAATAATGAGATATTTTTTGCATGAAAATGAGTATTTATTTACAATATGGTATTTTTTTTTATTTCCATGGAATAAATGCATTTAAATTTAATTATATTGTATGGGATAGTGCAATTCCAGAGAATTGTGTTAATGTTTAGTAAAAAGTTCCTGGAAAACTATGAACACAAAAAAAACGTAAACAATATTTGTGCATGCAAATTAAGTTGATTTCTTAGAATTCATACAATTTGATAATTTCTCTTTTAAATGGTTTATAATTATTTCTTGTATTAAAATATAAAATATAAAAAGTACATTATACTATATAAATAATATTGAAAAAATTGTATTAAGTCGATGAGGCTCAGTGGATAAGCCATTGTATCTGTAAAAAGTGAACGTCTGACATGTATTTTGGTCTGACATGTATTTTTGTTTTAACAATATAATTATAAAAATCATATAATACAACAAGTATTTAAATATTTTTTTAATTTTTACGTAATGCCAAAATTTAAGCAATACAATATATTAAAACAATAATCAAAATCTAACGTAAATAATATAAGTTAATTTTGTATTTAAATTTTTAATGATCACATACGAGGTCTATTCAAAAAGTATCGCGAATTTTGAGTTTCCGCGGGTTTCGTGTTATCGATTTTCAATTTTTTGTGGCGTTATGTTGGTACGCATGTCTCTCACTTATGCCGACAAGTTCGGCCATTTTGAATGTTCAGGTAATTTTTGACAGCTGCTTTGCTTGCACGTGTTTTGGCTAGTCTTCGATTTTTGCTCAATTTCGACCAGAAACAGCAACGCATTAACATTTGTGCGACGACTCAAGTTTGCTCCAAAGGGTCATAACTGATGACAAATCATGGGTTTATGATTATGAGTGGAAATCAAAGCTCAATCATTCCAATAGAAGCTGCCGCACGAGCCAAGACCGAAAAAAGCGCACTAAGTTCGGTCAAATGTGAACGTTTTGCTTACAGTTTTTCGATTGCAGGGGGAACGTTTTTCGATTGCAGGGGTGTGGGGCATTATGAGTTCTTGCCACAGGGTAGAACGGCCAAGAAGGAATATTACCTGCAAGTTATGCGCAAGTTGCGAGAAGCAATCCACCAGAAACGCCCGGATTTGTGGAAGAACAAAAATCGTTGCTTGGTGTTTTCCTTGATCCCGAAACTGGAGAGCCCCATGAAAGGACGACGCTACGCTACGATTGAGGAGATAAAGGCGGCATCGAAGGAGGAACTGAACAAGATCACAAAAAATGATTTTTTGAAGTGCTTCGAGGATTGGAAAAAACGTTTGCACAAGTGTATAATGGATGGGATTACTGGTGGGGATTACTTTGAAGGGGACAAAATAGATATTCAAGAATTAATAAATAATTTTTGAAAAAACACATGCTTTTTTAACAGAAAACACACTAAGCCTCATACATTCACAAGTAAAGGTATATTCTTCTAAAAATTCCTTCCCATTTTTTAAATTAAGAATTTTACAGAAAAAAATAATCTGCGCAGAAAAAAAATGATAAAAATAATTTTCGTCAATCAAAAAATAATCCTTAATAATAATAATAATAAAGAAAATAATTTTTAACAAGTAAGAAATATGATTAAAACATTGTATTTAAGTAGTCTTATCAGCTTTGGAAAAATGTAAATTCTTCTATAAATAAATTGGTATTAATTCGTAGAAAAAAAGGTATTTTTTCAAGTTAAAATTAAAATTAATTTGGTTGATAAATTTTACTAATGGCTCCAGCAGAGTCTATTTCTTTGGGCAATTTGTCTCGGAAAGTTGTTTTTTTTTATAAATCAACCTAAGAAATATTTTTTAATACTAGGTGAAATTATTTTATATACAAATTTTTATTATACTTAAAAAAAAGGATTTATTAAGAAGACTAAGTTTTTTTTTTATTATTCAATTAATCTATCTTTCGAAAATAGTTTTTTTTTTTTTACATAATAAATGAAAATAATTGTAGCTATTTCTATAAAAATTTTAACATTTTTCCAATGAATTTATAGTTGAGAATATTCGCGAATACTCACGATTTAGTATTGTGTTCTTAAAAATTGATCGAAAACTCAATCTCCCCTAATGGATATGCTATTATAATATATTTATATACGGTAAAATGAATAATTTATGCTAAATAACATTTCATATAAAATTCCATATAAAGACAGTTGGTGCAACCGTAACTTTAGAGCGTCATTGTTTGCGATGATTGAAAGTCTGCCACCTATCCAGTTAAGTGTCTTATGGGACTTACGTGCACAATCTGAATTAAGTTTGGTTTTTGAAGAATTTTATATATTTTTCGATAGGAGAGTTTGTTAGAATTTTTTATATATATTTTTATTATTATATTCTTGTTTCTTGAATTATTGAAGTTTTTCTATGTGACGTCTGTATAAGCATTAAGGATATTTGGCATAGTCTCGGGAGTAAATCTTGTTGTGTCTTTATCGCTGAAGATTGGTACTATGTTCACATCTTTATTATTTTTTATTTTCGGCAATAAATTTGCCTTATCTGCTTGTGTCACATGGGTACTCGTTATGACAAGATTCGCTGCTACTGATCTAAAATCTATATTCGTAGAAAATCTACTTCTTGTCACGTACATGACCCTTTTCAATCGTCTTAGGATGAGGTCACAACGAGCACATTTTCAACTTTTCGAAAATCACTTTTTCAAATATCACTTAATAATGTCAGCCTATTTTTTGGTTTGATTTTTCATATTTATTTTAAGTTCTCTTTTAGCATTTATTTCCAATTTATTTTTTACATTAATTTTTAATTTTTTTTTTGTTATAAATAAAATTGATTAAAGAATTTTTTTTTGGTAATTTCACTATTATTCTAGTTACATTTTTCTGTACGAAAATTGTTTTTCTAAAATTAAAAAAAGTAAATTGATTTATAATTATCTATTTAAATAATTATATTTTGTTATATATTTATTCCAAACTCGAATCCCAATTCTTCGGAACTGGAAGTTATTTTTTTATAATCCTTTGTGAAACATATCATCGCATATCGCTTAATGGCAGTAAAATACGACGCGACACTTAAATTCTATACTTATCACTAAACAGATAATATCGATAACTATTGCTGTTTTCACTTTTAGAAATATGTTATAAACTTTCTTTAGACAATAAATTACTCTTATACAATATCCTGCTAATGCTGTCAATGCTCCTTTTTCAATATGTTCGCAATATTGTGATCTGCAAGTCCCAAAATATTGCTTGCTATTATTTTATGGTTGCAGATATCTGTAAAAATACAAATAAAAATAAAAAAAAAATTTTTATTTGTTGTAATATTTTGTTTTATTCAAATATTTGGCAGAATTTAGTCCTTAACCAATTTCTACAAGAGTATTTAATATCTGATAAAATATCTTAGTCGAAATTGTGAAGTTAAAAGGAAGCAATTCGTGAATTTTATTTGATGCAAATAAAAATTTATTTTTGTATTCATGTACATTAAGAAAAAGGTTTTTTTTTTAGTTAGTAAAATTTTACAAACAACCCCTATAGGCGAATGTAAATTTGGTAGAAAAACTTAAACTTTGTGAAGAACAGTGCCAGCCATATATATTGATTTTCAATTATTTCGAATTTAGTGTTTACTATTAATTGGGTAATTAGTATTTGTTTAATTATTTGATATTTCTACTAAAAGATAAATACTATCAATTAAATTAGAAGCAAAATTTAACAATATTTTAAAAAAATAATTTTTTTTTTGCAGATTTTTCCATAAAATTTACCGAAAATTCATAAAACAATAAATTTGGTATGTAAATTTTTTAATATACTTTGGTTTTCCATCAAATATTATATATTTTTAGTAGAAATTATGGTACTAAAAGTAGTATTTGTACATATCAAAATTATATAGTACCCTTGTAAGGATATGCTATTTTTATTTACTAAAGCATACTTTTAAGTTGAATGTTCGTGCTGGAAATTTTTTTATATTTATAACCTTTTACAATATTATCGAAATAAATTTTTCCAAACATTAAAATGATATTTTTCTTTTTGATTTGAAAGATTTTTTCATTAATATGTTTTATGTACACGCTATTTTTTAATTTAATAATACTTTTTTTTTGTTGTTGGTAGAATTATTTGCGTATATTAGTTACTATTATGATTCTTCAAATAATTTGGTTACGTGTATTTAAGTACTTCAAATTTAATGTGATTTTGTAATCGATGAATGTAAATAAAATAGGATAATAATATGAATATGCAGAGCATTTAGTAGCCACGTCCTTGAATAATAATCCTTGAAGATATAGCTTTAGTAGACTTTCAGACGAACGCGAGCTTTTTGACAGTAAAATTAATAGTTATGAATTAAGAAACTATAAGAAATGAATAAAAAGGATAATATTTTCAATAATATAAAGGTTTAGTTATAGTAGCCTAGACTGTAGTTGCAGTGATTTATTCATATAGTTCTAAGTAGATGGTGTGAAAATTTAACGGCTCGTGATTCGGTTTGATCGAGTTGTGGGGCTGAGAGCATTCGATAATGGTGACCGCATGAAGATGTTGTTCAGTTTTACCCAAAAATCTTATATTTGAATTAATAGCAAAAATAGGGAAGAAAGAAAAACGAAGAAAATAAATACAATGGGAATACACCGTTTTCCAATAGATGGCGCCATCAGTAAATGCAGGTCCAAAATATCGAATTAGAATTGTCAAATCGTAAGCTTTGTAATTTTTTATGAGCGTTATATATGCGTGAAAATGTCGAAATTTGAGCCAAATAAGCGTTATTAGTAGAAAGTTTTGCTTTTTGTCTTAAATTCGAAAAAATCTGCGGCTGTAGTGCATCGAATGATTGAAGAAACTTATAGTAAGGCTTGTATTAGTGAGAGAACATATTTCAAATGGATACAACCCGACAAAAGTGGTAATTTCCACAAGGAGCATCCCGAAAAATTGAAAACGCAGAATTTCAAGCATTACTGGATAAAGTCAAATTCATTGGGCGCGACTCAACAAGCTATTTTCCATCATTTGAAAGCCTTTGAAAAAAAGGAAATTGGGTGACATACGAGTTGAGGCCTAGATGTCAAGCGTCTTTTTTTCACGTGCAAACAACTGCTCCAACGGTAAACAAAGAAGGTTTCCTGCATTGTATTGTGACTGGCAATGAAAAGTGGATCCAATACGATAATCCAAAGCGAAGAAAATCGTGGGGGCCCCGTATGGACCAACTCTGTGCAGTATATTATGAGCTGTTGCAACCCGACTGTTGCAGCAGCTCGCTACCGAACACAACTGATGTGTTTGAGCAGAGCATTAAAGGAAAAACGGTTCCAATATGAGCAAAGACACGACAAAAATTGTACTAGGAAGCACTGATATTGGACATCCTCCCCCACTCGCCGTATTCTCCAGATATCATCGCTTCTGACCGATACCTCTTCCGATCGATTGTTTTTTTTTGATAATTAAATTTTTTTATTAAAAATTCCCTTTTCAAAATTTTGAACATTTCTATTTTTATTATTCAATTTGTGCTTCTTAAAAATTTAATTACTATTATTTTTTCAACCTACCTCAAATTATTTTTTTTATATGATATATTTTTTTTATTTTTGATTAAATTTATAAAATTATATTTTTTTGTTCCCTAATCTCGTCCCATGGTGAAGCTAATACCTTTCCTGTTTCCATTTCTTTTTTTGTTTGTTATTGGCGGAACTTGTTCTGTTATGTGGGTTTGAGGACACCACACTGCCAACTATGTTTAAGTATTTTCTAAGCTAAAATGTAAAATAATTTTAGTTAAATTGTTAATTCGTTATTAATAAATAGATTCTTTTTGATAGAAGCTATTTTTAATATATAAAAATTATTGAAAAACTTATATTTTTATTTCTGATATCGAAAAAATATTATAAATTTATATTAATTCTTAATATTTTTTGTACACTATAATTTGTTTGCTGTGAAATTTATACTTATGAATAATGATCGTTGGTATAAAAACCAATATTGATTTTATTAAAACTCATTAAATTATTTTTTTTGAAAAAATTTTAAAAATTTTCACAAACTAATTATTGTTTTATCTATAAAATATTCAATTTTTTTATATGTCATCTAAACAAACAATACATTTATAAGTAATAGAAAAATATATTTTCTTTCCTTAATTAATTTTTCATTAATTTTATATAATTACAAAGAAAAAAAAAGAAAAAAAAATAATGCCTAGAATTTCCCCTTGTGGTATTATGAAAACATTTTTTGAATGTTCCTGTCAGCACTATACGAGTCGATACTTATTGGGTGCAATATTTGTAATTATGATATGCCAAAAAGATTTCTTTGGTTGATATGAATGACTTAACAAAATGTTTCCCGCATAATCTCAAGGGTAAAAGAAATAATAGTATTCAAAAGAAAATAATTCTTAGAAGAGAGAAAATAGCAATCAACAGTTCTAATTTGAAGAAAACAAATTTTGAAAGTCAGATTATAAATGACGCTGAAAGGATTCGAACCGATCGTTTGCCACAGCTGTACTTTAAAGAGACTAAGGAGAATATCTTATATTCTTGAAAAATAGTTGATATGTGCGATTAAATAAGAATAGTTAATGTCTTAAAACAATAAGGAATAGTGAATAATTTTATACTCGTTATTTGAAAGAATTTTGTTTAAAATTGAGACTAGAAATATTTAGGTGAGAAAATTACCGTAAATATACGTTTAAATATATCTTAATAATGAATTTAAGTCTTTTTTATAAGAAAGAGAAAGGTAAATAGATGGTCAATATTTGTGGAGACAAAATTCTTCTATTTCAGAGCTTTTGAATTTGAAAGTACAGCTTTCTTCTAAACTTAATCATCCCTTCATAGGCCACTTTTATTAAGGACCAATTATCGACCATTTATCTTAAAATATATAAATTATTAAGAAAATACATGAGTTATTCAAAAAATTGTCTGCTAAAGTTATGATTCTTATCTAGATAGCGCTACTATCGATAAGAATTTTGTTTTTGTTAAGTTGTCATTTCTGCCACTTAATTAAATGTCAATTTTGATATTATTGGGTTAATTTTTTTGTGATTATCATTGTATTAGACGCATTTAGTGATTGTTTTTTTAAGGTAGTAAAGTGCAAATCTGATAATTATCAAATACTTCGTCAAAGATAGTTTAAAATTTAAAAAAATTATAAAAACATAGTAACAGCTTATGGGAAGCGTACCCCTTCATTTTAAAATAAAAAAAAGTGGACAGCAAAATTTAAATATGGTCCAAAAACGGTCGCAAATCTCAAAAAAATGAAAAACTTTTAATTCTAATGTTAGACGATAGAAGAGTAAAGATACTCATAAATAATATAAATGAGACATGGTCTCACTATTTCGCACCAGACGCTGAAGCTATTCTGCATCGCGAAAGACGATTATCAAAACTTGTCATTTCTGAGATGCCAAATTAATTGTAATGATTGATTTACTACCAAAACGAATGTATGGAGAAAAAGTTCAGTTTCGCAAAGAAAGCAAATAATTTGCAATAGTATATTAGTAATAAAAAATTAAAACTACTGAAATAATCGCCATATTTGCCAAACTAAAAAGAAAAAATTTCTTGAACAACTGAAACATCCGCCTATGAGCCAAACTAAAAAAAATATAGCATTGAAAAATGATTTTTAATAGATGGCTGAGGCTATAGCTACTATAAATGAGTATTTTAAATGAATTTAGGTAAACGACTACCAAGAAGGGATAGTGTCCTTATAATATCCCTAGGGTAAATGCATCAATTTGAATTGATATTGCGGTAAAAAATAGAACTTTTATATCATTTTTGTCAGAATAAATATATTCAACAAATTACATATACCACTCTTGAGGTCCTATCTCCTCCCACGCCCACATATTGGCCGACCAGTGCCAGACACCTTCCCGATATTCTAGACTATTTCATAACCACACCCATACATTCCATTTATACTTCCATAGATACACTCCTTGATCTGAATTCCGACCATTCCCCTGTTCTCCTAACACTAGACACTACTCCTTCCTTAAAATCCTAGCCTGCCAAACTTCTAAATGGGAAAGTTGATTGGGACATTTTTAGACAGAACTTAGACCAACAGATTCATTTACAACAAAGCGTTAAGAACGTACAAGAAATAGACGATGCCGTAAACGACTTGACTGTTTGCAAACAGAACGCAATAACTAACGCCCACATAACTCATAACAAACCAACCATACGAGAACATGACTACAATCTTCCGCAAAAAATTCGCAGCTTGATAAGCGAGAAACGTCGAGCCAGGGCCCAGTGGCAACGTTCAAAAATGCCAAATGAGAAGAAAAAACTGAACCAACTACAACGAGAACTGAAACAAGAAATAATTAATTATATAACAACGAACGATTTACTGAATACACACAATCACTAACAACTAATAAGTCACTCTGGACAGCTACCCGACGAATTCTCAAATACAAAACAGCTACACACCCACTCCGGAATACCGACGGAACCTGGGCAAAAACGGATAAACAGAAAGCCGACATCTTTGGCAAACACTTAGAAAACATCTTTAAACTTCACGAAGATGTCCAAGACATTCTGCATGATGAACAAATATTCCGACAAATATCAACTCAGTTGCCCATAAGTCCACCTCCTAAGTTTTTCACTCCTTCCGAAGTTAAATTCACAATAGAACACCTTTCCGATAAAAAAAGCCTCAGGATATAACCTAATAACTTCAGAAATCCTGAAACAAATTTCCAAAAAAACCCTCGTTCTTATAAACTCTATTTGTAATAGTATCCTGCGCACATCATTTTTTCCTTCCCTGCGGAAGTTTTCCACAATTAAGATGATCCCAAAATCCAATAAGCCCAAAAATCTTCCTACCTTATATAGACCTAAAAACCTCCTTCCCATGTTATCAAAAATCCTAGAAAAATTAATCCTAAAACGCCTTTATCCCATTTTTGAAACCGAGGGTGTCATTCCTCAGCATCAGTTTGGATTTCGACCTGAGCATTCTACTATCCAGCAGTGTCATCGCGTAGTCGACTACATAGCGTGTTCGCTAGAGCGAAATGAATACTGCCCAGGTGTGTTTCTTGACATTTCGCATGCTTTCGACCGTGTATGGTAACCTGGATTGCTTTGAAAGTTGCAGCGAGTCCTACCCTCGGGTTATTTCCACATCCTTAAATCTTATCTCTCAGACCTATATTTTCAGGTAGCTGAAAATATTGAGTACTCTGACATTTATCCACTTTCCGCCGGTGTCCCTCAGGGAAGTATCCTAGGTCCTATCCTATATAACATTTATACCCATGACATTCCTTGCCACAACAACATTCTAACCGCAACATATGGTGACGATACAGCCATTCTGACACATCACAAAAATCCTTCCACAGCCATTAGTATCCTACAGAACCATATCCACTCCTTAGAAAATTGGTTCAAAAGGTGGAGAGTGAAGGTAAATGAGCAAAAATCTGCTCATGTAACTTTCACACTCTGCCGAGAACAAATTCCCGATATAACCCTAAACGGCAGTATTGTTCCACAAAAAATAGCGTACGTTACCTTGGACTTATATTCGACAAACGGTTAACCTGGAACCTTCATACGAAAACTAAAAGACGTGAACTTAACGGACGATACAAACAATTATTAGGTACGTCTCCTAGACAGTAAATCAAAACTTACAACAACAAATACTATTACTATACAATACGGTTCTGAAACCAATATGGACATATGGTCTAGAACTTTGGGGTTCGACTAAGCATTCCAACTCCCTACCAATCCAATCCCTACAATCCCGAATCCTTCGTAAAATTGTCAATGCCCCCTTTTATGTGCGAAACACTGTTATCCACCGTGACCTAAATGTTCCATTTGTTCGTGAACTATGCATCTCCCGATATAAAAAATTCCATTCGCCCCTATCCTTCCACCCTAATCTTTTAGGAAGGGAACTTTTCACTCCCACCCTTCCAGTATACACCCATCGACGTTTAAAACGGCGATGGCCGAGAGATTCTCTAAAATTATAAAATAAAATTACCCTGTTCTAGAGGTAACATCGATGGGTGTTTTCCTAAACATGTCTTCATGTCCTTGTATATTCCCGTAAAAAATCTGCTTCTTACTAGCATAAGTAGTTGTAGATATCATTTAAAAAAAAAAAAAAAAAAAAAAAACAAATTACATGAAAATGTAAAACAATTTGAAAAATAAAATTTCAATTGACTAATAATGAAAGACATACTTTATTAGGTTTTTTAATTATCCATATAAATTTCGTATCAATAAGAAACTGAAATTCAATAATTCTTATTAAAATTAGAAAAAATATCATTTAGGATACCATATTGCCCACCTCAATTGAATATATACTATCTAAGTTGTACCAAATACTTATTACATATTCATTCGTTAGCATAATTTTCTCGCCTTGAAATAATATCATTGAAATACTGTAGAAAATAATGCTTCTATTGCGCTACTTTAGAGAGTTTCGTTTTAATTAAGAAATTGCTCTATGAAAACGATAAGTTTATAGCTAATTCTAACGAATCCATGTCACGCAGATATCCTGTTTTTGTCATCCCTTTTTCAATAAACTTTTATTCCGATTTACTTTTTACTTTGTCATTTTTTCCCTTGAAATGAAACACAACAAATTATAAATAAAAATAATATAATGCCTGTATAACATGAAAAAGATATTTTTATATGAATATAAAAAGGAATAATCGGATAATAAAATAGGATGAAAGGTTAACAAAAAAATTATTTTAGTAAAATATGAAAATTATGCAAATATCATTTAGAACCGGAAAATCGTCATCAAGTAGTAAATATTTATTGATGAAAGTTTTCATTTAACCATCTACAACTATTACACTATAACTTAGTAGATATTCTTATTTATTTAAATTACTGTGGGTAAGTCATATTTATAATTGACCTAAAATAATTTACTTATAGAAAAGCGAAATACAGATTTAAAAACTATAGAACTTCATTTTCAATTTGAGAATTTATGCAATAGATTTTTTTGTTGATAGAAATTAAAATATTTTTTAAAGAATCAATTTAGGTTTACAAAAAAAAAAAAAAAAATTAAAAATCATCCATTTAATTAATATGTTGATTTATTTATTTAATATAGAGATAAATTTATATTAGTAATGAGAAAATATATTTGAATGCTTGGAAGTTTGTTTTCGGAATTCACATTATTTGAAATTTCTAAAAGTATGGATAGTTAAATCTTCGTTTTATTATCATAATTTAACTTTAATTAAAATAATTGCTATCCATTACTATCATTTGTATGAATTTTATACATTTAATCAGTAGTAGCTAAATTAATCTGACTAGAAACAAATCGTTACTTATTATGACAATTACTTTAGAACATTCTCTTATCCAAAGTATAGATATAGATTCATTTAATAAACTATGAATTTAAACTAGTACATAGTTAACAATAAATATTCATATAGTATATAGAAATTCCAACAAATACGATATTCTGAAATGTTATTTCTATGATGTTAAATTTAGAGAATTTATTTGATAACATTACGAAATGAAATCCGAAACAATTCAGTCGTTATCCTTTTCAGTTTAGTCTATTCTCAATACTATTAGAGTTGTAGTTATATAAGAAAATATTTTCTATATTATTTAGTTGATACGGAAGGAAAACAATTCAAAATATCCATTTTGTACTAATAAATGAAAGATTATATTTTAATTTCTATATTCAGCTTGTTTTGCGGCCAGTTTAATCACTTGTTTATTTTTTAGAATGCTATTTGTGGTCCTTGAGAATAGAATGTACGCATTTTATTTCATTAGAAAAATATACTAATTTTCATGTATCAAATATAAATGACATAATTATGGTCATTTAATGTTTTCATATATAATTTTTCATATATAATAAAACATTACATTTGTAATTTATTAATATCTCAAATGGATGTGGTAATAATATTTAAATTGTATTAATTAGAATATGAATCAATGTTTTATAGATATTTTTGATATTTAATGAAATAAGTGGTTTTGAAAATATTTCATAAAATGTTATTTTTAAACAGTAATTTCTCCTTTAAAAATAAAAGTAATATTATTTGTATATTTTATATATCTGAAATTATTTGGATAAACTATATTAAAGTTAGTTTCATAATAAAATTATAGTAGAAGTATCGGTTAATATCATTTAAATCAATCGTGTGGAAAAGATTGTGTATAAAATTTTCCGATTCGTTTTCTTCAACTAACTTAACTTATAGTAGAATATGAATTCTAAAAAAACGAAAAAAAATGATTTAAATATGATTTATTTGAATAAATAATAACAATTTTTTATTGATTTTTAAATAATACTTAAATACAATATTTTTTATCAAAACCATATTATCGACTTAAACATTTCACGCTAGTGCTTGGTATTGTTGGTTATAAATAACTTAAATTTCAATCAATATAAAATCGTTTTTCTTCTTTGGTTGATTTATTTATCATATTTCAGGTTACTAGAATTTATATTGAAATATTATTGTTAGTGATTTCCTATAAAAATTATATTATTTTTATACTTTATGCTATCCACTTTAAAGTGCTAACATATACATTGGCGGAAGTATTGTTTCCACTTTTCGAAGCTGAGCTAGAAAGCTTTAATCCTTTGGATGACGTCCTTTTAAGTGATTTTTGGTCAGGTGAATATAGGCCTGAGCCTTTTACCTAGCTTTTCATGGACTCACTAATCAGTTGAATATTAACTTATGGGCTATTCTCAAAAGAGCACGCATTTAGTCCCCATTTTCGTCAGTTTTCGATGCTAAACTTTTACTTGAGCAAAGTTTTTATTTCACTGATTCTTGGCCTTTCAAAAATGCTTCATTCTATCGAACAACTTCTGCTCTTGATTAGGAATATTCCACTTAGACATTTTTGGAACTGTCCGCAAAATTGCAATCATAACACCAAATTTGATGGCTTTAAATTTTGATATTCCATTTTTTTTTTGCAAATACTGCCAGTTTTATAACTTTTCGGAATACTACAAAGATTTGAATATTATTATTTTATGTAAAACCAAATTATTGACATAATTTCTTAAGAAATTTCTTTATTTTTATCATTTTTTTAAACAATATTTACAAGGTCATATTTTTATTACAACTCATGTATAATATTCATATTTCTATTACATGTTAAGAATTATTGTAAATTAAGGTCAGAATATAATTAAAGCAATTAAATTTTTTACTGTTGCGCATTAAAAGAAATTAAAATCAAATACTTCACTAATAAATTATGTATAGCAGAGTTGTTAGTTTATGTTATTTCTATTGAGAAAAAAATATATATACAATAATTAAAATTATTTGAAAGATAAATATTTTTCAAAATTAATTTAATCAATCTTACAACAACAGTCTTATGATGTTAATAAATTGTTAATTTTATTAAATAGTATGGAATGTTTTTGAAATTTATTCAGATCCCTAAGGTATCGAGTTAATATTATTAAAAGTACCTATCGGATTAAATTTATATTAAGGTATATTACAGAAAATACTTGATAAAAGTATCATTTATATTTCGAGGCAAAGAACAACGCTACTTATTTTTACAATGACACATTCTTACCAATTTTGTGAAATATTTTCAAAAGAATGCTTTGAAAATCTTTTGCAAACTCTTACTGTCAATTATAGTCGAAAAAGTTTTCTTTTCTCTAAGATTCTATTCTGTATATTGAATCGATAATTTCCATGAAATGAACAACTTTCGAAAATAATAAATACCTAATATCGCAAATGAACAAGAATTGACTGACATAAAATTGAACAGTTTTTTTTAGTATTCAACGAATGTTGGCATGAATGTTTGTTTGTTGAAAGATATACAAATAAATCGGATAAATACGATGTAGAAATGGTCGAAAAGAATAGCAACAAATTGCTTCAAAGTAAAAATAAAACAAATAACTAAGATTAAGAAAGGTCGCTCCAATTCAAATATCTGAAAATTGGATTAGGATGGCTTATCTGAAAAGCACAAATTTCCCTTTTTCCGACTATTATTTTCCTACTCAGCCTATGCAAAACATTGTTGGATTTTTGATAAAAGTGCCGACGTTGAAACCTGGTGTTAATCCAGTTGATAAGACATTTAAAATGTTCTCTCATTATTTGGATTGTCTTATGTTTGAAAATTTGTTTTTTCGTCCATCACAGTTTATTTCGCAATTTTTATTCATAACAGCAGAAAATGGTTGCAATATTTTACAAAATTTTTTTTCTTTAAAATTTCTTATATAAAAAATAATATTTATCTGTTGAGAAAAAGCTTTTTACAAATTATATCTAAATAGTTAATAAACCTTTTCAATAGTATAAATTTTAAGTTGTTTTAAAAGTTAATCTGCGAATATTTAAATGATTTTTTTCTTTCTTTATTAAATCTGCTTCTGAATCATAATTTATTATGTGTTCAAATAATTTAAATTGTCTGATTAAAACAACATTTTTGCTACTGTTTCTGTTGTTTGTAAAAATTCAAAGTATTCTTACAGTTGGTAAAGACACATTTCCGACTGTAACTGCAACGTGTACACAGTTGCCGCTATAAAAATGAACAAATTGCGTCTAAATTAACCGAATAAATATAATTGTGAATATATTATTTGTATAACTACAAATAATATATTCACTTCAATTTCAATTGTCAAACAACAATTCTGTCACATAACAAAACAGTGAAATGTATGCCAATACTCCAACTCCGCCAATTGAATTTTGTTCCTTTCTATAAGATTGTGAAGGTTTCTAGATTGTGACAACGGTAACTGTGTGCATTTTTCAGTTGCAGTTGAATTTGTATTTCTATCAATAGAATTTTCCGAGACAGTACTAGAGTCTAGCTCTGCGTTCCCTATAGATAAATGTTTAGGATTTAACAATTTATCGAAATAAATTTAGTTTCTATAATACGTGTATTTTCACGTACGTTAATTATCAAACTAAGTTTAAAGAGTAGTTTAGTAAATTTAATTTTTTTTAGGATCATAGACTAATGACTTTAAATAATCCCTTTAGAAAAAGTCCAAAGGAGGTTCAATCACAATTTCATGGAGGTCATTAGATATTTGCATTTCTTTAAATTATTGACTCGCCAAACTTTTTGTTCAAAAAGTCAATTGTACCATGGACTGTGCGGCACGTAGCACCGTCTTGTTGAAACCACATACTACCTTGATCAGAAAGTTCCCGGAACAATGGGAGTGTGGCGCTCTCATCGTTCCGATTTTGGTTCTGTTTTTTTTTTGTTAAGTTTCTAAATCTTACCATCATAGCTTGACATTTGCAAAAGTTACGTAGCCAAGAGTACATCCATCTCTGTGTGTGTTGGCGATTTTTTACAATTTTAGAAATGGATTTAAATTTGCAACAACGAACTTGCATTAAATTTTGCGAAAAAACGGATTTAATGGTGCGCGAATGTTGGAAATGTTGGAAAAGTGTTTCGGCAACGATCCTCTAAAGAAAACGGTCGTTTACCAGTGGCACGAGCGGTTCAAAAGTGGTCATGAGTCAATCGCAGATGATGAACACAGTAGCAGACCATCGACATCGAAAACCGACGAAAACATTGATAAAGTAAAAGAAATGTTTGTCAATAACCGCATCTAAAAAGATAATTTTCTTGGAAAAATCAGAATCATTTTCAAGTTATTCCAGAGCAAAATCAATAAATTTTTAAGAATGTAGGTCCAAACACAACTGTAAAATACGCCATATTTTTGAGGTAGTAAATCCATAATATTGAGAACGTCTTGAAACTGATAAATTTGGTTGTTCATCGACACGCCTAGCTGGCAGCAATATATAATATTTATGGCACTTTAACCGGATCTTTGTCTTACTGGCATATTCAAAGCTTTCCACAGTTCTATAAATGGCCAGCACAGTAGGCCGATTATGACGATCATAAGTTAAAAATGGTGTACGATAAGTTGCAATTTAAGAACGATTATTGCAAAATCTTTGAACGTTTTTGAGGGGTGAATGTTTCCATGAATAAATTGCAAACCTTAGTTCATACAACTGACAGTGACAGACGATTTTGACATTTCAAATATGGCTGTTTGGTCCATTTAGAAATATTGCACCCCTATTGAAAAACGTCTTGTAAGGAAGAGAGACTGCAATCACATTTTATTTTTGATATTTTTGATTTATTAGTCAAATGCAGTTCAAGCAGCGTTGACATTTCTCGATCAGTATACATCTGGAATATATATAATATATATAGATCGACAAAAATCATCCAGAAAAATATACCAGCATAGTAGTTAGAGCAGACGCATAAGTAAAAGTGTGGGAAGAAAAATTCAGAACATTTTTTTTTACAATATAAAATCAAATTTTAATGATCATATAAAAATGATCAAAAATTGGTACTCTTCAGTTGAAGGGCATACTTACGCTGAAGGAATTGATGCAAAAGAGGAAAAAAATTATACATTTCATACTAGTCGAATCATTATGCAGTAAATTCTTCGGCAAAATATGCTCAAACACCATTCAACAAATGAAAAATGGAAATAAAGGAGGCGAGGAAGTCCATAACTGCAGAACAAGGAAAAATTAAAAATGCCTATTAAGCTGTTATTGATACTAAAAAAGGTGCAACCAATTATTAATTTTACAGCATAATAAATTTTAAAATTTGTACATTTTTTAATTGCTCTGTATCTGAAAAAATATTATGAAAAAAGTTTAATTTACATAAGCAGTGTTGCCAGATTACTGTCAATGCATGGTTTCTTATAGGAAAATGATAGAATCGAGATACTAAGATGTACTAAAGGTAAAGAATGCGTTTTGCTCGACGCAATAGTGTAGCATTCTAGATCCGCTTTCCGGATTATTATCGGTAAATTTCTAGATAAGATCACTTAAACCTCAAATAATGCAGGCCAACTTTCCTTCATTACTTTTAATCAGTGGACATGGAAATTGGTGATCAAAAAACCGAGGTGATGCTAATAATTAGCAGAAAAGCATAGTGATATTATTTTAATGCCATGGCTTCGATACCAGGACGTTCACAAAGATGCCAAGTTGAACTTTTAGTAAATATTTGAAATTTGCTGCTGAGATTGTAGTTGTGATTGTGAATGCTTTAGCAAGGATTCTGCATAACCACGGAGGGCCTTAAAAGAGCCGAGTTAGACTCCTGCTCACCGTTATTAGTTCTATGTAAGGCAACGTGGCAACTATTTGATCAGAAGCTATAACGACCGAATCATATATATAAGGTGATAACAGTATATCATCCGAGCGCCCTTTGAGTTTTGAGAGCATTTTGTACTCAAGACTAATGAGAAGGCCAGGATCTATCATCGATGTCAGAAGAAAAATGAAACTTAATTTTTCATGAAAAAAAAGTTTTTTTTGGAGAAGTGGACAATAATGTAGATCAATTTCTGACAGGACGTGGATACTTTTCAAAATACTTTTATCGCTGTAAGATGGATTTTGATACAATATGCCCCAATTGTTGGCTCACAATTGACGATTTTCTTCAACCTAAATTCTACCAAAAGATGAAAGTAACTGAAGAAAACGGTTATCACATACAGACTTTTAAGCAAGCATGTTGAAGTATGGTAGCTGAATACGTTACTCCATTAATGAAGAAGTTTTGTCTTCTCCCTGTGAATTAATACCTGATAATTTTTAAATGGGAAAATTTGCATTCGAAGAATAGAAAGGTGTGCAAAAAACACCATTACTCAGATTCTACACGTTTACTGTGAATGTTGTCTCTACAGCATCCTTAAAAGAAGCCCTCTTACCCACATTTAAAAAATATATGTCTTATATCTTAAATAAAAAATTATTATTGGGTTGTTCGGATAGTAATTTGTTTTTTTTTTTTTTTTTAAATGAAAGACGATTTTCTTATAGTGAATTAATATTTTATTCAATTAAATATTGTCCAGTCTGATCCAATACCCTTTGCTATCTTTCTGGCAGTAAGACAGTCCGTATCTCCTTAGTTCCGATCATTGAATCGGAACTAAGGAGATACGAACTGTCTTACAGCTAGAAAAATTCCTAATATACTCCTAAAATGCTTTAAACTTTAATCCAAATTGTCCATGCCTATTTTACGAAATGGGGAATAAAAGCGGGCAAAAATAAATTTGTCCACGTTACTTTTACTCTCCGTCATATACCGTGCTTTCCCATATATCTTAATATATTGAGTTATTCGGAAAGTAATTATGTGTATAGTTTTGCTGCATTTCCCATCCCCATTCTTGCCCCGAGAAAAATTTGCGTATGTACGCGCAAATATCGTGCACTTGCACGAACATTGTATTGGGTGGTTCGGAAAGTAATTTCGTTTTTTTTAATAATTTTTCTTATAGTGAATTAATATTTTATTCAATTAAATATTGTCCAGTCTGTCAATTTTAGAATAAATCATGCTACTACCAGAATATTTTATTTCGGGTAGTAGCATGATTCCATGCTCATAAAATTTTTGTTCTTTGCTGGCAAAAAACTGATCCAAGTGATTTTGACCTCCAAATTAAACGTTTACGGTCTAAACATTTTTGTGAAAACCGGAACAAATGATAATTGGAAGGTGCTAGGTCTGGAGAGTATGGTGAGTATGGCAGTATATCCCATTTAAGTTCTAAAAGTTTTTGCGAATGGTCAAACTTGTATGTAGTTTCGCATTATCCTGTTGAAACACTATACCTTTTCTATTGACAATTTCTGGCCTTATTTGTTTAAGTGGATCATTAAATTTGTCCTACTGATGATAGTACACTTCAAAATTGACCATTGTGTTGCTTTGTAGAAGCTCAAAATAAACAATTCCTTTGAAAGCCCACCCAACAGATAGCATAACCTTTTTCTGATGAATATTGTCTTTCGAAGTGCTTTGATCCGGATCATCTTTTCTAGTTCAGGATCTTTTGCACTTAACATTGTTGTAGACAACCCATTTCTTGTCTCCAGTGGATGATACGCTTTAAAAATGGATAATTTGCTTGGCGTTTGAGAAGCAAATCACAAACGTCAATGTGACAGCACACATTTTTTTCCGTAAGAAGATGAGGAACCCATACGTTCAATGATCATTAAACTAGATCAGCAATTTCACGAGTTGTTATTCGCCGGTTTGCATCAATTAATTCATTTATTGTGTCTTTATCAGCTTCAACTGGCCTTCCAGAACGTGGTACATCTTCGAGATCAAAATTGCCGGATCGAAATTTTGTGAACCAGTTTTGGAACTGGCGCTTACTTGAATAGAATTTTTATCTTTTCTATAGCAAAAAAGTATAATATGCCTAAAATGCAGTTTTTCACTTTCCATATTTAAAAGGGTATGAACCAAAAACTCCTATGCAGAATCAACCGAATTTTTTCACAAGCAAGTTTTGCTATGTCAGCTGTCAAAATACATATGATTATGTGTCTTAAGTGTGAAGTTGGTTATGAAGAAATACAATTGATTCCTCTGTTGGGAAAAAACAAAATTACTTTTCGGACAACCCAATATATGAAAATCAATAGAAGATTCCTTTTTTCAATGATAAATTTTGAAAGTTTTGAATAAACGCGTCTAATTGATTTGTTTTACTCAATAAGACGCATTTATTCATAATTGAAAATAATAAATATTATCTATATTAATTGAATTGGAGAAGTAGTCGAAAGTGACCAATTAACTGTTTTCATATTTGATACATTTTTCCCATAAAAATGTTTAGTCTAAATTTATCGGTTGTATTTGCAAATATTTGCAATATTTTTTAGTTATAATTATAATTAAGTCATTTTTTTTGGACTTTTACAAATTAACACAATAATATTTAAGTATATAGTCATTAATGTATATACAAATAGTTCTCTCTTTAGTTATATTTATTTAGCTATGGAATTTACTATATGGTAAATAGTAAATCGAATGTAATATAAATAGGCTTACGTTGAATATAAAACTATAATGAAAATCTTTTATTCAATCAATACATAATTATTTCTATCACACTTATTTATTATTTATAATTCTATTTCGTTTAAAAGAACGATCGAAAAATCAATATGAAGTTAGCAATTGTGGAAAAATAATAGGAAATATATAGAAAAACCTAAGGATTATGATTGATAGATTATTCGTGTTTGGTTATTTACTTTCGATAACGTTAACTTGAAAGACAAATCTTGGAAAAAATCGACCATTTCTCAAAGAGTTACGATAACAATTTTATCAATAATTTAGTACTCAAACCGAAAATAAATAATATCTAACATAATAATAAATAAGAACGACATTCGTTACACGAAATATATATATTATTAAATATACAAAAACAGAACAAAAATTGTAATTTAGACAAAAATATATAAATTTTTTTATATATCAAATATATCCAAGGTTTTAATTTAATTGGGGTTCTTATTAATCTGATATGGTAATAGAAAAAATAGAGAAATGATTTTCTTTTCCAATAAAATAAAACATAATAACATGTGATATTTTAATCACTTATTATAGTAAAAATATATTCTATAAAATATACTAAAGTAATAAAAGTATACATTTTTATATTTGGTATCACGTTTTATATTATCTAAAAGAATAAAATGTTATGCTAATTTTTTAAATAATTTATTATTTTAATAAAAAGCACTTTTAATAAAAAAAAGTTTATTTTTGTATAAACGTTAGAAAAATATTATGAAAAGTCTGATGGAGAAGCTTTGAAAAGTCTGATAGAAAGAAAACTTTTTTCTTTTTTGCGATACATAAAAGTATTATTTTCAATTTTATAATTTTAATAATTTCTTATATTTCTTTTATACGAGGGTCATTCAACAAGTACTTAGCCTACAAAAGAAAAACGAAAATTTTGGAAAGGTGGCAATTTATTTTTCCACATAATCTCCTTCAAGCTCGATACACTTGGCCCAGCGATACTCTAACTTTTTTAACCCGTCCAAAAAATACATTTTCTCGAGGGAAGCAAAATAGGCCTCCGTGGCGACGATGACCTCCTCATTCGACCCAAATCAATTCCCGGCGAGTGATTTTTCAGGTTTGGAAACAAAAAGTAGCCACAGGGGGCCAAATCTGGAGAGTATGGTGGATGGGGCAGCAATCCGTAGCGCAATTCGACCAATTTGGCCATGGCGAAGGCGGAGGTGTGAGCCGGCGCGTTGTCGTGGTGGAACAGCACTTTTTTCTTCGCAAAGCGGGACCGCTTTTTCTTCAATTCGACGTAAAATCGGCCCAATAAGTCAGCATAGTAGCGCCCCGTGATTGTTTTACCCTTCTCGAGGTAATCGATGTGGATCACACCTTGTGAATCCCAGAAAACGGTGGCCATCACCTTTCCGGCCGATCGAACAGTCTTCGCCTTCTTCGGAGCACGTTCGCCGGGTGAAGTCCACTGTTTCGACTGTTCCTTGGTCTCTGGTGTATACCAGTGAATCCATGTTTCGTCGACGGTCACGAAACGACGCAAGAACTCCGCTGGATTGCGCTGAAACAGCGCCAAACACGTCGCCGATGTGGTCTCACGGTTGCGCTTGTTTTCCGGTGTGAGCAAACGCGGCACCCATCGCGCCGACAACTTTCTCATGCCCAGTTCTTCGTGTAGAATATGCTGCACCGTTCCTACTGCGATGCCCACAGTCTCAGCTATCTCGTGAACCTTCAATCGACGGTCTGCCAACACGAGATCGTGGACATTTTTAACGTTTTCCTCCGTAGCAGCCGTTTTCGGGGCACCTGGGCGTGGCTCATCAAAAACCGACGTGCGGCCACGAACAAACTCGTTGAAACAATTCTTGACGATCGCCATCGAAGGAGAAGAGTCACCATACACAGCATCCAAGCGATCTTTGATTTCGCTGCGGGTTTTCCCTTCCAAAAACAAGAATCTAATCACCGAACGATATTGTTCTTTTTCCATTTTTGTGCAACCGACCGACACGCTCGCTTTCAAAGGCTCTCAAAACAAAACTAATAAAGGAAATCGACTGAAACTTTGACAGTAGGCTAAAAAATGTACTGCACGATGGTAAATTTTTTTTGTGACAGCAGTTCTATCGGGCAGTGAGGCTAAGTACTTGTTGAATAACCTTCGTATATAACCTTCGTATATATTCTATTTAATAGAAAATATCTTTTTGTTATAGAAAATATATTTTTTTTCTTAATAATTTCAATTTTTATTTTAAAATCGCACTTTTAATTTAATTGAAATAAGAACGAAAGAGTTTGTAAGGGAAATTCTTTTACTGGTTTTTTTTTTGTTGTTCTTCAATAAATAATAGAATTGAAAAATGTTAATGTCAATAAGAAATAATTCGTCTTCAAAAAGTCAATCTATTTCTTAAGACAATAGTTAAATGTATTTGTTAAAATGAAAAGTATTCATGCAATCTGCTTTTGCAGTTTCTTTGAAATTTACGAATATACTTTGCGGATGTCTATTCTATTTCGAAGAAGAGAAATTGTCAGTCTTAGATTAATGTATATTAATTTACGAATTCCTTATGCCAAACATCAATATATTTCCTCTTAGAAAAGGGGATGAATAGCAGCATTAGTAGGAATAGCACAACCAAAATAGTCAATAGATTCAACATCAGCAGAAATGTCTAAACAGAAGTAAGCGACGGACTAGAAGTGTACTATTTGTATAACATGGCAATAGGATATCAGAGAGCATCAGTTCTCATTCATAGTATTCCGTCCGTCGATTTTATTTATTGCCATCACATTTCTGGCATTAATTTTGCCATTAGTGTCCTGCAAACAGAGTAATTAAAAGAAATCACAATGGATGACTTGTAATATTTTTCGATGGTCATTCATCTTATGGTTGAAGTTTTGATGAAATGAACAGACAAAAAACTGCGCCTTGCTGTAGATATAAATTGTTACATAAGCATTTTGTTTTTGATCTCGAAAATGTTGAACTCCAAAAGAAATCGAAATATTGCAACAATTAATAATTGAAATATATTTTTGAATAGTCAAATTATTAAATATATTTATACAAAAGAAATATAAAATTATGAAGAAAACAAATTTAAATATTCCAATAAGACAATATTAAAGAAATATTATAAAAAAAAAAAATATCCTTAACACCCACCTACTCTTTATTCTGTATAAGAAATAAAAAAAAAGTAATAGTATTCTTCTACTCAAAATATTAGATCGTCATACATATGTATATGGTATAAAGATTTCAATACTAAATTCGTTAAAAGGCTGCGTTAGCCTAAAGGATATCAATAAAAACCAAAGCTGTTCATACGTTGGGTGTATTGGCATTATAAGGACATTGCTATGGGCGACGCCCAATACATGACAACATCGCATTATTAACGATATGCTAACGGAAGCTTAAAAATAAAATATTCATTGGGTGGTGACAGTTTCAAATCAAAAGAAATGTTCACTACAAACAGAAAGTACTATTCTACAATACTTATACCAAAGTGGGTGAAGGAGATCCATTGTGAGTTATCGATTTTTATTACAAAGTCTTCAAATTTCATAAAATTATTAAAAGTATTTTGTTACAGAATCATTTTTTATTCAAATGACCAGTGCTTAGTATGACCAACTATAGAAAATTCTATTGTATTGTATAATTACGAATATTGAAAATCTGGTCAACTACTACCATCTGTAATCGACACTCGAATAACTAACCATACCTTAAGTTTTTCAAATTGTGCGTCTTTTATTTGTCACATATATAAGCATAGAAAATATTTTATTAAATGAAAATAGGGAAGCCTAATCGTCCATTTTCCTTTTAAACAGAGCAAAAGTCGACCGAAATAAAATGATTTTATGTGTTGCCCTCTACGCTGTTTATGAATATTAGAAATTCAAGCAGAAAAAAGGGTTGAAAAACCTCGGGTCATTTGACTTCATAAAACTCTAATGTATTATATGAACCCTCTATAAAAAGGAGATTTTATCGTAAAGATTATGAAAATAAGTTGTCGCATATATCTATGATATTTTTTCTATATATAATTTTTTTTTTCTATTTGATTATTATTATTATTTTTTGTTGTTGTTGTTGTGTATGATTTCATTTTGAATGACAAACATTCTACGGCTATTATGCGTGATTCTTTATCTTAATCGGTCCGTAATAAATTACATAATTTCTTATGGTAAGGATAATAATATCGTATTGTATTTTCTGCTTACCCGTCTACCATTTTATTATAAAAATATTAATATATTAAAAGAAAAAAAATTTTATTATAAAAGAAGTTAGCATTTTTTTTTTGCTTGACTTTTGTAGGCGTATTCAGCTAAAATCTAAGATACATTTTATACTCCCAGTAGACATTTTGAAAGATAAAAAGACTTAGTGGATAGAATCTTTTGTGCAATCATTTTATGTTAATAAAAAGAAATTATATTATTTTTATTTTTTTATTTTCACCTTTTCTTTAGGACAAATTCTAAGGCAATTAATTCACTTCTATTTGAAGGTAGTCAGAAATTGTATTTAATAAATTGAATAAGTTTGCATATTTCGTGAATTAAATTTTGTCAGTATTTTTCTTCGGAATTAAGAAATTCTTATAAAAAAGAATATTGTATTTAAAAAACGGAATTTCTTTAAATTAATTTTTAATTAAAAAAAACTTTTTTTTTTTGTTTGAATTTAACAAAATTAATTTTCCCTTAAAGAAAATGAGGATGCTTTCCACCTATCTGATTTGTTAGGTTGCGGATATTGTATAAATTTTTACTGGTAATAGTTTTTTATGCAAATATAAAAACTATTTATTTTTATACAAATTTGTTCTCATATATTAATAAAAATCTATCTTTTTTATACTTAAAAATATATTTTTTATAATTTACAAAAACTTTTTATTATTGCAGATTTTAGTAGAAATTTAAAATTCATAAGTTCACAGTTTTTAAATATAAAACTTTTTTTAATATTTCTACACGTTACTTCTTTTTTAATTAAAAAAAAATGTCTTGTTTTTATACGAAAAAATTTGATTTATTTTTCGAGTTAAAATTAATAGTTCTGGGGCTTAATGCCTTTGGGGATGAGATCACATAAACAAATTGAAATAAGTAAAAAGTTCAATTAATCTTTAATAAAATACTCTTTTCAATTTTAAATTTATATAAATAACAAAAACGTTTATTCATAAATATATATGCGCATATATATGGATTTGGTATTTTTGTTTATTAATTTTACTTTATTTACAATTAACATGTGGACTCGAACACTTCGTAGTTAAAAAATGGATATGGAGGAATCTCCATAACCTATTATGTAGAGTTGTTTTTATGAGTGTTCCTACCTGAAATTGTTGAAGCCACCAAAGAAATTCCGAGTGGTGTAAACATTTTTTTAATTAATTGTCATATATTTTGGTAAAAATGTCATAAAGCAGTAATTTTATATATTGTAAGAGTTTTCATTAAATCCAAAGAGGGAATGATCTCTGTTAAAATGATGAAATGCTGTAATTAAATAATTAAAATATGTACCATTGTTTTTTACATAAATAAATTTCTATATTTTTTTTAAGGATATCTTTAGATATAATTTTACATGAAAGGCGAAATTAAATATTAAAATATTTGCAATACTTAAAGTGGTTACTGTTTAGTATAATTAAGCCTGTATTGGTAGGGCAAAAATTTTCTATAAATAAATTTTTAAATTAGTTGTGAAAATATTATTTTCTTTTTTTTTTTGAAAAGTCGAAAAATATCTTAGAGGGCAAATTAAAAATTGGGAATAATATTCTAGGAAATTTAATGAGACTGTTTTTTTTTCCAATAATTTTATTTTACTTTTATACTGAATATTGCTTCCTTTGAAGTACATTAGTTTTCTTGGGCTGGGATGGTGGAAAGTTTTAAATGTAATAACCTTCAACTCCTCGGCTATACTCATTTGTATGTAATCGATAGTACCAAAATGATATTGTTTCAAGTGTTTTTCGATTTTGTGGAGCAAAAAAAGGTATATAGACTAAGATCAGGTGAATAAGGGGGTGACGAACCATAGGAATTTCTCTTTTTGATAAAAACTTGTTGGAGAAAATGGTCGTGTGACAGGGAATATTGTCATGGTGGAGAATCCAATTGTCTCTAATGTCTGATGCGATATAAAAACCACTTTTCTCATGAGTCTTTTAATAACTTCTTTATAAAAAAAACCAAGTTAATCTAGCTCTGACCTTAGATGATCTCTCATTTAATATATATTTTCGTCAGGTTTTGCTTCTTTCTTTACTTCCCGGCAATCAAAAAATGCTTTATGCTACCGAAAAATAAGTAATTTTAATAAGGGATGTTTTTTCTAGGCTCGCTGCAATTTTTTGTAAGTCAAACTTGTGGATTCACCAACCGTTTTTTTTCTTCAAAATTTGGGCTTTATTCTTGAAAGTTGCTCATATATTCCTACTTCAATGTATTTTTCATTGCTAAAAACTGCTCGTCTTTTGAGGCGATCCACGAATAGACCCAATTTTGAGCCTCTTCGTAAGATCGGAAGTGCTGTTGAGCCAGGCCATGCGTGATTGATCGGAAGAGGTAATAGTTGGTTGGGACGATGCCTGTCGAATACAGCGAGTGGGACAGGATGTCCTATTTCAGTGTTTCCAGGTAGGTTTTAAACACTTTAGTAACATGTGACCGAGCGGTGTCATGCTGAAAAATCTCCTTTTCGCGTCTTTGCTTGTATTGTGGCCGTTTTTCCTTTAATACTCGACTTAAACGCATAACTTGTGTTCGGTACCTCATAATATATACCATGCCGAGCTGATCCCACAATATAAATTGTATGAGCTTCGAACCATGGATGATTAGCTTGGCCGTCGGTGTTGATGCCGTTGGAGCATCTGTTCTCATATACAAAAATATTATTGCTTTTGACATGAATCGTCATTCAATAATACCTCCAATTCTGCGTCTTCAAACTTTTTACCCGTCCGGGAAGCTCTTTGTCTCCCCCATTGACATTACCAATTTTCCTTGTCACTAATACGAGCCTCACCATAAGTTTTTTTCAATCATTCGAAACCCCTTAGCCGCATATTTTTCCGAATTGAAGGCAAAAAGCAAAACTTCTCGCAAATGATGCTTATTTGGCTCAAATTTCTACATGTCTACACACTAAAAAAATATATAATGCCGATAAAAAGTCAAAAATGTAATGATGAAGAATTATTGACAGATGCTTAAGCTTACGATTTGACGTTTCTGATCCGACATTTTGAACCAGCATTTACTGCTGGCGCCATCTATTGGAAAACCAACTATAATCCATTTATACTCACAATAGATAGTTTTAGTGTTAGTACACTTTGATTTGCAAAATTGAAAGATTTAATAATAATAATAATAAATATTTTATGGTTTACATAAAAAATAAATTAAATTAGTTATTAAAATTTTTTTATATAAATATTTTAATTTAAAAAATATATAATCAATTTTTTTGTTGTTGATTGAAATATATTCTTGAAAATTTTGTTTTCGTCTGTGCAGATATTACTTAAGGTATATAACTCAAAATAATTATATTGTATATAAAAAAATATTTCATAAATTCCCAAAAAAAATTTCAGAAAACAATCTAAAAAAAACTTTTGAATACAAAATTTAAAATGCAAATTTAACTGGCAAACCGATAAGATAATCATTTGAAAAATAGCTTTTTTTTTATAATGATTTTATTATACAAATTACCGAGCAAAAAATTGCATAAACATATAAAAAAATTAATATGAATTTTTATTTTGTGGTGAATTTCATAAACAAATTGCTTGGATTCTGTTATCCTTATATCACTATAATGTAAGCAGACGGATTGGACAATTAATTAGTATGAAAAATATACTACACAGGGCATGTGACGTATAGAGGATATTTGACCTAAATATAAGTGTTTCCAAATACATAGTTATATTATAATATACTACGTGTATAATAATTATATATATAGTGCAATATAAAATGCGTTTTTATGGGGTGGTATTTTTTTCTTTTAAATAAATTTAATTTCGTATATGCTTTATTCACCTCGAAAAATTATTTTTCATATTTTCAATCTTTTATCCTGTGCATATTTTTTTAAAAGTATTTATTTTTAATTATTTTTGATAATATGTATAAAAGTTATTTTTTAACATTTTTCTTTTGGTGTTTTAAAAATATATCGTATGATTTTATAATTTCAATAATAATATTGCATCATACGCTTATATTTTAATGGAATTTATTTATTATTATATTTCAAAATATTGTAAAGTTTTTTTAGTTAAAATATGAATTTATAAAAGTTTGGTATTACAAAGATATAATTTAAATAAAAAATATCTTATTAAATTGTTACAGTACATCTTTTATTTTATGGTATTTTTATTACAAGCGCTATTTTTTCTGATTTTTAAAAGAAAAAAATATTACAAACTTTTAATTTAAGTAATTATTTTTAATGTAATTTAAATTTACCAAAAATTTCTAAATTGAATAAATTCATTTCATTTAATAAAATATTTTCATTTACTTTAGTTTTTTAGCGTCTAGACATTGTAGAGAAATTTATCAACAAGTCTGCTTCTCAATTAGTCACGGTGATGATCTGAGGGAAATTCTGAATACTATAAAATTTAATTCACATAAACAGAGATAAAGATTTATCAAATAACCCGCTTCTCTTCTTTATAATTTACGGTACACAAATTACCAAAAAAAAAATATATATATCCAACAAATGGCAAAACAAATAGAGAGCTTGAAAGAATCAGATAATAAATACAAGGAAACCCTATACTTCAAATAGCATCTTCAATGTAGTCGAAAAGATAAATTGTAACTAAAATGGATATTTTTGGAAGCTTTGGTGAAATAAAATATAGCCGTGGACAAAGAGAAATTTTATGACTTCCTCATCAGCCCTTCGGCATATTTGTTTTGAAAGGATTACCCTTAAAATATAAATAGGGTCAATAATGTACAGTGAGTGGTGAAATTTTGAAAATATTTCACTGATCATTAATGTCACAATAAAAGCATTATTAGTTCATGTCTAGCAAGGATATAAGTGTATGGGG
This sequence comes from Atherix ibis, assembly GCA_958298945.1. Classification (NCBI taxonomy): domain Eukaryota; kingdom Metazoa; phylum Arthropoda; class Insecta; order Diptera; family Athericidae; genus Atherix; species Atherix ibis. Next base: position 32,995,981 of record OY282606.1, read on the forward strand.
AGGAGTTTTCAAGAGTGGCCTTTCGATGAAATGGTGTATCCATGAATCATTTAAGAATAGGAGAGAACATTTACCCACAATTCTAAATTATATTCGCATGTATGTGGAGTCAAGGCTGTGTTCAACCCTCGCTTACTGTTGTTAGATTGCACAATTGAATGCGTCGCGTAAATCATTGCTACTTATCCTTATGATGTTCTTTTATATGCAACCCTTGCTTTAAATGAAATACCTAAAAGACATTAGCAACATCCCTTTACCAAATTTTCTTACGCAGAGGCGGATATGTTCGAATACTTAAATATGCTTTTGGGTGGAAACAATATGACAGACCAACGGAATGGCGACATATTTCTTAAGGAAAGGGGTATTTTTATTATAGCATTCCTTTTTTTTCTTTGGCTAAATCCTGAATAAAATGCGTTTCTAACTCGAAAAATATGAGATCACCAAAAGGAAATGCACGTTCATGCGGAATATTACCGTTTGTGTTATTTTACAGTTGAAATGATTTAATAGTGATGATATTATCTGACTTTTGATGTAAAAATGTTGCCCATATATTAGAGGAAGTAGGCTGAGCTACTAATGATCCATGACCATTGTTATTTACATTAATATGGGTTGTGTCCCATGCTCAGAAAACTGACTATTCACTGAACAGATAATGGATGAGTCCTTTTGCCATTGGTGATGGGAAACATGTTGCTAGATGATAGACGATAAGCATCGGGAATATGGAGGAGTATCCTTCGAAATGGTATAATAGGAAAGTAAAGAATCAATTTTATTCATAGTAATTTTTGTACAATAGATACTATAATAATTAGAAGTAGATAGTCATATTTTTATAGCACTTATATTGAAAATTAAAATTCTTAAAATAAGGGTAAGAAAATATGTAAGCATAATGAATTTACGATTTTATTATCTTACAAATTAATAGGATTACTTACTATTTTTCTTTGAAATTGAATTATGTACGTTTTAATGTATCAGTTTGAGAATATTTACCTTAAAAAAAATTCTCGTTGTGAACTTTTCAGGATTCTCTATAGTTAGTTTGATAAATAACTCCAAGTATCTAATACAATATTATCAAATTTTAATAAATATTTAACCAGTTTTAGGATCAATATTATTATTATAGTAAAAAATTTCCATTATTTTGAAATCAATTTGCGCATAAAATCAATAAAAATAATTTAAATTTTAAAATCGTTAAAAAATTTTTTGTTTTTAATATTTGATAAAAGAAAATATCCTTTAAATATTATAAAAAAGTGTTAATTGATTATATAAGTTTAAATTTTTAACGTGCATAAGATTTGTAATAAATTTCAAAATAAAAAAATTATATTGAAAATAAAGTGTTTTCGAATAAGACTGATATGATTTCTTTTAAAAAAAAAACACACTAATTGTTAAGGAAATTCAAATCGATACAATAAAGTTCTAAATAAAACGTCATTCAAATGGCCTCCACGGCTTCTTTTGCAGAAACGAATTCGATGAACCCAATTTTCGAGCACTTTTTCCACTAAATCAAGTCGTATGTCATGAATAGCACGTTCAATATTGACTTCTAAAGCTTGAAGAGAATCCGGTTTATTGCTCAAGATCAATGACTTCAAATAACTTCAAAAGAAATAGTCAAATGGTGTTAAATCGCAACTTCTTGGAGGCCATTCAATGTCACAATTTCTTGAAATAATCGAATCTCAGAAATTCTTCTCGCAATAATTCGGTTGTTGCACGTGCTGTGTGGCATGTAGCCCCGTTTTGTTGGAACCAGATATTGTTAAGATCAACTTCTTCCAATTTCGGTCATAAAAAGTTGGTTATCATCGATCTATACCGCTCTCCAATGACAGTAACGGTGTTACCAGCTTCATTTCGAAATTTGTACGAACCGATGATTCCACCAGACCAAAAACCACACCAAACTGTCAATTTAGGTGAATATAATGGGTGTTCATGAATAATTTGTGGATTTTCAGCGCACCATAATCAACAGTTTTGTTTATTTACCGCACCACTCAGATGAAAGTGAGCCTCATCGGAGAAGATGATTTTCTTAAAAAAATCGTTATCGTTTGCAAGTTGTTCCAAGACAAAATCAGCGAGTTCACGACGTTTACGGTGGTCCAATGGCTTCAGTTCTTGAGTTATAACAATTTTATACGCATGCTAGCCCAAATCTTTTCTCAAAATCCGGCAGGTTGCGGTTTGGGACAGTCCCAATTCTTGAGAACATCTTGGAATCGACAAATTGCGGTCTCCAGCAACACTTGCCTGAACGGCAGCAATATTTTCTTTACTTCAAGCGGTTCTTTGTCTAATTGGTACTTGAATATTATGTAAAGAAAATGTACGCTCGAAATTTTTAACAATTCGACGAATAGCGAGCACAGTTGGACGATTATTACGACCATAAAATGGCAAAAGCGCACGAAAAGTTGCAATTGGAGAACGATTATTTTGATAATAAAATTGAATAATTTGTAAACGGTGTTCTTGCATATGTCTCTTTATAACAAAATTGTAAACATTACTTTATATAATAAAAAAAAAAGACAGATAATGACATATTTTAAATGGCCGAAACGTCACTTAGAAATTATATCACTCTTATTGAAAAACTCTATATTACAAAAAAAAAAATATTGTTATTAAAACAGCACAAAAAAAAATCTTATTTTATAAAAGTAATTAATTATTTATAAATATATTTATAGATTTAAAAATCTATTTAAAAATATATAAAAAAAAATTGGCAAAAAGCAGCTATTATAAAAAGGAAAGTATGTTGTTGATGTTGAAAACGATGAGATATCCTTTCAGTAATATTGAATTGTTTTACATTTTGACAGATTACAGACTAACAATAGTACTGCTACTATCAATCCAATTTACATGGTATTTTTCTGACATTATTTTAACAATTTTTTTAAATATTGCCTATAGTATGTGTAAGTAGAATAAGAGATAAATCCATAAAAAATCGGTTTGATTGCAGTGAAAAATATTTCACGATTATTTAATATTGAAAATGCACGTTTTTGTTGCATATTTTTTTTTTTTTTTTTTTGAATATGAAATTTACCTTTAATATCAAACGATATGAGAATATTTTGATATGAAATCACGTTCTTTTCCATTGTATGAATTTTGATGCATTTTGATTTAAAATTTCAATGAAGAAATTACGTAAATAATAAAACGTGCATATATATTATTAATCAAATCCATTTTTTTTAATATCCATTACAGTATGGAAAACTTATAAAGTAACAATATTATTTATATATGCTCTTTTTTATGGATCAATATTTTTGAATAATGACAAATGCCAGCTTCATTCTCTTCAAGTCAGATTTTATTTGAAGTCTTTTGGAAAAAAAAATATTATCAGTCATTTGGTAAAATATTTACATAAAATGTTGTTGTATCACTTTCTTTTAAAAATAATTCAAAATCAATGTTATGTTATATGAAAAACAAAAGTATACCATCAAATATGAAGTTGGGAATGGCGAGTAAAAAAAATATATATTCAACTTAAGAGTCATAGTTTATTGAAAATATGTCAATCACACATCGATATTTTCAAATTTCAATTTACTTGATATGCAAAGCATAAAATTTTTCTATTTCAATTCCATATACACACCTATTTACATACACTTACCTGTAACGCACCTTTATGTGTATATTTGCATATATTTTAGGTCGTTGATAAAAATGTACGCAAATATATGCAAAATTATGCGGACATACCTATTTGCTGAAATAGGGAATTGTTAAAAAAAAATTTGCCATTCTACATTTACAGCACGAAGAGCTATTTTCTATCTAATTATGGTTATTTTATGAAAACTTTTCATAGAATCCATTGGATTGGAGCATTTTTATGATGCTAAAATTCCTACCCATACTCAATGCATTTCAAAAAATTCTATTCAATTTAGAATATAAATATTGTCAGAAATGTTATTGTTAAAAATCTTATTCAAAAAAATATTCTTTTCTATTAAATGTATCTATTTTATGTCCATTTATATTTTATTAAACTTAAAATTTACTCTATTATTCTAAACAAAAATATAAAAACTTAAGTAATTTTGTTCTGAAGGGAAAGTAATTAGTTAACTCTTTACAGTATCTGAAAATAGTTTGAGATGCCCTTATTTTCAAGGTAATGGGACTGATTTTATTTTTTTGCAACAATTTTTTTGATTAAGGATATCCTCCTCCACCCTCCCTCTCCAATTAAACAATTTTTACTCAGAAGGAATCAAGAAATAAAACCCGATAAATATTATAACATCTTTTAAATACAATAAATCGACGAAGGAACAAAATCCGTCATATAAGATATTTATACTTACTGAAATTTATTTACAACAGTTTTTAATTGCATTTTTAATTTTCAGGAATTTTTATATATCAATGTTATCCTTTTCAAAGTACAACAGTTTTCCTTGGGCGGCTATATATCCGCAGATGCGTTATTTGTCCTTTCCACTCTACGTAGCAGTGCTGGAAGGTTTCAAAAGGAATAGCCTTTAGCTCCTTGGTTATACGTATTTGGATGTTATCAACAGTACCAACCAAGATGATGTCCTTTCAAATATTTTTTATTTTTGCGAAACAACAAAAATTTCCATGGACTAAGATCAGCTAAGGTAGGGGGCTGAAAAACCACAGACATCCGTTTTTTTCGACACAAATTTTTTGTTGATGGACACGACCTTTATCCAATATGGCATTAGTAATACCTTTTCTAACTAAGCCTTTCAAGGACTTTCTATAAAAAGAAGTTCTTTTTATAAAAAAAAATCCTTAGAAAGTTTCGCATTTCCATGATTTTTCGATGTTGACGTCCTGAAACTTTTAGATTCACCAAGCTTAACACAAATTTGAATCTCTTGTTACGTACTCCCAAAAATACAAATTTTACTTATCACGATTTCTACAGGTTCATAATAATCAGACAGGTTTTCGTAAGGACCAACGTATAAGCCATGTGAATGAAAAGTCTGCTTTATTGCTAGATCGCTCTCAGGTATGCTAGTCTTGATAATTTTCTGCCATGCATATTCCATTTTTACTTAAGTTTTTTGCTTTTTTTTAAAAAAAAAGTCTGCTTTATTTCTAGATCGCTCTCAGGTAGGCTAGTCTCGCTAATTTTCTGCCATGCTTATTTCATTTTTACTTAAGTTTTTTGCTTTTTTTTTAAAAAAAAAAGTCTGCTTTATTGCTAGATCGCTATCAGGTGTGCTAGTCTTGATAATTTTCTGCCATGCATATTCCATTTTTACTTAAGTTTTTTTTTTTTTAAAGAAAAAGTCTGCTTCATTGCTAGATCGCTTTCAGGTATGCTAGTCTAGCTAATTTTCGGCCATGAATATTTCATTTTTACTTAAGTTTTTTGCTTTTTTCTTAAAAAAAATCTGCTTTATTTCTAGATCGCTCTCAGGTATGCTAGTCTTGCTAATTTTCTGCCATGCATATTTCATTTTTACTTAAGTTTTTAGAAAATTTAAGTTTTTCACTGTATTATTTTGCATATTCAATTTTTACTTAAGTTTTTTGCTTTTTTTTTTAAAAAAAAGTCTGCTTTATTGATAGATGGCTTTCAGGTATGCTAGTCTGGCTAATTTTCTGCCATGCATATTCCATTTTTATTGTATTAAATTTAAGTTTTTTACTGTATTATTAATACTATGAATATAATGACAATTAATTACTGTATGAAAAATAACACGTAATTTATTTTTATATATTTTTCTATTAGATATGACAACAGCAAAATGTATATTATAAAAAAAAAGTAAATTTTTTTTAAAAATAATAACTTCAAAACAAAAATAAACTAGAAAAATTTACAAAAATATAAATAAAAGAAAATATTTTCCAAATTATTTATTAATTATTGTTATTAATATTAATAATGAATACTTGACTATGAAATTCAATTGAAAATTAACAAAATAATAAGAGTATTAAATTGGACTTTCTTATTGTGTACTTAATACAAGCATATAATTATTATGGCATTATGATTTTAATAAGACGAAAAAAAAAAACTTTACTTTTAGTGGTAGCATTTGGTTAATTTTATATTTTCACGCCTACATACTTTGACCTTTTTGGTATATTTGTTAAAGAATAAAAGTTTATTACAACTAAGAAATAATGATACTGAAAAAGAAGAAAAGAATTTTATTTATTTCTTAACGGTAGATAATATAAATATGTACGTCAACAAATCCTTTAGTAAAAAGAAAAGAAAATATTCTAAAAGGAAATGTTTCATCATCCCCAGACAATTATCTGTTCATCCCCAGAAAAATATCAGTATAGAAAAAGCTTTTATTGAAATTAATAATATCTTTAATTTTTGTTATAAAATAAATAATAAATGTAATAAATTTTTTTTAAAGATATTATTTCTTTTTCAATTTTTATATCTATAAATTTATCTTTTTTTTTTACTATATTATGTGGGTGGTTTTATTCATAAAATTTCCTTAGAAACTGTAATAAATAGTCAGTAATATGAGTAAATTGATTGATGATAAAATAACAGGCAATCGACTAAGCCAGTGACAGTAATTGTACTGAACTGAAATAATTGGTGATAATTTGCACGCAATCAACACATTACAAACATTTTAGTTTATATCATTGTTGAGCAATCTTTTTATTTGTATTTTTATGTAATTTTTTTTTTTATACCATATTTCTGTAATTATATATTTTTTGTGTAGAGGCTTAAGTGAATACTATTTAAATATTTTTTAATAATACTATATTAAAACTGATAAGTTTTTGGCACGAATTAGTTGATATTTACAGTCTTAGAATCGTTTTATTTTTTTATAATTTTTTTCCCCACTTTACTCGTAACTTGTACATTCAAAGTGGTTTGTTATTATTTGCTTTTTGCAAAACATCAAAAATTTATTATCTTAGCTTTTAAAAATTAAAAAAGTGGTATCATATAATTTTGAGTGTCATGACCGTATGACAAGGAAGCTTTTTTTTGGACTAAACTTTAAGATTTAAATACTATGAATAATATGTGATTGTAGGGAAAAGTTGATAGAACGCATATTTTCAGTTGGCCACCAAGAACATGCGATTTGACGCCGTTGAACTTTTTTTTATGAAGTTTTGTAAAAAATTTTACTAACACAGAACATTTTTAAAGTTAAAAGTACTTACAAACCAACATCTGTCGAGTAATGGTCGAATTACAGCCTGAAATGTGCAAAAAAATCCATCAAAAATTACCTCAAAACGATCGAGTCCTGGCTCGGCGATCATTTGAATTACGAGGGTCGTTCAATAAGTCCTTAGAAAAAGATGGAAAAAAAACTGGTTTTTAAAAAAAAAATCTCCTTTTAGCTCTATACACTTTTCCAACCGTTTTTCCAAAATTTTTATCCCGTCCAAAAAATAGGATTTCGGAAGTTCTGCAAAATACTCATCCGTTTGAGCAATGACGTCCTCGTTGGAAGTGAACCGTCGTCCGCCAAGCCATTTCTTCAGATTGGGGAAAAGAAAATAGTCACTCGGGGCCAAATCTGGTGAATAAGCGGGATGCTGCAACAATTCCATTCTCAATTCCACAATTTTGGCCATGGAAACAGCGCAGGTGTGCACACGCGCATTGTTCTGATGCAAGAGGATTTTTTTCTTCTTCAGATGGGGCCGTTTCTCTTTGGTTTCCTCGCTCAACCGTTGCAATAACGATGCGTAATACGCTCCTGTTATTGTTTTTCCTTTTTCCAAGTAGTCGATAAAAATGATGCCCTGCGAATCCCAAAAGACCGTGGCCATCACCTTGCCGGCCGATGGCACAGTTTTCGCCTTCTTCGGAGCCCGTTCACCCTTGAAAATCCACTGTGATGACTGTCTCTTCGTTTCTGGAGTGTAGTAGTGTATCCAGGTTTCGTCCACAGTGACATATCGACGAAGGAATTTGGCAGGATTGCGATGAAAGAGTGCCAACATAGCCTCAGAGTCCACTATAAGATTGCGCTTATTCTCCTCTGAAAGCAAACGCGGCACCCATCTTGCCGAAATTTTTTTCACAGACAATTTTCCATGCAAAATTGAAGCGACTGTACCTTGTGATATGCCAGTGGCCTCAACTAATTCGCGCACTTTAATTCGCCGATCGTTCAAAATCAGATCGTGGATTTTGTCGATGACTTCAGGAGTAGACACCTCAACTGGGCATCCTGAACGATGTTCATCTTTTGTGGATGAACGGCCACGTTTAAATTCATTCACCCAATTGTAAACCGTCGCAAACACAGGTGCAGATGTGCCATGAACTGCATCCAACTCGGCTTTGATTTCTTTCGGGCTTAAACCTTTCAAATGGAGATGTTTGATGACAGCCCTAAACTCGCTTTTTTCCATTGTTATGCACAAATAAATGTCGTTAACTTTAATCGACGATAGAAATTGACCTACACTATGGATCGAGCTGAAATTTTGACAGCTTTCCTGTCGATAATGCCACTTACAAAAAAAAAATCTTTACCGACACTACAAGGGCAATTTCTCTATATTTATATTAAGTTTTTATTAAAAATACGATTTCCAAAGACCAAATTGCATAAGCCTTTATGAGAGAAATTTCAAAACGCTGATAAGTGGTCTGTGGAAAGTTTTATTTCCTTTTCTTTTTGTTTTGAAAATTTCCTTTTTAATTCTATATTTTCCGAGATTATCAAAATTATCTGCTTCTATTTTTTAGCACAATTGTTTATAAAAAAAAACAACATTTAAATTGGTTATAAACTACTGTACGTGAAAAAGGATAAAAACAAATAATTTCTTATAAAAATTTGAACATTCTGGGTGGGTTGCTGCTCATTGCAAGAACGTTTTCTTTACGTCAAATAATCTCAAGTTTTATGACGTTAAACTTGTGTGCCTAAGTGACCTTATATGAGCAAACAAATAATATAATTCAAAATAAGAAAAAAAATAAAATCAATAACAAAATTAATTTTTATGAATTAAAGACTCTATCAATTTGTTTAGCAACGTTTATTTTGATATTTTCAAATTACTTCCATGGCAACATACACAAACCCACATCTTTATTTGTATGATTTTTATCGTTAAAGATATATACACTTAACTTTTAATCTTATTTTAGATAATTTTTTTGTACTTTTTACCCTCATCTTCTTAAACTGAAATCAACTGTATGAGTTTTGATTCTGTTTTTATTTTTTTATTTTTATTTATTTGATGAAATATTTTTATTATTATTTTATGAGATATTTTTGTGAGTTTTTTCTTCTTTTTTTTTTTTGCTCGCCTCTATATATATTATTGAACGTGTTACTAACATATAAAGGACAATAGCTTGTCACCCTTAAGGGTAAGATTATATGGAATGGCAGGCAATTATGTGAAATTGTTACATTTCCTGGCACGTCGCAAAGAATTTATGAAAATTTAATCAGACCTTTTGAGGCGTGTTTCGATTTGACTGGCTCCACTGACTTACTAAGGGTTCACCTGGTAACGGAAATTGTTTACATTTCAGTTCAATTTAATAAATTCCCATCTTTTTCACCTTTATCTCCTACACTTACTATACAACCTTTTATTTGTAAGTTAAAGATCGATTTTATCCTTTTCAACTGATATTATTTTTTTTCTTCAAAAGCTCCTTTTACAATATACATATGTGTCAGTTTATCGTTCTATATCAGTTTATTTCTACTCGCCCAATATTGTTAAAGTTCTATTGGTATTCAGTTCTTTCAAAAAAAGGACATACTTATTTAATATGAAATGACAACAACAAAAAAATTCTTTTCCAAAAAAAATCTTTCTGGTAGATTTTGATTTTTTCAATTGTGAAAAAAACATATTTTTTTTCTATACTTTGTTCGCGTTCTATTAAATAAAATTTTTATCTATATCTTATATTTTTACAATAGTAACAAAACTTGTCTTTGAAATTGAAAATGAAGCAAAACATGAAATCCATTGCGTTGACATATTTTTATTGTGTACCATTTACTAGATATAATATGGCAAGTCGAATTAAACGAAATGACTTGATAAAATTATTTTTTCCGATTTGGACTTATTGCTTTTTTTTTCTACTATTAGAAATATTTTTTCCTGGATAAAAAGCTACTACTACAATTTTGATTGATAATCAGACAGTCAAGAATATTAGAATAGAAAATTCCTTATTTGATAGCTGCTCATTTAATATGAATATTTAATTGGTAAGTGATCGATGACTACGAATAGGTTAATTCAAGGAGTTGAATAAATTAGTAACGTATTTAACAGTACGAACACTCGTAAATATCATTCATCGTATAATTAAATAACCCTAAGTAAAGGAAAAATTCTTTTTTATTAATTTCATCAACCCCTTTTTACTTAACTACGAGTATGTACGTAAATACATAGTTACTTTCTTGAAGGGAATTGTTAGAAAAAATGACAAGGTATCGATTGGAAAAAAAACCATCTGTTATAAGAGGATGGTTGTGAATTAATAGTGACTGTCAAATCCTTCGTGTGATAAATTGTGGGGATGATATGTGGACAGATTATTATGATACAATGATAGGGGAATAAGTTATATGCTCGTAATAGCAGACAAATGCATGACTTACACAAATCAGCTTTTGGTTTCATTGAAGTAAAGCCAATTTTGGGGGACTCTTCAATCTTATTATTATACTACAGTTAACATATTTTCTCATTGCATTAAGTAAATAAATATATTCCTTGACTCCACAGTATATATAGTCCAATTGATTAAAAGTGCAGCTTTTTTCTTTATTTAAGTGGAATTACGTGATATTTTCTGATAGGATTGATTTTATTTTTGGGGGACAGTTGATTTTGTATAGAGAAATCAGAAATATTAATCTTAGTTTAGAGAATAGATTAGATATTTTTAAGTGGAATTCATACTATTGATATTTACGATAGTGAAGACTTTATCCAATATGGGTGCAACCTTCAATATAATTTGGAAATGATCTTAGGGTAGAGATTAATTTAAACGTGTTTTTATGGATTGGAGCTATTAATTGATAAGAGAATAATTTCTTATCAAATACTTAATACACTTTTAACATGATAAAATGAAATTATTTCGAAAAAAATTGTTATAAAGTCAGGATAGAGGGTTTTTATTTTTTTTTTATTATAAGGTAACATATTTGCTAACAAAAATTGATGGTCTGCCTTGATTATATTTTCTATTTCGAGTTATTTCTGTAACAAGTAGATTTACATAATATTTTAATTTACAATCTTGTGCATCATGAAGTGGGAGTAAATACACATCGGCATTTCTACAACTAATAGAAGTTAAATTCCTCTTGAAAATTTCTAGGACATTGTCTTTTAAGTCCTGGATGAGTTTTTCCGGGGAAGGGTAATAGTGGACAATTCTCTTACAAGTGAATTTTGATAATAGGATAAACGGGAGTGACATTTTTTGATAGCGGTTAATGAACAGGTCCTGAACAAAAGGAACATTTAGATCACGATGTATTACAGTGTTACGAACATAAAAGGTTGCATGAACAATTTTACGGAGGATCTTGGATTATAACGCCTAGACGCGATAGGAATTGGAACGTTTCGTTGAACTCCAAAGATTAATTCCTTATGTCAAAATACCAGGTGTATAAGCTTAAATACGCTGTTTTCTTAAGAAAGTAAAAACAAATTTATTCAAAGTACTTGCCCTTGCTAGCTACACATTTTTCCCATCTTTTGGGTAATTTGTGGATACAACGCCAAAAAAATTCCTTCTCTTTCGAGGCAAACTACTCATCAAGCCATTTTCGGACGTCTTCGTAAGAATCGAAGTGCTGCTCAGCGAGCGCGTGGCTCATTGACGAAAACAGGTGGTATTCGGAAAGGGGCCAGATCTGGTGAATAAGCGGGGGTGGGGTAGCACCTCCCAGTTGAGTGTCTCCAAGTAGTTTCGGCTTTGTTGATAATCCATCCTTTTTTCACGCAGAGCACGGTGAGATTTGATCAGTTATTTGTGGTAGCAGTGGGCATTGACTATTTCACCAAGTTTCAACATCTCATAGTAGACGATACTCTGCTGATCCCACCAAACGCACAGCATCGAAGCGATTTGGTCTTGGGGAAGATGTTGATGGTTGGCCGGGATCAACCCACGATTTCTTGCGTTTAAGATTTTCAGAATAAATCCACTTTTCATCGCCTGTCACAATCCGATGCTGGAACAACTTTCTTTTTTGTCGGGCGAGCAAAATTTCGCATGTGTTTTGGCGTCGCTCCATCTGCCTATCATTCAATTCATGCGGTACCCATTTTCCGATCTTTTCAATCTTCCCCATGACACGCAGACGTATGGAAATGGCTGGCTGAGTAACGCCCAATTGCTCCACGAGCATTTTTTGCGATTAGGTATCGTCTTCGTCCAAAAGAGCCTGCAATTGATGGTTCTCAACCTTCCCAGGCTGATTTTCACGCTTCTTGTCCCACAAGTCAAAATTTCCGTCTTTGAACCGACAAAACCAATCTCGGCACGTTGTTTCCGATAAAGCACTGTCATCATAGGCCTCCATAAGCATTCGATGCGATTCGGCAACCGATTTCTTCAAATTGAAGCAGAAAAGCAGAGCATCCCGCATATGCTCTTTTTCTGGCACAAAACTAGACATGATTACCAAAGGAAAAATGTATGTTGTTGTCCGAAATTGCTGTCAATCTGCACTGATTGACAAATGTCAAACTCATAAAAAAAAAGTATGGCGTGCCCATGTTAGTTTAATACGCTCACTCACGCCATCTATAAGGCCTACCAGGTATTAATTAATTTTTAATTATTAATTAATACCTGGTAGGTTTTATAATTATATTGTATACAAGAAGTTTACTTTTGATTGTTAGTTTTGAGCGTTTGTCTAGTAGTCTAAGAAGCTGTAGGTAACGCGACAAGAGGATTCAAGTTTTTTTTTAGTCAAGTATGTGGATTCGATATTCATCTCTTGTTAAGATAAAGTCCCAAATAACGTACTTTATCATATTGTAGAATCATATTGCTATTAACGTATAAAAGGGTAGGTTTACCATGACAAAGTGTGGAAGTAATGTAAGCATTCTTCGGTTCATTTACCCTCACTCTCCATCTCTTAAACCAGGATGGAATATTGTGGATGTAGAATTGTTAATTGTTGGAAGCTATGTCAGGATTTTTATGGGTGGCAGGTATGGCCGTATCGTCTGCATAAGTAATAATGATAGTATTAGGATCAGATGGGATGTCATGTGTATAAATATTATATAAAATAGGACCAATGATACTGCCTTGTGGAACTCCGGTTAGAATAGGATATGTTTCCGAGGATTCTGAGTTAATTGAAATTTGAAAATGACTTTAGGAGAGATATGAATTTATGATAAGGTTGTTGAAGGAAGCAAGCCCCAGAGGAGTTCAGGTTGCCACACACGATCAAAAGCTTGGGAGATATCTTAAAATACTCCTGTGCAATACTCTTTCCTCTCCAGAGAGGATGCAATGTGATCAACAATGCGATGGCATTGCTGAATAGTAGAGTGTTTAGAAATAATTTTTTCATTAACTAGGAATTGGTAGAGTCGTTTTAATAGGAGTTTTTCAAAAACTGGTAGAACTATAGAAGGATGGAGAATTATTTTTGGGAGGAAGGCTCATAGGGACTGGAAACATTAGTTCTTCGATAATTTTGTTAGTATGCGATTTGTCTTCTATATCATCATATGGAGCAAAAGTCTTTTCCAAATGTTTAGCAAATACTTCAGCTTTTTCTTTATCTGTTTTTGCCCAGTTACCGTCATTTTGTTTCAGTGGGTGTAATATTCTTTTATACAAAAGTATTCATCTAGTAGCTTTCCATAAAGAAATATTTGCACTAATCGATCTTGTGTCAATTTCATGCCGTTCATTAGAATTCTTTCTAATTTCCACAATCAGTTGACGTTGTACTCGGTTAAGTTTCTGTTTGTAGCTAGGCATTCGTTTATTTATATTTAAAAATAAAATTCTATATTAAAAGCAATAATAAACTTTGCATTTTGAATAATAAAATATAAATTATTTATATCTGTTTTATAATAGAAAAAATTTAAAATATTTTTCCTGATGAATTTAGTAAAATATTTTCTTATTTTAATAAAATGTTATACGTAAATTGCAAGTAGAAGAAGTATCTACAAAAAAAAATGTATTCATAATTTCAGTTAAATTTACCTCGATAAATTTTGTAATATTTTTATTTCTTGTCCTTAAAAAGGTATAGCGATTCTTCTATCAGAAGGACTGACTATAATAATAAATAAAGAATTTACTCAAATAAATTTGCATATGTTACAATGTAGATGAATGAAATTTTGTTAAGATTTTTTTTTTGTTGTTGCTTTTTTTGAAATTTTCTAAATATAACATACTTGAGTGACCCAACTGTGTAATAAAATTGAATGTTTTCTATCTTTTGGAGAAAAATTCCAAATTAAATAATATGAATTGTGTTCATTTTGAATAAAATAGGTATGCAGAATTTTTGCGAATGGTTAAATAAATATTATGAAAAATCTTTAATGATGGACAGAAACCACATATGCCTTTATGTATACATTATAGGTGGTATTGAATATCCTTTTAAAATTGGTTGATGTAATCGGGAACATGTTGCGCCATACATCGAATTATCGTATTGGTAAACTAAACCGCTGGAAGCAAAACATATTATTAGAGCTATAAATCATTTCAGCTGATGTTTAACTCCCCATGGGAACAATATACTAATAAGATCAATATAACAATATGGTACAGTAATAGAATTGATGGTAGCCTGTAACGATGATGCTAATATTAACCTTTACTAGAGATAGATGGATACCGATTTATTGGAATATAAATTCAAAATATTGCTATACATTTATATACTTATTCAAATTTCTATAACAATTTATCAAGCTTATGTATAGGCAAAAAAAATTCATATCTTTTCCATCTACAGAACAAATCAACAACCAATTTCAATTTATACACCTTAAATTGGACTCAATACGACCACTTGATTATGTATTACACTTAGTGTAACAAGTTGCAGAAAATATCAAAACTTCTGAAGAAAATTATTATGATAATAATCATGATAACGAAACCATCGACAATAACGATTTAAATTGAGATGTTGATGGTGATAGAAGTTGGCAATAATCCTAAACTTTACCGATATTCATGTTGAATAGTTTGAAGGATATTTTATCGAGTTTGATGAAACGAATCGAAATGATGATGGCTATGATGTAGTTGTTGACGATGATGAAGCTGGTTGATGATGCCATTGATGATAATGATGATAACCTCATTTTGGAGACATGAGTTCACTTAAACATAGATCTACACCTAATTGACATAAATAGAATTGAATGTTTCCATGATTTATGAACATTACCATGAATATATCAAAGGCAAATTTGTTACTTTCTTGGTTAAGTTATGTAAATAATTTTCATTTATATTATTCTATCAAAGGTGCGAATATGAAATTTTAGATATATTAATATGAATACTGTTGCCATTTAAATGATATGAGAAATAAATTGAAAAAAATTTGTTTACATGCAATTTGAAGTGTAAAAAAAAATATATTTTTAAGTACCTAAGTTCATATACATACAAGTATGCATACTTAAAATCGTGTTAAGAAAAATTATGTGCTATTAACAATAATCATATTGAATCATAAAAGCTATAATAAAATTATGGCTGAAAAAAATTTCAAACAAAATTTTTTGAAATTATTTTTAGAAAATCTTTCAGTTATAGCTAAACTTTCCTTGTTGTCGGTATATTATCAGAAGTTATGAGAAAAATGAGGAAAGTCTTAGAAAAATCATAGATGTTAGTTTTAATACAAAATATCAGAACAAATGATAATGAAACAAATTTTCTTCATGGATGAAGCTCATTTTTCACTCGGTGATTTGGTAATATACATTATTGCCATATATGGGGTTTTTCGAACCCACAAGTGACTGTAGAGAATCCATTGTATCCGTGAAAAGTGACCGTTTGGTGTGCAATTTGGTCTGAAGTTGCATTGGCCTGAATTTTTTTGGCCTAAATAAATATTTTATGAATTTTAGCCTTAACTTAAGAATTTTTATCAGTGGTTTTAATAAAATGATTTTATAAACCACAGAATATATAAAAATTTGACCTTATTGCGCAAAAAGTTTTAACGATGTATTATTTTGAGAATTCGTGATGTTATATGAAAAATTTTTACATTTAAAAGATTTTTTTATTTATAACTACATATTTAAGTAGGCAATTTTTATGCTGGAGGGCATTAAAAAACTAATATCCATCAAGTAATGGCTGAACTACAGCCCAAAATGTGAAAAAATATCCTGGTAGGAATGTTGTGGTAATTCTTAAAAAAATCTTATATATAATAAGAAATGGCAGATTTTGAACAAAAATTGCAAAATATAAATTTTTAAATTTTAATCAAAATCTAAGTTTAAAGTGGACTAACTGAAGATTACTTTCCAAAGCGAATTAGAAGATTTTGTCGCTCGATATAGATATAATATACTTTACACATACACGGTGCGTTTTTTCTTCCAGGCCGAAGTTTTTTCTTAAAAAATCGGGATGATTCAAATTAGGCAATCATGGGTGCCAGTTGATATCAACACTTTTCGACATTATTCGGCAGCGAAAAATTTCTCTTAAAATTAACATCGTAGCATGAGCTGTGTTAGATGTGGCATCGTCTTGTTAAAACCACATGTTCTGTAGGCTTAATTGATCCAATTTAGGCAGAAAAAAGTTTTTCAACATGTCCCGATAGAGATCACCAGTAACTGTTACAGGATTACTTCCGGCATCCTCAAAAAAATATGGCCCAATGATGCTGAGTTACTCTACGAGGGTATAGTGGTCTTTGGTGTATCAGTTGAGGGTTTTTAGTACCCCAATGCAGCTTTTATGTTTATTAATAAAGCCGACCAAGTCAAAGTGTGCTTCGTCACTCATAATGATTTTTTCCTAAAAATGCAGCACTCCAGTCTCACCGCCGTTCTTGCGGGTGTTTTGTCACTTGAATTTTTTTTTGAGAAATTTTGATGGAAATATTTCAAATTTAGGTTTACTGCATCGGTGAGAGGTACCCGGATATTCAGCAACACTCTGCCTCACTGCATCAATCTTTTCAGATGTACGAGGTCTGTTCAAAAGGTATCGCGAATTTTCAATTTCCGCGGGTTACGTATATTCGATTTTCGATTTTTTGTGGCGTTATCTTGGTACTCATGTTTCTCACTTATGCCGATAAAAATGTTCAGTTAATTTTTGACAGCTGCTTTGCTTGCACGTGTTTTTGCTCGTCTTCAATTTTTGCTCCATTTTCAACCAAAAATAGCATCGCATTGACATTGCTACGGAGCGTTTGGACTCTGTCCGCGACGACCCAAATTTGCTATAAAGAGTGATAACTGGTGAAGAATCATGGGCTTACGAGGGTCATTCAACAAGTACGATACACTTGGCCCAGCGATGCTCTAACTTTTTTAACCTGTCCAAAAAATACATTTTCTCGAGGGAAGCAAAATAGGGCTCCGTGGTGACGATGACCTCCTCATTCGACCCAAATCTATTCCCAGCGAGTGATTTTTTTAGGTTTGGAAATAAAAAGTTCCAGGGGGCCAAATTTGGAGAGTACGGTGGATGGGGCAGCAATTCGTAGTGCAATGCGACCAATTTGGCCATGGCGACGGCGGAGGTGTGAGCCGGCGCGTTGTCGTGGTGGAACAGCACTTTTTTCTTCGCAAAGCGGGGCCGCTTTTTCTTCAATTCGACGTCAAATCGGCCCAATAAGTCAGCATAGTAGCGCCCCGTGATTGTTTTACCCTTCTCGAGGTAATCGATGTGGATCACACCTTGTGAATCCCAGAAAACGGTGGCCATCACCTTTCCGGCCGATCGAACAGTCTTCGCCTTCTTCGGAGCACGTTCGCCGGGTGAAGTCCACTGTTTCGACTGTGTCTTGGTCTCTGGTGTGTACCAGTGAATCCATGTTTCGTCGACGGTCACGAAACGACGCAAGAACTCCGCTGGATTGCGCTGAAACAGCGCCAAACACGTCGCCGATGTGGTCTCACGGTTGCGCTTGTTTTCCGGTGTGAGCAAACGCGGCACCCATCGCGCCGACAGCTTTCTCATGCCCAGTTCTTCGTGTAGAATATGATGCACCGTTCCTACTGCGATGCCCACAGTCTCCGCTATCTCGTGAACCTTCAATCGACGGTCTGCCAACACGAGATCGTGGACTTTTTTAACGTTTTCCTCCGTAGCAGCCGTTTTCGGGGCACCTGGGCGTGGCTCATCAAAAAGCGACGTGCGGCCACGAAGAAACTCGTTGAACCAATTCTTGACGATCGCCATCGAAGGAGAAGAGTCACCAAACACAGCATCCAAGCGGTCTTTGATTTTGCTGCACGTTTTCCCTTCCAAAAACAAGAATCTAATCACCGAACGATATTGTTCTTTTTCCATTTTTGTGCAACCGACTGACACGCTCGCTTTCAAAGGCTCTCAAAACAAAACTAATGAAGGGAATCGACTGAAACTTTGACAGTAGGCTACTAAAAGAATGTACTGCACGATGGTAAATTTTTTTTGTAACACCAGTTCCATCGGGCGGTGAGGCTAAGTACTTGTTGAATGACTCTCGTATGGTTATGACGTGGAACAAGACCGATCGAAGCTGCCGCACGAGCCAAGACCGAAAAAAGCGCGCCAAGTTCGGTCGAATGTGAAGGTTTTGCTTACAGTTTTCTTCGATTACAGGGACGTGGTGCATCATGAGTTCTTGCCGCAAGATAGAACGGTTAATAAGGAATATTACCTGCAATTTATGCACAAGTTGCGAGAAGCAACGCGCCAGGGACGCCCGGATTTGTGGAAGAACAAAAATTGGCTTTTGCACCATGATAACGCCCCAGCTCACGCATCGTTGCTTATGCGCTAAGTTTTAGGTGTGACTTCTTTTGTGAAAGGACGATGCTATGCTACGATTGAGGAGACAAAGACGGCATCGAAGGAGGAGCTGAACAAGATCACAAAAATTGATTTTTTGAAGTGCTTCGAGGATTGGAAAAAGTGTATAATATCTGGTGGGGATTTATTTGAAGGGGAGGAAATAGATATTCATGAATAAATAAATAATTTTTGAAAAAAAAACACAAAATTCGCGATACTTTTTGAACAGACCTTGTACGTTGGCTTAATTGTCGCCCAGTCTTCGCCTTATCTCCCAGTATATTTATGGAAGTATTTTCCATATTCTTATTTTAATAATTTCACTACAATTTTTTTTCTCTCTTCAATAAAATTTTTACTATCTTAAAATTATAATTAACAAAAATGTCAGCACAACTCTTTCAACGTCTTAACGGAGAGAGCTCTTACTTTTAAATTGCACGCTACGATTAAAATATTATCTGAAATGCTATTTCGTTTGAATTATATAATAGATACTTTATATTATAATAAAAGATTCTAAGAAAAAGTAATATCGATAGGAATATCTTCAAAATGCGTTATGGGGATGATATTGTTGTATTGATAATAACTTATACTGGTCCCTACTAATTATTAAAAGACGTTGGAAGAATTATTTATTGAGAAAAGGGTAAATAATTAATTAAATTAGAATTTTCTACAATCGAAGCATATTACTGTATTCTTTAAGCATTCATCAAAGGCAAAGAAAACAAAATTTTTTTTTTTAAACAAAATAAATAATTTAGGTTAAGTAAAATAAAATGAAATAAAATTTTAACTGTTCTAAAGTTTTTTTAAATTCAAACTTATACTTTACTTTGGTCAATTAAACTAACTTTTTTATTTATTACAATAAAAACTATTCATTGTGAAGAATTGATTGAAAATGGCCACGTTCGTAAATAAATAAAATTCACCTGAACTTCATATAAAATGGACACTTAAAATACGAACTTAGTTTCCATGGACACGTTTTGGAAGAAAAAAGCTGAATAGCTTTTTCGAAATTTCCACATTTTTTATTAGGTTTTCATTTGGAAGCTTTTAAGACATGTTACGCCCACATTGCGTTAACAAAGTGAACGTGATTCATGAGTTTGTTATCTTAAAGGATTTTAGATCAAACAATTTAAGAGCGAACAGAATAGAAGAAGACGTGGTCGGTAAAAAACCGCAAGAATACTATTGATAGGAAGCCACAGCATGTCTTCAAAAGTTCAAATGAGATTTTCTCTACTTGAAGGATGTTTCCATAATGGTAAACTTTTATTGTAGAATTACTTTGATATAAGATAATATATATTTACAAAGGAAAATTAATATTTCGACTTGATAGTATTAAAATATAAGGAAAACCTATAACATACGTTTTTGTATGAGTATTTGTCCTGTTTTGAAAGAATTTGAATGGGAAGCAATATTTATTGATTTTATAAAATATTTACAATCTACTAAATAAATGCAAAATTGAATTCAAATTTCGTATATATTCGAATTAAGAAACTTGATGCTGGTAGCTTTTACTAAGTATATCATATTGCATGTTTGACTATTTTTCATTATAAGAAAACACTTTAACTCTACAACTGTTCAGTTTAAAAAAAAATTTCAACTTTATCCATAGTTCTAATAGCCAAAATAAATGAATTCTTGTACCCATATAGATTTAGTTGAAATCAAATAATAGTATTAATCTCATTTAATAAACGAGAGTGCATAGAGGAAGTTTTCTTCCATTTACCACAATCGCCGACACAGTTCATGCATACAATATTTTCTTACATATAAGCACATTTAAAAGGATCAAACACAAACGACCCACAGGATAAGGATAGTATCATCTTTGAGATTTAACAGAATAGTTCATATATATATATATGTATCTGATAGTGTATATTATATATGGAGGTACAAAATGTTCGAATATACGTATACTATTGTCTGCTCATCTATCTAGCACATACTATCATGTCCGATGATATTTAAGTGGAAAGTAAAATACCACACAGTCCATAAAATAGTCCTTCTCTAACGGATTACATTAATTGCTTTTACAAAGTTTAATCAGAGGCTTAGAGCTTAATGCTGATATAGAATTTCAGATCAACTTTACAAAATGGATAACCTAACCAAAACGCTAGGCAACATAGCGAAACCTAAACCTAATATAACCTCTGCAGGACACTGTGTCCTTATTATATTCATGCAAACGAATTAATTGCTCATATGTTCGATTCACAGATATTTTACTCATTCGATATTTTAGTAGTTATAAGGGTGCAGATGGATCTAATACCATATATCATATAGTTGTTAGAGAGCTAATATAACATATCATATCATATCATAGGGTAATATAATCTTTTTTTTTGTAAAAAAAAGATTTCTGAAACCTTGCCCACACTTTGATTGATTTAATAGACACCAAATAGGATCATTGATTTCGTAGGAATGAAACTTCTTCAGACTTTATATTATAATTGCAATCATTATAAAATATGTCTTTAGATGGTTTGTTCCTCTAAAATTAGTTTTTGTAATTTAGACATTTTCATTAAGACCTTTTCTAAGATATCTTAACTTTCAGTAACTGTAAATTAAACATTTTGATATTATAAACATTATAGATATTCTTAGAAAAATTGGGTGTAAGAGAAAGTTCTGTCGTTTTTTTTCTAAATAAAAAACTAAATTTTTTTTTTACTTTTTATTCAAAAATTAATCTAAAATATAATTTTCTTTATTAGTTATCATAGTCTGCCAGCGTTCTGGCAGCTTATCCAACCCCCTGCAAAAGAAGTCCTTGTTTTCGAACGCAAAAAATTCTTCCACTGCCATTTGGATATACTCATAATTTGTATATTTATTTTCATCAAGAAAGTTTTGCAGCGACCTGAACAAATGATAGTCAGATAGTGCAATATCTGAGAATATGCTGGCTGAGGTAGAGTTTCCCAACCCAACTCTGCAATTGTTTGTACGGTTTTTCTTGACACGTGCGGTCTAACAGTGTCATGGTGAAGAATTACACCTTTTCTATTGGCCAAAAGTGGACGCTTACGCTGAAAAATATGAAGTTGCGAACAGTAACAATCAGCATCGACCGTATAAGTTTCTTTCAGCAACTCATAGTGGACAATACCCCTCTGATCCCACCAACAACATAACATAACTTTCTTTTAATGCACGCCAGCTGTGGATGGGGTCGGTGGTATCTCCCCTTTGTAAACATATCTTACCACATGTTTATAAACTATTTAGTTTTCATCACCAGTCTCCAAGCGGTCCAAAAACGGTTTCCTTTTGTGATGAGCAAGATTTGAAGAACATTTTAAAATTCGATCCATTAAATTTGTTTCGCTTAATTCGTGTGGCACCCAAATAGAGAGTTTGGACACAAAACCAAACCTTTTAATATGCTCTAAAACAGTAGTCTGATAAATTCCAAGCTTGAAGGCCACTTATATGGAATTTAACATGGGAATTGTCCTGATCATACTGCGTAGCACTTCGTCATTGATATCTGATGGCCTTCTGATTTGGGTTCATCTTTCAGAGAAAATCACTTGAACAAAATTTCGCAAACTATCTCTGGCATGTTCGAGCTGTTACTCCACACAAGTTTTTTTTACCTCCATCGTGTTGTTCCTTTTTTTTGAAACTCATACAATATACAATATCTTAAGTGCCCTTTTTCTTCACACATGTAGACTGTTTTACAAGTTTAAAAAAACTGACAAATATACGAAAAAATGTGTATAAACCATCAGTCATACAATAATCTAATGCAGTGATTCCCAAAGTGGTATATATCGACCTCCAGGGGTCTATGACAACCTGCAAGAGGTGTACGTTAGCGAAAAAAAAAATTTATTAAATTTTAGTTTTGTACTCGTACTTAGCAAAGATAGATAAAGTACGCCGATCATGACTTCAGTTATTAGTAGTTTAATATTCAAATTATGCAAAATTATACGAGTACTCCTCAAAAGTTTCTTTTTCAAAGTTGAAGAGGTTTTAAAAACTGTTTTACACAAACCTGCATCTGATATCATTAAAAGAATTCCCTTAAGCAACAATACTGTTGAAAGACGTATTGATAAAATGAGTTCTGATATTGAAAGCTTCTTGTGTAATTATTTGCAAATGATCCATTTCTCTATACAACTGGACGAGTCAACTTAACCTGGTAATGAAGCAATATTATTGGCATATGTTCGTTTTATTATGAATCAAGGTGAATCAATATTTCATGTTTTTAAGGATTACTACATTGAAAAAGCAATCCCCTTATCAAATATATTATCAGTAGCTACAGATGGAGCACCTGCCATGGTTGGCCGTTATCGTGGATTTTCGAGGGTCATTCAACAAGTACTTAGTCTCACCGCCCGATGGAACTGCTGTCACAAAAAAAATTTACCATCGTGCAGTACATTCTTTTAGTAGCCTACTGTCAAAGTTTCAGTCAATTCCCTTCATTAGTTTTGTTTTGAGAGCCTTTGAAAGCGAGCGTGTCGGTCGGTTGCACAAAAATGGAAAAATAACAATATCGTTCGGTGATTAGATTCTTGTTTTTCGAAGGGAAAACGCGCAGCGAAATCAAAGATCGCTTGGATGCTGTGTATGGTGACTCTTCTCCTTCGATGGCGACCGTCAAGAATTGGTTCAACGAGTTTTTTTTTTTGATGAGCCACGCCAAGGTGCCCCGAAGGAAAACGTTAAAAAAGTCCACGATCTCGTGTTGGCAGACCGTCGATTGAAGGTTCACGAGATAGCGGAGACTGTGGCCACCGCACGAAAACACGAAAAACTGGGCATGAGAAAGCTGTCGGCGCGATGGGTGCCGCGTTTGCTCACACCGGAAAACAAGCGCAACCGTGAGACCACATCGGCGACGTGTTTGGCGCTGTTTCAGCGCAATCCAGCGGAGTTCTTGCGTCGTTTCGTGACCGTTCGATCACCCGGCGAACGTGCTCCGAAGAAGGCGAAGACTGTTCGATCGGCCGGAAAGGTGATGGCCACCGTTTTCTGGGATTCACAAGGTGTGATCCACATCGATTACCTCGAGAAAAACAATCAAGGGGCGCTACTATGCTGACTTATTGGGCCGATTTGATGTCGAATTAAAGAAAAAGCGGCCCCGCTTTGCGAAGAAAAAAGTGATGTTCCACCACGACAACGCGCCGGCTCACAACTCCGCCGTCGCCATGGCCAAATTGGTCGAATTGCGCTACGAATTGCTGCCCCATCCACCGTACTCTCCAGATTTGGCCCTCTGTGACTACTTTTTGTTTCCAAACCTGAAAAAATCACTCGCCGGGAATTGATTTGAGTCGAATGAGGAGGTCATCGTCGTCACGGAGGCCTATTTTGCTTCCCTCGAGAAAATGTATTTTTTGGACGGGTAAAAAAAGTTTGAGCATCGCTGGACCAAGTGTATCGAGCTTGAAGGAGATTATGTGGAAAAATAAATTGCCACCTTTCCAAAATTTTCGTTTTTCTTTTGTAGGCTAAGTACTTGTTGAATGACCCTCGCATAATCTATTTAAAACAAAATGTGCCAGGGATGTTAGCAATACATTGCGTCATCCATCGACAACATTTAGTTGCTAAAAATTTGAGTGTTAGATTGCATGAATCTCTTCAATTAGTCATTGATGTAGTAAACCGAATCCGAAGTAACGTGTTGAATGCGCGGTTATTTGCGCAGTTGTGTGAAGAAAATGACGAACACTTTCATCAATTACTCCTTCACACTGAAGTATGCTGGCTGCCGAAATGCTTATGTTTGACAAGATTTTTTGTACTTTTTGACACTATTTTAGAATTTCTGGATACTAAAGATAAAATTTTAAAAGACAATTTAATGAAGTGGAAAACAGACATCGCCTATTTAACAGATTTGTTAAATATGGTTAATTTGCAGTTAAAAGGCGACAGTCTAAATTTGATTAAAACAAAGTCCATCTTATCAGCGTTTCTTGCCAGAGTTAAACTAATGAAGCAAAATATTGGACCGGGCGAATTTTCCCATTTCCCCAATTTGTCACAGACAAACTGTCAGAAAGACGACGTTTCAATCTACGTTCAACATTTAAATGCCCTCTATTCAGATTTTGAAACTAGGTTTAAGGATGTTTTGACTATGGTAATACCACCGTGGATAATTAACCCATATAGTGACATAGAAGAAACGAATGTCATAATACAAGAGGAACTGACTGAAATAAGTACAAACGAATAACTTTAGGTTCAGTTTAATCACGGATATCAGCACTTCTGGCTGCAAAAAAACATACCCGTTACTTATCCCGTATTATGGAATATAGTGAGGACATTTTTAATTTAAGATTTAAGATTAAACCTTACAAAATTGACGCCAAATGTTGATAATTTATTATCAAAGCATCAGGTTCATCCTTCCCACTAAAAACATTTAGTTTATTTTATGTTTATTTTATGTTACGTTTATTTTATATAACAGATACAAAATTTTATTTTAAAGTAGTTTTAATTTAAATTCAATTAATAAATGTATAAAATTTAACATGTGTTTTTACTTTAAGTTTTTAACACTTAACTTCACTACAGTTAGAAATTTACAAAAAATCAATATCATGTAAGTAGTGGATCTACCGAAAACCGAAAAACATGGCAAGGGGTCTACGACACAAAAAAGTGTCTCTGATGTAATAGTTTAAATGGATTTCAGTCGAATCAGAATTCTCACTAAGAATCGACAACGCATACAAGTGCAAGTATTCAAAAACGACCGAACTTTCCCATACACCAAATTGGTTTTTTTTTTAAAGTTTCAAGTCAACTGCAGTGAGTATTATTTATTTTTCAATAATATTATTAGAAAGTTGATATAATTGAGATAGGATCTCATATACTTCATTATTTAGAAGCTAATTTTTATTATTTACTAGCTGATCAGTACCCAACGTTGCCCGGGTCCCTTTTTGTTTCGAACTTGGGGCAGCTCTTTTCACAGCTTTTCTAACACGATCTCTTTCCAGTCGCAGCTCACGCAGTTCGGAAAACTTGCGATTTGCTAATGAACATTTTTCGGCACTTCGCGGCTTTTTATACAATTTTTTAAAATATTTGAATTTTCTAGAGTTTTCTTAAACTTTCAAGAAGTTTCCAGAATTTCATGAAGCATTTTAGAAGACTTAAATATATTCGAATTTTCCAGAGTTTCCTTAAATTTTCTAGAAGTTTCCAGACTTTCAAGAAGCATTCTAGAAGATTTTCATATTTTCGAATTTTCCTGTGTTTACTTAAATTTTTTAAAAGTTTCTGGACTCTCATTAAACATTTAAGAAGATTTTCATATTTTCCAATTTTCCAGAGTTTCCTTAAATTTTCTAGAAGTTCATTTTCATTTCTGAAGTACCAGGCATTCATAAAAAAGTCAGAAAATCAGAAACAAAATCATCACGTACCCAGCGCTTACTTCCACAGCCTTAGATCCAGCCATTTGTTTACTCAACCATGACACATTTCTAATACTTATACTACTCTACTCTTCTAAGGCTATCACGACACGGGCATGACACGATCAGGCAATGAGGAATAAGGTGAGGGGTGAGGAGAAAAGACAGCGTAGAAAAGAGAACACGGCTTTGCATTTTATATGAGCGCCTGGTATTTCAGAAAAGTATTGTAGTGACGTAGAGAAGAATTGTGGACAAACGAACGAACGAACATACATATTTTGACTTTTATATATTAGATTAGTTAAAACATGCGCTAAATTGTAAAAACTTAATAAAAGTGTGATCATTCTGTCGTAGCTAGGCTTTACGCTTTAAAAGGAGTTTAATTTGTTCAGCATTAGAGTTTTAATGCTGTTAGATATTTCTGAAAAAGTATATATATAGACGTATATATTTATAAAAACAAACTTTAAATTCTATAGTATTAATTTCCATCAAGTAATGTCTTAATTATAGTCCGAAATGGTCGAAAATGTTAACAAAAATTATCTCAAAAGTATCTAGTCTAGCAAGAAGTTTTTTAAAAAATTATTTGAATAATGTTATAATATTTTAATAATGGCAGATTATAATAAATAAAATAATATAAATGCTTTTATTGAATTTCATATATTTAATATATATTATGAAATTTTACTTTTTAATATGCAAATTGGCTAAAAGGCCGACCAGATATAAATAAGACTGACCAGATATAATGTACTATCAAAAATTTATCTAATATAATTTCTATACAGTATATTTTTTACTCTGTTTTAATTTTATTAGGTGGTTTTTTTTTATTGTGTTAAAAAAAAACGGTAGTAAATCTAAATTAAGATGAATAGGACTACTCTAAAATTTCAATTTATTATAATCCTTGTGGCTACGATAAATTTGTACTGATCGATAAATAAACTTTAAGACATGATAATCAATTTGGATTTGATTGACAATATAAGAACACCACCAACCAAATACAGCCGATCAGGTCAATTCAATGAGATTTATTATACAAGAAAAGTAATTTAATTAATTTATAATAGGACAAGTACGTATAATTTTCGAAAGTTTAAGTGAGTTTAAGTATTTTAGATGAAAAAAATATTTTATTAAGTGTAATCGTACAATATATACCTATGTGGTAGGTATATCCAAGTAGATATTTTATGTATGTATACATATATGTTAAGGATAGAAGTTTCATTCCGTTCTAATACGAACCAAAATCGGATAGTATATTTGATATGAGCAAAAAAAAAAATACAACTTGATGAATACTTAAAATATCGCG
Organism: Atherix ibis; assembly: GCA_958298945.1. Taxonomy (NCBI): domain Eukaryota; kingdom Metazoa; phylum Arthropoda; class Insecta; order Diptera; family Athericidae; genus Atherix; species Atherix ibis. Next base: position 33,023,882 of record OY282606.1, read on the forward strand.
TCCTAATTCCCTGATGGATTAATTTGATATCTCTCCATGTAAACACTGAACGCGCTTTGATCATAAAATTCAATTTATTTCCAATTCGAATTCATTACTTTTTTAAATATTCCTGTTTTTTTTTCTTCTGTTCACACAACCAATATAAGCTATATAATTTATTGATTTTTATTGATTTTTCACATTGGTTTTTATACTAGATATTCTTTTTCATCTTTCGATACAAATTTATATTGGTTCTTATAATATAGGTCATACTTAATGTGATTGAAATAAGAGGAAAATTGCGGACGTTTTTATAATTTCTTATTGAACATAATAAATCAAGTTAATGTTGATGGTACTTGAGAATACTGGTACTTATCCTTAAAGGAGGAAATGTAATAAAGTCTATTAGTTGAATATATTTTAAGTAAAGAGAATCTATTCATTATCGATAAACGTAAAGCAATAATATTGTCTACTTCAAAAGATAAATTTTATTTGCATATTTTATATGTACATTTAATTAATGTTATAAATAAATTTCATAAAGTTAACATTTCTTAATTTTCATTACTGTAATTTTTTTTTTAAATTAGAAAATTCTATTCAAATATTATTGACAGGTATTTTCTATGGTATGACGCACCTCTAATTAATAGGAAAAGGTAAATTGTATCAAAGATTTCATTGTACGGCTCATATTTTTATATATTTTATTATTTGAAATATATTTGACTCGATTTTGAGAAATTTCATTTAATTGAATTGTTTAACCATAATTGAGATCTTTTGATAAATCAGTTCGATAATTAATATTAATATTATAATTATAATTATGCTATAAAAATGTTAAATTTTTTCTATTGCAAATATCTTATAATGTATATGATTGATGAAATTTTTATAATGATTCAATTTAAAAACCAAGAAAAAAGTATTTTATTATACGAGGTCTGTTCAAAAAGTATCGGGAATTTTGTGTTTTTTTCCAAAAATTATTTATTTATTCATGAATATCTATTTTTTCCCACTTCAAAGTAATCCCCACCAGATATAAAAGACTTATGCCAACTTTCTTTCCAATCCTCGAAGTACTTCACAAAATCATTTTATTTTTGATCTTGCTTAGCTCCTCCTTCGAATGCCGCTTTATCTCTTTAATCGTAGTGTGCCGCGTTTGCTCACACAGGAAAACAAGCGCAACCGTGAGACCACATCGGCGACGTGTTTGGCGCTGTTTCAGCGCAATCCAGCGGAGTTCTTGCGTCGTTTCGTGACCGTCGACGAAACATGGATTCACTGGTACACAACAGAGACCAAGGAACAGTCGAAACAGTGGACTTCACCCGGCGAACGTGCTCCGAAGAAGGCGAAGACTGTTCGATCGGCCGGAAAGGTGATGGCCACCGTTTTCTGGGATTCACAAGGTGTGATCCACATCGATTACCTCGAGAAGGGTAAAACAATCACGGGGCACTACTATGCTGACTTATTGGGCCGATTTGACGTCGAATTGAAGAAAAAGCGGCCCCGACAACGCGCCAGCTCACACCTCCGCCGTCGCCATGGCTAAATTGGTCGAATTGCGCTACGAATTGTTGCCCCATCCACCGTAGTCTCCAGATTTGGCCCCCTGTAACTACTTTTTGCTTCCAAACCTGAAAAAATCACTCGCCGGGAATAGATTTGGGTCGAATGAGGAGGTCATCGTTGCCATGGAAGCCTATTTTGCTTCCCTCGAGAAAATGTATTTTTTGGACGGGTTAAAAGTGTATCGAGCTTGAAGGAGATTATGTAGAAAAATAATCATTTTATTTATGATTATTTTTCTACATAATCTCCTTCAAGCTCGAGGTCATCGTTGCCATGGAAGCCTATTTTGCTTCCCTCGAGAAAATGTATTTTTTGGAGCATCGCTGGGCCAAGTGTATCGAGCTTGAAGGAGATTATGTAGAAAAATAAACTGCCACATTTCCAAAATTTTCGTTTTTCTTTTGTAGGCTAAGTACTTATTGAATGACCCTCGTATTTTTGCCCAAAAATGGCGAAAGACAATTTTTGTCTTTCCACAAATCCGGGCGTTTCTGGCGGATTGCTTCTCGCAACTTGCAGATTACTTGCAGGTAATATTCCTTATTGACCGTTCTATCCTGTGGCAAGAACTCATGATGCACCACGCCCCTGCAATCGAAGAAAACTGTAATTCGCATTTGACCGAACTTGGTGCGCTTTTTTCGGTGTTGGCTCGTGCGGCAGCATTGAGATGATTGAACTTCGTTTTCCACGTCATAATCATAAAGCTATTATTCGTCACCAGTTATGACTCTTTGAAGCAAGTTTGGGTAGTCACGGACAGAGTCCAACAGCTCTGGATGCTGTTTTTTGGTCGGCGCGGTCAGAGTCCAACAGCTTAGCAATGTTAATGCGATGCTGTTTTTGGTCGAAATTGAGCAAAAATTTAAGACGAGCCAAAACACATGCAAGCACAGCAGCTGTCAAAATTAACTGAACATTCTTGTCGGCATAAGTAAGAGACATGAGTACCAACATAACGCCACAAAAAATCGAAAATCGAATATACGTAACCCGCGGAAATTCAAAATTCGCGATACTTTTTGAACAGACCTCGTATTTGGTACCATATTGACCATTCAGAATTATACAATAGTCACTAAAAATAAAATAAATTTCCTTGTTAGTCCCTTATTTTTGGAAAATTCATATATAAAGCTAAATAATAATTAACTGAATTTTAAATCATTTACAATTATCATTATTGACACAAATTTAGTAAATAATCATTAAAATAAAATAATTATTATACTACAATATTAAATGTATTACCAATAAAAAAAAAAAGTTTTTATTTTAACTTCTTAAGTTTTAAAATGATCACCAAATTTCAAATTTACGCGCTCTGGGAACTTTTCGTGCAATAATTGTTCGTGTTGTGTGGCATGTGGCGCAGGCTTGTTGAAACCACATATGGTCCAAATTAAAATCCTCCAGTTCAGGTTAAAAAAAGTTGATTATTGCGTGGCTGCTTTTATAGAAAATTTTTACAAATTTACCGTATTGGCTGGTAAATATAAAAGAAAAATAGAAAATGGCAAATTTTAACAAAATTAAATTATATTATACGAATATAAAATATATAATTTTTTTTGTATTAATCGATTATAAAATGGATAATCGGAAATTTTATGAAAGAAATATAAATTCTATTGAGCAAAAAACATACAGTATAACATTTTTTATTATTTAATATGCTGGAAATTATAAAAATCTAATTATTATTATGATAAAAGGGCAAAATTAATTGAATACTTAATTCTACAATATAATTCTATAAGGCTATGCTTAAATTTCATTTGCTGCTTTAATGAAAATATAATTAAAAATAATAATAAAGCATTATTTATTAAAAATTAAAATTAAATTATTTATATACCACAGTTAATGTGTTTAATGTTGACACCCTTCGTTTAACTTAATATTATCGACAAATTTTATATAAACGTTTTGTACATTTAGTAAAGAGTTTTGTGGTTATAATTAATTTATAAAAAATTTTATTAACGGATTTTTGCAGTACCAACATAGCTTTAGGTTAAAATCAATTTCCTTTGCTACTATTGTGAAAATATTTTTAAAAAATATGCAAAAAACTACAATAATTAAAGAATTAATCAACAACTAATTCTTGTTGATGAAAAATCTATAAAATTCAAGTAAAACTTCGGATTCTGTATTAACTTGAAGTGGTAATTTCAAGAATTTTTTGCTTATTGGAATTATCTATTTTCAAAGATATTGTTCGATCAAGGTATTTAAATTGTTACATATTGGAAAATACAAAACTGAAATTACATTTTCTATAAATCCTTTTATATATATGATTTTCCCCCCATTTCATGAAAATGTAATATCACATCAAGCTGTTGGTATAAAAATATACATTCATACTTTTCAAAAGTTAGTTTATTACTGAATTTTTGTATTTTTCCAAGTTATTATTATCAATTTTGTAATCCTATTGTAGAATCGGAAAAAATTCAAACGATTATCAAATTAAGATCTAAGGAAAACTTTGATGATAATAACATGGTTAAATATATCTAAAATGGAAAATGTTTATACAGTATCTATCTTTTATAACGCCCCATTATGTTTACGGAGCCGTAGCATCTTGAAATGTTTTCTCCTCCTTGGGTCTGTGGCCTTATTTACATCCATGGCGGTGACCTCTTTGCCATTTTGAGAAATGGATTTTTAGCTTTGATGTGTAATCAAGTGTATGACAAAAGAAGCAAATTTTGTCTATTCATTTTGGAGAACTGTAATTTTGGGCTATATGCGGAAAGTTATATTTGTCTCAGAATTAATCCCTGCTAACGTTGCTTCAAATAGACCAATCCGAATAAAACTAAAATCAAAACTTTAGGAAATGAACCGAATTATTCTCTGAAAGCTTAACCGAATAGCCAAGAAATTCTATGAAACTTTCTTAATCTTAAAAACTTATAAACGGATATAGTCACATCAATTCGAAGCTATCCGTTCAATTATTAATAATAAATCAAATTATTTCTACTTGGTCAATCGAAAGATTTGTTAAACATTCATGAAATTAATAAATTTGAATTTGAATTGATCGTGCGTGCATTCTATTCATTTTACCTTTACGTATAAGCAAATTACTAATCATTATTAGTAATATTTAATAGAATTCATTGACTCTCATAGAAAATAGCAGATAAAGCTTATATTTTTAGCTAAAGAAAAAATGATATTTTTAGCTAAAGATGAAATAATTACAACACAATGTTCAGATTTTAAAAAATTTGTCCTCACAATAGCTTTTTTGTATGGGTGAAGTTTAGCTAAAAAATTTTCCAATACTATTTTAATAACTGTCTTTATAAGGATTGCACTTTAAATTATTTTAAAAGCTTTTTTAATACCAAAAATTAGGATAAAGCAGCTCATAAAGTCTTGACTGAATGATGTATTGGCCATTTTGCTTGATAACCTTTTGCCATATTTCAGCGATCTTCATAATTTCTCGTTCATAGAAGGACACGTCTTTATCGGCACAGAACTGAACAAGGTGCTGATATACAGCATAATATGAATTGAAGGTCATATCAGGAAAGGAGTTTTAAAGTTATCGAAGCAAGTGGAAGTCTGATGGCGCTAAAGATAGGTCCATCCAAGCTTTAATATCTTTTCACGAGTGATCAAATTTGTATGTGGTCTTCTGCTTAGCGAGCTGCTAACGTTTGTGGATGATGGATTCGTTCAAATTGTGCAATTGCCGATAGTACACTTCTGAAAGTGAAAAAGCTCAAAAAAAGCATGTCGCATATGTTTATCCGTGCCATCAAATAAACTTCTTCGCATTCATGGAAAACCTAAACATTGAGTTTGCTTGTGTATCCCAGGTGGGGCCGTTAACGGTTGAATTATGGATGTTCAATGTTTCTACAATCTCTCTAGTCGTTTAGCGCTCGTTTGACTTAATAAATGCTTTTATTTCTTATAGATAATTATTACCGTAAATTTTACGTAACTTTGCTTTTACGGAAGTAAAACAATAAAATATGTCGCAAACGCAATGTTTTATCTTCTATCTTTAACTGGTCGTAAAATCCGTACAAAATAAGTGAATTTTTAAAAATAAACCTTGAACTTTCAGCATTTAAATAACATGTCAACACTTCTAAAAATGAAGAAACGCTATCTATATGTCACGAAAATGCGTCTAAAGCTTTTTATGACAACCCAAACATTTCTATTTTTATTTTTGAAAGTCCTAAAATTAACTATAGCAAAAATTTCTAATTCAAAATATCTGAATTTGAAAAAAAATCTTAAAGACCAATAAAAATATTCTGAAAGTTGGAAAAATGTCTTGTCAAAAGTGGTGGTGGTCTTAGTAGAGCGAATCCTGAAAAGAAACTAAAATAATTGCATGCAATTATATTAGCACAAAACCTAAGACCTGGATTGACAGTTTTTGATTATGACGCATCTAATTATTGAATTAAGGTCCTAAAAAAGTAGGTGGGACTTTATATATGTTATTCCTGTTTTACATTTTTGTAGTTCGTTTCGAAAAATCGAACATCAAAATTTGGAGCAACGATGTGCCATCATCAGATTTTGTATTAAGCTTGGTGAATCCGCACGTAAGACTTACGAGAAGTTACAACGGAGCCAATGGAACTTGATGAAAAATATTTGATGAGTAAGACTTCTTGTGATTAACATTGAGATTGATGAATAGTGAATAAAGTCCTTGAAAGGCTCAGAAAAAGAGATTGTTCTCATCAGATCGGACATTGGAGACACACTTATATGCTCCACAACGACAACACCGATTTTTGGACGGCCTATAGTACGCATCATCTCATTCGTTGCTCAAGATAAAAAAATACTTGAAAAGTCGTCATTTTGGTATTGCATATAAAGTCCAAAGGACTACAACCGAGGAGGTAGAGTCGCTTTTAGTTGAAATCTTTCAGCACTGTTACGGAAAGTAGAAATAACGCCTCCGCCAATAGCTGCCAAACGAAACTACTTTGAAGGAAATAATTATTGATGCCTAAAAATTTTTAAATAAAATTTTAGATATTACCAAATACAATAATATTGATCCAAAAAAATAAAATAAAATCGGTCATAATACTTTTTTGCCACTATTCAGATAGTGTAATAATTTTATTTTTTGCCAAATATTTTTTCATTTATAAATTTATGAGCTTTGGTAAGTTCCATGTGGAGGAAAACACCTCCTCCATGTGGAGGAAAACACCCATAAGAGCTTTTCCTCCATGTGGAGGAAAACACCCATCGATGTTACCTCTAGAACAGGCTAATTTTATTTTATAATTTTAGAATATCTCTCGGCCATCGCCGTTTTAAACGTCGATGGGTTGTATACTGGAAAGGTGGGAGTGAAAAGTTCCCGTCCTAAAGGATTAGGGTGGAAGGATAGATGCGAATCGAATTTTTTATATCGGGAGATGCATAGTTCACGAACAAATGGAACATTTAGGTCACGGTGGATAACAGTGTTTCGCACATAAAAGGAGGCATTGAAAATTTTACGAAGGATTCGGGATTGAAGGGATTGGATTGGAAGGGAGTTGGAATGATTAGTCGAACCCCAAAGTTCTAGACCATATGTCCATATTGGTTTCAGAACCGTATTGTATAGTAATAGTTTAATTGTTGTTGTAAGTTTCGATTTACTGTCTAGGAGACGTAATAATTGTTTGTATCGTCCGTTAAGTTCACGTCTTTAAGTTTTCGTATGAAGGTTCCAGGTTAACCGTTTTTCGAATATAAGTCCAAAGTAACGTAAGCTATTTTTTTGTGAAATAATACTGCCGTTTAAGGTTATGTCGGGAATTTGTTCTCGGCAGAGTGTGAAAGTTACATGAGCAGATTTTTGCTCATTTACCTTCACTCTCCACCTTTTGAACCAAGTTTCTAAGGAGTGGATATGGTTCTGTAGGATACTAATGGCTGTGGAAGGATCTTTGTGATGTGTCAGGATGGCTGTATCGTCAGCATATGTTGCGGTTAGGATGTTGTTGTGGCAAGGAATGTCATGGGTATAAATGTTATATAGGATAGGACCTAGGATACTTCCTTGAGGGACACCGGCGGAAACTGGATAAATGTCAGACTACTCAATATTTTCAGCTACCTGAAAATATCGGTCTGAGAGATAAGATTTAAGGATGTGGAAATAACCCGAGGGTAGGACTTGCTGCAACTGCCAAAGCAATCCAGGGTGCCATACACGGTCGAAAGCATGCGAAATGTCAAGAAACACGCCTGGGCAGTATTCCTTTCGCTCTAGCGAACACGCTATGTAATCGACTACGCGATGACACTGCTCCACTGATGCTGAGGAATGACACACTCGTTTTCAAAAATGGGATAAAGACGTTTTAGGATTAATTTTTCTAGGATTTTTGATAACAAGGGAAGGGGGCTTTTAGGTCTATATGAGGTAGGAAGGTTTTTGGGCTTATTGGGTTTTGGGATTATCTGAATTATGGAAAACTTCCACAGGGAAGGAAAAAATTATGTGCGGAGGATACTATTATAAATATAGGTTATAAGAACGAGGGTTTTTTTGGAAATTTGTTTCAGGATTTCTGAAGTTATTATGTCATATCCTGGGGCTTTTTATTGGAAAGATGTTCTATTGTGAATTTAACTTCGGAAGGAGTGAAAAACTTTAGGAGGTGGACTTATGGGTAACTCAGTTGATATTTGTCGGAATATTTGTTCGTCATGCAGAATGTCTTGGACATCTACGTGAGGTTTAAAGATGTTTTCTAAGTGTTTGCCAAAGATGTCGGCTTTCTGTTTATCTGTTTTTGCCCAGGTTCCGTCGGTATTCCGGAGCGGGTGTGTAGCTGTTTTGTATTTGAGAATTCGTCGGGTAGCTGTCCAGAGTGACTTATTAGTTGTTAGTGATTCTGTGTATTCAGTAAATTGTTCGTTGTTATTATTAATTATTTATTGTTTCAGTTCTCATTGTAGTTGGTTCAGTTTTTTCTTCTCATTTGGTATTCTTGAACGTTGCCACTGGGCCCTAGCTCGACGTTTCTCGCTTATCAAGCTGCGAATTTTTTGCGGAAGATTATAGTCATGTTCTCGTATGGTTGGTTTGTTATGGGTTATGTGGGCGTTAGTTATTGAGTTCTGTATGCAAACAGTCAAGTCGTTTACGGCATCGTCTATTTCTTGTACGTTCTTAAGGCTTTGTTGTAAATGAATCTGTTGGTCTAAGTTCTGTCCAAAAATGTCCCAATCAACTTTCCCAATTTTGAAAGTTTGGCAGGAAAGGATTTTAAGGAAGATGAAGTGTCAAGTGTTAGGACCAAACTGGGAATGTTTGGAATTCAGGTCAAGGAGTGTATCTATGGAAGTATTAATGGAATGGATAGGTGTGGTTATGAAATAGTCTAGAATATCGGGAAGATTTCTTGTACTGGTTCAATTAATTGATCTCATAAAAATACAAAATTTTAAATTGTCAGGATTTTGAGAAATTTTGTTATGGATATTTTTTTAAATAAATATAAATATGCATATTTTTATAAATAAATTTATAATATTTAAATGAAACTGAATTTTTTAAGGATTTTTATAATTTTATTATAATTTATTTTATTTCAGAACTAAAAAAGATATTCAACTTCTTTTTGGACTTTTAACAGTATAGGTAAGTTTATCTACAAAACAAAAATCAATGAATACATATTTCTTTTTTTTTTTCAATAATTATGGTACATTTTTACTTATAAAGTAATAAATACATTTATAGGTATTTATTACTTTATAAGTAAAATAATAAATTCATCATAATTGATATAAATGAATATAATACAAATTGAAATAACAATTTATAAATAAGACGACAAATTACAAAATAAATCAATTTTATTGTCCTTGCGTGTTTTTATTATACGACAATAAATAAATCTTGTAAGGTGTTTGACATTTAAAGCAAGATTTATATTCTAAGAAAGTAAAAAAAAAAAACATCAAAATAAATGTATCCGACAAGTGTTGGGATTCTGTGCCTATTTTGACCGAGTGTACTCGAGAGTATGCATATCCATAAATATTAAAGAAGAAGAAAAATCTAAATAAAAAAAATATAGTCCTCGACATTTACATAATAACATTAAGGATGAAAATGAGCTCATATACGCTCTAGACTAAAAAAAAAACTTGTTATCATATTTGGCCTTAAAGTGAATATAAAATATTTACTGTTCAATTCCATAGTAATGGGTTGTAGTATTTCTATTTCTGGTCCTGCTATTGTTCTATTTGACTTTTTAACTGACTATGATATATTACGTTTGGCCGTCGAATAAAACACCAACTTTGAAAACATCACTCATTATTCATGTTTCTGTGTATGCCACTGCGTAACCATATATTGTATAATATATCAGAGAAAGAGTCTCATCTTAGGCAACAGGTCCTTAAAATATCATCTCATCATCAGAATATTTGTAAGTATGTCTCGTTTTCATCAAAACCCCTTCAAAAAGTGAACAAACTCCGTTTTTGATATTGGATTATTGGTTAGCGTTGGCTCTATTCCAGTTACTATAGTTAGTGAGTATTCACTAGTTTACATATTTATATTATTTGTATGTTTTTAATCCTCCCTTAATCCAAAATCCTTATACCTATCGGGAGATGATATGCAAAGGTGTGTAGATAAAAAGTTGGTTTATTGAGCATAGTTTTGAATTCTTCTCATAATGACTCTCATTTCAGACTCTATATGATAAATATTGATGAAATTTGTGGCTTTATGAATTCTCTAGCGAATGCAATCACAAAGAACAGAAAACTTCACTTAGGGGAGCCATGTCAAGTTCGTATCCTGTTTTAACTAAGCTCCATCTTGAAAAGAAAATAGTACGTACCATTTGATATTTTCAAGGCATAACTATCATTATCCTCAGTTTTATTTTATGATATGAAGAAATAGGTTCACAATTTCACCAGAAACTTTTCCACTTCAAAATTGATACTATTGAAAAAGATATAAACGCCATTTCGTTACATCAACAGTTCGTTGGCAAGTTTGATGCCGGAAGCAAAATGCGTAGATGAAGCGCAACTGATGACTATTCGGTGGTAATAGAGTGAAAAGGATATTTTACATTACCAAGTTGTTGTCGATTTTTGGGTTGAGGTGATAAAGACGAGTAGTGCCTTTTTATCATCGTTTTTTTTTCCACCATTATAGTATCATCGATCAAGGGGATTCGAGGTGCTATCGTGAACTTCAGTGAGTCACGATTTTTCCATTCATGGTCGATGAACAAAAATCGCAAAATAAATATATGTGCGGGTAGAATATTAAATGAGTATTAGAAACTATATTAATCATTATACTATTCGAAAAAATATATACCCAATATGTTTTTGATATACTATTTGAGTATTATCAACAAACAAAAAAGTGTTATTTTAATAGTAGCATTAAAAATATTAAAACAATAAATATTATGAACGAATTGGAATTATGGAAAGGTTTTTTGGAAGACTTTTTGGAAGACCCAATCTTTTTGAGGTAATTTCTAAATACTTTTTCTTATATTTTGGATTATACTTTGGATTTTACTTGATATATGTTGGTTTTTAATATGCTACATTTTGAGAATTATCTACGTGAATACGATCTTTTATATAACCATAGAAGAAAAAATTTAATAGCGTTAATCATGGAGGGCAATTGGCATCGGCAAATATAGAAATTACACATCCTGGGCACTTCTTGCCAAAAAAAGCAAATACGCGGTTTGTTTAAAAAGTATCGCAAATTTTGAATTTCCGCGGGTTACCTATATCCGATTTTCGATTTTTTGTGACGTTATGTTGGTACTCATGTCTCTCACTTATGCCGATATGTTTGGCTATTTTGAATGTTCAGTTATTTTTGACAGCTCATCTTCGATTTTTGCCCATTTTCGACCAAACACAGCATCGCATTTACATTGCTGAGGAGCTGTTGGACTCTGTCCGCGACTACCCAAATTTGCTCCAGAGGATCATAACTGGCGACGAATCATGGGTTTATGGTTATGACGTGGAAACCAAAGCTCAATTATCCCAATGGAAGCTGCTGCACGAGCCAAGACCGAAAAAAGCGCGCAAAGGTCGGTCGAATGTGAAGATTTTGCTTACAGTTTTCTTCGATTGCAGGTGCGTGGTACATCATGAGTTTCTGTCACAGGATAGAATGGTGAATAAGGAATATTACCTGCAAGTTATGCGCAATTTGCGCCAAGAAATTCGCTAGAAACTCCCGGATTTGTGGGAGAACAAAAATTGGCTTTTGCACCATGATAAGGCCCCTGCTCACGCATCGTTACTTGTGCGCGAATTTTTAGTCAAAAACAATACACTAATAATGCCGCAGTCAGCGTATTCCCCAGATCTGGCACCCTGTGACTTTTTCTTGTGCCCGAAGCAGATTCTTTCATCCATTTTTTGGAATGGGCAAAAATCGAAGACACGAATAAGCAAGGCAGCTGTCAAAAATTAACTGAACATTGAAAATGGCCGAACTTGTCGGTATAAGTTAGAGACATGAGTACCAACATAACGCCACAAAAAATTGAAAATCGAATATACGTATCCCGCGGAAATTAAAAATTCGCGATACTTTTAGAACAGACCACGTACGTAATTTATCAAGTTTGTGACACCATCTCATTGAAACGACGTATGATCCAAATTAATATCTTTAAAATTAGGTTAAAAAAATTGATTACCAATTGACGGCATCGGTCTCTCTTTCTTAATTTTCAAAGAAACACGTGCTAATAATACCTTCAGAACAAAAAACACACGAAGCAGTTACTTTTGGTGGATACAATTATTTTTTTACAGTCACTTGTAGGTTTTCAGAGCCCCATATACGAAAATTTCATTTAATTTTATCTAGCAAGAAATAAGCCCCATCGCTGAAGGAAATTTTGCACCGATGGCAAAATTATCATTTTTGTACAATAGAAAGTTTCAATAATTTTAACTTGATTTTAATAATCGATAATATTTTATCATATACCATAAATATACATATAAGTTAAAAAAAATCATAATTTTCTATGAGAAATAAATTTGCTAATATTAAAAACTAAATAAATTTAACATTTTTATTAAATAAATTTTAGTTTACCATATTTAATAATTAATACATCTTATTTATGTATGATAAATTACTTTAAAAAATTTAATCGAATTTTATGATAAACTATCAATTAAACATGCTTATTTTTTTTGGAAATAATACGGAAGAAAAGTGAGAATTAATTAAAAACATAATTTTAGATAATTGTACTAAAAATTATTTCACTACTCAAGGAATTTGTGACGTTTTTATTTTTGGTTTACTATTTTTACATTAATCATATTCGTCTAGTAGGTTGTCATCACCTAGGAAAATTATCGATGGTAACAAGAAATATTGTACGCCAATTAACACCTACCCGGCTAGTTTTCTATTCGATAGCAATTTGCGTACAATTTATTCCATTTATTCAACAAATAGACGATCAAATATTCTATACGAGCCATGTTCTAATAAAATGTAGAAATATGAAAGTTTCTTCGTGCATGCTTTTAGCATGCAATGAGCTCATTTTGAACGGACATTTAGGAAGGAAAAGGTATAAGAGCAATCAGAGGGTATCGGTTCAAATAGTATGCGGGGTGGTAGTTATGGTTCCAGTTTTAGTAATAAGGTATACATATAGAATGCTATCAAATGAGGTACAATGTCCCAGTTGGTTGTCATAATAATCTAGTGTCCTCTACTATAATTGAATGAATTAAATTAAGGCAAGGAGTTCACATTTCCACGCCTGGACATAGCTCCCAAGGGTTCAATATAGAATATGCACTGTTTCTGGTCTGGTAAAGAAATCATAGTAATGACGATTTGACATGAAAACTGACAATTAGGAAGGAAAAACAACAGATCGGAATTATATGTTCATACCGATTGCCTGTTAGCAGCTTGCATAAGCATAATTTGTTTTCCATTCCCTTCTTATACGGGAACCATTTGCGCTAACGATTATTCTGGAAAAGAAAGTTACTCCTTTAGTTAAGAATACGCAAAGACCTATGAGTAAGCAGACATTTATATCGTTTTCTTTTCAGAAGAAACTCTATAATACAAAGGTTTTAAATTCATTTTAATTCTACATCATATCACAAGGTTGGCCCATTATATGCGGAACAAAGTTTCTGTTCTGAAGTAGTCAATCCATTAACCTGAAATTATATTCAAGACCAACAACACCGGGAATTTAATCAACTGCTCCACATGGATTCCATTCGAAGCTATTGTATGTTGTTGCTGGTTTAGTTTCTGGTTCTGTTTTAGTCCTTGCATATATATTATACGATACTGTCATTAATTTCCATTCTACTCAGTCATGTGCATATGGAAATATGAATAGTAAAAGTTAACAATGACTAAATATATTGAGACTGAAATGTAGGCTTTGATACATCTCACCTTTATGAATCTATTATAAGTGGCACACCTCTGTTGTCATTTGAAGTTACCGCAATCAATACTTCTGCTTGATATGGTTTTAAGAAATTTTTCTGCATCAATCCTGCACACCTTCCTTTCGTAGGGATTCCTAGGTGCACGTTTTTTCTCTGTTAAAAGTGCCTAACTATAGCAGGGGTAACTACTAATGGGATAAAAGTAAATGTTCTAAGAACAATCATTTATACTATTCCGCATAGACATTGATATGTCCTTTCACACTTTTTGTTACGATCTCCATAGGAATCGTTTGATTTTATATGGGAATCATATAATAATAGGCACGTGGTTAAAATGTATCAATGGCTTAGCCTCTTTTATATATATCAGACCTCTGATATTATTCTAGAAAGATCATAAATTAATGTATGCACCTGCATTAATATGCATACATTTACGGAAAAGGTGCACAAGTCCTTTGTTTTGAATAGGAAAAAAAAGAAATGGTTATAATGATAATAAAGGAATTATACGAGTATATAAGCTTATAATGTTATAATATATTATAATATAGATTCCAAAGTCATAACTCTGTGTAATTATTCTTTCAAAATTTAAAAGTAAAAATTGGAATAATTAATGTATACGAGGTCTGTTCAAACTCATGTCTCTCACTTAAGATGACAAGTTCGGCCATTTTGAATGTTCAGTTAATTTTTGACAGCTGCTTTGCTTGCACGTGTTTTGGCTCGTCTTCGATTTTTGCTTTATTTATGACCAAAAACAGCTTCGCATTAACATTGCTAAGGAGCTATTGGGCTCCATCCAATTGTTAGAACCACATGTTCTGTAGGCCCAATTGATCCAATTTAGGCAGAAAAAAGTTTTCCAACATGTCCCGATAGAGGTCACCAGTAACTGTTACAGGATTACTTCCGTCATCCTCAAAGAAATATGGCCCAATGATGCTGAGTTACTCTACGAGGGTATATTGGTCCTTCGTGTATCAGTTGAGGGTTTTCAGTATCCCAATAGCAGCTTTTATGTTTATTAATAAAGCCGGCCAAGTCAATGTGTGCTTCGTCACTTATAATGATTTTTTCCAAAAATGCAGCACTCCAGTCTCACCGCCGTTCATTGGTATTTGCCTGCAGGTGTTGTGTAAATTGCATTTTATACAGGTAAAAAAGCAAATTTTTTTTGAGAATTTTTGATGGAAATATTTAAAATTTTTGTTTACAGCATCGATGAGAGGTACCCGGATATTCAGCAACACTCTGCCTCACTGCATCAATCTTTTCAGGTGTACGAGGTCCGTTCAAGAAGTATCGAGAATTTTGAATTTCCGCGGGTTACGTATATTCAATTTTCGATTTTTTTATGGTGTTATGTTGGTACTCATGTCTCTGAATTATGATGACAAGTTCGGCCATTTTGAATGTTCAGTTAATTTTTGACAGCTGCTTTGCTTGCTGGTGTTTTGGCTCGTCTTCGATTTTTGCTCCATTTTGACCAAATACAGCATCGCATTGACATTGCTTAGGAGCTGTTGGACTCTGTCCGTGATGGCCCAAATTTGCTCCAGAGGGTCATAACTGGTGACGAATCATGAGCTTATGGTTATGACGTGGAAACCAAATTTCAATCATCCTAATGGAAACTGCCGCACGAGCCAAGACCGAAAAAAGCGCCAAATTCGATCGAATGTGAAGGTTTTGTTTACAGTTTTCTTTAATTGCAGGGGCGTGGTGCATCATGAGTTCTTGATACAGGGTAGAACGGTCAATAAGGAATATTACCTGCAAGCTATGAGGAAGTTGCGCGAAGCAATCCGCCAAAAATGCCCAGATTTGTGGAAGAACAAAAATTGGCTTTTGCCATTTTTGGCCAAAAACAACACACTAAAAATTCCGCAGCCACCGTATTCCCCAGATCTGGCCCCCAGTGACTTTTTTCTGTGACCGAAACTGAAGAGCCCCATGAGAGGATGACACTACACTCCGATTGAAGAGATAAAGACGGCATCGAAGGAGGAGCTGAACAAGATTACAAAAAATTATTTTTTGAAGTGTTTCGACTATTGGAACAAGTGTATAACATCTGGTGGGGATTACTTCAAAGGAGACAAAATAGATATTCATGAGTATATAAACAACGTTTGAAAAAACACAAAATTCGCGATACTTTTTGAACAGACCTCGTATATTGTTAGATGACCTTTTTTTCAAAAATTCTTTTAATGTAAAAATTTCGAAGCTTTAAAATATGCAATTTTATATTTTTCCTTAAAAGAAAAATCGAAATTTGATTCGATATAAAATTGATTATGTTGAATTATTCATTTTCAGTAAATTTAATCATTTACAAATATTTATAATATAAATATTCATATGGGGATCTTTTTTGTCTATGTAAAATCCGTTTGCTAAAGAAAATATTTACAATACTTTTAAGATTATGGAATAATAATTTAATTATTTTATCTACCTTTCTTAAAAGAAAATAACCTAATGAAAAAAAATTGTCTTTAAACGAAAAAAAATTTATAACTTATTGACAAAAACAAATTGTCCTTAAACGATAAAAGTGTTTAATTGAAATATTAGTAAATTATTTTCTAATGAGATTTTATCCTTTATCATTATAAAATTTATAAATAAACTATTCAAAAATATTAAGATTTATTTTTTATTAAAAATCAAATACGTAATCAGTAATTTTTAATTAATTAATTTTATTTGCCATAAGAAAGTGCTACAAAATATTGCAAAAAATTAATAGAAAGAGAATTTAATAATATAACTTTTTACTTATTTAATTGTATGTATATACGTGTAAGTAGTTTTTTGAGCAATAATTTTTAATTAACATTTATCCATTAAGTACCAAAGCATCAAGAAAGTTTCTCATAATTTCTTTAATTAGCAACTTTTACCTGTAAATTATTTTAAAATTAAAAATACAAAAAAAAACACTTTTATTTTAGAAATAGAAGCATTTATCTTAGTATATGTTATCTGAGTTTTTCCATGAATTCTTTGAGAATGATATTCAAAGTGAAAGCATTCAAAAACAGAAGTATAAATATTTTACGTAATAATAACAAGGATGATGTTATCATGAAAACTATATCGCTTCTGTACTAAACGTAATTTGAAAATGACACTACTGAAAGCGATGATTTTCTAAGATCTGTAGAAACTTTTACTGGGAATATATTTTTTAAGGTATGTACTTATCTTAAAATTTCATAATTTAATTAAACTACGCAAAAAAAAAATTTGCAATTTTTTATATAACCTAAAATTTCTATTAGGTCGTAGATAGACTATTTTCGTATAGTTAATAATCATTATTGAGAATAAATTTTTCCATTAAATTTTTTACTCATAGTTACGGGAAAATAAAATAAGTAAAATTATGTTGATTAGTTACTCGAACAATTACTAGTAATTGATTTTCGGAGCAAGGACATTTTTCGGTACAACCATTGCAAAATTTTTGAACATATTTTTTTAAAGTCAACAACAGACAATGTTCTCTCTTCAAAATAGTAGAAAATCCATTTCGAAGCTTTTGAAGTTTGCAATTTTCTTTTCAAAATCATTGAACAAAATTAGAATAGTTTCGGACAAAAGCAAAAATTATATTATTGTGTGGAGAAAAAAATTGCTGGTTCAGATGAGCAATCACTAAAGTCCATTTAAGTTCAGACATTTTTAATCAATTGAAAAATGCAATCATGTCAACAGTATCAAAAATCTTTTTTCCACCTTCGCTTCTATTAGACCATTATCATATACCATTCATTGAGTATTTTTAAAGGTCGTGGCAAAAATGGAATTTTCTATGACCTTTAAAAATACTCTATAAATAGTACGAGGTCTATTCAAAAAGTATCTTGAGTCAAATTCACGGGTATACTAAGCATAACACAAAATTTCAGGGCACCATATCCTTGCTTCAAATTTCTCTGTTCTACAAGTTCTGTTCAACAAGTATCGTGAATTTTGAATTTCCGCGGATTACGTGTATTCGATTTTCGATTTTTTGTTGCGTTATGTTGGTACTCATGTCTCTCAATGTTTAGTTAATTTTGACAGCTGCTTTGCTTTCACGTGTTTTGGCTCATCTTCAATTTTTGCCCATTCCAAAATAATGGATAATAAAATCTGTTTCGGGAACAAAAAAAGTGACAGGGGACCAGATCTGAGAAATACGGTGGCTGCGGCATTATTTGTGTTTGTTTTTGGTCAAAAATTCGCGCACAAGCAACCATGCGTGCGCTGGGGTGTTATCCGGGCGTTTCTAGCGGATGGCTTCGTGCAACTTGCGCATAACTTGCAGGTAATATTCCTTATTGACCGTTCTACCCTGTGGCAAGAACTCATGATGCACCACGCCCTTGCAATCGAAGAAAACTGTAAGCAAAACCTTTACATTCGACCTTTTCGTCATTCACATCTTCTCGGCCCTCTGAGAACATTTTGTACCACCGATAAACGTTGTTTCGGTCCAAGCTAGCTTTACCATATACCACAGTCAATATTCGGAATGCATCCATGTAATTAAGTTTGTTTTTCACAAAAAATTTGATATAGATTCTTTGATCCATTTTTTGGAATGGGCAAAAATCAAAGATGAGCCAAAACACGTGCAAGCAAAGCAGCTGTCAAAAATTAACTGAACATACAAAATGACCGAACTTGTCGGCATAAGTGAGAGACATGCGTACCAATATAACGCCAAAAAAATCGAAAATCAAATAAACATAACCTGCGGAAATTCAAAATTCGCGATACTTTTTGAACAGAATAAAAATATCATATTTCTATCTGAAAATTTAGATAAATACGAGTTGCTTTTTTCAATCGGATAAATGGCATTAAATATTTATATTTCTGTCAAACTTCTACCCAAAAAATGACATTTAAAAAATTCTTAAAAAAATTTTTTTTTCGAAATATCCTAATTTGAACAAAAAATTTAAGAGAACAGAAAATATTTATGAACTGAAAAACTCCTCAATAATATTTTTGCTGGCAAAGAAATTATCCAAAATAAACAATAGAAAAAACTTCAAATTTTCATAAGATGGCAAAGTTTTCAACAACAAAAATTTCCGATACATAAAAGTGACCTTAAACCTTTCCGAAATACAGAATCCAATAGCATATCATTGAAAATATAAATAGAATAAAAAAATAACTAAAAAAACACCTACAAATAAGTTTAAAAATGGTTATTTAGAAAATATATTTGAGTAAATATTTTAATTCATGCTAAAGGCGTATTTGTCTGAATTTTTTAAATTTTTACATTTTATTAATTTTTATTAATGATTTTAAACTGGATTATCGTCTTTTACCATTTTTTTATCAATTTTTTTCGCTTTTTTATCAACTTTTTTAGTTCTATTTTACATCAACATTTGCTCCACTCTCTTATCAATTCTTCATTAACTCTGTTCGCTCCACACTCAATATACATTCTTCCTTCAATCACTGAACTCGATCATAGATATGACCTAATGCCAACAATATATTTTTAACGAGAATGTGAACGAAAAAAAATAGTTTTCAACACGTTATTCGATTTTAAATAATTGTCCATAATTTTTAAATAATATAACATGATTCAGCCATATTGGACTACACTACTAAGACCATCTAGCGGAAATTTATGGAAGTCAATTGTTGTTCTCTTTAATTCTTCGAATAGTTGAAATGATTTTTTGTATTTATTTATTTGATAATTGCCAAAATTATGAAAAAAAAATAATAAAGACTAAATTAATATAATTTAAAAATGTCTACTCATAATTAAATTAATTAAAAAAAAATATGTATTCAGAAAATTATATTTTTATTTCGTTTCTATTTAATGATGGCTGCTTTCAGTTGATTTCTAAACAAAATTAAGTTTATTTGAAGAAAATTATCAAATGAAAATGAAAAATTATCTTGTCATTTTGAAATAGTCTTAGGGTAAATTGAAAATAATAAGGAACGTAAACAAAATGAATAATTGTTCGACTTGGAAAATAATTATTTCATTGCCATCTAAGTGCAATCTTGTAGAAAAATTGGATTTTTTCCCCTCTTATCCTTTCGACCTTTAGTTGTTTATAGTACTTGTATTCGTATTTTATTTTACGCTATCTATTTAACAAAATAATTCTAGACCATAGTTGAGCTGTTTGAAAATACTTGAAGATAAGTTAAAAGATGGTGGCTCGTGGAATAAAAAAAAAATATGGCAATTTATATAAGATAATAAAGAAATGGTAAAAATAACATTTCAAAATAATGGGAATGGTTAAAAATGGAAAATAACAAATGTTTTAGAATGGTTTGTTATAAGAAAAATTATAGAAAAATCTTGTATTTAATGAACGAGTACATGGAATCATCATCGACCACTCGACCTCTTGAAAAGGTGCTATATACTTAAGAGCTCAGCAGGATCTTTAGAAAAGGTTGAAAATTATTTCGTTCTTTCTTATTTTCTCTATTTCAAAGCATAACTAAGGTGAAAGATATAGAATATCTGTCTGGAGCAAACAATCATTCTATCGGTGCAATGGTACTTTTTGATTAAGCATTGTAGTTCTTAGAATTACGTTTTGTTATATTTTTGTCATCATCTCAAGATAGTGCTGTGATAAAACATATTCGTTAGCAAACTAATATTATAAGGAGCAGTATATCTAGTTTCATAAATAAATATATAAGAACATATTTATAATCTTGAAATGGTATAGCTTGTTTCTATAGTTATACCGTATAATATGAAATATTTTATGTCTATTTTCTGTAATTGGCTGTTGGGGAAGAATTGGTAAATAGAAAGTGGCAGAGCTTTAACAGTACAGTTATTTCCAGGATAATATAAATTAGAGCAAAAATTCAAAACCAGTAGCTCAAATATAAATATATATTTCGATGGGTCTACAAAATTAATTACATCCAAGAATTATTTAAACCCAATACAATAGTTAATGAATTTTTTATGTTTAAAATGGTATTTTTTTAAACAAAAATTTTTCTCTAAAATTGAATAAGAAAAAATCTATCTTAGATATGAGAAGATTTTTTAAAATAAATTATATTAAATAGAATATTTGCCAGAAGTCTGAATTTTAATTTATTCTCTTCTATTACTCTTTAAATAGGTTCAATCTTATTTTTTTTTGTTTCTTTTGCAGATCCTTAATAGAGTTTTAGTAGGAAAAAAAATCAAATAATAAAGAAGGAATTGGAACTATTTTACTTACAAGTGAGAGTATTCAATTTAAGTGTGAGGCAGGAATATTTTCACTTAGATAGATGTATTTTTTTTAAAAAAAAAAAGAATATTTCCCCTAAGATGGGCATATCCTCCCTTAGTTGAAAATATCCACCCTTAGATGAGAATATCTACTCGTCAGCTCATTGTTTTCAATTTACATATCTACTTACCTTGTCGAACATGTCACTCACTTCTGCAACTGTGAACAAATATACCCTCATAGCTATCGTTATTTTCATTGAAGTGACATTTTACCTCTAGGTGCTGGTGAATAAACTAGGTGCTAGCCCACCCAGTTTATTCACCAGACCTGGCACCTTCCGACTATCACCTGTTTCATCGATAGGCCACGCGCTCGCTAAGCAGCACTTTGATTCGTACGAAGAAGTCCGAAATTGGCTTGATGAGTGGTTTGCCTCGAAAGAGAAGGAATGTTTTTGGCGTGGTATCCACAAATTGCCCAAGAGATGGAAAAAATGTATAACTAGCGAGGGCAAGTACTTTGAATAAATTTGTTTCTGCTTTCTATAAAAAAAACATGTGTTTTTTTGACTAAAAAACAGCGGATTTAGGCTTATACATCTGTTGCCTTTTTTTTAATGGAGAACAGTTTCTAACAGAATTTTTTATTTAATTTTTAATCTATAGATAATGAAAAAAAAAATTATTAGCCTCATAAAGTAATCATATTTCTTTTAATATTTTAAAATATATTCGACTATAAATTATAATTTAATATCTGAGATCCCTGAGAGCAATCTGGTAGTACTGTGGACCTTTATTCTATAAAGATTGTGTATATAGAAAACGGACTCTTTTAGGCGTGCGGTATAAATTTCAACCTTGTCCGATACCTACGTGACCCTTTAGAGCCTGATAATTAATGTTTTTATAATGCATTTTGGAGCAACGACGAATAATCAAATTTTATGTTAATAAGCTTAATAAATCTGCGTGTTTGACTTACGGAAAGTTGCCACCAATTTCTTTTTCAAAAGCATACGTTTTTCGGTGGTACGAAAACTTTTTGGACGATCGGGAAGCAATTGAAAAAGAATCTCTATTCAGAGAGGCTTTTAACAACGAAATATAATGAAAATTTAGAAGAAGTGAGGCTTCTTAAGTATATATACCGTCGACTAATATTGAAACTGATAAATAATCCTTTAGAGGCTGTAAAAATGGGTTTTTCAAGTCAGATCGATCAGATATTATCATGAAAACGTTCCCTGTCCCCAGCTCTCACTTGATCAAATCCGCGCGTTTTTTGAGTTCCAAGATAAAAAAAATATACTTGCTTAAAAGAATGTCCATAGCACCCAAGACAGTGAAACCGATTCCAGTTAAAGCGTTCCAGCACTGCTCCTACGAGTGGCAAAAAAATCCTGCCCAATAGTCCTATTTTGAAAAAAATACTATTGATGTATAAAAAGAAAGCTAATTTATTGCACAAAAAAATTGTGTCTCATTACTTTTTTGTCAAACCTTACAAATAAAATTCTTACTGTTTTTTTTTACAAAATATTGTTGTACAAATGGGACACCACCGTTTTCCAATAGATGGCGCCAGTAGTAAATACTGGTCTAAAATGTCGGATCAGAAATGTCAAATCGTAAGCTTAGGCATCTGTCAACAACTCTTCATCATTACATTTGTGATTTTTTATCGACTTTATATATTTTTTTGTACCTGAAAATATCAAAATTTTGGCCAAATAAGCTTTATTTGCGGGAAGTTTTACTTTTTATCTTAAATTCGAAAGAAACTGCGGTTCTGGTGCGTCAAATGATTAAATCAAATTATGGTGATGCTTGTATTAGTGAGATAACGTGTCGAGTATCGTTCAAATACTACAAAAGTGGTGATTTCGACGTGGAAGACAAGGAGCGTCCTGTATCGCTGAAAATGTTTCAAGACGCATAATTGGAAGAAGCGCGAAAAAAGGCTTCGGATCCAATACGATAATCCAAAGCGAAGAAAATCGTGGTGGCACCGCTGCCATGCTTCAACATCGACGGCTATGCCAAACATTCAGGCGTGTTATATTGTGAGCTGTTGCAACCAGGTAAAACCATCGGAGAAGCTCGCTACCGAACACAACTGATGAGTTTGCACCGAGCATTAAAGGAAAAACGGCCACAATACTAGCAAAGATATGACAAAGTGATTTTGCAGCACAACAAAGCTCGGCCACGTATTGGTAAGGTATTTAAAGCGCACCTGGAAACACTGAAATGGGACGTCCTGCCCCATCCGCTGTATTCTCCATACATTGCACCTTCCGACTTCTACCTCGTTCGATGACACATGGCATGGCTGAGCAGTGTTTCCGACCCAAAAATCGTGAATCGCCTCAAAAGATGATCAGTTTATTGATATGTAATATGTATACTATCAGATAGATGGGAAAAAGTTATGGCTAGCGAAGGACAATACTTTGAATCAGGAATATTTGAGCATTTTTCCACAATAAAACCTAAAATTTTGAAAAAAATGTTCGTTGAAAAAAATATTTTAAAAAAAAGTAAAATTAATATATTGTAAGAAATAATAATGTAATAGTAAATAAACAGAAGATTTTATTACTTTGAGAAATACTGTCGAAAAAAAAACATGAAAGTAACTTATTTGATGCCAAAAGCGATCATTTAATTTTCTTTTGATATATAAAATTATGTTCAACATTTTTATGAGTAAAATCTAATCCAACCGGGGTGAAACAATAAAAACTTTCATTACATAACTTTTTACCTTATTTATGTAAAAGAAATATCTAATAACAAGAATAGATAAGATAAACCAGAGTTAGACGGTATAAGTATGAATAGAAATTGACAGAGAGTGAAGTCTTGGATAATACTCGTAAATGTTTAAGGGAAAAAAAATGCGGGTAAACAAAAATATAGTAGATTGAATGGAGAAAAGTAACCAGCAAAGTAGAGAAGAAAAATCTGGTTGTTTGAGGGTAGAAATGTGCATGGAAACAATGTTGAAAGCGGGAAAAAGTTCAAAAGTCCCTGGAAAAGTTTTATGAAAATATTAATTTTTTTTCTGTACTCGTTTAAACTTTGTGAAATGAGAATGAAATGTTTCCAAGTGGTTAGAATGGAGCATGGTGCGAAATGAATAAATTTCATCCAGTTTTCTGTTTTTTTCTTTAGCTTTTGTGTTTATAAATATTTAGATACGATTGTCCTCCGTTTGGGATAATCATCCCAGAAAGTTAGAAAACCCCATCGACACTAAGAAAAAATATTCCATACTGAACCATCTCCGTTTGATTTCATCGAATTAAGGCAAGCGTAAATGTATATACTTTTACTAAGAATACAAAATTTTAATTGATTACGACATGCAAATGGATAACGCGTTTCTTAGAATGCTGTCAGACAGAATTTCTTTCCAAGATTATTTTACTGTTTAACAGTTAACAACCCTTGTTGAAATCTTATGCCCGATGCAGAAATTATGAAATTTTATCCAAGATCTTCTTATAGAAGATGATAGATCTCGTTCATTTGATTAGTCTAAATTCAAATCCAATTCGAAATTTTTGAAATTTTCTTCTCACAAACCATATGTTATGTGTGTTTTCCTATATACACGTATATACCAGGATAAGATATATCATTTTTTGTCTTATTTGCGTTCTATGGTATACGTAATTTCTTGTAATTAATTCAAATTGAAAATGCCACCAGTTTGTATTATAAAATACCACGTACTGTTTAAGGCCCCTTTTGGAATAATGAATAAATGAACAAATGTAATTAAACATTTTATTTATAGAAAAGATCGGTGTTATTAATTACCATTAAAATTAATAATTAATAAAATTAATTGTTACCCATAATACAATATAGAAAGAGGGTGTCATAATTGTTATCACCCATTGTCTTTACGTTATATTAACGAAATTCATACTACCCTAGACAAAGTTTCCCTTTTAAAATTCACAAAAAAAATATATATATTTCATATCTTTAGTTGATAATTAATAGAATTTATGAAGATATTATTTATGAAATGCAATTAAACTGCAACCGGGATGAGTTGTGGTGCGGTATTATTTATTGTGTTATTGCACGAAATCGAACAAAATACAAAACTGCACAATATGAAATATAAAAACTAATTAGTTACGAGTTCCAACCAAAAAACATTTCAACAATTAATAACACTTCATTTGTATTTATTGTATTTCCTTAGATTTTGTAGTATCATCTTAAAATTAGTCTGTTTATCTTGTTGGTCGTGTAGATGAATTCTTAATTTATATGGCCTTATAAATTTTTAAATATGAAATTAGTCATGCCGGAGCATATGATAGTACAAAGATTTTGTGAACAAGCATTTCACATACATACACAGTATATTTATATGATTGCTTATGGATTACTTAATTGTTTTGGTATTTTAAGTTGTTTGTAATTAATATTATTATTGGTTAAAATCATTCGTATTTATAGTTGACAATGTTCATTTTAGTTTTATGGATAAAATTGATTATAATCTCAGTTTGTATACCACAAACTTTCATACTTCCACTCCTCCGCCGATGCATAGCTATACTAGTGGAAATAATATCTTGTTAACATGTTAAAATGGAACATTTGATGAACCACAGAATTCAGTGGTTTCCAAAAAAAAAACTTCGATGGAGATGGCGATGTGCAACATCCAAGTGTCTGTAATGTACGATCTGACACGGATAACATCTTTTTCTTTAATAAGAAACTTGGTTAATGGTTTGTCCTTTATCGAGGATCATCCTACTGTCAGAAAAATATGATTTCATGTTGACGGCCTCACCAAGAAAATTTATATTCCACTGCTTTTCACCCCTCAAAAATATGCTTTTTTTGACAAGAAATATTCCTCAACATGTCTTGAGTCAAATTGGCGGGCTTACTAACCATAACACAAAATTTCAGGGCACCACATCCTTGCTCCAAATTTTTTTGAATTTTTTGTGGCGTTATATTGGTATTCATATTTCTCAGTTATGCCGAAAAGTTCGGCCATTTTGAATGTTCAGTTAATTTTTGACAGCTACTTTACTTGAACGTATATTGGCTCGTCTTCAATTTTTGCCCATACAAAAAAAAGGGATCAAAAAATCTGTATCAAATTTTGTGTGAAAAACAAAATTAATTGCGCGAACGCATTCCGAATGTTGACTGTGGCGTATGGTGAAGCTACGTTTATTGGTGGTACAAAATGATCTAGAGGGCCGAAAAGATGTGAACGACGAAAAGCATGCCGGACGCCCGAGCACGTCAACAACAGACGAAAACATTGATGAAGTGAAGAAAATAGTATTTGCCAATCATCGACTCACTGCTAGAGAAGTTGCTGAGGACTTAAACATATCGATTGGCTCGTGCCATTCAATTTTTACCAATGATTTAGAGGTGAGACGGGTCGCCGCGAAATTCGTACCAAAATTGCTCAGTTTCGACCAAAAACAGCATCGCATTTGTTAAGGACTCCAGAGGATCGTAACTAGTGACGAATCATAGGTTTATTGTTATGACGTGGAAA
Source organism: Atherix ibis (assembly GCA_958298945.1). Lineage (NCBI taxonomy): Eukaryota > Metazoa > Arthropoda > Insecta > Diptera > Athericidae > Atherix > Atherix ibis. Next base: position 33,050,767 of record OY282606.1, read on the forward strand.
CCATAGCTCAATCATCCCAATGGAAGCTGCCGCACGAGCCAAGACCGAAAAAAGCGCGCCAAGTTTGGGCGAATGTAAAGGATTTGCTTACGGTTTTCTTCGTTTGGGGGGGCGTGCTGCATCATGAGTTCTTGCCACAGGGTAAAATGGTCAGTAAGGAATATTACCTGGAGGTTATGCGCAAGTTGCGTGAAGCAATCCGCCAGAAACGCCCAGATTTGTGGAGGGACAAAAATTGGCTTTTGCACCATGATAACGCCCCTGCTCACGCATCGTTCCTTGTGAGCGAATTTTTGGCCAAAAAGATCACACTAATAATGCCATAGCCACCGTATTCCCCAGGTCTCGCCGCCTGTGACTTTTTCTTGTTTCCGAAACTGAAGAGCCCCATGAAAGGACAACGCTACGCTACGATTGAGGAGATAAAGACGGCATCGAAGGAGGAGCTGAACAAGATCAAAAATAATGATTTTTTGAAGTGTTTCGAGGATTGGAAAATTCGTTGGCATAAGTGTATAATATCTGGTGGGGATTACTTTAAAGGGACATTATAGATATTCATGAATAAATAAATAATTTTTGAAAAAACAAAAAATTCGCGATAATTTTCGAACAGATTTCGTAAGTACAACTAATCAGGATCAATAGATAAAGTACACTTATCAGGCTCTGTATAAAAATATGGTTGCAATACAATTCTGCCAATGAAAAGTAAACTTTTTGTTACAAAAATTTCAATTTTTTTTCCTTTTTATGTATATTATCATAATTTCTTATAATAAAATTCGTACTATTTATATTAAAAAAAAAATTCAATTAAAACAGGATACATAATACTTGCAAATAAATAATTCATTCCTGCTTTTAATCAAATACGGAAGTTATAAAGAATTATAAATATATTAACGATCATTCACATGTATACTCGTAAATGAATTATTTTTTTTATTTTATTTTATGTATATTTGTGTAGATTTTATGTAAGCGCATGTGCTAAAGAAAAAATACTTTTCTTTTTATAAATTCTATAAAAGCCGTACAGATTCTGTTAATGCATAAAAATACCCATTTCCGTAGCTTTATTCCCCCTTATTAAGGGTTATTATTCAAATTATTCCTAACACCTAAGGTGGAAAAAATATGAAGAGAATCGACACCGGTTACACATTCTATGCAAAATAGCAAATTCAACTTTGGAACAACATAACATTTATGATTTCAATGCTGACTTTAATCTTATTTATATGCTAATATTGTTCATGAATGTCAATTTATTTTTCATTTATTGAACTCCTTTCTGATGGTATATCTTTAGTGTGCACACCTACAATCATCGCTCAGATAGAAATGAGTAAGTATACGTACTAAAGTAAGATAATATAACTTAAGGTAGGGCAGAAAAAATTACCATGCAGAAAATTGTGTATGTATATTAGAGAAGAAAAAAAAAACACATATTGGTAAAACAGTATCCTTATTGAGAGCAGAAGTTTCTATAGTAAAAGATCGAAGAGAGGGTATTGTCATTCCAATACGACCATCAATTACTTGAGGGATATTGCTTATGTGCTTAGGATGACCTATAGTGATAACGACACAACGAAAGGTACAAAAAGGATAATCGCACAGAACGGAAAACACATTAACGTTGATTTTGCTACTATTGAATTCTCTTCAGTCCTTTTTGATCCGATTGTTAGGTGGGCACATTTATTATTATGTTCGCCAATCTAATATAATCAAAGGAATTTCAGTTTTTTAGTAAATATAATATTTTTTTTATTGATCCTTTTTTTCTTTCTTTTAAAGAAACTTTCTATCTTCTCACAATAGTAAAAGGTAGAATTTTTTGAAATTATCGAGATTCTATTATAATCGAATTTTCACGACGGAGGAAATCTAGGTAAAATTTGAAAAGAAAAACAATAAAATCCAAACTAATTCTAAATGAATGAATAAAAAAAGATCGAAACTTTTTTCCATTTTTATTTGAAAAGATTTCATCAAATGGTAGGAATTATTTTTTATTCTATTTGTATTCTTTATTATTTATTATAGAAATAATAACCTTTGATGAAGAATATATTAGATATTCTATGTAATTTTTATTTCGATGTTAAACGAATAAAATAGAAACAAAATGCTTCTTAATAAAGTCAAAAGAATAAAATTGTATGTAAGAAAATTACTACCAGTTGAGGATTTTTAAAATAAAAATTTTTTTTTTTTTAGCAAAAAGATTGATAAAATTCTGATGGTAGACTATACTTGTACGAGCACAAGTAAGAGTAGTTGCCGCCATCTTGTAGTTAGGATAATCTCGGTTTTTAGTATACCATAAACTAATACTATTACTGAGATTACTAATACTATCGTTACGAGAATCATCAATCTGGTTACGATAGACATATTTCTATAAGCAATTCTACTTATTCTGCATGAAGTGGAAAGTTTTTAGATGTGCCTCTTATCCTCATTGATCTAGCCGCAAACTTAAAGCCAAAGAATCCATAGGAAAACTCTTTACGAGTCTAGATTCTGTTTATCCCGGCAATCTTTTTCTTTCTTTATTTAAAAGCAATTTTCTGCTAAATAAGGTCGTTGAATGAATAAATGTAAAGCATGGCATTCTCCCCATCGAATCGTCTATTTAATGTTCTTTGTACAGGTCGTCATCTCTCGATATACTCAATTCAGAGTAGAAAATTGTTCCTTCAGTCTTTTCGCAGCTATCGAAAGAATAAGCAATTTTTTTTTTGTCGATTGAAAATTGAGGATAAAATAAAAAAAAATAAAACAAATACTGAATATAATCTGAAGCCCATAACTAAATTTTCCACGTTTCTAATAAAAGCCATACCGCACGAGTACCTTATGAGTTTGAGGTTAAGCAGAGTTTTCTCATTTCCATCAAAGCACTTCCTTTTCTACTAGAGTGTATACCTCTATATATGTGTATATATGTGAATAGTTCGTCCTATATTTTCTTTTTTAAGTTTCTTATTGTTGCTTCGAATTTTTCCCTTTTTTTAATCTAGAAAATTTTCCAATATACTTACCCATCATATTAAGGTTCCAGAAAAAAAAGACGACTCCCTTAACTTTCTTTGATTATTTACAATATAATACTTTTTAAGAAAATCAAAATGTTGAACATATACCTGCAAAGTATACATTTTATTAAACTGGGTAAAGTTCATATGCTATTAGAGAATACAACAATACAGCTTAGGACCTTTTGATTTATTTAGACTAAGTGCATATAAATGCATGTGCATGCATATCCTTAGCAGCTGTAGACAATTTAAGATGGGAAAGTTCATGAAAATGAGCACAAGTTAAAAGTGAATTGAATTGAAGTTCTTCCTTTCAGTATAGTAAGTGGATACGTACAGTTTTTCAGGGTTGGTTTACATTTAATTTTAAAAATGATGTGTACTATTTAGGCTGATGGTACCGGGGTTTTGTGTCATTTTTAAACAAAAATCTACAAACTGGATGAATTTTTTAAAATAATAAAATTGAAAAGAGAAAAATTGTCATCTGATACTATGTATGCAAGTTAGTTTCAGAATTAGGTTTATAGGTCATACACTATAAGCAATCTTTTTATTATTAGTTATACAAAATTCAAGTTTACAAAAAGTATAAATATTTCAAGGTCCAATTTAAAGATATTTCTTAATAGCAACGACTATGAAAATATTTTGTTTATTTATTTATTTGTTTCTAGGTGTAAATATCACCTTTTAAGTCAAGGTTAAAATTTTTACAAATCTACATAAAATAAAAGTTGTCTACAAATACAAAGTGTCGTTATGAGAAAACATTTTCTAACATGACATCAGTCCCTGTAGATTGGACAGATTGGACTATCTTACTTTTTTAATATTTCGTTCGAATTCTATTTTATTTTATTTTTTTTGTATTGTAAAATTCGAAATCTTTTACTTTACTTATGAAAACTTTATCTTATATTAAATTTTTAAGCTTTTAAACAGTTAAAATATATTTAATTTTATTTTTTGACATTGGAAAATAAATTTATTTACAGATTTAATAGAAAGTGAATAAATTGGATACTTTTAGAGTTATCTTAAAGATTTTGAAGATTTTTTATTATTTAAATTTAAATTAAATGATATTTTAAAGAAGTGTCGGAAGAATTTTGAAACAAAAAATGATAATAAAAATAATATTATAAGAAGACTTCTATAGGAGATAGCCAAAAACATGAAACCATGTTGATTTGATAATAAAGTTATTTATTTTCAAAATCTAGGAAAAAAGTACTATTTTTGAAATAAATACCATAAATATGACAGCTTCATTTAATCGTAATCAGTATCACGTCATAGTTTATTTGTATAAAAGTGAAGTAGCCGAAAAATTTTAAGTAAATATACTCAATTGTGTATATTGTTAAATTAGCAAGGTTCTTAGGACATTTTACGACTTTGAGGATGGAAAAAAAATCAATTTTTATTAGTTTAACTAACTGAAAATGTTTCTTATACATTCAGAAAATGTGTTTATCTATAGGATTAATGATTTTAATCTATAAGGTAGAGCATAAAAGTAAAGAGACTGATTTTTCCAATACTTTTTTTTATATTATACTCAATACCACGATAGCATACTTTTAAATTTGTTTTTGATTTTGGGAATCAAAAGAAAACAATACGGGTTTAGATCGAGATAATGAGGTAGTTGAAGAACCAGAGAAATGCCGTTTTCGGACAGAAACTCATTGATGAGAAGATGGGGCTGTTGTCATGGTGATAGAATCCACTCTGAAGTTAAAAAACTTTTTTCTGAGGCTTCCATGTTAATTGACGGTATGAACTCATAAAAACCATTATTCGTTCCATATCAGTTTTTGATGTTGAACCCCTTCCTGAGCTAGGTCTGCTTTTTGCTGCTTCTCGGTCCTCCACAAATGTTTTATCACATCAAAAAATATGTGTTCTTTATAAGGAATATTTTCCATTCTTGCGAATTCACCACGTTTAATACAAAATTTGATGGCACATCAAATTCGCTGTTCCATTTTTCGTAATGCACATCGTTTCTCATAAATTATGCGCTGCTTCATTTGTTAGGTCTTAAAAGATTGCGTAATTACGAAACGATGTTGCACTTCAATAAGGGACAAGCTGTGTGAAGGGATAAGTTACAGTATTTTCAGTCAAATAACTTTATGCGTAAACCTACTACAATGCTATGAGAATTTCATTATTTCAGTAAATGAAAATTTTTTTAAACAAAAAATATTTTGATTCCAAAAAAAAAATGCTAACTTTTCAAAACTTTCCAATTTAAATACAATTATTGCCCAGGAGTATTTTTAGATATCTCCCAAGCTTTTGATCGTATACAGCATCCTGGACTCCTTTGGAAACTCAGTTTGTTCCTTGTACATACTACCTTATCATAAATTTCTTCCTAACATAATTTTAAAGTTACAATTAACACAGAATCCTCGGAAATATATCCTATTCTCGCCGGAGTTCCACAAGGTAGTATCCTTGGTCCTATTTCATATAATATTTATACCCATAATATCTCATCTGATCCTAAAACTAGCATTGCTATCTATACAAATCCTGACATAGCCTTCAACAATTTACAATTCTATATCCACAACCTTCAAGCTTGGTTTAGGAGATGCAGAGTGAGGGTAAATTAACAGAAGAGTGCCCACTTTACTTTCACACTTTGTCAAGGAAAACCTACCCCTTTGAACCGTAATAGCAACTTGATTCGACAATATGATAAAGTACGTTATTTGGTACTCTACCTGGACAAGAGATTATCATGAAATTTTCATACTAGACTAATAGGCTTGATGCCACTAGATATTACCTACAACTCCATAGACTACTCTGGACAAACGCTCAAAAATAATAATAAAAAGTAATTTTTTAATATAAAATACAATTTTAGAACCTATGTGGACTTATGAAATTGAACTTTGGGTTCAACGAAACGTTCCAATTCCTATCGCGTCCAGGCCTTACAATCCAAAATCCTCCGTAAAATTGTTGATGCCTCCTTTTTTGTTCGTAATAATGTAATATATCTTGAACGAAATGTTCCTTTTGTTCAGGACCTGTGCATTTTCCGCTATCAAAAATTTCACTCCCATTTATCAAATTAACATAATCCACTTGTAAGAAAATTGTCCTGTACTGCCTTCCCCGGAAATACTTAACCAGGACTTAAGAAATAATTGCCTGGATATTAAAATGTTATGTAAATCTGCTTATTACAATTAAAAATTTTCCACATTTTATTTTATTGAATATCTATTTTTTTAAATCGATTGATTATAATTATGCATTACTTTTTTTGTTAAAATTATAAGAAATTCACTATATTTCTAATTTAATTTAAGGATTTTCATAAAATAACATATGTGTTACTGGAAAATTGGAAAATGATCATTATTAACAACTAAGCAATAATATCAGAACATAGAAATGTTTATTTTTTATGAGATACTATATATAATTCCGGTTTTCAATATGTAAAGAAAATATTAGAAAAATTATTGATTTGTAAATAACTCTTCTGATCGAATCGATTTGTACATTTACGCGGCCAAAGGATGAGATAGGCTTCCGAAACATTCTAGATTACACACGTTCGATAGTCCCAAAAGACCAGCCGGCATTTCTTAAACACAATATGTAATGTTTCCATTTATCTTTATTATTTATCTTTATAGTTTGCCTTCGGTATAGCTATTTTAGTGTCTGTATCTCAATATGTCTATAGTTGGAGCTCCAACTACTATACTTACTTTTAGATATGGGCATAGGACAGATATCAAAAACTGGGCTACAAAAAAAAATACATATACAATAAAACTACTACAAATACAATATAATAAAGAAAACAAAATGTAATATATACTAGAAAAATATGAAGTGCTATAAATATATAAAAGAAAGAGCTTTAATATCCATTTGCGGAGGTTGAAGTAGGCCAAAGCTGTGAAACGTTTGCAGAGTCTTTAAAAAAAATCGCCGCCCCAACACTAGCCCGAATCATATAGAATTATTCTCTTTCCATTTTTTTTTTTTTTTTGATGGCTGAAAATTAATACCGAAAAAGGCGGACTGTTGTATCTCAATGTCACGATAACATACGATAACAGTATCCATCTTACCAAGTCTGCTCTAGATATTATTATCAGAGAATATTTTGAGTTACGAGTATTCATAACTCTTGTAACGATTGCCGCTAGATTAATTTTATTTGCTTATCGGCACAAGAATATCGACACTTTATTTTCAACTGAAACTTGAAACATTCACCCTCTTAGTTACGAAACATTTTTGTATATAGAAAATGTATCAGAAAATTTTTACGCATTGCCTAATGGTTCATCACTTGCTGAAGGCTACATAATTTTTCGAATAAATTTTTATCAAATGAATTTCAGCACAATTTACGCACTGTAAATGATTTTCACTCAACGTGCTTAGATCGATTTGAATCTTATCCTCGTTTACTTTCGATTTCTGCAATTTTTTCCAATAAGGAATATATTTTGCTATTTATATTACTGAATATTAGGCTAATTTTTCACCTTATATTGAAAAAGGATTTTCATCCATCGATTTTTGTTGAGTTGACTGGAAATAAGTTTAGTTGAGTAGCGCCATTTTCATAACAAACAATGTGGAAAGTTGATAATTTTTTTTACCGAAGAAAAATTTTGAACATAAAAAAAATTTGATCTATTATTAAGAATTTTATTAAAATATTTTCTGTTTAATAATACAATAAAATTGATAGATTTACGTGGCTTACGAGAATAATTAGTTTGGAAAGATACTGACTTGTACATACGTCGATAATATAGAGATGATCACTTCTTCAACTATATACACATACTTTCTGTAAATTTGAAATATTTAATATGTTATATTGTGATCTACATTCTCAGATTTGAAAGTCAATAAATTTCTGGAAATATGAAATTGTTAAAAAAAAATATTTTTCTATACAATTGATATTATTTTCCTTATAGATCTTAGTATTAAATATTTACAATAAAATTTGATATAGAATCAATTTGACAATGTTGCTAAGAAGCCTTTGATATTTTAAGAATATTACTAAGAAATGAGAAAATATTTTAAAAATATTGCTAAGAGAGCTTTGGAATTGAGTAAGTGGCTGATGGAAGTGGATCAAAAATGAAATGTCGCAGAATAGTAACGACATTAATTACCTACGCCATCCTATAATGATATAATTTCAAATTTTGTATAAAGTTTGGTGAATCAACGAGTTTGACTTACAAATAGAGAATTTTTTGAGGGACGAGATGCAGTTGGTGACGAAGTTGAATCAGGGACGCCTCTAACATAGAAAACTGATGAAAATAAAGGAAGACAAAATTCTAGAATTAATTGTCAAGAAAACTTCTTATAAAAAAGTCCTTGAGAGGCTCTAAAAAATCATACAGACACTTGGATGTCCTATAATGACAATACCTCTGTCATACGCCCACCTTCAACTAGAACCGATTCCACTTAAAGCCTATCAGCACTGTTACGAAAAGTGGAAAATACGCTTCCGCCGATATATACCATATAGAAGCCCATTGGAAAAACATTAAATGGGACAACATTGATATATAAAAATAAACTAAACTCGTTATTTTTTAAGTAGCATTTAACTCAGAATCTTCAGAAATGTATCCTACTCTAGTCGGAGTCCCACAAGGTGGTATCCTTAGTCCCATTTTATATAATAGAAAGTGATCTTTATATTTCAGGTTTATTTTCCTTAGCCACCATTTTGGTTTGAATGACGTTTGTCTGTTCAAATTTGACAGTTGTAGAGAGTCGTCTCCAATAATTTATTATAGCGTATCCAACGCTGCAAAGAATTATTAAAAAAAATTTAGTTAAATAATTGTTCAATTGTGAATACGCAGAGAAAATTACGTTACTTTTTTTGGTGTTTTTCTTATTCTACGAGGGTGTAGTAGACTCAACTGATACACCAAAGTCTACTACACCCTCGTAGAATAACTGCATGATAGGGCATTTGGTCCGGCGGTATCATTGGGCCATATTTCTTTGAGGATGGTGGAGGCAATGCTGTAACAGTTACTGGTGATCGCTATCGGGACATGTTGGAAAACTTTCTTCTATCCAAATTGGATAAATTAGGCATGTGGTTCCAACAAGACGGTGCCACATCACACACAACTCGTACTACGATGCAAATTTCGAGAGAAAGTTTTCCTGGCCGAATAATGTCGAAAAGTGGTGATATCGTCTGGCCTTCATAATCCCAGACTTGAATACTATCGATTTCTTCGTAAAGGGGTACTTAAAGAAAATATTGTTTACTAAAAAAACAACCACAAACCTCGATGCTTAAGGACAACAATCAAAACGAAATTACACACACATGGTTTGTGTTAATAATAACTCATATGGCATTTTGGAGGTTAAACATTTGTCATTCATTCTCGATTAGTCATTGAACGAAATAGTGTAGACAACAAAGTTTTTTTGCTTAAAAAATGTTGAATTTCGTACCAAAAAAGTCCCATTTGCGGAAAGTGTTGATTTACTTCTTCAATTTGAAAAAAAGTGCTGCTGAAGCACATCGATTGCTCACCAAAGCTTATCCTGAATATGATTCATCGATTTCAACGTGCGAGAGATGGTTTGTGCGGTTCAGAAGTGGTGATTTTGACACGGAAGACAAAGAACGACCAGGTCAGCCAAAAAAGTTTGAAGATAAAGATTTGGAGGCATTACTCGACGAAGACTGTTGTCGAACTCAAGAAGAAATTGCAAAATCATTGGCAGTCACTCAAGCAGCCATTTCAAAACGTTTGAAAGCATCAGGATTCATCCAAAAGCAAGGAAATTGGGTCCCATATGAATTGAAGCCGAGAGACGTTGAAAGGCGATTTTGCATGTCCGAAATGCTGCTTGAACGGCAGAAAAAGAAGTCGTTTTTGAATCGAATCATTACTGGTGACGAAAAATGGATTCATTACGACAACCCAAAGCGCAAAAAATCGTATGTGAAGCCCGGCCAACCAGCCAAATCAACGCCAAAGCCAAATATCCATGGCGCCAAGGTAATGCTCTGTATTTGGTGGGATCAGAAGGGTGAGATCTATTATGAGCTATTGAAATTGGGCCAGACGATCACAGGCAACCTCTACCGAACACAATTAATCCTTTTGAAGCGAGCATTGGCCGAAAAACGCCCGGAATTTGCGACCAGACAGGAAGCCATAATTTTCCATCATGACAACGCTCGGCCTCATGTTGCAAGACCGGTTAAAAATTATTTAGAAAACAGTGGCTGGGAAGTTTTGCCTCACCCGTCTTATAGCCCAGACCTTGCCCAGTCCGACTACCATTTGCTTAGATCCATGCAAAACGCCCTCACCGGAATACGCTTCACTTCACAACAGGGCATCAAAAATTGGCTCAATTCATTCTTGGCCTCAAAACCGGAGCAGTTTTTTTTGGCGCGGAGTCCATATGTTGCCAGAAAGATGGGAAAAAGTAGTGGCTTTCGATGGACAATACTTTGAATAAAATATATTGTAACAATTTTTCAAAATAAACCCAATATCATACGTATTTTGAGACTTCACCTAGACAAGAGATTAACATGGAACCTACATAGTAGACTGAAAAGAATCGAACCTAACAGACGTTACCTATAACTTCTTAGACTGCTGGACAAATGCTCGAAACTAACAATAAAAAGAAAACTTCTTTACTTAAAATCAAAGATCCTCCAATTTTTGGCGCCCTCTTTTACGGTTATAGCAACATTAGGTTCCCATTGATTATTAGCTGTGCATTTCCCGCTACCTAAAATGTCATCATAATACACTCGTAAGAAAATTGTCCTCTATTACCTTCCCCGGAAATACACATCGGAGAGTCAAGAAATAATGGCCCCGAGATTTTCTAGGGGAGTCTAACTTCCATTAGTTGGAAAAACGCCGATGTGTGTTTGTTTAATCCCATTTCATGTTGCACGATATTATTAATTAATTTGTTATTTAATTAACTTCTACTTTAAAATACTAATTATAAATTAATTATAATATATTTAAGAATATTCTATAGTTTCAAATTTTTTTTAAATAAAAGTAAAGTGTTCATTAACACAAAAAAATTAAGAGTCTTTGTAACCCTTTTCGTTAAGTTTTTTTTATAGTCGAATAATAAAAGAATAAATAATATACTATGAAAATAATGAAAATAATTGCATTGTGTAAACGATATTGTTGCAGTTGTTTGCCTTGCACATTTTCCATTATTGAAAATTTACAAAGTACGAGTTTTATATTTCGCAACATTTTTAAGTACAAATCTTCGTGTAGAAGATAACGCTCGAATAATTTTTACAATAGTTACTAAATTGTTACTTCTCAAAAGTAAAATCAACGTTATACTCGTGCTATTATTAAAAACAAAACAAAAAAAAAAAAAGGTGTAAATATAAAATTACTATCAGTGAATGGAGTCAGAGTTGTTCAATTACTCAACAAAACTGAACGAATGCGTCATTATTTAGTAAATTTTACGGACAATCGTTAATGTGTTGCTTCCTAATTGGTAATGGAGATTTTCGACAAAAAAAAAAAAAAAAACTATTGTAGAAAAGCTTTATAGACAATAGTAAATACCCGTTGTAAACGAGTACAGTAGATTTGGAATAGTACACAAAAGATACAAGATGGAATACACTGAGGATAGAGTCGTGTTACAACTCGATTTATTGCTAATTGGCACTGTATACACTTTGTGTAATAGCTCTTCCCATCACAATGTACTCGTGTAAATTATAGTAGAGAAGAGGAATCTGGGGCAATTTGCTTTTCTATCCAATTACTGCACGAATTGATTTCTATGCTCGTAGATGCATCAATCTGAATCCACATTGGCTTTCGTAAATTGCTGTCTATTGCATAGCAATATTTTCCCACAATTCGACAGATAATCAAGCCTTCAAATAAGAAATTAAATTAAGCTAGTTCGGATTTTCTATAAGAGGAAAATGTTGACGGTTCGATTTACGAAAATGTTGAAGAAAAAAAAGAAATGAAACAAAAACCAAAAAGCTAAGAGTATCCAAAATTTTCAATTTGTTTTAAAATATATAAACAAATAACAATTATATACCATATGTTGAATGAATTTCTACAAAAACCAACCAGATGATAGTTCATGTCTCATGCCTTCAAGGGATAATTTTCTATAAAATATTTAAGATTCCTTTTTTGTGAATTGTACAAAAAAAAATTTCTTTTTTCTCCTAAGACATGCTTGTTACACCTTTTAATATTTATACGAAAACACCTTTTTACACACCAAGCAAGCTCCGTGTTCCATTTTCAGTGGGGGAGGGGGAGGGGGTGGTTGTGTTGAATCTTTCATCACACAATCACTTAACTCTAAGGACATATTCATAGTTTTTTTACTAGCGGTCTATCGATTTCACGTTAATGTCTGATCTAAGCAAAACGGAAAATGCTTGACAAATTCGCATTCGGCTCAGTGATCTGAAGAAGCTTGCCTAACTGATAATACCCATTTTGACATATTGAGACTTCGTATCGCTCTTTTTTCGCTTTGTTGATTTTTTGCCTATGAAATATAATAAAAGGACTATCGTTAGCAATCACGTTATGCAGGTATTATACGTAGTATAAGCAGAGATTTAGACTTTTCTATGTAATTCTTTACACCCTCGCTTAGATAATATTTACGAATTTTTTGGTAATAAAAAAAAAAAACACAAACAACCAACAGATTGCCTATGAATTTTGGAACAGATTCTTGAACATGCACATGAGTATTTTTTTATAGGAGGTGAAATGGCAAAATGAAGGAAAGAATTGAGTCGATTAAGTTAATCGAAAGGATCGATAATATCCTTTAAAACTACTTCAACATATGCTACGAAATTTTATTTCTATTGTGCATACTTATATAATGTTTGTTACATTCTTTTGCAAAATAGACACAAATGTTATTTAAATATTATTTTAATTAAATGCTAATTAACATATATTATAGAAATGTTGTTTTTTTTGTTGAAAAGATTAAAAGACTTAACATTTTCATATTTTGCATCGTTTAAACTAATTAACAGGATATGAATATGTTTCGGGGAAAAAAAATTTCTTTTAAAGAAAATTATCAACAATTAAATTTTATTATTTAAACAAAAATGAAAATCAGTAAAATTATTATTTCGGTATAAAGTATATAATGTTTTATTACCGAAAAAGGATCTATAAAATTTTCTAATGGGGTGATATATTTTTGTTGAATGAAATTATATCAGGATACGAAGATGAATACGAACCGTATATAAGGTGTCAAGAATAATAAATTGATAGTTTGTTGTTTTAGGATCCTTTTTTGGTAACCGGACACTTATCTATATAAGTTTTCAGTTCAATTTGGTTTGTTTTCTTTTCCAGATACAATATTCAAATTAGGTGATAAAGGTCGATTACGTATCGTTATCTTTTCTGAGGTTTATTGAATGTGTTTTCTTTGATTAATAATAGTTGTTTGTTTGTCTTAAGTAGTGTGTACCATTTTACTTTCGAGTTTTGATATAAGCTTATATATTAAGGATATTTTTAACTAAAGAACTGTTTGAATATCTTTGACTTTATATAAATTATATCATTCTCAATTTGATGCTTCTATTATTATAGGTTCAGACAAATTTACCTAGTAGTTGAAAAAGGACGAATTTTTTTTTTGCACTAAAGAAATTTTCATTAAATATTTTCCTATACAACCTATTTATAAAATTTATATATTTGCATTGCTTTAGTCTAAATCAATATCTATAATTACTATTTGAAAGAGGAAATTAACTGTCTGAGTATATCCATTTTGTGTTTTAAGAAGTACAGCCACTGTTTTTTAAAAACTTTCAAACTTATATAAGGTGTAGTAAAAAGAAATCCATTATTTTTGCATTAAATTGAAGGTTTTATTTAGCATAGATAGAATGATACGATTTAGGTCAAATATGCACCGTTTTGTTCGATAACTTGTTGCCATTTTGGAGGTAATTTTATAATGCCTCTGTCATCGTCCCTCTATTGGCAAAAAACTGGGACAGTCGATTTTCACAATCTTCTCTTGAGGCGAATTTTTCACCTGCAAAATCATTCGTCATAGACAGGAAGAGGTGGTAATCACTTGGTGCCAGGTTCGGACTATAAGGTCGATGTATAAAAACATCCCAACCAAAGTTCCGGAACGTCTGGCGAGTCACTATCGATGTATGCGGCCTGGCGTTGTCCTGATGGAACACAATTCCTCTCATATTGGGCAAAGCTGGCCACTTCTGGGCGATTGCTTTTTTCAGACGGTCCAATTGTTGACAGTTTAGGTCCGAATTAAGAGTTCGGCCGTAGGGCAGCAGCTCATAGTAGATGATTCCCTGCCAGTCCCACCAAACACACAGCAAAACCTTCCTGGCTGTCAATCCTGCCTTGACCACGGTTTGCGCCGGGTGACCGCGATTTGACCACGACCGTTGTCGCTTGACGTTGTCGTAAGTGACCCACTTTTCATCACCAGTAACCATCCGCTTCAGAAATGGATCGATATTGTTGCGATTCAGCAGCGATTCGCAGATGGAAATTCGGTCCATGAGGTTTTTTTGCGATAATACGTGCGGCACCTATACATCGAGCTTCTTTTTGTATCCAGCCTTATTTAAGTGGTTCCAAACGGTTTTTTGTGCAATGTTTAGCTCCTGGGGCAATCGAAACAGTGCTTACGTGACGGTCGGACTCGACGATTTCCATTATTTTATCGACATTTACGACAATTGGCCTTCCAGAGCGTGGTGCATCTTTCACATCAAAATTACCGCAATGGAATCGACGAAACCAAAATTGCGCGTGATTGACTGTTACAGTATCAGGACCATAAACACTATTCACATTTTCAGCTGCCTGGCTTGCGTTTTCGCCTTTATCGAAGAAAAACTGTAAAATATGACGTATTTTCTCTTTGTTGGTGTCCATCTTTGACGCGTTCTAAAAAAATACTGAGTCAAGTAATCATAAAACTGTATCGAAAACTTTTTTAGTACGAAATCTCATCTTTCTAACGCCATCTAGTGCAACCCGATCGCGGAAGATACAGACTCCTGAAGCCATCGGGAGATACAGACTCCTAAAGCCATCTATTGGCAAAATAATGGATTACTTTTTACTATAACTTATATGTTATTTAAAATTAACATAATTTGGAAAAATTATGAAATTTTATAATATAAATAGTTTAAGCCATAGCTACATTTCGCTGATTTTTCAAAATAAAAAATTTCTTTAGGAATGAAGCTCGGTTTTCGCTTGTACGATATAATAATAAGCCAAATTGCCATATGTGAAATTCCAAAAATCTACAAGTAAAAGTCGGAAACTTAATGCATCTGCGAAATGTATCATAAGTAATAAAATATGATATATTTGAGCTTTATTTCAAGAATTGATATAATCAATTTCAAGATTTGATTATATCTATTAGCACTCAAGATCGTACGATTTGACATCGTGTGAATTTTTCTTGGTAAATTATACAAAAAATAAATCAAGTTTGCTTAGAGATAATTTAATTCTTAGCATTAATTAAGAGCAGAATTATAGCCTGAAATATTCGTAAAATCATCAAAAATTACCTTAATAGAATCGAGTCTCTTCTCAAGATGCCCCATATTATTTATTTAAATAATATTACAATATATATTAATCATAATAGCAAGATTTATTAAATATAAACAAAATTAATATTTAATTAAAATCTAAATTTGAAAGTGTATTTTATTGAACTTTATTTTTTATTTTACAAATTGAATAACATCCTTTCATGTGATGATAATATTCCAACTAAATGAAAAGGAAATTTATAAGAAATTAATTTGCAAAGAAAAAAGAAAAAAGTTTGTTATGGAAAAATTAAAAAAAAAAAACAAAATTAATATAAGACTGGCAATTTATTTTATAGCCAGATTAGTTGGAATATATACTATAAGGTAATTACTTTGGAAAGTGAGAAAATCCTTTTTAATACGAATTTTGATAATATTATCCAAGGTTAACCTAATATCTATAAAATATACAGTTTATACTCTTATGTACAAATATTTGACTTGAATGTATCGTTGTTAAAATTTATCCACAAATCGTTTGATAAAAATTTCCATTTAGCCATTTATCTTATGAAGCGCACCATTAACGTAAGAAAACTGAAGGTTTGAATAGCTTTTTCCAAACCATTGGAAAAGGTATCCTCTTATAGGTTATACATTATTCGAATGGATTTCACCATTCAAATTTATAAGCTAACTTTAAGTTATTTTACTTTGAATGGTTAGAGAGGTCGATATAAATTACTTTGTTAATGGGATACGGACTATAAAGGTAATATGTCTTAAGAAGATGTCTAGAAGGCTATCAGTGGGTCAAATTTTCTTAAAATTATTACAATGATTCCTTGATAGCTGGGAAAGTATATTAAATTATCATTGCATATTTATAATTTCAAAAAAAAAAACTTTTTTACCTAAACGTTATCAGATGTTATTGTAGAAGAAAGCTTTATCTTAAGTATTTTCTTTTTTTTTGTGCTCTCGAATTATTTTGAATTAATTAGAAATAATTTAAACGGTGTATAAAATATTGTTAAATTATTTGAAACTCTTTAATGATAAATATTTATGGCATAACTTTGCGAATAAAACGAATATTTTCTCTTCGTTAGTGGTAAATATTCTTTCCCGCATTTTATTATAATACTGAATTCTTAAGGTCTATACAAATAAAATAAAATGTTTAAAAAAAATTCCCTTTATTCTGGAGATAAGATTAAATACCATTAAATAGAGTACTAGCACTTTAATAAATTTTATATTAATAAAGTGAATTTATATAAGCTCATCTTTTTTTTTAAAAAAAAAAATGTTTAAATAAACTGAGAATTTTTGATTTTGTTTATTTTATTAATCTTACAAAGGTAAGAGGTTATTTTAGTTTCTATTGTTACTCAAGAGAATATTCCATAATTTAGTTGTATATGAAAATCCAAGATAAACTTTTCATATTTATTAGATGAAATTAAACAGTATTTGATTAACTAATGAACTTTTACTGAAGATAGAAATAATCTTTTAAGTAGTAGATTTGGACTACAATTGGAATTAAAAAAATTGATTTTTATATTAAGTGTGTTGGGAATTTCAGTTAGAATATTATTTTTTAAATTGATTTATCCAATTTATTTGTCAAATTTTTAAAATTATTTAAACGATCTTCCCAAGACTTTTTGAAGAACTTGACCTTTTGAGATAATTTCTTTTGTACATTGAGGAATTAAACGTCTTTAAACTCTAAATACACAGTCCTATATGAAATTCTAGAAGAAAAAATACAACTACTCTAAATTGCAATAAAACCAAAATTTCTAATACGACGCCATTTTATTAAAACCACGTGTAGTCGAAATATAAATTTTTAAGGTTAGGTCGAAAAAGTCAGTTACTATACCGCCAAAGTGCTCAGAATAGTCCATATCTTCGTTTTTCTAAAAATACGGCCCCTTGACACCATTAAGCCAAAATATACACCAATTAAACCATTTTTGCAAATATATTAACTTGCGCACAGTCACTTGTGGCTTTTCAAAGCCTCGTATATGCAAATTTTTCTTATTGACATACTAGCACTATGACTTGTTTTTTGAAAGTTCATACGAGAGATCTGTTCAAAAAGTATCACGAATAATGTGTTTTTTCAAAAATTATTTATTTATTCATGAATATCTATTTTGTCCCCTTCAAAGTAATCTCCACCAGATATTATACACTTGTGCCAATGTTTTTTCCAATCCTCAAAGCACTTCAAAAAATCATTTTTTTGCATCCTTCGATGCCGTCTTTATCTCCTCAATCGTAGCGTAGCGTCGCCCTTTCATGGGACTCTTCAGTTTCGGAAACAAAAAAAAGTCACAGGGGGCCAGATGTGGGGAACATGGTGGCTGCAGCATTATTATTGTGTTGTTTTTGACAAAAAATTTGCAATTAAGCAACGATGCGTGAGCGGGGGCGTTATCATCGTGCAAAGGCCAATTTTTGTTCCTCCACAAGTCCGGGCGTTTCTGGCGGATTGCTTCACGCAACTTGTGCATAACTTGCAGGTAATATGCCTTATTAACCGTTCTACCCTGTGGGAACAACTCATGATGCACCACGCCCCTGCACTGAAAGAAAACTGTAAGCAAAATCTTCACATTCGATTGAACTTGGCGCGCTTTTTTCGGTCTTGGCTCGTGCGGCAGCTTCCATTGGAATGATTGAGCTTTGGTTTCCACGTCATAACCATAAACCCATGATTTATCATCAGTTATGGTCCTCTGGAGAAAATTTGGGTTGTCGCGGACAGAGTCAAACAGTTCCTTAGCAATATTAATGTGATGCTGTTTTTGGTCGAAATTGAGCAATTTCAGTACAAATTTCGCGGCGACCGGTCTCACGCGAAAATCATTGGTAAAAATCGAATGGCTTGAGAATATTTTGTACCACCGATAAATGTTACTTTAATCCAAGGTAGCTTCACCGTATGCAACAGTCAACATTCGGAATGCGTCAACGCAATTAATTTTGTTTTTCACACAAAATTTGATACCGATTCTTTGATCCATTTTTTGGAATGGGCAAAAATCGAAGACGAGCCAAAATACGTGCAAGCAAAGCATTGACTGAACATTCAAAATGGCTGAACTTGTCGGCATAAATGAGAGACATAAGTACCAACATAACGTCGTGTTTTGGCTCGTCTCGATTTTTGCTCATTTTCGATCAAAAACAGCATCGCATTAACATTGCTAAGGAGCTGTTGGACTCTGTTCGCGATGACCCAAATTTGCTCCAGAGGATTATAACTGACATGGAAACCAAACCTGCAAGTTATGCGCAAGTTACCCGAAGCAATCCACCAGAAACGCCTGGATTTTTGGAATAACAAAAATTTTTGGCCAGAACCAACACACTAATAATGCCGCAGCTACCGTATTTCCCCTGTGACTTTTTCTTGTTCCCGAAACAGATCCTTTGATCCATTTTTTGGAATGGGCAAAAATCGAAGACGAGCCAAAACACGTACAAGCAAAGCAGGTGTCAAAAATTAACTGAACATTCAAAATGGCCGAACATGTCGGTACCAACATAACGTCACAAAAAATCGAAAATCGACTATACGTAACCTGTGGAAATTCAAAATTTGAACAGACCTCGTATGTATATGTCCTACTAACGAATGTACCTTAATGTATTCATAGAATAGAAATTTTGCAAAAAAAAAATTTAAACAACCGCATTATAGGTCATATTTTCATTCTAAATTATTAATAAATAAAATAAAACTGCATTATATACTTGTGCATATAGAGTACAAAGTATTTCTACATAAAAATTCGTGATTCGAAAAATTTATCCGTTTTATTTGATATTATTAACTTATTTAGTTTTATTTGCAGAAAAAACTATAATAGTAGAATGATGAGATTTTAGTAATCAAAAACTGGTTAAAACTTTCCTCTTTATATCCTGAGAAATTAATGATGAAATCAGCTATTAAAACCGCTAAGCATATACAATATACATATATACCATATAAACACTTTTTTTTTATTACATTAGCATTTCATTTACGATAAAATCCTTATAAAAATAAGCTAAAATACAGTCATCAACATTGGTAATAAACTGAAAGCAACTAAGTAACTTAATTTCTTATATAGTTAAGCTGTTCGCTATTCAACGTTTCCTAAGTGTTAACATAGTTAACTCTAAAAATATATACAAATGCGAGTAAGTTACACTATCACACATTATATATGACTTTATATTCTAGTTATCTATTAATATATATTGTACAATATAAGGATACAGATGTAGATAATATAGACAATTCAATTCAGAGTAATGAATATAAAAATAAAAAAAAAATAACCCACGTAAATTGTCAATTTTGTATGTATTAATATATGAAAGTACAAGAATATTGTGATGTGTGTTTTCTCATTTGCTATTACAATTCATGTCATTATTGATATGAAATACAAGAATACGAATATTTTATCATGTAAAACATTTCTATACATTCGTATGAGTATAATTTTTTGATTATTACATGATATAAAATCAGAACGGTCCCATATATGTACAATTTAATATATGGTATTCTCTACTGCAGTATACGCGACTACTACTAACATGCTATATAATCATGAAAAGGAGCATTACACAATTCATAATCAAATTTATGTTGTTATTTCGTGTTTTCGTATATATTTTTTTCCTGATTGATGTAGTGCACGTTTAGAAATTTATTCTATCTGAGCTTATACTTTTCTTACAGAATGAGCTAAAATTTCTAGTAAAAATAAAACAAATATAAAATAAGGGCTTTGTAGGGGGGATGGGGGGAAATAGACAAGCAATGGCAAAATATAAAATATATATAAAAATCTAAAGTAAATCAAAGACAGTAAGCATATCTAAAATAGAAGCAAATATGACCAAAAATGGTAAAGAAAAAAAGCAAAAAAAAAAAAAAATAATGCAAATAAAATTCATGGAAAAAAAGTGAATTTACATCCCTTAAGGCATATTTTTTTTCCCCCTTACCAAAGACAATACGAACAGTAGTAGTACATCATTTTTCTCATATTTATTTCGTTACAGCATGAATATGTCAAAGTCGTAGAAAATTGTACGTGCCTCGTTTTGATTATATGCTTTCGTCTTTGGTAATACTGGTAATAATCCTTCGGATGGGTCTCTATGGTAGAGATCTCCTTCAAGTCACATCATTTATTCTTCATTCCTTCCGTATTTTCAGGATATTACATATATTTCCCAATCTGTTACCGAAGAGTTTGCGCAACTCGTTATAATTTCAAATTGAGCACATTCGTATAAATAGATTATTTTACAAATTTCTATACATTTTCCTATAATTAATTTTGTTTAGTCTTTTTTTTAAATTGTCAATTCAATTTTATTGTATGATTTCTATAAAATTTGGCATAAAAGTAATAATTTAAAAAAAAAAACCATTAATAATGGATTATCCAATTTATTCTTTTGTAAGTAAATTTAAATATAATTTATGTTAAATTGAAATTTTGATAATATGTTATTATTATTTTATTATATTATCATAGATTTTAGATAATAATGTAAAAAAACTGGTAATTATGCAGTCACAGTGTTAAGAGTTGACAGTAACGATACCAAAGAAATAGCAAAATTCATGTTTGACCAAAATCCATGTCAGTTAGATACAGTATTTGATAGATACATTATTTTTTTCATAGTAAATTATAGTTTTTAGAGTTTTATACATGGCATTTTGTTTATTGACATATCCACTAAGCGAGATATGAACCACATCTTTAAAGGAAATTTGTTCGATAAATCAGCTACCAAAGAGTGTTGTTCAATCACATAACAGTTCGGCTGAAAAGTTTATAAGGTTGACGTCTAGATGGCGCCTCTTGCAAAAATCTACTTAATTATTACAAAGCACCCGCCTTCAAATGATTCCTGTCAGCAATCTGTCGATTGGTTCGTGAGATATAGCATTTTGAGTGGAGCAACTTTTGTTATTGAAAAAAAAATGGATAAAGACGAATTTCGTGTATTGATAAAGCATTGCTTTATGATGAAGAAAAAATACAGTGGAAACCAAAGCATGGTTTGACAAACGTTATCCGGACTCTGCTCCAGCTATTTCAACTGTGGAATATTGGTTTCGTCAATTTCGAACTGGTCGTACGAGCACAGTTGATGCAGAACGCAGTGGACGCCCAAAAGAGGTGGTTACGGCAGAAAACATCAAAAAAATCCACAAAATAATTTTAAATGACCGTAAAGTGAAGTTGAGCGAGATAGCTGAGACTCTGAAGATATCGAAAGAGCGTGTTGGACATATCGTGCATGAATATTTGGGCATGCAAAAGCTGTGTGCAAAGTGGGTGCCGCGTGAACTCATTGTGGACCAAAAACAACAACGTGTTGATGATTCTGAGCAGTGTTTGGAGCTGTTCAAGCGCAATAAACCCGAATTTTTGCGTCGATATGTGACAATGGATGAAACATGGCTCCGTCACTACACTCCAGAGTCCAATCGGCAGTCGGCAGAGTGGAGAGCGAGCGACGAACCGAATCCAAAGCGTGGAAAGACGCAACAGTCGGCTGGCAAGGTGATGGCGTCTGTATTTTGGGATGCGCATGGTATAATATTCATTGACTATCTCCAGAAGGGACAGACGATGAACAGCGACTATTATATAGCGTTATTGGATCGTTTGAAGAAAGAAATCGCTAAGAAACGGCCTCATTTGAAGAAGAAAAAAGTGTTGTTTCACCAAGACAATGCACCGTGTCACAAGTCGATGAAAACGATGGTCAAACTCAATGAATTAATTGGCGTATTATTTCGGATTATTTAGAAGTTAAATACTTTATATTCTAAAATGGCAAACTATTAACTAAATAACATGTATCTTAACATTAAGGGTTTTCGAATAAGAGTGATATGATTTCTTTTCAAAAAAACACACTAATTGTTAAGGAAATTCAAATGTTTTTTATTTAATGTGAAGTACAATTGATACAATTAAGTTTTGAATAAAACGTCATTCAAATGGCTTCCACGACTTCTTTTGCAGGAACGAATTCGATGAACCCAATTTTCGAGCTCTTTTTCCACTAAATCCAGTCGTATGTGTATGTCATGAATAGCATGTTCAATATTAACTTCTAAAGCTTGAAGAGAGGTTGGTTTATTGCTAAAGACCAATGACTTCAAATAACCTCACAAGAAATAGTCTGATGGTGTTAAATCACAACTTCTTAGAGGCCATTCAATGTCACAATTTCTTGAAATAATCGAATCTCCAAACTTTTCTCGCAATAATTCGGTTGTTGCACGTGCTGTGTGGCACGTAGCCCCGTCTTGTTGGAACCAGATATTGTCAAGATCAACTTCTTCCAATTTCGGCCGTTAAAAGTTGGTTATCATCGATCTATAGCGATTTCCATTGACATTAACGGTGTTATCAGCTCCATTTCGAACGGATCGATGAATCCACCAGACCAAAAACCACACCAAACTGTCAATATAGGTGAATGTAATGGCTGTTCATGAATAATTTGTGAATTTTCTTCGCACCAAAATCGACAGGTTTGTTTATTTACCTCATCACTCAGGTGAAAGTGAGCCTCATCGGAGAAGATGATTTTCTTAAAAAAATTGTTATCGTTTTCATGTTGTTGCAAGACAAAATCAGGAAATTCACGACGTTTATGGTGGTCCAATGGTTTCAGTTTTTGAGTGATAACAATTTTATACGCATGCAAGCCCAAATCCTTTCTCAAAATCCACCAGGTTGTGGTTTGAGACAGTCCCAATTCTTGAGAACGTCTTGGAATCGACAAATTGCGGTGTTGAGCATCACTTGCCTGAACGGCAGCAATATTTTCATTACTTCAAGCGGTTCTTTGTCTTATTGGTACTTGAACATTATGCAAAGAAAATGTACGCTCGAAATTTTTAACAATTCGAAGGATAGCGAGAACAGTTGGACGATTATTACGACCATCAAATGGCAAAAGCGCACGAAAAGTTGCAATTGGAGAACGATTATTTTGATAATAAAATTGAATAATTTTTAAACGTTGTTCTTACGTCTATCTCTTCATGATAAAATTGTAAATATTACTGAATACAATGAAAAAAAAAGACACATTATGACATATGGCAAATGGCCAAAACTTCTCTTAGAAATCATATTATTCTTATTGGAAAATACTATATATAAAATCAAACCACAAAATGAATATACGTAACAAGGGTACATTCTTTTAAAGTCATTAGCTTTAGGTAAGCACGTTCCAAAAAAAAAAATATTTTATTAGTATATTTTTTTCTAAAAAATATTCTCTAAAATATAAAAATAATACAGTACATAAGGTAAGATACAATTTATAAAAAGCAATAAATCATAATATAAACAACTCATTTAATACAGAAAGGAATATTTCCATTTAGTTCTACTTAGACTATTTTATTTTATTAATTTTAAATATTGTAGTATTCTTATAGTCATTCATGTTTGGACTATAATATATAACAAATTATGGAATAATTCTTTAGCTTATGGACCATATTTATAAATCCGAGGATAACAGGCATGGTCTGTGTTAATATAACATCCGCTATATCAGAACTTGAAATCTCTGTAAATACTGAAGAAAAATTTGTCGGAAATTCCAAGACAAAGATTTATTTTGATAAATTATTACCTGAGACACCTTAATGGAATTTTTTTGTATAAAAACGGATGAATACCAATTTCATATACTCGTACTTATCTGCTTAGAAAGTAAAAGAAGCTTAAGAAAAATTTCTCCTAATTAATATTTCCTTTTATTTCGTTATGTACATTTATATTTTTATAAAGACAGATATGAACGTATATCTTTCTATTATTTATACATATCATATGTACACTTGTTTATGCAGAAAAAAATGCTAGTCTTCATATAAAATTTAGGTCCTTTTCTTAGATTCTGTTCAAATTTATGATCGTACAATTCATCTCCTCTGCCATCCAATGATGAACTCTTATGCGATTCACGCACGCATAATTTTTCTTTTAGTTCACTTTATGAAATAGCAAAAAATTACAATTCATGTTTAAAGAAGTAAAAGAAAATTTCAAACGTGATAAGAATTTCCACCTAAAAATTAATATTCAAAAATAATAATAATAAATATGTTAAAAATTGTACAATTATCAAAAGATGATATTTATTGAAATTTTTTTTTTTTTTTGCTCAAACCATTAAAATAATTTTTTATAAAAAAATCTTAAAAAAATCATTGTTAAGGTCAAAAATTCATTATTCATTGAAAATTTAATAAAGAATCATGAATTTTATAAATTGAACATGAAAAAACCATTAAAAATTACTTTTTACTTAATGTTTTTTTTTTTTTTTTGTGTTTAAAAAATATATTTTCTTCTGTTCAGTATGATGTCGTAATAATATAATAAATTTTCTTTGAAAGCTTAAAATATTTGCATATTAAAAAAAATCTTTAGAGCCTAATTTATTATATAGCATATAATGATGAATTTTTTTTAAAAATAAGGATTCAATCATCTAAGCGTATTATTGAAAATAATTTTGTTAAAACTTAATTAAATATGAGTTCATAAAAAAATTAAGTACAATATTTTTTTTCATTTATAGAAACTCTTCTGATACAGTACCACACACCCCCCTCCCAACCCCCCTTCATAAAAATATTACATTTTGTGAGACATTTTCATGATGAAGTTTTTATGCGATAGATAAACTTTTAATAATTATAAATGCAAAGTGAAATCTGATTAAGCAAATAGTAATATGCATAAATGTAAGGTCTTAAATATTTATTTTAACAATAAAACTTACTAAAAGAATATATTATTGATTAAACTAAATATTTGAAAAAAAATTTCGATTTAATTGACATGCCTGATATCAGTTAAAATCAACAGTTTCTTATAAAAGTTGCAACAAACTATAATATATTAAATTTATTAAATAAAATACTCTCTACTATTAATTATGATAAAATATAAATTCTTAAACAAAATATATTGAATATTTTTAAGTAATTACTTTTTTAAATTTTCACTTTGGGCATAAAAACTATATTGAAAATATTTCGTTCTTATTTGTTCTTATAAAAGAAGAAACTTGATTGTGCATTTTCGTAAGTTTAACCATAAAATAATATCTTACTCAAAAAAAAAAAAATACCATATAAGAAATAAAAAAAATTTAATGTGGAAAAATATAAATAAATTTCAAAACACCTTAAGTTGTCCAATGATGGAAAATGTAAGTACTAAGAGGACTCAACAGAAATTTATTTAAAACTTTTTAAAAAATTCTTTTCCATAAACTCCAATTTTTTGAACTTTGTCATACTTTAAATATTTAAATAAAATATCTCAACTTTATAGAGAAATTACTTGTTCTGATTTTTTTAGACAAATCAACCGCAAATTCTAAAGTACCAATACTAAAGATAACCACAACAAATAATGGTCTGAATAACCGACAAAAGTTTACAAGAAAATTTCCCAAAGAATCCTGCCACTTTAACATTAATTTTTAGTTGATGGCTTCATCTTATGTCCAAAATATTCTCATAAATAATCATTAAATTTGTTTTCTAATATATTTTCATTATAGCTGTACTATTAAGTTTGCATTTCGAACTTTTCGTTCTCATCAAAATCCATTTATATTTTCTATGCTTTAAATTTGGTTTTTATCATAAATTTGATTATTTGTAAAAATAGAAACAGATAAAAAAAAAAGAAAAAAATCGCTGCATTAGTTTAGGTCAATATAAGCGCATTTATTATTACCATATATATATATATATATATATATATAGTTCTGAAATAAAACCTCAAGGAAAGGAGTGCACATTATACTCTTATAAGAAAATAAGTAAAAGTTAAAAAAGTAGAGAATAAATGTAGGAAAAATGTGAAAAAAATACTGAATATATTTCGAATCTATAAATTTCGTTTTACAATGAAAGCAGAAGACTCGAAATATTTATGGGCCCCACTTTTCAACTCCTGAAATGCCAAACTGTGGAATTTTTCTTAGCCCAGAAATTACAGCCTCGTCTGTCATTATCCATTCCTTTCCACTTGGAATTGGAATGTGCTGTACTAGCAGCACTCAGTATTGAAACTTCCCCACAGAATTCTTCTTTTGGTTGGAACTCGGCACATAGGCATCGCATTCTACACCCCATATCTGCAAGGAAGCTATTTTTCAAACCCCGGAACCATGAAAACACTCTTCAAAACACCCTCCAAGCATACTTGTCTGCGTGCATATTTCGAGTAACTCTAGAGCTACTCGTATCATAGAATACGAAGCAAAACGAATTTTAATTGCGGATAACTCGTGTAAATTTCACAGGATTTCAAAGGATCAGATGAGAGTGGCAAGTGCAAAAGAACGAAAAAAAAAATACTAAGAGAATGAGTTAGTAGCAGGTTTAGTAGCCAAGAAGACAGGATAATCACTAAGCGAATGTGAGTTTGAAAATTTTCTTCAGGCGTTAAAACTAGCCTAGTGCAAGAAAACTTTTCTACAAATGTGTTCACTGATCCTACCGAATCCGAATGAAGTTGTCGAGAGTAGAGAACAAATTCAGAAATTTTAAACGAGAGTTTTTTTTGTTGTTGTAAAGTAGGTCTATATACGTTGATGTTTTCTCACAAGGAACGAATTCTTGAAATTAGGTGAAAGTCGAAAAGTTTAGCACTCAAAGATAAAATGGGCTTTGAACATTATAAGTGGAGCAATTCAACGAATTCGTTGTACTTAACTTTTCCAAAACCATTTTCATATTAGTTCTAGTTGAACTCGTAATTTGGTTGAGTATTCCCCATCCATACCATATGTGAATATTTTAACCAAGTAACTATCGCTTATCCTTAACTTAGGCACCATTGTTCTAGTTAGGCTAAACTGAGTTATTTAATTAAATTTCATATTATGATGATACTTAAATGATGATGATTTTCTACATATAATTATTGACGCTGTATTATTAACTTTTTTAGGAATTAATTTTTCCAAAAAGGATTTCTCCCGCCATTTGAACTAGCACCCAACTGATCTAGTATAGCAAACAATATTTACACCAATTGTGATCACATTACTGTTGTGTCTTATTTGCTTGTACGATATCTAAAGTATATTTAATTAACGGTTATATTAATTTATAGAGAAAGGAATTCTCCAAGGATACTCAACCTAACCTATATAGATGGAAGAATATTAACACTTGTACACGAAACCTTTAAAAAAATTACTAATTAGCAAAATTTTTTTGCTTTTACCCGCAAGTATTATTCACAAATTAGCTTATAATTGTAAAATTTCTTATGCAATTAAATTATTTATTTATTTTCATTTTAAAAAAAGTATTTCATCTGTTAAAAAAAAAACTTCTGTAATTTTCATTCCATTTGATTCATGTGAAAATTAATTCGCTATAAATTATAAATTCTTTCCTGGAAACGGTATTTTGATTAAAAAGTTTTTATTAAGAAATTTATAATAATTTTAAAAAATACTAAATATAATTTTTAACCTTTTATGCTTACAACTCAAGAGCTGAGCAAAATTCTTGATCATCAAGCAATATTTTAAAGGATCAAATTATATAGAACTAAAATATACAAGTAATAAATAGTACATTAAAGATATTTTAATTCAAGAAAATAGATACATTCTCCTATTTGCAATTGTATTTTTTCAATGAGAAAAAAACACTTTGCAAATATTTCCAAAGTTTAAATAATAGATAAACAGCATTAAATATTATTGAATATTTAAACGTGTTTACAATAGCAACTGTTTCTAAGAAAATAGATCTTGAAGGATATATAATTTAACAAAACTTCATTTAACAAATATTTAAAATTACTTTAGACAATATACTTAAAATTATGGATTTTTTATAATATGACTAGTTTAGTTATTTGAAAAATATTATGTCGTAAGAATGCAGGGCGATGGCAATGAGTATACGAGTGTCGTTCAATAAATCCTTAGAAAAAGATCTGGTGAATAAGCTAAATCCTTAGAAAAAGATCTGCAACAATTCCATTCTCAATTCCACAATTTTGGCCATGGAAACAGCGCAGGTGTGCGCACGCGCATTGTCCTGATGCAAGAGGATTTTTATCTTCTTCAGATGGGGGCGTTTATCTTTGATTTCCTCGCTCAACCGTTGCAATAACGACTCGTAATACGCTCCTGTTATTGTTTTTCCTTTTTCCAAGTAGTCGATAAAAATGATGCCCTGCGATTCCCAAAAGACCGTGACCATCACCTTGCCGGCCGATGGCACAGTTTTTGCCTTCTTCGGAGCCCGTTCACTCTTGAAAATCCACTGTGATGACTGTCTCTTCATTTCTGGAGTGTAGTAGTGTATCCAGGTTTCGTCCACAGTGACACATCGACAAAGGAATTCGGCAGGATTGCGATGAAAGAGTGCCAACATAGCCTCACAGTCCACTACACGATTGCGCTTATTCACCTCTGAGAGCAAACGCGGCACCCATCTTGCCGAAATTTTTTTCACAGACAATTTTTCATGCAAAATTAAAGCGACTGTACCTTGTGATATGTCCGTGGCCTCAACTAATTCGCGCACTTTAATTCGCCGATCGTTCAAAATCAGATCGTGGATTTTGTCGATGATTTCAGGAATAGACACCTCAACTGGGCGTCCTGAACGATGTTCATCTTTTGTGGATGAACGGCCACGTTTAAATTCATTCACCCAATTGTAAACCGTCGCAAACACAGGTGCAGATGTGCCATGAACTGCATCCAACTCGGCTTTGATTTCTTTCGTGCTTAAGCCTTTCAAATGGAGATGTTTGATGACAGCCTTAAACTTTTTTCCATTGTTATGCACAAATAAATTTCGTTAACTTTAATCGACGATAGAAATTGACCAACGCTATGGATCGAGCTGAAATTGTGACAGCTTTCCTGTCGATAATGCCACTTAGAAACGATAAAAAAATATCTTTACCTACACTACGAGCGCAATTTCTCGGATTTTCTAAGGACTTATTGAACGACCCTCGTATTTAGCAATCTACCAGTTGTATAAGCTTAAATCCGATGTTTTTTAATTTTTTTCATAGAAAGCAAAAACAAATTTATTCAAAGTACTTACCCTCGCTTGCTTTACATTTTTCCCATCTCTCGGACAATCTGTGAATAGCACGCCAAAAAATTCCTTCTCTTTTGAGGCAAACCACTCATCAAGCCATTTTCGGACGTCTTCGTAAGAATCGAAGTGCTGCTCAACGAGCGCGTGGCCCATCGACGAAAACAGGTGGTAGTCGGAAGGGGCCAGGTCTCCCAGTTGAGTATCTCTAAGTAGTTTCGGACCATTTTGGACATGTACGATGGTGCGTTGTCGTGGAGGAAAATCAGCTTGCCATGTCTTTGTTAATAATCCGTCCTTTGTTCACGCAGAGCGCGGTACAATTTGATCAGTTGTTGGTGGTAGCGGTGGGCATTGACAGTTTCACCAGGTTTCAACATCTCATAGTAGACGTTACCCTGCTGATCCCACCAAACGTACAGCATCATCTTCCGTCCGAAGCGATTTGGTCTTGCAGAAGATGTTGATGGTTGGCCGTGATCAACCCACGATTTATTACTTTTAGTATTCTCGAAATATATCCACTTTTCATCGCCTGTCACAATCCGATGCGGAAACGACTTTCTGTTTCGGTGGCGAGCAAGATTTCACATGTGTTTTGGCGTCGCTCCATCGGCCTATCGTTCAATTCATGCGGCACCCATTTTCCGATCTTTTCAATCTTCTCCAAGGCACGCAGATGTATGGAAATGGCTGGTTGAGCAACACCTAATTGCTACGCGAGCATTTTTTACAATTGGGTATCGTCTTCATCCAAAGGAGCCTGCAATTGATGGTCCTCAACATTCCTAGGCCGATTTTCACGCTTCTTGTCCCAGAAGTCAAAATTACCGTCTTTGAACCGACGAAACCAATCTCGACACGTTGTTTCCGATAAAGCATTGTCACCATAGGCCTGCATAAGTATTCGATGCGATTCGGCAGCCGATTTCTTCAAATTGAAGCAGAAAAGCAGAGATTCCCGCATATGCTCTTTTTCTGGCACAAAACTAGACATGATTACCAAAGGAAAAATGTATGTTGTTGTACGAAATTGCTGACAATGTGGACTGGTTAATGTTGACAGATATCAATCTCATAAAAAATGGTATGGCGTGCTCTTGGTAGCTTAATACGCTCACTCACGCCAGCTATGACCAAACATATTGAATTGAAGGCAATCTCGTTAGATAATTTTTTGGGGTAAGCTGGTATTTCGTTAGAAAATGAGTGACATTCAATTGAACCTAATAAGATGGACAAATCGTGCGAGGGTGGATTTCCCAAATTAAAATAATGTTTCAAAGTAGAATATCCTTTTCGAATTCTGAGTAATTTTTGTGCCAAAAATTTAGATAAGCTGATCGAGTAGACTAAAAAAAAAACAAGTTCGCTACTGTGTACAGTCTGGGTGAACACTAACCGACAAAAAGTTTTCACATGATCAAGGAGCCTGATTGTTAAGAAAGTTTTACCAAATATTGTTGCGAACAGGATCGCCCAAATAGCAACGAAAAACTTCTAGGATTCTGAGGCTGTCACTGAACATGTTGATATTTTAGTGATTACCCCAAAATTTAAGTAACCACAATGACATTCTTGTCAAAAAGCAACTTGTCTAAAGTACTTTATTAGGGCAATTTTCTAATCCTAAAAGTATTGATATCATAACTAAGCAGACGAGTTCTAAATCTTGGACGATGTAATTGTTTTGTTTTTGTTATGAAATATTAAAAGGCACAATGAAAATTTAAATTACTTTTGGATTATGTTCAAACTTTATTAAAAACAGCTTTAAAAATTACAAATAAATATTATATATATTTTGTTGAAAACTTAACTTATTTGAAAAGTTTCCATTCCTACAATATAAATAAAGTCAATTTTTAACATACTTTTATAAGTAAATATTTACCACCATATTGTATAAGTAACCACAAATATGTGTAAACAAAATTTCGATTATAATAAATTTAAAAATGGAATCGTATATATGGTATGGAATTTTTATAGTAATATAATACATACTATATAAAAAAAAAAAGGAAAATTTTCCATAGTATTGGAATTAATCTAAAAATATCAGATACAGACATGAAAATATGATGAATTGAAGATGGATTTTTTTTTGGAATTTTTTCTGCATATTTGAGGGGCGACGGGGTGGTTTTATTGGGAAAAAAAATAATAATGGAATCCTTCGTTGATTTTCATAAATATTTTATATAAAACTTTCTTTTTGCATGAATTTTTTTTTTTTTTTAAATATATATTTTAATAACATACATGCAGATGTTGTATGTAAATAATAGATATTTGTATATGGTTAAATAAAATTGTATGTGGAAACTTTTTCATATCAAAAACTTTATACACATATACGAGAGGATATAAGTTCATTGTCTATTATAAAAGTTTTATGAGTATTTTCTCTTTTATTTATTTGCGGTGTGGGAAGGGGATTGATGATGGGCTATTTTTGTTAGTGGAGTGATTTTTCTGCAATGTACATACATGTATGCACGTATATTCATGCCGACTTGAATCCAATCAACTTTTTGATTAGAATTTTGTTGTTCCGTTTCAAGTTATTTTTCTGGAAGATGAAGAGGACAACCGTGAAGAAATAACTTTTTGAAAAGAAAGAAATTTTCTTTTCTACCAACATAAGGTGAAATGTCACAAAAAAAAAAGAAAACATTTATAGAAAAGAAGAAGATAGAGAATTAGAGAAATTGCAAGGGGAAAATTTTTTTCATACAAACAACAATCATATACGAACATAAGTATAATATTGAATATGAGTTGGATAAAAAATGGAAGGGATGCTGTTTTATAAATGCATATATCCCTATCAAGTTTCTCATATGGGGGGGGGGAGGGTGAGGGGGGTGTTCTCTTATGAACCTACCAAATAGTCCTAGAGTCAGCAAATCAGACAGAAACTTATTCTGTTAGTTGGAAAAGTTTTTTGTACGCGAAAAATAAATTGAAAAGTCTACAATGCAGAAAAAATTGATTCTGCTCGGACAGTGATTCGGACAAATGTTCAGAAAAGTTTAAGTTCTATCGTATAAAAGATATACGTAAATCTGACCATAGATTTGTTTTGGACTCATATCAGCTAGACGATAGAACTGCAATATGATTAAGGTTGTTTAGCAATAATAGGATTTTCTTTCATCTGCAAATTTCATCAAATTTGTTCCTTTTTATTTTTTTGTCAGAAAAGTTTTTAAATTACATTCTATGCACCTGTTCTGAACTTTAGTCCTATCAAAATATAACATAAGGCTTTTATTTTCTTATAGGTGATGCAGTTTTTTTTTAACAACTATTATATCTATGATGGTAATATAATTTTTTGTTTCTGTAAGTAATTATTAGTTAAAGGCGTTGACAAATTTAGCTATGGAGCGATGCGTAACTTAACAGAGTGTACAATTGTTACAGTTTAAAAAATATGGGTCAGCGAAAATATAAGTCCTACAAGTCGTTTGGTCAAAAATATTGCTCCTATGATAGATATTGTGTTGTAGATCGTGTAAAGTAATTGGACCCTTTCTCTAGCACCATTCAGTGAATTTGAAAAAAAGACCTATTATATAATACACCTACGAAATCTAATGAATACAGGAACTAAGGCATCGAGATTATTTGCTTGAAAATTAACTGCTTGAACTATTACCAGAAGTTGTTTTTCAAGCAAAACTACCATATTCGGGATACTGAAAAGACTTATTTGATTCAAGAACAACCTATACAACCACCATAAGTCACTGCTGGGTGTGGTTTTTAGGCTGGCGGGATTTCTTTGAAAATGATGACGATAACGGATTTTTTGGTAAACACTGAAAGCGATTGGATTACGAGGTCTGTTCAAAAAGTATCGCAAATTTTGTGTTTTTCTCAAAAATTATTTATTTATTCATGAATATCTATTTTGTCTCCTTCAAAGTAATCCCCACCAGATATTATACAATTGTGCCAACGTTTTCTCCAATCCTCGAAGCACTTCAAAAAATCATTTTTTGTGATCTTGTTCAGATCGTCCTTCGATGTTGTCTTTATCTACTCAATCGTAGCATAGCAAAAGCCAACTTTTGTTCTTCCACAAATCCGGACGTTTCTGGCGCATTGCTTCGCGCAACTTCCGCATTACTTGCAGGTAATATTCCTTATTGACCGTTCTACCGTGTGGCAATCGAACAAAACTGCATCACTCATGATGCACCACGGCCCTGCAATCGAAGAAAACTGTAAGCAAAACATTCACATTCGACCGAACTTGGCGCTTTTTTCGGTCTTGGCTCGTGCGGCAGCTTCCACAGGGATAATTGAGCTTTGGTTGCCACGTCATGACCATAAGAAAAGTACCTGTCAAACATTAACTGAACATTCAAAATGGCCGAACTTGTCATCATAAGTGAGAGACATGAGTACCAACATAACGCCACAAAAAAAATCGAAAATCGAATATACGTAGCCCGCGATACTTTTTGAAAAGACCTCGAATATTCACTTAACCAATGTATGTTTTTAACAGAGCATGTAAAAAAATTGCCACATTGAGAACGAAATTTCTAGTATGATGTCAAATAACCGCGAAGATCTTGTAATTTGACACCATTTAACTTCTTTCTTCTAGAGCTACGTGTAAAGTATGGACAAGTCCATGTCAGTAAGCCTGAGACAAGTCCAGACCTGAAGGACGAATTCTAGTGGATATATACTCTTATGTCATGAAAAAATTTTATATGCATGTCCTTTATTGCCAGAGGAGTCGTGGACTGGGTATTAGGATGTATTATAGTTTCAAATAATTTTTGTTTGTTTTTATTGAATTATCCTCTGGTATGCATAATTAATTGTTTATTGTTATTTTTGTCTAAAAATAAACTTTAATTGAAAGGTTTTATCTTAAAAGGAACTAATACTATACATATGTATATATAAGTAGGCTATAATATTATAATTTAAAAACATTTGAGACTATATGTACAATTCTTAAAAAAAATACAAAACCTCTTTTAGCTGAAAATTTCAAATTTAATCTTAAAAAATTATATATAATATGTTTTTTTTTTACATAACTGACGACAATAGGAGAAAAAAAACATTACTAAGATTGGAAGAAAAACATGATATTAATATAAATTAAAATAAAAATAGAAATTTTGTCTCTATGGTGATAGTCATTTATATTGAGCACGAATCAAATTATTCCCACGACATATTTTTATCGTAATTCTTGTAAAAGTTTTTCTTGTTCAAATCACGTCCTTAAGTGGAAAATTCTAGCAAAGATATTATATGTGATTTAAAAATTTCTTCAGCTATAACGTAACGCATATAAATGATATATATTATATTGAAATATATATTATTGAGCAGGAAATTTTCGGAGGTGTATAATACTTCACTTTCTAAAAGATAGTATAAGGAAACGAAGATTTTTCTTAAGAATATTTTTATTACTTTTAAGAAAAATATAAAGCAACTTTCAAAATTAATACCAACTTACTTTAGAAATAATAATAAAGCGGATTAAAATATATATTTTCAGTTAGATCTTATAGATAGAAATTTTTTTTTTTGGTTTTTAATATATTTCATACATAAGAGGTTCACAATATTGCTTTTCTAATAATCTAAGATTATGTATTATTCATATTTATTTTTATAATATTATTTTTTGGAATTAATTATTATTATTTGCAAGTATATTTTAATTATAAGTTAATCTTATAAATGTACATATATATATATACAAGCCTGATCATATTTTAATTATTTTTATTGAAGAAGTTTTAATTTCGAGACTGAAGCGATTAAGGCGATTTCATAAATTAGTGTACTTATACAAATCGTGCATAATATATTAATAAGACAAATTTCACATATGGTTATCTAGAAAAATTTATAATTAATTATTACGCATACGAAATATATGATATATTTTATAAGAAAAAGTTAAAAATATTATAAAAAACAATTTATTCAGTTTTTTTATAAAATAATTGTATTGTAAAATGGACAGCATTCAATATTAATATACTCGTAGTTTCTCAGAAAGCACATTTCCAATTTCTATTTTGCTGAAATTTTTTTGACAATATCTTTTTTTTGATGAATTTTTTTAAATATTATAAGACTTCTTGCAGCACCCGATCCTTTTGCATTAATTTCTATTTGAATTTTTTGCAAATTTCCAACTAAAAAAGTCCAATGATCTAGGAGACTAATTTAACAATTGACATCACGAAATCTGGCAATTATGCATTTTGCGATAATTAATTCGAAATTTTTGGTGTTATGTAGATTGTGGCTTATTGAAACTGCATGTAGTTTATATTAAATTTTTTCAAGTTTAATTCACAAGTGACGGTAACAGTCTCTTCTTCTTTGTTTTCAAAAAAAATACGAGCCAAATAACACTTTTAGAAAAAAATCCACTTTTGTGGTTTTTTTTTTTATTGGAAAACATCACCATTCAATCGCTACCTTCCATGAAAGTTAAGTGTATTTAAACTGAATGTAAAATGACGCATCTATATGACATCTCTGTTTGACAGTGGTCAAATGACAGGTTGCCAACCCATGAAAAAAATAACCAGCTATGTACTTGCAAGTACAAAAATAGTGTTTTTGTTCTTATTTTAGTCAACAAAAAAAACTTTTCAGAATTTGAATTATAAAAAAAAATTCCATATAATTATATCGAGCATTTTTCTCGTTATAAATACAAATTCAACATAGAAGCTTATTTGATTGAAAGATATATGAATTTTGTTTTATTCCTTCAACTAAGTTTTTCTGATTGGTGTCTGTTAGTAAAGATCTGATATCGTATTTATTAAAAATCTATAAAAAAATTCAGAAAGAGGAGAAAAATAAAAACTATCAGAAATATGGACATATATTCAATATGATTGATCGTCAATATGGTTTCTGTAGCAATAGATCCACTACTGTTCGATGCAAGTTGTTTTGGATGGCTTTAAGTCTGCAGTCTTAAGTGATGAAAAATGTTTAGGTTTCCTTAAGTGATGAAAGAAATTTGTTACTCCATCTAATTTAGCCAATATATACCAGGCATTTATTCATCATAAGCTGAAATATACTTAGGTACTTCTAAAATATCAAGGCACTTACTAGATGAGATGAAAAACTAAGCGAAGTCTTAGCATAGCTATGTGAACTGGACGACAAAGTTTCTCCACAACAAATCACTTCAGAAAAGTCTTACATACAATTGGCTAAAGCTTAGTATATCATTTTGTACCCAAGCTTCTGAAAATGGCCGCCAGTATCTTTCATGATCAAAAAGGATGTAGTATAAAATCTCATATAAGCCGATGAGTATAAAAAACAAAAATCACTAAATTTTTAAGTGTTGGAAAAGATTGAAAATAAAAAAAAATCTGAACGCAAAGTACTGCCGGAATGTGGTCAGTGACAACCATAATCAGAGAGCACATTATTCTACTAGGCATGCTTATCGCTAGCTTTATGTTAGTTTGAAAGAGGGGGGGGGGGGTAGAAGTGTTTGCAGAGTTATACTCCCGCACTCACCATAACCATAAAAAGAATCATGCCAAAATATATAGTGGATAATAGAGACACCCAAAGATGTTAATTTATCTATAAGATGGGAAGAAGAAAAAGTGGTGAAAAATAATTGAAGTAAAAAAATTTTCACTTAACAAATGTGAAATTTTTTTACTTCAATTATTTTTTAAAAATTGAGGTATTTTGAAGAATATCAAAGAACTGAGTTAGAAGCAGTCATACAGGTGACAGTAAAAGCAGAAAGAAGAAGAAGAAGAAGAAAAAAAATAATAAAAAAAGAAAAGAAGAAGAAAAATTCGTTGGATTCAAATTTTTTCTCTTTTATTTATTAAAATAATTCGTTAGATTTGAATTTTTATTTGATTTAAATAGTTTTTTATTCTTGTAACTATAATTATAATATTATTATTAAAAAAAATGTTAATTTTTACACGATAAAATTTTTGCATATGATTTTTCGTCAAAATAAAAATTATTTTATATAAAAAAATTAATAGAAAACTAAAAAATACGATAATCTAAAAAATATGTGTACAATTCAATATAAACAAATTTAAATTTATAATAATTAGTTTTATTTTTATTATAATTTATCGCTTGAAGAGTTATACTAGTCAGAGTTATTTAGTAAAGTTTAGGTGAGTTCAGTAACTGAAGTAATCCGACACCTTAAGAATTTTTATTTCAATAATCTTAGCACTTGTCTTCTGACTAAAAGTATTATTAATTACGTATAATTGGTTTCGCCATTGATTTGACGAAGCGTCATCGAATCATTTAATCTTTTGGCAGTAGTGCTACCAGAAGCAACAAAACTGATCGAAAATTCCATCTTTAATCGCGTCACCTATTTGAATTTTATTCAACGAAGAAATCATCAATACTATTTCTAAAGCGATCATATCACCATATATAAACTTTCTATTGTATAATTTAAAAATACTCTTAAAGTATTAATTTATAAAGCAACTTCCGAAACTTAGAGTATTATATTTTATAAAATGTATAACAAATAATAAATTTTTTTTTTAAATAAAGAAACTCTTCATAAAGAAAAGGGTCTCCTATTTATTCTTATGAAAAGTCTGTTATTTTTATGTTTATATTACATGTTATAAAAGTTTTTATAGGCAAATAACTCTTTTAGAAGCTTTAAAAGAAAATAATAATTTTGTAAAACTATTTTATTTTTTTTTGTTGCTATTAAATAATATTACATAATCCGAAAAAAAATTTGTTGAGTGAAAATTTCAGAACGGACTTTTGTTTGAAGTTTTTTTCTTTTCTACTATAGGGATTATATAATCCTTTTTTACGAAGTGTAAAAACGTAATAATTTTGTAGTAGACTTTTAATTACAGTACAAGTGTAAAAGCTTGTACATTTATAAAATATTACCATCCATTAAAATCAGTTGAGATTTTTTTTTTTCAGAGCCTTTGCAGAATTAAAGGATAACCTTGAGTAAAATATTTTCTATGATAATAACTATTGTACATACTTGCTTTTTAACGATATATCTGTTTATGACGTATAAGAGGAAGCTCTTTAATTATGAGCCATCAAAGTCTACACATGAAAATAGCCAGAATCAGAACAAATGTAATTTACTAATTCTCATCTACTTACACGCATATGTGAACGTCAACATTAATTTAGTAAATTAGGCTCTTCATGATGAATTATACAATAGTGAACGACTAGGGAACGGAAATCCTTAAGTCAGTTTGTATGGTCAACTCGGGCAGCAAAAATTCTAATAGCATTAACTATAGATACTATCCCCAATATTGCTGGCAGCAGAAATTCGAACTAGAAGCCTAGATATATTGTAGATTCAGCTGTAATATAAGTAGTTCTTTGATATAAAATAAGAAGCGTCTCACTAATGAGTATTAATGACAGTGATGCAATAGATTCATATGTCTTTATTTTTGCGTGACAAAAGTCTTTACACGGATTAAGTCCATTTACAATAATCTTATTCAATTAGCTATGAAAGATTTAGGCAATAAATGCTCAAAGTTATCATATTTTTACTTTGATTTCTAAACACACCTACTCACTAATAGTAACCAATATTCTATAATATATTCGGACACGTATTTAGCTTAACCTTTACGCATACATACATACATATTCTAAAGGTCAAAATATTTTATGCTAATTAACCTTTGTCAAAGATGTTATTATCATATTGAATATTTAACTTAACGATTTAATAATAAAATATCTCAAGTAGCACGTTATTACTACTGATTATGTCACAATTTTGAAGCTTTATTCAACAAAGAACAACAAAAAATATCCTTGCTCTAATCGGATTTAAATATTTTCATAAATGATGTTCATTGTTAAGAAGTTTAAGAAATTCGTACTTTCCTTTATTTTATCCATTGACGAAATATTTAACGAAAGCTTTAACCATTTGAATTTGAATTATTCACTAAAGATACATAAAATTAAAATCTGATTATTGGAACCTTTTTTGTTTATAAAAAGAAAAAGCTTCTTCTTTGAATATATTTCAAGATTATTATATCCAGTAAAATGTGAATTTTTAAATTTCTTTAATTTTGAATTAAGTTTGAATATTTGTTAAACGATTTAAAATTATCACACCGATTTTTGTAATGAAATTTTTGTTAGTAAAAATAGAATTAATTTGGGTTTCAAAAATAATTTTTCTCTTTTATTTAATTAAAATATACTTTAAATTTCATTAAATTAATATTTGAAAATGATTTCTAACAATTATGGAAGAAATACTTTTTCAAAGTATTCTTATGCATTTCAATCATTTTGATTTACGTTTTAATGATATAGTGCAATATGAAGAGGCTCTTCAAAGTTTTAATTGAAATCAATTAAAATATTGTATATATTTTTGAAATGTCTCATATATAAATATAATAAACAGTTAAATAGACTACTTTTTATTTATTATTTTCGAATTGGAAACTTTTAACTAATTAACGTTAAATCTAAGCAAGACGTACTAATTAAAAGTTGAAATGATGAAGATAATCCTTAAAGTCTACTTCAGAAATTGTGATTGAAAAATTAGTTTTGGTAGAAAAAAAAAATATAAGTTGTAGAAGTGAAAATGCAGCTGATAAATTATGTTATTATTAGAGTCCGTTTTGCAGTATTTTTCTGCCAAATCAGACTCTGTAATTAGGAATAGTTTTTTCCTACTTGCCAACGCTAATAGTTTAAATGTGTTTGAAGAATACTGTCGTTAGTATCGGATAAACCTGAAAGGAAATGACAGCAAATAGCAAATGTAGAGAAAGAATACGGTCAAGGAACTGACAAGGAATCCGACAAAAATCTGTCTATTCGTAGGAAAAAGTTTCAAGCACCAATTTCGGCACATGCTCTAAAACAAAACTACCACATGTATACAAAAGGACTCTTGGACTTTTAAAGTTTTATGTATGCATATGTAAAAACAAGTCTATATTATTATAGAAAAATGGTTAACCATTAAAGAATTTGCTAAAGGCAAGCAGTTATTCAGGAATTGTATACGAACTAAATATGGAACCGAATGGACTTAAGCAAAATTGAACAGAGGAGAAATTATCATTAATGAGGCTTACGGGGATTAATTCTTTGTCCTGTACTCAAGTGAGTTTTATCCGTTTTGACATCTCATTTAATTTTATCTACTTTGATCTGACAAAGCCGTATAGAAACTATAAAGACTACGTAATAAATGCTGAAATAAAAATGGACAGTGGATGTGAAGGATGTGGATGAGTTTTTAGTGAATTTTTCTTTAATTTTTTAAGTTTTTTTTTTTTTTAAGATAAAGTATAGTTTTTTGTTGATTAAATTGAGAAAAATTATGTATTTACTAGCTTTAAAAAAAATATTTTATTTTTATCTATGAAAGCAATAATTTTCTTGTAACACTATTTACGAAATCCGAATTTTGAATTTTCGCTTTTTTTGTGGAATTTTCGATTTTTTGTGGCGTTATGTTGGTAATCATGTTTCTCATTTATGCCAACAAGTTCGGCCATTTTGAATGTTCAGTTAATTTTTACAGCTGCTTTGCTTGCTCGTGTTTTGGATCGTCTTCGATTTTTGCCCATTTTCGACCAAAAACAGGATCGCATTAATATTGCTAAGGAGCTGTTGGACTCCGCGATGACCCAAAATTGCTCCAGAGGGTCATAACTAACGTGCTGCCGCACGAGCCAAGACCGAAAAAACACAACGAATGTAAAAATTTTGCTTACAGTTTTCTTTGATTACAGGGGCGTGGCGCATCATGAGTTCTTGTCACAGGGTAGAAAGGTCAATAAGGAATATTACCTGCAAGTTATGCGCAAGGTGCGCGAAGGGATCCGCCAAAAACGCCCGGATTTTTGAAAGAACAAAAATTTGCTTTTGCACCATGATACCGCCTCTGCTCAAAAACAACACATTTATAATGCCGCGCCCCCGTATTTCTCAGATCTGGCCCCCTGTGACTTTTTCTTGTTCCCGAAACAGATTCTTTGATCTATTTTTTTGGAATGGGTAAAAATCGAAGACGAGTCAAAAATTAACTGAACATTCAAAATGGCCTAACTTATCGGAATAAGTGAGAGATATGGGTACCAACATAACGCCACAAAAAAAATCGAAAATCGAATATACGTAACCCGCGGAAATTCAAAATTCGTGATACTTTTTGAACAGACATCGTATAACTTAAAAAAAAAGAAAAAAAGAGTCCTATATTTACTATTTTTGAAAACTAATTAAAAAAAAATGAATTATAGAGACTATAATTTTGAAATTATAAAATATTAAATTTATCGAATATTTTTTTTTGTACTTGAAAAGACTTTTGGTATAGATATTTTTCTTAATAGTTCAAATAAATTTTCGAAATTTATAAAATAAAAATTGCAAATAATTTATCTACGCTATTTGAATATTCTTCAAGTTTTCCATAATGTACATAGATATTTATTATTTTCACGTGAAAATGATAAGAAAA
This sequence comes from Atherix ibis, assembly GCA_958298945.1. Classification (NCBI taxonomy): domain Eukaryota; kingdom Metazoa; phylum Arthropoda; class Insecta; order Diptera; family Athericidae; genus Atherix; species Atherix ibis. The sequence goes on from OY282606.1 coordinate 33,093,213, forward strand.
TCTCAATGCAGTAAATGAGAAAAGAGGATTTGAAAGTTTCAAAACTTTAGACTAGCGTCATGATGGGATTAATCATAACAGAACAAGGCACAATTTCCTTGAACATATTTTATATTAATACCATAAGATTCCCTATAGGAATGAGGTATTAAAATTTTTTACGAAGTAAATAAATAAAAAAAATATATAAGCAAAAAATGGAAAATATTGTACTTTTCAGGGTGCTTATTTCAGCTTAGTTGGTTACCCAATAAACATATTAAAATTGCCTCACTTTTTCGCTTAAAAACAACAAGTATTAGGATATGATCCATCTTGGAGAGACGTTCAAATCCTATTTAACGTAGGTGTTTTGAATATCGAAAAGTGAAACAAAGAGAAACAGGATAACAGAAACAACAACAAATATACTCGTTACAATGGGAAAACAGTTACCGGTACCCCTATTCAAAACCGAGACTATAATCGAAAGTTTCTATTGTTTTTATATAAGCTTTCACTTTTATCCTCTACCATCTCTAAATTTTTCTTCAGATTTCTTTTCGAAAAAAAGCACACATAAAATACGAATAGATGTGTTTATATAAATACGAGTATATAGAATATTACTTAACATCAGGATATTAGATGATGGGAAAAGTTTTTTGAAACCGCAACGAACCGCGTTATTGCAACCACATTGAATAATCTAATTAGGTGTTAAGTTTTGTTAAGGTTAAGTTCATTTTTAAATGGAACTTTATATATTGTAGTATTTTTAATTGCTCAAGTTTGATTTGTATTTTTCATAGAGATAGTCTAAATGATTATTATTATTTAAGTTATTAAGTAAAATATGATATGAAAAAATTATATAGAAATTCTTAAAAGATTAATAGTAAGAAATTATAACTTCTTTTTGGAAAATTTTCATTTGATTTTATTTGTCGTAAAATTTTCTGAAAAATTGTTGAATGTGTGAAAAAAATTATTATTTCATTTATTTTAAATGTATACGAAAATAATTTTGTTGTTGTTGTATTTTTGTATCTTTCATAGTATTTTTCCATCTTATAGCTTATTTTCTTATATTTTCAGGAATGAAAATGTGTTGAATTCATATTATACCAGCTTTGGATCATATTTAAATACGTTGAGTGGAAACCGAGCTTTTCAGAACTTTGAATAATTTCACGGAAGGTGATTCCTTTTTCGTTTACTTTCCAGAACGTTAAATTACTTCATGGTTACTTTAATATCCGTTTTTGCCAAAGCTTTTTTTCTGTTTTTTTTTTTTTTTTTTTTTTTTTTTTAATTTCCCTCTTTCTATCATTCCTGTATTTAGAATATTATCAAAAAGTGACTACTAGCGTATTCTTCGTACCATATTTTCATCTATTATAAATTGTTGTTTTTCTACAAGTTATTTTTTAACCTTAGTTACCTCAATTTAGATAATGTTCTTCTGCCATTTCAAGTATTTGTTTTCTCATTTTAATCGTATATATTTTTAAAATATTTTTCTTCATTATCCTGTTTATCATTTTGTATTATATTATCTGGTTTAAAGTAAAATAATTATTTTTTTTTTTTTGACTTTATCATTATTTTTGTGTTTATGTATTTAGAACAGTTAGGTTGGCTGAGATTATGTTCAAATTGTATCTATTTTTTTCGGCAATGCTTTTCCATGTATTTCTTAATATGTAAAAAATGAATTTAATTTTTTATTTCATTTTTATAAGCTAGAGTAAGTAATTTTAATAATTATTTAAAAGATAATGTTTTCGATGTAAATTATTTGAACTTGAAATGTTTATGATGGCCGTTAATTTAGATAATCATTTATTCATTTTGTACTTAAGAAGATAACAAGGAAAATGTTATATAAATTATTGCGAAATTTATGTAGAAAAGATATTTTTTTTTAAAATTTTCTTTTAGCTTTTGTATATTATTTGCCAACAAATAGAATAATAAATTTATATGTACTTTAAGTTTATCTAATATTAATATATTTTTCGTTTTTAGTATTTTTTTTTTTTTATAATTAACTACTTGAAAAATTATTGAACATATTATTTGATTAATTGTAGTTTGTTGGTAATATCTACTTAGGGTAGTAATATAGTTCGGATGTCCTCCTCTCCCTCAAAGGTGTATTATACCAAATTCCAATCAAAAGTAATTTCCCAGTTCGAACAATTTGAACGCTGTTTTTGTTTGATTTCGGTTATTGGGTTGTTTGGAAAGTAATATCGTTTTTTCCCAACAGAGGAATTAATTGTATTTTTTCACAACCAACTTCACATTTAAGCCGCATAATCATATGTATTTTTATAGCTGACATAGCATGGCTTGGTTGTAAAAAAATTCAATTGGTTCTGCATAGTAACTTTTGGTTGATACCCTTTTAAATATGGAAAATGAAAAACAGCCTTTTCGGCATATTTTACTTTTTTACTACCAGGTGTATAAGCTTAAATCCGTGTGGTCATAGATGGCGTGAATGAGCGTATTACGCTACGATGGGTACGCCATATTTTTTTTAAGAGTTTGACATCTGTCAACATTAATCAATTCACATTGTCAGCAATTTTGTACAACAACATACATTTTTCCGTTGGTAATCATGTCTAGTTTTGTGCCAGAAAAAAAGCATATGCGGGAAGCTCTGCTTTTGTGCTTCAAATTGAAGAAATCGGCTGCCGAATGGCATCGACTACTTATGGAGATCTATGGTGACAGTGCTTTATCGGAAGCTATGTGTCGAGATTGGTTTCGTCGGTGCAAAGACGAAAATTTTGACTTGTGGGACAATAAGCGTGAAAATTGGCGTAGGAAAGTTAACGACCATCATTTGCAGTCCGAAAATGGCTTTATGAGTGATTTGCCTTGAAAGAGACGAAATTTTTTTGGCGTCGTATCCACAAATTGCCCGAGCGATGAGAAAAATGTCTAGCTAGCGAGGGCAAGTTCTTTGAATAAATTGGTTTTTGCTTTCTATGAAAAAAACAAACAGCGGATTTAAGTTTAGACAACTGGTATAGAAAAGATAAAAATGCTCTTCAAGCAAGAAAAAAATTATCCGATGTGTATGGAAAACATATGCTAAGTGAGCTGATGAAGACTCAATAAAAGCATTAATTGATGCAAACCGGCGAATAACAACTCGCGACATCACTGAGAGATTAAATTTATTGAATATGACTGTTCATAATCATTTGAAACAGCTAGCTTTAATCTCAAAGCTCGACATTTGGGTTCGTCATCTTCTTACGGAAAAAAAATTGTGCTGTCACATTGACGTTTGTGATTTGCTTCTCAAACGCCAAGAAAATAATCCATTTTTGAAGCGTATCATCACTGGGGATGAAAAATGGGTTATCTACAATAATGTTAAGCGCAAAAGATCCTGGAGTAGAAAGATGTACCAGATCAAAACACTTCGAAAACCAATATTCATCAAAAAAAGGTTATGCTATTTGTTTGGTGGGATTTTAAAGGAATCGTTTATTTTGAGCTACTACCGAGCAACACAACGATCAATTCTGTAGTGTTATATAATTGTATAGTATTAAAAATTTGAAAAAAAAATAATTATTAACAAAATTAAAATTATTCATAATAATGGTAAAAAAAAGTATGTTTATAATTAAGAAAATACCCAATAATGTAGGGTTGACTAACTTATAAGGAACATAACCGTACGTATAATGAACTCAATGACCAGTAATAGTTTCAAGCCATATTCATAATCCTCTTCTTTAGCGAAAATGTGCATTTGACCATCTATTTTATGGGTCATAATTACATTTATATACGCCCTTAAAACTTTTACTAGGGCATTTTCTATTTTACCAGAGGCACTCTTATAACGAACATTATCTTTGATTATGAATTCTTTTTTTCTCCTTTACTAAGTTTTCAATTCCGAAAGGAACTTTTTCTGTTTATATTACTTATACTATACAGTAAATGCATTTTTTAGTATGCAAATAGCTATGAAACAAAATTAATTAATTAATTTTATTTAGCTTCTGGCATATAAAAAATGTGTTAAACTTACAAATTTTTCATTGAGAATATTCAATTAAATAGTTTAAATTGATTTTTATTTTATCAATATTCGTTGGCCATTATTAAGTAAAAATACTTTCTGAAATAAAAATTAAAGAAAATATTTTTAAAAAATCTCGGAATCATAATATCGCTCACATCAGTTATTATATAAAATATAGTGTGTTCCAATAAGAGTGATATGATTTCTAAGTGACGTTTCAGCCATTTTTAATATGACATGATCCCTTTTTCTATCCATTGCATTCAGCAATGTTTACAAGTTCATCAAGGAGAGATATACGAAAGAATAACGTTTACAAATTATTCAATTTTATTATCAAAATAATCGTTCTCAATTGCAATTTTTCGTGCGCTTTTGCCATTTTATGGTCGTAATAATCGTTGAACTGTGCGTACATTTTTGAGCGTACATCTTCTTTACATAATGTTCAAGTACCAATAAGATAAAGAACCGCTCGAAGTAATGAACATATTGCTGCTGTTCAGACAAGTACTGCTGAAGACCGCAATTTGTCAATTCCAAGACGTCCTCATGAATTGGGACTGTCTCAAACCACAACCTGGCAGTTTTGAGAAAGGATTTGGGCTTGCATCTATATAAAATTGTTATCACTCAAGAACTGAATCCATTGGACCACCGTAAACGTCATGAATTTGCTGATTTTGTCTTGGAACAACTTGAAAACGATAACGATTTTTTGAAGAAAATCATCTTCTCCGATGAGGCTCATTTTCATCTGAGTGGTGCGGTAAATAAACAAAACTGGCGATTCTGGTGCGAAGAAAATCCACAAATTATTCATGAACACCCATTACATTCACCTAAATTGACAGTTTGGTGTGGTTTTTGGTCTGGTGGCATCATCGGTCCGTACTTCTTTCGAAATGAAGCTGGTAACACAATTACTGTCAATGGAGAGCGGTATAGATCGATGATAACCAACTTTCTATGGCCGAAATTGGAAGAAGTTGATCTTGACAATATCTGGTTCCAACAAGACGGGGCTACGTGCCACACAGCACGTGCAACAACCGAATTATTGCGAAAAAAGTTTGGAGATTCGATTATTTCAAGAAATTGTGACATTGAATGGCCTCCAAGAAGTTGTGATTTAACACCATTAGACTTTTCTTGTGGGGTTATTTGAAGTCTTTGGTTTTTAGTAATAAACCAACCTATCTTCAAGCTTTAGAAGTCAATATTGAACTTGCTATTCATGACATACGACTTGATTTAGTGGAAAAAGTGCTCGAAAATTGGGTTCATCGAAATCGTTACTGCAAAAGAAGTCATGGAGGCATTTGAATGAATTTTTATTCAGAACTTAATTGTATCGATTGTACTGCACATTAAATAAAAAACATTTAAATTTCCTTAACAATTAGTGTGTTTTTTTAAAAAAAGAAATTATTTCACTCTTATTCGAAAACCTTTTATATCCTATTTTAAAAATATTATTGTGAAAAGTGAAATTTGGAGCAACGATCAAGAGTACAAGTTTTTCGGTGGCATAAAGCATTTTTGGTGGGCCTTGGAGCAGAGAATGACGAATTACTGCTACTTGAACCTTCAAAAATAATGGAAAACTGTGGCCAAAAGAAGTTCTTGATATGCTCAAAAGCCTAAGAAGAAATAACTTTTGGTAAACGAATAGTATACATTTATATTTAAAGCAATAATCGCATAAACTTTATTTAAAATTTTCAATTATTATTTAAAGCAAATATATTAAGACGATTGACAATGCTATAAAAATAATTGTAATAATATAAACAATGATGAGGACCCTTTAAAAAATCGAGCCGCACATGTGACCTTTGTAGTGGTACGTATTCCCGCCGGAACTTTTATCCAATCACTCAGGACCCGATGAACTGTGGTATTTACTTGATAAAGCTTTGGTGAGCGTATTAAGCTACCATAGGCACGCCATTTTTTTATGAGTTTGACATCTGTTAATATTAATCAGTGCAAATCTTCAGATGATCTGAATACTATTCTACAATAGTATGAAGCTTCCCAGCTCCACTACAAAGAGTGGAAACAATGATTCCGGTGATGCATAGCCTTCCGGCGTAAATATTTAATTCTAAATTAAGAGAATAAGTTTGATAAGATATACAAAAATAACACTTTTTTATAGGAAGTATAAGGAACTTTAAGATCACAATATTTCTGTCTTATTGGCTGTTGCGAATATACCAGGGGTATAAGCTTAAATTCGCTGTTTGGTCATAGATGGTGTAAGTGAGCGTATTAAGCTACCACAGGCACGCTATACTTTTTTTTATGAGTTTGACATCTATCAACATTAGTCAGTGAACATTATCAGCAATTTCGTACAACAACATACATTTTTCCTTTGGTAATCATATCTAGTTTTGTGCCAGCAAAAAAACCTATGCGGGAAGCTCCGATTTTCTGCTTCAATTTGAAGAAAAAGGCTGCCGAATCGCATCGAATGCTTATGGAGATCTATGGTGATAGTACGTTATAGGAAACAACGTGCTGTGTTTGGTTTCGTCAGCCCAAAGACGGCAATTTTGACTTGTGGGACAAGAAGCGTGGAGCAATTGGGTGCTCCCGGAGCAATTGGGTGTTACTCAACCAGCCATTTCCATGCATCTGCGTGCCATGGCGAAGATTGAAAAGATCGGAAAATTGGTGCAGCATAAATTGAACGATAGGCAGATGGAGCGACGCCAAAACACATGCGAAATCTTGCTCGCCAGACAAAAAATAAAGTCGTTCCTGCATCGGATTGTGACAGGCGATGAAAAGTGGATACATTTCGAGAATCCTAAACGCAAGAAATCGTCGGTTGATCCCGGCCAACCATCAGCATCTTCCCCAAAACCAAATCGCTTCGGACGGAAGAGATGTTGAAACCTGGCCCCTTCCGATGTTCGAAAATGGGTTGATGAGTGGTTTGCTTCGAAAGAGAAGAAATTTTTTTGGTGTGGTATCCACAATTTGCCCGATAGATGGTCAAAATGTGTAGCTAGCAAGGGCAAGTACTTTGAATAAATTTGTTTTTGCTTTCTATGAAATATACTAAAAAACAGCGGAGTTAAGCTTATACACCTGGTAATGTCAAATTAAGTTGAGGCAATGAACAAATCTTTGACCCCAAGGACAAGTTCTACTACAAATGTAATATTTTCTACCTCAAAAGATTCAAGACTTATTTAAATGTTAAATACCCATTGTTGGGAACTGAAAATCAATCGACTGATTAAAGCAGAATTTCAATTTGTCTGCCTAAATTAATTTCCATTATATTAAATGATAGTAAAGGATACATACTAAAAAAGGTGATCAGATATTGTGAAAAGTTCGGATTAAGTTGTAAAAAGAAACTTTTCAATAGTTGTTTGTAATACCACTTAATTTTATGTTCAATAATATTCGGAATAGAAAGTTAAAAAAAATTGAATTCGAATTCATAGAGTTTTCGATAGTTTTAGCTTAGTCTACTCTCTATATTTATGTATGTATTATTTGTTACCAAAAATTATACGGTTCCTTATTTTTATATTTGTGTACGTATGTAAATAAATTTGTATATATAAGAATGGAAAAGTATTTTAAAATGCCAAGTCTTTACACACTTGAAATAGTGTATCGATCGACTGGCAAAGACTATTTGATGATGAACTCCAACACTGCATTTAACCCCATATTCCACATTATGCATTCTCTGTATACATTTATAAAACTTATATTTTTTATACTTGTTCTACATAAAAGTTCTCTTGTCTTTTCAGATTTCTTTGCAATGGCTTCAAAGTCCAACATCTTTGAATAAAGTAGGAGTACCAAAATCAGGACTTAAAGTGGTGTATTTTGTGGCTATTCTGCACTTTGGAAAACTTTTCGAAGATTTGAGTATCATCTACTTTCGTCTTATTGCGGAAAATACAACAACAAAACTTTCTCTACTTTAAAGAACATTCAAACTTCCACCATTCCAATTTGTGCATAACGTCTATTTAGATGAACAAACCGTGAATACATCGAAATAGTTTTGTTACTTAAAAAAAATCAAAATACAAAACCAACAAAATTTTTGTATCGGAACAAATGAACAAAATCACATAGTATATAATATTTGTACAAAATAGTGGAAATAGCTTTAATACTATACGTATTCATAGTTTTTTTTTAATAGTTTTTCTTATTAAGTTTATATTTTTATTTTTAAATTAAAAAAAAAAAAACGAAAGAAATCTTCAATATTCGACGAAAAATCGACATTAAAGAAAACAAGAATTCTTCAGAAAAAAAAAATTTTTTTTAACAAGAAATCCGCATATTGAAAAAAAAAATAAATAAATAATTTTAAGTAAGAAAGAGAAATAACATGGGAACACCAATTATAGTTAAAGTTTCGGAAAGCTCCAAAGGACACAGGAGAATGTCTTGTTACGTGAATAGTTTTCGAAAACCATTCAACTTATTACTGCTAGCGTTAAATCTTATCCTGACTTGCGACCTGTGCATGGGTAAGTTTATCTTTCATTTATCATTATTGCCACTTTAATTAAACTTAATTTATTTTTGCGCTTCATTTTCGGGTGCTACACGTTTTCAAATAAAGACTTAGTACACTATTTTCAGATATATTTGATTTTCTTTTCTAGCAATCAAATTTATATTAAAATGAAGCTAAGTATAGTTTTAAGAAGAGTTTTAAATTAATTTCAATAATTTCATATTAAATAAAATCCAGTGGAAAGTTATTCTTAAAATAGGGGGAACAGTATTCATTTTTGAGAGGCTATAAACATTTTTGAGTAGTACAGAAAATAAATGTTGTTTAAATTGGTAAAGAAAAAACTGTAAAATTTACAGAAATAAATTAATAATTTTAATTTATTTAAATAAGAAAATTTATCTAAATTGATAATTAATTAATTTTTCAAAAACAATTTAATATTACAATAATTTAATTTTTTTTTATATCTACAGCTACAAATATACAATATTTTATGAAGTAGATTTACATGACAACTTAACATACAATATTGTAGAGCCTTAGAGTTAAAATATTCTAATAAATATCAAGGCGAGTGTGTCGCTAGTCTGTAATTACTGCTTTGAGGAAGGGTAATAGAATAATTACTATACATAAGTCCTAGATAAAGGGACCAAAGAGAATATTAAAAAAAATAGTTTTAAACATAGAAAGGAGGATCTACAATTTTGCGCAGGAAGTCTGGTTGCGAAAGAAACTGGAGTATTTAAATAAATCGCAAAGTTCAATTCCATAAGTCCAAATAGGTTATATAATTGTATTTTGTATTAAAAATACACTATTAATTTTTTATTTCTATTAGTTGTAGAGTTGTCTAAGTAGTTTTTATTAACGTGTTTATGTTTAAAATCTTTCTAGTTTTTTATACGAGATCTTTTCAAAAAGTTTAGCGAATTTTGAATTTCCGCGGGTTACGTAAATTCGATTTTCGATTTTTTGTGGCGTTATATTGGTACTCATGTCTCTCACTTATGCCGACAAGTTCGGCCATTTTGAATGTTTAGTTAATTTTTGACAGTTGCTTTACTTGCACGTGTTTTGGCTTACTTGGCGCAACTTGCGCATAACTTGCAGGTAATATTCCTTATTGACCGTTCTACCCTGTGGCCCTGCAATCGAAGAAAACTGTAAGCAAAAACTTCACATTCGACCGAACTTGGCGCGCCTTTTTCGGTCTTGGCTCGTGCAGCTGCTTCCATTAGGATGATTGAACTTTGGTTTCCACGTTATAACCATAAACCCATGATTCGCCACCAGTTATGACCCTTTGAAGCAATGTTAATGCGATGCTGTTTTTGGTCGAAAATGGAGCAAAAATCGAAGACGGGCCAAAACATGTGCAAGCAAATCAGCTGTCAAAAATTAACTGAAAATTCAAAATGGCTGAAGTTGTCGACATAAGTGAGAAACATGAGTACCAACATAAAGCTACAAAAAATCAAAAATCGAATTTACGTAACCCGCGAAAATTCAAAATTCGCGAAACTTTTTGAACATACCTCGTATGTGAATTACAGGTTTTTCTCTAATCTAGCTTTATATTCTGTCAAATTATATTTCCATTAAGGTATGAAGGGAAAGTTTAGTTTTGCCAAAAAGTGGATGTAATGTGAGTACACTTTTGTTCATTTATCATCAGCATCCTTCCAGTAAATCAGGACTGAAGATTGTGAATATAGCATAGAAGTTCGGTCAGGATTTTTATAAATTTTGGCTATGGCCTTATTAACTGCATAAGTGGAAATACTTACTTTAAAATCAAATACGATATAAATATTATATAAATGTTGGTTGTGAGGAGTCTAAATTAACTTATGATGAGATAGTATGTAGAAGAAATGAAGGTCTTGGATGGAGCCCAGAATGCTACAAATATTATGATTGATTTGCGTTAACATTCCTTATTTCTAATTGAAATAACAAAACACAAAAAAAAAAATTGTATACAAAAAAAAACAAATATTTTTAAAAATTGATAAATACCTTAATATCTTTTAAAGATATTTGAAATTTTTATAAAAATTTATGTAAAATAAAATATATTAAAAATAATATACAATACAAAAGGCATTGATGAGAAAGTGTTAAAATTATTTCCTTTTTTTATAAAATTACGGAAAATATCATCAAAAGCTATCTACGAAATACTGAAAATGTATCCTTTGAGATTTCAATTTAAGGTAATGCAAATTCAAGTTTGAAAAGAAAATCACTTGGCACATTTACCTTAGTGTCATCATTAAGGATTCACAGGTGAAGGAGTATTGCCGAAATCGAAATTCTAAAGAAACAATTCTCTTTTTACTCTGAAAAATATCTCTTGGGTAGTATACATTTACATATTAAGATCCTTTGTTGTCTTTCTTCATTTAGCAACTTTATTATATTGTATCTCATTTTCGAAAAAGGTTAAAAACATTCTCGTATTTCGAAATATCGTACATTTAAAACACAAAAACAGAGGTACTGGAATGGTAATGATATTTTTGCTCGATTTGAGCTTTCCAAATCAAATATTAATTAGCTTTAATAAATTCAATATTCAAATAACTGTTGCCTGGCTACATAAATTTTTAATAAGCAAACATCTTTAATGAATTTCCCTCGTCGAGTGTTTCAATTACTGGAAAATTTTAACAAAATAGTCCAACAGTGTAAGAGTGTGTTCGGCAATGTACCTTTAGGCCGCCGCTGCCGAATTTCCTAAGCATTCGTAATTATTGCCAATCCCCCAATTCTGAAAATGTAATTGATTGAGTAATAGCAGCTATTGGGTCATGCCATTCTTAGCAAGTAGCCAGTTTTCGACTCTGATTCCAATTCCAATATTACGAAAATTTCGAAGTTAATCGGAAATCAATCAATCTACTCTGTTTACGCTTATTCTATTTATAACTTTATGCCATGAAAATTTATGATCAAAAATTTTCGAAATTCAACTAATAAAATTATTTATATTGAATTAAAAAATAAAAATTCAAATAAGCTAATTTATTTGTTTTTGCTTAAATAATCTTGTTAGTAATTTTTTATCAATTCGATTTTACTATTAAAAGATGGATGAAGAAGGATTTTTTTTCTATTATAAAATATTGTAGTTAAACCAACATCAACTAGATCAAAAAAAAACATTTTTTTAAATTCGAACACATACAATTCAAAGAAACCTACAACAAAATCAATGCAAGAAAATATTCAAACTGACATTTCTCGTCCTTCTTCCTTCCTGTTCAAAAAAAATGTGAAATAAAATTTGCTAAATAATTTCTAAATAAATTAATTTATGATTCTCAAATACATCGGTATTATAGAATTTATTTGCTCTAAATCGAAAAGGATATATTTGCCAGCATACATGCATAGCGCATAGGAAGAAGAAGAAAAAATGTGTACCTTATAAATTTGCGTTTTTAGCTTATTGGAGATAATAGAGATGCTCCTTGAATTGAAGAATATCAAAAAGTTGAAAATTATTTGGATAATTCTCTTAGAAATTCCTTTTAACTGCATACACCACATATAAAGTCATATGTATATATTTGTTCATATATATCGGCATAGTTATAAAGTAGCCAAATTATTCCAATTAATTTTGAGCTATACCCAAAAAGTTTGCAATTTGATGATGATGCTGGTAAGTTTAGTGGTTGATATGGTATTAGGCGAATGGTCTGTTCGATCAAAGAGAGACGTGGCTATGAATAGCCGCAGCATTTTAAGCTAACAATTTGGGATGATGAACATTTTGCGAATAAGCTGTAGTTGGAAAAGAGTCATTTTTTCTGACAGTCATTGACCGGCTACTCTGCAGTATTGTGGTCAAAATTGGACCAATACGAATAGACGACCATCAACAAATGGGCGAATTGCAAAAGATGAAATCGAATGCCAGACGACTATTACCCTTTAATGGATACAGGGTGTCAATTTAAGGATTATGACTGGCATAGTAGCACGTGTGCTTGAGTACTTGGCACGTGACATATATGCCAACAATTCCACGATTTCTCTCACTTCGAATGGTAGTTGGTTTAGACAGTTTAATCGAAGTTTTCTTCAGTTTCATTGAACCTGTCTAATCCTCTTTAGAATAGTGACTTTCTCTTATGTATAACTCGGATAATAGCCTCCCCATAATTCCTGACAATTTATGGAAAAGTCGATTGCATTGCTCCATAAAAATGAGTATATGTGTATGTTCTTGGTTGACTCTTTGGATATATAATCCCATCATCAATATAGGTGAACTTCCTTTAAAATATTTTTCTTTTATTTTTCTAGAAAAGAAACGAATTAACTTTGTCCAATAAAATAAGGATTTTTCTTATGATTAGTCTTGTTTATTTTCAAAAATAAGTTTTCGGTATTTTTTATTTAGTATGAATGAAAAGATATTTTAAGCTTAACAAAGTTTTTATTTCAAGAATACAAAAATCGATATACTCGTACCTTTACCATATACATTTAGAATAGTAGTGAATGGATGATTCGAATAAGGAGAAAAATACTCGCAGAATAAATATTTTGTCAAAATAGTCTTTTATTTTCCTTTATTCAGATCCTTTCTTATTTCTTTGAGCCTTTATGATTTTGCCTTTTTCTTTTTTGGTATTGTATTTAATTTATTTGCTGCCTTTATGAAGAAATCGAGATGCTTTCGGAATATGCGAAATGCTAAAGAACAGTACTTAAACTGAAAACTGAATGGTTTTGTTGTAGATAGTACGCATTATTATGGGTATACCATATATACACGGGACGAATACAAGTGCGAGTATATCGAAAGTGTATTTGGCCTTCTTGAATTGAGTATTTACTTCTTAGTAGATTTTTGTATAGACTATGAATAACGCACATCTACTGAGAGCAACTCCAACTGGGGTACTGATTATGTGCTAAGGTAAAGTTGAACATATATGTCGCGCATATAAGCCATCCAGTTGAGCGAATCGATTCCTTAGGGGGATCAAATCAAAGCCTCTCGTTTACGGAATATCTAAAAGTATTTAGGGAAATCAATATGAGAATTAGGAATTCTTTTGGCGCGCCAACTCTTCGAACTACATTCGAATTTGTATGCTTTGTGCATTTTTTTTCTTCTTCTTTGCAGTCTTCATTTCATGTTCATTTTATCCTCCAGTATTAGGAATGAAGACAAAATTGTGTAGAAAAACCAACAAAAAAAAATGAAATCGTAAAAGAAAAATTGACAGAAATGGAAAAGGGATTGGAAGATGATGAGAAAATTGGCTGTGTTGATGCCAGAGTAAGTTTATACGCCATGATGGTGACTATATGATAAAAAGGACCAATCTTAAATGGAGGTTCGCTACATTAGAACAAATCTACATCCGATATGAGTGGTTGTTAGAAGAGTCTTAACTGAACACAAAACGACGAGCAGGTTTCAATGCATACGTGTAGCTGATAAGACTGTCATGTAATTTAGTTTTGAGCTAATATATATGTATAGTTTTTCTTTAGGATTGGGTAAGAATATACATTCCTCATACTTATTTATGCATTTATAATAATTCAGATATCTATCTTTTCCTATTCCTTAAAGATTATTATTTCGTCGAATCACGTCATTTCTAAGTATGGAAAAAAAAGTAATAAGACTAGTTATTTTCTTTCCAGACATATTTATTTTATTTATATACATCAATGTTATCAAGATCCTTTAACATTTTATAAATTTTTTGATCTCGGGAAGCTCACTTTTCCAGACAAAAATTTACTGATAAATATGGATGTATAACAGGGGGTATTGTCTTATCAGATCTGATATAAAGAAACAGTTTTATCTTCATCAGTTTATATGCAAGGTGTTTAAGCTTAAATCCGCTGTTTGGTTAAAGATGACGTGAGTGAGCGTATTAAGCTACCATAGGCACGCCATTTTTTTTATAAGTTTGACATCTGTTAATATTAATCAGTGAAAATTTTCAGATGATCTGAATACTATTCTACAATAGTATGAAGCTTCCCAACTCCACTACAATGATTCCGGAAACAATGATTCCGGTGATGCATAGCCTTCCGGACTAAATATTTAATTCTAAATTAAGAGAATAAGTTTGATAAGATATACAAAAATAACACTTTTTTATAGGGAGCATAAGGAACTTTAAGATCACAATATTTCTGTCTTATTGGCTGTTGCGAATATACCAGGGGTATAAGCTTAAATTCGCTGTTTGGTCATAGATGGCGTAAGTGAGCGTATTAAGCTACCACAGGCACGCCATACTTTTTTTTATGAGTTTGACATCTGTCAACATTAGTCAGTGAACATTATCAGCAATTTCGTACAACAACATACATTTTTCCTTTGGTAATCATATCTAGTTTTGTGCCAGAAAAAAAACCTATGCGGGAAGCTCCGATTTTCTGCTTCAATTTAAAGAAAAAGGCTGCCGAATCGCATCGAATGCTTATGGAGATCTATAGTGATAGTACGTTATTGGAAACAACGTGCTGTGATTGGTTTCGTCGGTTCAAAGACGGCAATTTTGACTTGTGGGACAAGAAGCATGGGGCATTTGGGTGCTCCCGGAGCAATTGGGTGTTACTCAACCAGTAATTTCCATGCGTCATTGTGCCATGGGGAAGATTAAAAAGATCGGAAAATTGGTGCCGCATGAATTGAACGATAGGCAGATGGAGCGACGCCAAAACACATGCGAAATCTTGCTCGCCAGACAAAAAATAAAGTCGTTCCTGCATCGGATTGTGCCAGGCGATCAAAAGTGGATACATTTCGAGAATCCTAAACTCAAGAAATCGTGGGTTGATCCCGGCCAACCATCAACATCTTCCCCAAAACCAAATCGCTTCGGACGGAAGACGATACTGTGCGTTTGGTGGGATCAGCAGGGTATCGTCTACTATGAGATGTTGAAACCTGGTGAAACTGTCAATGTCCAACAAAGACATGACAAGCTGATTTTACTCCATGACAACGCACTATCGCACACGTCAAAAATGGTCGGAATCTTGGAGACACTCAACTTGGTGACACTCAACTTGGAGTTGCTACCCCAACCCACTTATTCACCAGACCTGGCCCCTTCCGACTAACACCTGTTTTCGTCGATGGGCCACGCGGTCGCTGAGCAGCACTTCGATTCTTACGAAGACGTCCGAAAATGGCTTGATGAGTGGTTTAGCTCGAAAGAGAAGGAATTTTTTTGGCGTGGTATCCACAAATTGCCCGGAAAAAAAATGTGTAGCTAGCGAAGGCTAAATAATTTTGTTTTTGCTTTCTATGAAAAAACTAAAAAAACAGTGGATTTAAGCTAATACACCTGGTATTAATCGAAGATCTGAACTCACAAACGCCTTCACTGGTTCCCCATTTTCATCAGTTTTCCAGGTCGAGGGTATTTAACCTGACCGAGGTTTGTCTTTCACTACTTCTCGAGTCTTCAAAATTGTTTTATACCATATAAAAAAAATGCCAATTCTACAAAAATAATACCAATATTGATGGTACACTGTTCTTTCAAATCTTGCTGTTATAGTTTTCGCAACATATTACAAAACAATCACATAATTTTCGGAAGAGGTGCAAACATCTTTCAGTGGTACTAGTCTTATTGATTTACTGCCATACCTTGTGTAATAAAAATTTAAAAAAAAAAACTTACCTGACATAAATACACTTAGTATAAATTTTCATACTTTAAAATGTTTACAATTAACCTAGCATACTACAATTTAATTCCCATTATTACCATATTATGCTAACTATAGTTTAAAAATTCATTAATATTTTTCATATCTAAGATATAGCGGCATATAATATTGTAATTTCCATTTATTATTTAATAAATGCAAAAAAAATCTGAATAATATAAAATTAAATTCCATTTACCAATTAAATTATCATATTTCAAAACAACTCATTTCTTAATTGTAATATTTTCTATTATTTAATTAAGAATCATCAATTATCCTATATATTAGCATACTATCAACCCTTTTGCTGTTTTTATTCGTTAAAATAAAAATTTTATCGACTTTTCTATGAGCAAGCATGAAATTGGCACAAAATAAAATGAAATTTAAATATTTTGGAATATATCCAAAACGATGAAAGAATAAAATATATTTCCGATTTTGTAAAATTTGAAAAACTTTACTATATGATTTATGTAAAACGATTGCCAAAATATTTGACTAAGCATCGGAATTTTGCATTATTAATCTTTTGCAGGAATAATCTGTATTTTAGTTTGTTTTAATAAAAATAGCAAAACCAAAAATACAATAAATGTCCAAATATATATGAAATTTATGGAAAAAACAAAGCCAATACAAAGTTTTTTTGGATATTTTTCTTATATTTCGAAGCCATTTAATAACAATATTTTGCACACTATAATTAATATTTGCTTTTTCTCTTCAAAATTATTGTAATTAAAATTTTATTGCTTTATTTTGTTTGATATTAATTTTAAATTTTAAAGTATGGAAAGAAATTATTGCAAAAATACAAAAATGCATTGAATATTTTAAGATTTGATAATAAAATTTTTTTAATATTTATGTGTATACGTAGAGTAAAATATTATCTTAAGTAAATTATTGCATATTTAATTGAGTTATAGAAGTTTTCAAATGTTGTTAGCTTTGTAGAACTAAACAACAATTAAACTTACCTAAGGTATGATATGAAGTGTTGCAATAATATTGCTCTTCCTGAACACTTGATCTAATTTGAAAGTTTCGATAAACAAGGATATGAGACACTATGTTTTAATATTCAGTGCATTACTATAGATGCTGAAACAAAACAGAATATACATTTAATAATATTTAATACAATATAAATTTTTCCATATCTTTCACTACAAAACGTTGCTGAAAATAACAAAGTGGCTTATCAGGTGTACAACAATATAAGAGGTAATAAGAATATGATTTTGTCTTACACAATATTCTATTTTACTTATTAAACAAATTCGATATTTTTCTTCTAACATAATTGTAATGCTCTTAAATTTAATGAATCATTTTTTCCTCAAAAAATTACAATAACCGAAAGTAAAATATAATATCTATAAACCTTAAAACAAAAGATCAAAAAATAACAATAAAAATTGCGAAAATATTTCGCTTGGTTCGTTCATAATTGCCAAAAGCTTTCATTTTTAAATGAACATCTGGGACCATGTCATTGTCAATGTCACCTTTCACTTCATCTTCAAAATTTCCTAACGTATTCGTATTTCTTATCATTGATATTTGGTTACTGGAAGAGTATAGCAGAGTGATAAAAAAAAAAAGAATGAACAAAATCGTCCTGTTGCCAAAACTCTACCTACTAACACCTACCAGTCAATATTAAAATCTTCTGATCGTAAAATATCATATTTATGATACTTTCACGCCACTTAAATTCTCCAAACTACTTTAAGGAATACATTTTGAATAAATCAGAAGCCATAAGAAAGTGAGGTGGTATCATGGCAAGCATTTCTGGTATTTTCCAAAAAAAAAATTCGAAACAACTGCCCAATCCGCCTCACCTGGTTTGTCCATATTCATCTAGAATGGTAGACATTTCGGCTTTTTAACATTCCGATAAGCTTTTACCATCACAATTTCATCTTAAAAACTGCAAACGACAAACGTTTCGATTCGGCTATGTATTTTTTCGACAATCTAAAAGGCTCTTCTGAAATATTATATTTACCAAAAAAATGACAACATCAGCTTTTATGAGCTTTTATCTCCTCGAGTGAATTAAGCAAAACTAATTTTAGTGAAAACATCTAATGGGGGGTCGTGGAGAGAAAAAAAACACATTAACTGATTGCAGTTAAAGTGTTTCTTAACATTTATCGTATCCTGTTCGTAAAACCAAACAAAAAAAATTGAATTTCTTTACAATGTCTTTGGACCGTTTTTTTAAGGAGCAAAAAAAATAGAAAAATCAAATAAGAATAAAAACAAATTGTACTCAATGAAAAAAAAAAAGAAAACCGAAGACACCCCTAAATTGTTGCCATTTTCACAGCTGTTGTCATTACTGATATTATTTTTATTATCACCTGAATATACACGTATTTATTGATATGTCCCTTATGGAGTTAGTCCAAATTGAACCGGGGAATTGTTGTCAGCTGCCTATCTGTAGCAGCATTTTTGATCATCCTGAAGGATGCGTTCAATTAATAGCAGTCGTATTTTCTTTTTTTTTTTCTTTTGCTATTTAGAAGCTACAATATTTACTTTTGTTTATGAAATCATTTAGATTTTTCATTTATAAACTTTCTTTATTAGTACAAGACGCGGGAATAATAAATTTGGATTTTTTTTTAAATAAAGGATTTTTTTTTGTATATTTGAAAGATACCTAATTAAAATATTGATAACATAGACAGTATGTACCCTTTGAGAGGATAGTATTTAGCCCAATGTTTTGGGCTAAATACTATCCTCTGAAAGGGTACATACTGTCTATGTTATCAATATTTCTAATATAATATAAAATGGAATGGATATTTTAATATTTTTTAAATATATTAAATTGTTATAAATCTTTTAAGTATTTTATTCAAGTTTATATCATATTTTCCCATATAAGAAGACATTATTCAAGTTGTCATTTAATACTGAAAGCAGCTTCAATTTACTTGAAATTTTGGTAAAAACCTGTCAACAGAAAAATATAAACGACTTTTCACATTATTTTATAAAGAAAAAATCCACTTAACTGTGGACAAATCAACTATGATATACACGTATTATATTTTATTCCATATTATTACAAATAATAAACTAAAAAAATATTATATTAAAATATAAATGACATTTCAGTTCTACTAAGAAGAATAGTTTTTATTTTTTATTTAGTAATATTCTCATAAATGTCTATTTTGACAAAGAAAAAACTGAAGTAAAATATAATTAGCATACTAACAAAATTATCGAAGAACTAATGTTCGCAGTCCCTATGATTCTTGCTCCTAAAAATTTTAAAATCTCCGAAATTAAATCTATTATTCTGCGCTTTTCAAATAAAAAAGCTTCTTATTATGATATCAAAACAGCTCCTATTCTGAGTTAATTTTCCGAAAAGCTTTAATTTAATTATAGAGGGTCGTTCAATAAGTCCTTAGAAAAAGATGGAAAAAAACTGTTTTTAAAAAAAAAAATTTTAATTTTTCAACTTAATCCCCTTTTCGCTCTATACGCTTTTCCAATCGTATTACCAAAATTTTTATCCCGCCCAAAAAATAGGATTTCGGAAGTTCTGCAAAATACTCATCCGTTTGAGCAATGACGTCCTCGTTGGAAGTGAACCGTCGTCCGCCAAGCCATTTCTTCAGATTGGGGAAAAGAAAATAGTCACTCGAGGCCAAATCTGGTGAATAAGCGGGTGTGCGCAATTTTGGCCATGGAAACAGCGCAGGTGTGCACACGCGCATTGTCCTGATGCAAGAGGATTTTTTTCTTCTTCAGATGGGGGCGTTTCTCTTTGATTTCCTTTTTCTAAGTAGACGATAAAAATTATGCCCTGCGAATCCCAAAAGACCGTGGCCATCACCTTGCCGGCCGATGGCACAGTTTTTGCCTTCTTCGGAGCCCGTTCACCCTTGAAAATCCACTATGATGACTGTCTCTTCGTTTCTGGAGTGTAGTAGTGTATCCAGGTTTCGTCCACAGTGACATATCGACGAAGGAATTCGGCAGGATTGCGATGAAAGAGTGCCAACATAGCCTCAGAGTCCACTACACGATTGCGCTTATTCTCCTCTGAGAGCAAACGCGGCACCCATCTTGCCGAAATTTTTTTCACAGACAATTTTTCATGCAAAATTGAAGCGACTGTACCTTGTGATATGCCCGCGGCCTCAACTAATTCGCGCACTTTAATTCGCCGATCGTTCAAAATCAGATCGTGGATTTTGTCGATGATTTCAGGAGTAGACACCTCAACTGGGCGTCCTGAACGATGTTCATCTTTTGTGGATGAACGGCCACGTTTAAATTCATTCACCCAATTGTAAACCGTCGCAAACACAGGTGCAGATGTGCCATGAACTACATCCAACTCGGCTTTGATTTCTTTCGGGCTTAAGCCTTTCAAATGGAGATGTTTTATGACAGCCCTAAACTCGCTTTTTTCCATTGTTATGCACAAATAAATTTCGTTAACTTTAATCGACGATAGAAATTGACCTACGCTATGGATCGAGCTGAAATTTGGACAGTTTTCGTGTCGATAATGCTACTTACAAAAAAAGTCTTTACTGACACTACGAGCACAATTTCTCGGATTTTCTTAGGATTTATTGAACGACCCTCGTATTGATTTTCAATGGTATCCTGAACATAACATATTTTTCCTTACTCTGGAAATTTTCTATAATTAAAATTATTCCCAAATCAAATATAACCGATAAATCTCCTTTTGCCTATATACCTAACAGCCTGCTACCAATCCTTGGCAAGATTTTTCAAAAACTCCTATTAAAACGACTCTACTTATTCCTAGTTAATGAAAAAATTATTCCTGATCACTAATTTGGCTTTTGATTAGAACACTCTATAATTCAGGAGTATTTTTAGATATCTCTCAAGTGTGGCATCCTGAATTCCTCCGGAAACTCAAGAGCTTTTTCCTTTCAACGTACTATCTTATAATAAATTCATATCTCTCCCAACGACATTTCCAAGTTGAAATTAACTCAGAATCTTTGGAAATATATCGTATCATTGTTTCCATTTTATACAATATTTATACCCATAACTTCCTATCTGACTCTATAGTTGCTACCCATAAAAATCCTGACAAAGTTTACAACAATTTACAATCCCATATCCACAACCTTCAATCATGGTTTAACTTCTTAGACTACTTCAACGAAACGTTCCAATTGCTATCGTGTCAAGGCCTTACAATCTAAAATCCTCCGTGAAACTGGTGATGCTCCCTTTTATGTTCGTAATAACTTTTATTATGAAAAATGATCGAAAAATATATTAATATATGGTAACTTTTTAAAAAAATTTCCATTACTAATATTTTGAAATAATAATAATATTTGCATTACAATTTTAAATAATTTTTCTTAAAAAAATGAGCAGTGTTTCACTAAAAATTATGATAAAAATTTAAAAAAAAATTATTCTTTTAAAAGAGAAAATAGAAAACTTAAATTTTTTTTTAAATAAAAATATGAACATGGGTTCAAGTGATATTGATTTTGAATTTCACTTTACTGTTAATATAGGTTTTTTTTTTCAAAATGAGTTTTTATAATTTAGTATTTTGTATAATTTTTGGATCAATTTAATATACACCTCGAAAACGCAAATTCGATTACTGATTGGCAAGTTGTAATTATGCGGTCTAGACATATTGATCTAGTAATGTGTTTATTCAGTCGTGTATTTGTAGAGGGTATTGTTCTATAATTAAATTCTTTCCTTTCGAAAAGGTTTCCTTTCAAATAATTTGTATAATAAATTTCAAGAAAATTATTTTCAATTTTAATTACTACTCAATAACACAGTATTTTGTATTTCATATATTTTTAAATGTCTGATCCCATAGAGATTTTGGTTTGGTTGATGTATGCTTTAAGCTGTTAAAAATAGTCTGCTTTTAATTAAATTGAATGTTTTTCTATGAGAAATTCATTAACTTGAAGGATATTACTAAGAAAAATATGTTAGTTACGAGTTATCTATTTCATGATTTGGAACATACAGCCAAATTAATTCTAATTAATTATTTAATGTAATATTTATTAAGCACGAAATTTTCTATTCTTTAATCAAAATTATTTACTTAAAAAATAATGCAATAAAATAACAAAAATTTTGAGCTTGATCTTAAAGCTTTTAATCTCAAACATTAAGAGATTTTGAGCTTGATCTTATAAGGTTATGTATTGTATAAATACTCACTTTTTCGTAAATACTTCAAAAAAATATAAAGACCCCCACTTTCACTTGCACTTTCCGATAAGTGCCAAAATAACAACTTCAAAGAAAACCAAAGTATACAAGCATTTCGGTATTCTACCACTTTCATGGAGAATAGCGTTTTTTTAAACTCTCCAAAAGTCTACAAAATAAAGGCACATGATATTTACGAAATAAATAATAAACCTAAAATACAATTCCATTTCATATCAAAAGACTGTACAAAAAATAAAAATTTTCTGTCGTTGTGTATAAATTGTTTTATATTTAGACATATGCCAGGGGCCACTTTATAACGCAATTTTTGTTTGCAATAAGTGAATTAAAATGAATAAAAATTATGCTTTTGAAATTCAATAAATTTCTTTTACGAAAACTAGATGTCAGTGGGTGTTATTTATCTACTTAAAAAAATCTATACAAATGTATGCAAGTAGTACGATTTCTCGCCGCTTTTGCAATAATTCAGAAAGAAAATTTCGTATAAATAAGAGTATATGAAAATCTGACGTACCAGATTTTCTTTAATTTAATCCTTAATCTACCTTGGATGACATATACTCGTATGTTTGACAGGTGTCAAATGACAGGTCTGTACATTTTCTGAACCACCAAATGGATAGCCTGCTACATATTGTATAATAAGAGAATCCATGATGAAAATGTTTTCTTTTCCTAGAAACCGTTTTTTTTGTAAAATATTGTTCTGCATAAATGCAAGTCAATCAAAAAGCAATTGAAATCTGAATTTCGAGGACGTTTTATATAACATTACTTTTTGTAGCACATAGTGGACTAAACATTTTCAATGTGCTTGATTTTTATCCTGCGTTTAAATTCATATGTCGCTTCTAGGAATTTTGTTACAATTTTTTATAGCTTGTTTTGTCCACTAAGGAATAATTTTAATAAAAATGTAGAAGAACGCATTCTTGTTAAAAAGAAAGCATTCTCGAATAATAAATAAAACTTTTAAAGGATTCCAGCGAAGAGATTTAATAGAAGCCAAAATAGATTGAGTAAATGGCTCAACACAAATTTAGTTAATAATTTTATTTGAATTTATTTAAATTATTTCTTTTTTTTTTAAATATTTTAACTTAAATAACATTTTCAATTGTTTAATTTAGTTTTGTTTTTTTTGTACATTTCTTAGATTTTCTTAAAATTAATATAAATAACTTTTACTAAATATCAACAATAAAACTAATTTAAAATAGTGATTTTTTTTTTAGTTTTAAGTTTTCAATAAGGCACACTTTTTTTTCTGTTTAGATTAATGAGGTACAGAGGGAAATCTTGAAAAGGTACTCGCCTGGAAGACCTTATACCTGCCAGACGAGTTATGCGGGATTTTTACCTCGCTAAAACCTACCTGTACCCTTGCTACCGAAACGATGGTTCTCCGGCGTCACTCTTTGTAAATACTACTTCGCCGGGGCGTTCTTATTTGATATTAATGCTGTCCCGATATTATGACGCCGCGCGGCCTATTCTTCGTACGTTGTGTGGAGATCCTTGATAATGGATTCCACGTACTCTGCAATTCTGTTCCAAGCCGATTGGCTCTTCAGCATGCACTCCACTATATTTTCTGGACTGATGGAACGGTCCAGATTTCTCTCCAGCTCTACCCGAGTCTCCTCGTAGAGGGGGCACTGGAAGAACACGTGTTCTGCGTCTTCGATCACATCGCCGCAATGATGACAGTTTGGGGAGTCAGTTCTCTTGAATCAAGAGTTGGGTGATGTAATACCTGACTTCCCCGTGCAGGCGAGTGACCCATTTGGTAACATCTGGGATCAGCCGATGAGTCCACCGACCCTTCGTCGAGTTGTCCGATCTCTCTTGCCAGAGGCTAAGACTCTCGGGTCTCTCCTCTTCACAGAGGACCTTTCGCCGCTCTTCCTTCTTCCTACGATGTTGGCGTTCCCGCTCTCCTGCCAGGATGTCGATGGGTGGGCATGATGCCACGATGTTGACCGCATCGTGCGATACCGTTCGGTATGTTGACGCCACTCTGATCGCTGAGAACCGCTGGACTGATGTCATTGTCTTGCGGTATGTTGTTAGCTCTAGTGATTTCGCCCACACTGGTGCTCCGTATAGCAGGACGGAGGTAACCCCAGTTGCCAGTAGTCGCCTTCGGATTTGCCTGGGGCCTCCGATATTGGGCATTATCCGCGAAAGTGCGCCCTGTACTGCAATGCCTTCCTGCTGATGCTGGAGATGTGCTCCTTGTAGTTGAGTCTGGCATCCAAGACCACTCCTAGATACCGGATGTAGGGTAGCGACCGGATGTCGTGATCGCCTACTCTTATGGTAATGGTCTCCCTTTTCTTCCGGCTACTCACAAGGAGTGCCTCGGTCTTATGTTCCACCAAAGACAGGTCTGCCGATGTCATCCACTGTCTTATCCTCCGGGTGGTGGTGGAGAATTAGGCTTCAAGTTCCTCTAGGTGTTTGGCTACCAGGACAACCGCTACGTCGTCCGCGAACGCCACGAGTGTTGTGTTCGTCGGTAATTGCAGATGGAGTAGGCCGTCGTACATGACGTTCCACAAGAGTGGCCTCAGTACGGAGCCCTGAGGTACCTCTCCCGTGACCCCATGCTCTGCTGGTCCATCCTCAGTCTCGTATTGCAGTAGTCGATCACTGAAGTATTATCTGACCATCCTCCGTAGGTAGTAGGGCATCCCCATGTTCTCAAGAGCCTCCAAGATTCGATCCCAGCGGGCCGAGTTAAACGCGTTCTTGTTGTCCAGGGTGACAATAAGGCAATACTTTTTAGAACCGCCTTTCTATCTCTTTCCTGAGATGGCTTCCTTTGCAATGTTCGTGACGAGTTCCAACGCGTCGATGGTCGATCTCCCCTTCCTGAATCCGAATTGAAATTCGGATAGTTGAGGATCGATGTATTGCTCCAATCTGTCGGCCACTATCCGCTCCAAGTTCTTCCCGCCCGAATCCAGCATGCAAAGTGGACGATAGGAAGCTGGGTCGTCCAGTGGTTTCTTCCCTTTTGGGATAAGAACCAATCTTTGTCAATAAGGCACACTTATCTAGGTCTGTATGTATGCAACAATGTATGTGTTTGGAGATTATTGGGAGACAATTGATTAGAAAATCTTCAGGTAATTTTGAAGTATCCGTAACGGTGACAATAGGCAAACAGCTCTTCGTCGCGGACAGTAGAATTTTCGTAAGCAATTTGATAGTTGACGGTAACATTTACAAAGACGGGTTGCATAAGATCCACGGCCACCCCATTCGCCGTGATCGACCTCGCATACTGGTTCTCCGCCATAGCATTTCCAAATGTATGGGACAAAGTATTCGAGGAACTTGGGGCATCGGCTGGCCCCATAACATCTGTCGTGTTGACGGCAGCACTGATCGATGCCATCGGTTGGTTGGCCGGAACCCAGGAAGCCACAATAGCAGCCGTACCCTTTGAAAATGAGCGGATCGCAGCCGGTCGAGCACTTGATCATTGAATAAAGTTCCGTGACAGCGCGTTTCTTACGGTTACCATCCGTACTGTGCCCCCCTTCACTTGAATTCCTGAAATACAATAAATCAAATCATTATTAGCGACGTGCGAAAAACTCATTCAATACTTTTACAACAGAGCGTGGGATATTGCCGAAATACTCAAAATCGATCGATTCCGAAAAGTCCTAAATTGGCGAGATTGTACTTAAAAATTTTGTACGTTTCGAAGTTCGAACTTCACAGTATATATTTAAAAAAAAGCATCCATGAAATAGTCGCCGAATTATAGCTCGAATTGTACAAAACTTGGTAGTGTTTTGAATAACACACTTCCTGAAATTCTGTAAATTTAATAACAGAATTTAAGGAACATAATAAAATGAAAAAATTATTGAAATCAATTTTATTTAGCTTTTATCTCTCGTTAATCGATATTTTTTCTTGACCAATTTTTCTCTTTCATTAAATCAAATTGAATATTAAATTCAATAAGTCCTTAGAAAAAGATGGAAAAAAACGGTTTTTTTAAAAATCTTCTTGTAGCTCTATACACTTTTCCAACCATTTTTCCAAAATTTTTATCCCGTCCAAAAAATAGGATTTCGGAAGTTCTGCAAAATACTCATCCGTTTGAGCAATAACGTCCTCGTTGGAAGTGAACCGTCGTCCGCCAAGCCATTTCTTCAGATTGGGGAAAAGAAAATAGTCACTCGGGGCCAAATCTGGTGAATAAGCGGGATGCTGCAACAATTCCATGCTCAATTCCACAATTTTGGCCATGGAAACAGCGTAGGTGTGCACACGCGCATTGTCCTGATGCAAGAGGATTTTTTTCTTCTTCAGATGGGGGCGTTTCTCTTTGATTTCCTCGCTCAACCGTTGCAATAACGACGCGTAATACGCTCCTGTTATTATTTTTCCTTTTTCCAAGTAGTCGATAAAAATGATTCCCCGCGAATCCCAAAAGACCGTGGCCATCACCTTGCCGGCCGATGGCACAGTTTTTGCCTTCTTCGGAGCCCGTTCACCCTTGAAAATCCACTATGATGACTGTCTCTTCGTTTCTGGAGTGTAGTAGTGTATCCAGGTTTCGTCCACAGTGACATATCGACGAAGGAATTCGGCAGGATTGCGATGAAAGAGTGCCAACATAGCCTCAGAGTCCACTACACTATTGCGCTTATTCTCCTCTGAGAGCAAACGCGGCACACATCTTGCCGTAATTTTTTTCACAGACAATTTTTCATGCAAAATTGAAGCGACTATACCTTGTGATATGCCCGTGGCCTCAACTAATTCGCGCACTTTAATTCGCCGATCGTTCAAAATCAGATCGTGGATTTTGTCGATGATTTCAGGAGTAGACACCTCAACTGGGCGTCCTGAACGATGTTCATCTTTTGTGGATGAACGGCCACGTTTAAATTCATTCACCAAATTGTAAACCGTCGCAAACACAGGTGCAGATGTGCCATGAACTGCATCCAACTCGGCTTTGATTTCTTTCGGGCTTAAGCCTTTCAAATGGAGATGTTTGATGACAGCCCTAAACTCGCTTTTTTCCATTGTTATGCACAAATAAATTTCGTTAGCTTTAATCGACGATAGAAATTGACCTACGCTATGGATCGAGAATTTTGACAGCTTTCCTGTCGATAATGCTACTTACAAAAAAAAATCTTTACCGACACTACGAGCGCAATTTCTCGGATTTTCTAAAGACTTATTGAACGACACTCGTACGAAATACAAATTTCAGTAAAATCATTGAATTTATTAATTTAATTTTAATTATATAGTCAAGACGATGTCCGTTTTCAATTTTATAGCAAATTTTTTGTAAAATATTGTATAAAGTCTCCTTGTAGGCAAAATTAAAATTTTGGCATGAGAATCTGTAAGAAAAATGTTTATTTTTCATTGAGAGAAATTTTGAGAGCCTATTTTAAATAGATTGAATATATTAGATAATATATTGAATAATGATTAAAAAGAAAATTAACATTTTCATAATAAATAAAATGATTAATTTATATTTATACTTGGTACATGATTATATAATACACAAAAGAGTACACACATAATTTTCTAAAAATAGCTTACAATATTTTACGGATGAATCCAATTAAAATTCTTATTTATATTATGACTATTTTGAGTTATAAATGTTCAACGGTTAAATACAGATTTAATACATTTCATATTTAAGCTTTAAGTATCCTTTAACACGTAATAACTCATATTGAATGGTTGTTATTTCCATTAAGAATGGCCATTTTCTATGTGATCCTGTATTTACTGTTGAGAAGATGAAATGACAAATATTCCTATTGAAGAGAATAAAAGCGCCTTTAAAGTACTTCAATAAAAATGAAGATTCATTAGTTACATATTTAGAGCTATAAAAATTTAGTACTTGAATTTTGGGATTGATGAGAAATGCTCTACCATTCTTACTGCCCTATTGAACGTACATGTATTTTGTATATAGTCGTAAGTACAAATATTGCTCCTATTTTAAATTATAACATTTAGAAAATAGAAATAAATAATAAAAATGATGAAAGTGATTTGTTTTTCTGTTCAAACATTTTTTAAAAAAAAAACCATATTTAAGAATATATTCAACATTTCCAAATAAGAGTAATTAATTAACAAATATTCATTTTGCTCTTAATTTCCAACAATGATATGCAATTAAAAAATGATTTTCATTCCATTTTTGTTTTAGATGAAAACTCATTAATTATAACAAAAAAATGGGCCAATATGGTTTCTGTTCTTATATAATACTTATTATGGTTTAATTTACTGAAAATTTTCATTTTTCCTTCATTTGAAAATTATGTGTATGATAAGAATTGAAAGAACAATTGCAGATTATATTATATAAAATCAAAAAAAAAAAAATAAAAAAAACAAACAAAAAATTAAGAAAAAAATACTATTAAACACAAAAAACTAACGTCTACAGGAAACCGGAAGGAGGCGAAAAAAATTCATTTCCCGAACAAAGGATTTTAATTAAAATAAAGAGAAAACTAAATGAGAAGTAGAATTTGCTCTTTTATCAAAAAATACGATTGCCGACATTTTCTTTCGTCCAATTTTTAAATGAAATTTTAATGTTAAAAGCATATTCTTTTCATAATATTTATCTTCTAATGGATAAATTTAATATCATCTAATAATATTTAATTAATATATCATTTATTATATAGCCTTAATAGTATATTTTGATGTTCTGCATATTTCGAATAGTATATTTTCTTATCGTGAATTTCTGAGAGATTGCAAACATTTTTGATATTTTTTCTCTTAATATAATTTTATATTATACCATAATTTTAAAATATTTACCATATATTAATTAGTGTAATAATATGTTTTTTTTTGTGGCTTTTCCTCATAGTTATTCAGATAATATTCTACATTTTTATAGAAATACTGAAACATTTATATAAAAATTAGTACTTATTTTGAAAAAAATATTTTGAATAAAAATATTTTAAATAAAAACAAAATGTTTTCCAAAAAAAAACTAGGTAGGGAATCGAAGAGCTTTGAGAACCAAAAACTATTTTTTTTTTGTTGACTTTTACAAATTTATTTATAAAATTTTTAAATAATTTGAAAGTTTTTCTCAAAATAAGAGTTAAATGTACAAAATGGACAAAACGTTTTAAATTTATTATATTAATAAATTTATTTATAGAAGAAACTACATTCATTATTTCAAAGCTCTTTGCTGAAAGCAATTTGGCAACACTGTGCATTTCCTGTACACAAGTCTTAAGAACGTGAGTCCCACTTAGATCTCGTTTGAAAAATACATGACATTTTGTATTTGTAGTACGTTAGGACAAATGTAACAACGAAATTTGAAGTACTGATTTGACATCAAATATTTTGAGTTTGATGAATCCGCAAGTTTAACATCTGAAAAGTTGCAACAAGCACATTAGGAACACGTGGGGAAAAATCCATATCAGAAATACAATTTTTTTAAGTGGTATAAAGCATTTTTGGATGGCGGAGAAATAGTGGCAGATAAAACTCTGTCTGAAAGGCTTTCAAGATTAAAAATTGTTATCAATATGGAACGGTCAAGCTGATCAGATTTGATTGAAAGGGTCGGAAAAGGAGTTGTCCGCGTTAGATTAGACATTACAGATACTATAAGATCAAAAAATAATTGAAACAATATCTTTTGGACATAGGACAGTTACCTATCAGTTAAAGGCAATTCCAATGGAAGCCCTCTAATCATCGATGTAAATATATCTGCCCAATAGAAGTGCTTTGTAGGGGAGGCTATAAAAAAAAACATTAACATTATTTTTCTACCGCATATACTCATCCCTCAAATTAAATCATAAACAATTAATAGAAATTATATTTGCTGCAAATATAATGTCTAAATAACAATTTGTCATATCTAACCAGATAGCATGAATACTTTCGAAAATCATATCCGATAAGAAAATTAGCCTTCAAAAGTCTACACAACATAACACAATAATCGCTTGACTGACTGCATGCACACCATTCGTATAATGAACCAACATGGAATTAGCATTTCTGATGTCATATCACCAAACAAGGGGCATTTAGTTTGTAGTGCAAATGAAATGCAGTGCCAACCGCTAACCAGGTCAAGCGGAGTACATCCCCATCAATTTGGCAAATAGTAAAACATCGAAAATAGAGCTTCGAATTATGGACGTACTCGTTGTCTGATTTAGTGACCAGATCGAATTTGGAATTTCAAAATGTATGCACGTCAATCAAGTTAGCACTCTGTTAGCAGAGACTATTGATATTCTGCTTATTTCCTGATGATTTATTTGAATGCATTCACTCTTTGAGTACGAAATCAAAATCCACAATTCTAATACAGAATATAAGTATTTTTTTACATAAGTATATCATCATTTACAAAATATATATTATCCTTCGTGATTACCTTACTATTAGTTCTAAATAATTCAACAATTTTCTATTTAAAAGAGTTTTGCGTTTTCAGCCTTGTTAAAAGATGCAAAAGTCAGGAATATTAAGAAAACGAACTTTCTCATCAGATATTACGATTACATTATATTGCGTGTTTTTGATCATTTATTTATTTTTACTTAAGTGCGTATTCAAAAAAAAAAAAAAAAAAAAAATAAAGCCTAAATTTTTAGAGTACGGGTAGAAGAGGATCAATTTTAAAAGAAATTCATTACGCCAGAAAGCTTCTGTACATCAATTATATTGGCTAAACTCTCGGGAAGCGTTTAAAGTATTTTTATTGAATCCTGTAAAGTATAAAATGTGGTTTATGTTACACTCGGGAATAGTTAAGTTTCGAAAGCAATTTATACCCGCCATTACTTTAGTCCTCGACTTGCTATAGTCTCAGCGGTGGTAATAGTCTTAGCGGTTAGCTATATTAGGAACGTATCGGGTGCCGTTTTGTATCAGCGCTTGAATCATTTGTACGTAAAAGGCTATCCACCCCTAACCCACCAGTCAGTCGATTCTCAAGTCGAGTTTAACAATCGTCGGCTACCACCTATCTGCAGACGGGAGCCAATAAGGGTAAGACCTTTTTCGAGAGAATACAGTGCTAGTTACGCAGACTGAATAAAAAAATTTAGTTCAAATAACTATGATAGAGAGAGAGAGAGAGAGAGAGATACAGTAATAGTAGTTTATAGTTATTCCCATCTATTGGTAGTAGAAGAATCAACAAATAGCAATGATCCACAGCAAAAAAAAATCTTCCCAAATAGTCGATTTCAGCTGGTATTGGCAATAAGAGAAAGGACTTCGGTTATAGTCGAAAAGATTCAACTGACTGGAGGAAAAACTTCAGTAGCAGTCAAGACATATCCATAGGGACTCATAGAAAGGGATGCTATCGAGCTCATTTTAATGGGATAGAAATTGCCTTTACATTCCAAAAGGGATACTCTAATTTGTATAAATTGGTAAAAGGATTTTTTTTCTCTCCAATATTCATACTGTTTCACTGTTTAGCTTCTATTTCTCCACAATACCCGCTCTAAATTTTGTCTGCCACTAATTTTTGTTCTATTAAACTTATTTGAATACTTTTACTATTTTACTATTTATATTTCTATAGAAATTTATATATGTTCGTATTTATGTATGTCTGTAGATAGTATCTTTAACCAGTTTTATTATTATGGCTACATTCCTAACTCAAGGCACCATTCATCTTTGTTCTCTGAACTAACTGCTATGATTATGGTTGGTTACTTCTCCTCCTATCAACACCATAGTACGAGTATTAAGAATCACAGTTGGAAATGGTAATTTTCTTCAAAAAATCATTGAATACCAAATACTCGTCCGGCAAAAGTTTTTAGTTATTATTCCAGTCATGACAGTTGAATTAGCTTTCGGTGGAGTATGCTTACTTTTAATAATCAACATTAGAATAATATTTTAGATGGTATTTGGAAAGTTTGAAAATGTATAAGTTATTTTTTTAATTCGTTAGACTTTTCAGTATTTGAAATGAAAATATTTCATTATTGAATTTCGTATATGTTCTCAAATTGAAAACAGCATCATTGAAATTAGTTTCTCTGTAACATTTTCCATATAAGTTTACCTTTCCAATGCACTCTTTTCAATGATCATTTAAAAGAAAAAAAATCCCTTTTGAGGTCTTTGATTAAAGTAACTTTTTTTTCAAATGTGAATAGATAGGCGAACTGGAGCGTAAATCAACTAAGTGGATTGCATCCAATAATCAGTACTTTGCATCTTGCAGATCGGTCGATTTTTACGTAAATCAAGGAACATTTTCAGTCACTTTCCTATTCCATTCCGTATAAAATTTAGTTGGGTACTTTCCGAGTGTATTCAATAAAGACACTGCCACTAGAATTTGGTGTAGTTGAATCCCTTGGGGCTGATTGCATTATTGGCGGCCAATATATAAACGAGTAACAAGTCACGTGAAAAAAAAGGTTCCATTACAATATCATAATTCCCCTGCTGTGTAACCATTACACTTGTTCATATTAAAAGTGTGGTTGAAAAAAATAGCCTAATGAAAATTGATATTTTTTTTCCACTCACAATAGATACACTTAATTGTTACTGAGGCATGTAACTCTGTTCCCATATAATATATCGTGCATCCTATAAAATAATGGTGAAATGGCAAAACGATGTTATAATGGCTTAAACCCATTCTATTAGTGAATTCTACTCCCAAGGACTTTCTATTACTTTTATTATTTTTTGCTTTTTATTATATGCAATATAATTTAGCTCAATGCAATAAGTGACATTCACCCTATTTTTCGAAGCCATTCTCATTGCTGTCTTTAGCAGACAATAACGTCACTGGGAAAATTGACACAATTCACTGTCACCCCCATTATTTGTTCACTATTGGAGCGTACATATAGGTATATGCATCAAGTAGGGCTTATAGTATAAATATTATAAAATAGGGTGCTGAGCTGTCAACTACTCATATTATTATTTTTTTTTTTTGGAAAAGAGAGGTAGGTTTGCATATACAATACTTTTTTTGCTATTCCTATTTTATATATTGTGTTTCAAAAAAAATTTTTTTTTTTTATACAATAGTAAAATTTAATATTATAAAATTATGATTAGTGAATACGATAGATGGGAAGGAACCTATTGTTATAATAGCGTAAAGAAAAATAATCTAACCCCATAAAAAATTGTAACTTTCTAGCACTTGTTAGAATATATTTTATGTTCATATATATATACTCGTATATTATACTTAAATTTAGTATCCGATACTCTATTTTCAATAGAAAAATATATACCAAAAATATAATGATAAGAAAATTGTATAGAAGAGGAAAGGATAATATGGCAACAATGAGTGGCATCATTTGGGAATTAAATCGCAATGAATAAGGATAACTCGGCAAAATATGAGAAAAAAAGAAATTTATAACAAAGAAGGAAAACTGAAATGACTAAATAAATAAATGTCTTGTTATCCTTAAGTCCTTGTCACTTCTTATATTCAATGTCGGATAATACTGAAGCAATTCTACATTAAATTATTTCAAGTATTCAAATCTTATATTCTCTCCTCCTCAATCAATACAATATATTAAAATAACAGAAATAATAGTGATTGAGTGAATAAGAAACGTATAAAGGATATACATTTTATCATATATATAAATACGAAATTTAAAAAAATATATATAAACCTTAAATATAAAGGCAGGGAAAATTCATCCCTCTTGATTAAGAAAATATCTATTATCTCTTTTCTACTCATGGATATTCGGATTTTGTTGATTTAAAAAAGGACATGTACTCTGCTCAAAATTCATTTCTATCGTAATAGAAAAAAAAAACTCTCTACATTAACACAAAAACCGTAAAACGAACGTTTTTTTTTTATAATTTTGATTAGAGAGATTAATTAAAAATTTATTATACCGATTTGTTCCATGTATTAATTCAGATGTTCAATTTCAGACAATATCTATGATGATATGATAAATTATCATTGAAAAGTGACTTGCTTATGTTCATTAAGGATATATTGAAATTTGTGTGAGAAATTTTATCTCTGCAAAATTGTTTGCTTAATGACTGTCGAAATTAGGGTTGCCTTCCCCTTGAATTGTCGTGAAATAATTATTTTTTCAGGCTATATTATATTTATTTGGCAATAATTTTTCAATATTCCCTTACTTCCGAAATATTTCCTTACTTCCCATAATGCTATTGATATAAATGGAAATTTTCTCCAACTAAAAGTAAGATTTGTCGAACTTAAGAATTTACTGATAGTGAAAATATTCAAAAATTATTTTATTTTATTTGGATAAGAAAATATATAATACCATAAGTTTGAATAAAATTGTAAATTATTAAAGAATACGATTTTTATGGCATATCGAATATATAAAATGTATTAAAAAAAAGAAGCTTATTTATAAAAATATTATTAAAAAAATATAATAAACCCACCAATACACTAGAAAATTGTAAAAGATTACGGATCACGTTGATAACAAACCATATTTTATACTTAAACTATGAAAAGTGATAGAAAAGTAATGAGATTGGCACCATTGATAGCAACCTCCTTCCTCACAGCTTGTACATAAGTCCCTATTAGATGTGCATTATAAGTCGTTCGGTAACTGATATTCAATTTTGTGTCAAGCTCGATAAATTTGCCTTATGAAAAGTTGTCATAAGCTGTTGGGGAATATTCCTTAACAAGAGCATAAGTTTTTCGTTGGAATCAAGCATTTTTTAAGGCCAGGAATTAGTGACAGGTGAACCTTGATTATGGAGGCTTTTGACATAGAAATTTGATAAAAACTAGTTCTTGCGGCTTCAGGTTTTTTGTAAAGAAATTTTCGAGAAGGCTCAGAAACAGATTTTATCGTTTAAACTTGGAGCTGCACAATAATAATGGGCTATATCCTTATAGTCATCTCCATCAACTAGTTTAAGCTGGTAAACGATTCCTTTCGTTTTCAATCAAACCTCTTCCCTCTACACGGGGTGTCCCAAAAATAACAGAACTTTATGGTTAGGCAGACAATATGCAGCGCCATCTATTAAAAATTTGTAAAGGATGCAAAAGATACATTCATCCTTTTTCAAACGCACTTAAATTCATGTAAATCGGATGACAGATGTGAAAGTTACAGCCATTTAAAAAAAAGAAAAAGCGGACACACTGTCTATTTACCTGACCAAAGTCCATGTAACCTTTGGTGATTTTCAAGATCAAAAAATACTTTAAAAGACTGTCACCGACAGTAGTGTTATGTTTTTTTTTGTTTTTTTTTAAGGTTTAGATTAATGAGGGGGAAACCTTCAAAAGGTACTCGCCTGGAAGACCTTCTACCTGCCAGACGAGTTATGCGGGATTTTTACGTCGCTAAAACCTACCTGTACCTCTACCCTTGCTCCCGAAACGATGGTTCCCCGGCGGCACTCTTTGTAAATACTACTTCGCCGGGGCGTTCTTATTTGATATTAATGCTGTCCCGATATTATGACACCGCGCGGCCTATTCTTCGTACGTGGTGTGAAGATCCTTGATTAAAGATTCCGCGTACTCTGCAACTCTGTTCCAAACCGAGTGGCTCTTCAGCATGCACTCCACTATGTTTTCTGGTCTGATGAAACGGTCCAGATTTTTCTCCAGATCTGCCCGTGTCCTCTCGTAGAAGGGGCATTGGAAGAACACCTGTTCTGCAACTTCGATAATATCGCGGCAATGATGACAGTTTGGGGAGTCAGTTCTCTTGAATCTGTGCAAGTATGCCCGAAAGTATCCATGCCCAGTCATGAGTTATGTGATGTAATACCCAACTTCCCCGTGCACGCGAGTGACCCATTTGGTGACATCTGGAATCTTTCGTCAAGCTGTCCCATCTCTCTTGCCAGAGGCGAAGACTCTCGGGTCTCTCCTCTTCACAGAGGACCTTTCGCCGCTTTTCCTTCATCCTACGATGTTGGCGTTCACGCTCTACTGCCAGGATATCGATGGGTGGGCATGATGCCACGACGTTGACCGCATCGTGTGATACCGTTCGGTATGCTGACGCCACTCTGATCGCTGAGAGCCGCTGGACTGATGACATTGTCTTGCGGTATGTTGTTAACTCTAGCGATTTCGCCCACACTGGTGCTCCGTATAGCAGGACGGAGGTAACTACAGTTGCCAGTAGTCGCATTCGATTTTGCCTGGGGCTTCCGATATTGGGCATTAGCCGCGAAAGTACGCCCTGTACTGCTGATGCCTTTCTGCTGAAGCTGGAGATGTGCTC
The DNA here is from genome assembly GCA_958298945.1 of Atherix ibis. Lineage (NCBI taxonomy): Eukaryota > Metazoa > Arthropoda > Insecta > Diptera > Athericidae > Atherix > Atherix ibis. The sequence continues at coordinate 33,130,078 of OY282606.1, forward strand.
TTTGTAGTTGAGTCTGGCATCCAAGACCACCCCTAGATAGCGGATGTAGGGTAGCGACTGGATGTCGTGGTCGCCTACTCTTATGGTGATGGTCTCCATTTTTTTCCGGCTACTCAGAAGGAGTGACTTGGTCTTATTTTCCGCCAAAGACAGGTCTGCCGATGTCATCCATTGTCTTATCCTCCGGATGGTAGTGGAGAATGCGGCTTTCAGATCCACCAGGTGTTTGGCTACAAGGACGACCGCTACGTCGTCCGCGAAAGCCATGATTGTTGTGTTCGGCGGTAATTACAGATGGAGTAGGTCGTCGTACATGACGTTCCACAAGAGTGGCTCAGGACAGAGCCCTGAGGTACCCCTCCCGTGACCTCATACTCCGCTGGTCCATCCTCCATCTCGTAGTATAGTAGTCGGTCACTGAAATATTATCTGACCATCTTCCGTAGGTAGTAGGGCACCTCCATGTTCGGTCCCAGCTGGCCGAGTTAAACGCATTCTTGATATCCAGGGTGACAATGAGGCAATACTTTTTGGAACCGCCTTTCCATCTCTTTCCTGAGATGGCTTCCTTTGCAATGTTCGTGACGAGTTCCAACGCGCCGATGGTCGATCTCCCCTTCCTGAATCCGAATTGGAAATCGGAAAGTTGAGGATCGATGTAATGCTCCAATCTGTCGGTGACTATCCGCTCCAAGTTCTTCCCGTCCGAATCCAGTATGCAGAGTGGACGATAGGATGCTGGTTCGTCCGGTGGTTTCTTCCCTTTTGGGATAAGAACCAATCTTTTTTGCTTCCGTCGAGTCGGAAATACGCCTTGCCGCAGTCAGGCGTCGTACATGCTTATGAACATGTATGGCCTGGCGGCAATTGCACTCTTCAGTGCGATGTTGGGTATGCCGCTTGGTCCTGGTGCCTTGCCATTCTGCAATATAGTGCAGGCCCTTGTGAGTTCTTCCATGGTCACTCCGGGAATTTCCACTTCTTCATCCTCCGGGTGGTAGTCGGTGAGTTCTGGTTTCTCCGGCAATAGATGTTCTACTATTCTGTGCAGCATGTCGGGACAGGTTGGTTTTGTTGCGGGTAGGCTTTTAATCCTATGTATGACCGTCTTATACGGTATGGCCCACGGGTCCCGGTCCACTTCCGCGCAGAGTTGCTTCCAACAATCTCGTTTACTCGAGTTGATGGCGTTTCTGAGAAGACGCCTTTTCTCTTCGTAGGTCCGTCTGAGTTCCTCTGTCGAGGCCCGTAGGTCGGTGTTGCTTTCTTGCCTTAAGGCATGCTCGCCGGGGTGTTATGTTATTTAACGTGACTAATTTGTCATTAAACATAAAACCACGAGTAGCCTACAACCATAGGCATTCAGTTACACTCAATTAACGCATCACCAACCAGTTACAGGCTGATTACTCCAACTGTTAGTGGCGAGGCCTATCTAAATCTCTACTGTCATAAGCAGTGACAGCGCCCGAGATAATTATCAGTATCTACCACCAGCGATCCGGAAACTGTACCCGCAATATGGGTATTAACCACTTGCTGCCTAAGGCGCCTCACCATTTTCGGGCATAGTGAGTTTTAACACCATGGGGCACCCCGATTTGGGTGGTACAAATTTTTGTTTTAAGAGTACTTCGGTTTGCACTCCGCTCATTGAGCTACGCTAAGGATCTTTATAAAAGCGGGTTCAACTATCACTAATGGAAAAAATAAAGACACCGACATATAGCTGCCCAAAATAACTACTTTATATAAATATACAAATTTTTTTTTCAAAACCACCTTCTTACTTCAAATATGATTGATTCTAAAAAACCGAATTTAAATGTTTTTAATACTAAACCCTAACAAGAAGTTACCAAAAATTACATACATTTTATACTCATTTAGGTTATTGGCTAAAAACCGGAGTTAAAAGAAAAAGCAAATAATTTTTAGTATAACTTTTAGGGTAAATTGTCAATATAGTTTTCATTCAAAATAAATTGAGAAGGGCTGTTGTAAAAGGAAGAGCAAATTTGTAATATGCTTTTCTACTCTAATGAGACTAAAAGTTCACAAACCTTGGGGGGGGGGGTGCTTAAGACATACTAGAAAATGCTCAAAGTCATTGCGAAAATGCCTATTTTAGACTTTCTTTTATATTATTTTTCAGTTTTTTTTTTTTTTTTAGGTACTGTAGAAAGAGATTTTCTAGTGTTTTATGGCTTAAAACGAAAGAAAATCTGCCCTAGGACAATTTTTGATAGTCCTTCTCAGGAATTCTAATGAGAATTGTTAAACTTAGCCACGTGCTTCCATCTGAAATGGTTGAAAAATTATAAATTCAGACTGTGTTCAGACCCGTTGAAATGAATACTTGAGCCGTGGCAACTCATCCTTTTTTAACCTCAACCTCATACCAACCTATTTCTCTTATATCCACTTATATTTGTACCACTTAAATTCACTACTTGTCTTATAGAATATGTTAAAATCACCTCAAAATTACCACCACTACTTCCACTTTAATACTAAATCGTTTTATTCGTATTCAGTTCAAATGTCATGGCTTATGTTGGCACCAATATTATTTTTTGTCGCAGTCACATAGACGTTGCCATTGAAAAATTCTCTTTACTTTCTAACTTCTATACTTTATACGCCACACTTTTAACCATAGATTCTAGAAAATTCGTACACATACATGATACTTTTTTTTATATATTATCGTTGTGAAAGGACCAAAAAAAAATAAAGAATACTGCATAAAAAGGAGCTAAACCTTAGCAAAAAATTACGAAAACAAATCATGTTTTGGGGCCAGTTGGAGTTGTACTTAAATATTTTACGTTGTCAGAGAGGTCGAAGGTGTTTTCCAAATAGCATTACTGCTAACTGTTCTCTTAATTAAGAATGAAACCATGTTTCGTATTTTGAAAATTGTTCCATTGGGACTATGTTTTATGGGATTTCAGTTAATTGCTAGTGAAATATTCTACAATTAAAATAAAATTATTTTCTGCGGTTGATATTTTCAATGATCATCTAAACGATATCTGATTTATTTAACATTTATTCTATACCATATTGAGGTTGGTAAAAAATATGCTTTATAAGATTTTATGAGAAAATATTTTATTTTGAATTTATTGCTTTTGTGCTAACAAAGACGATATTTTCGTTTCAAAATTTAATTTGCGTAATTTTTTTCACATATTCTATTGGATGAGTTATGTAAATTTTTATGTGCTTATACAAATTATTAAATTGCACAAATTATTGTGTTTGAAATAGAATTTTAAGAATATTTAACTGTTGTTAATTTTCCTATAAAGATGGTATTGTAGGAAAATAAAGAGACAAGATTGAATGTTAGTCCCTCCTAGATGTGCAGTACAAATTTCAAACCTGCCAGTTTACTAGACAACGAAATATTTTTAAAATGCATTACGAAAAATAGAATGGCGAAATTTGGATCCACGATGTACCATGTTGAGCTAATTTTTTGTTGAGCTTGAAGAACCTTCACTTTTGATGCCATAGAACATTTTTAAGTGGCCGAGGAATAGTAAAAGATGACCTTAACTCAAGAAGGCGTTCAGCATATATAAATTATAAAAATGTGCAACCTTTTAAGGACTTTTTTTTATAAAAAGAGAAGTCATTAAAAGGTTCAGAAATATATTTCTTTGCTTTAGAAATATAAAAGTATCCAGTCCCCTTTCCACCATATCATAATCCGTGCGATATTTAAAAGGATGTCATCTTGGTATTGTCGATAATATCTAAAGGAGTGTAATTGAAAGCAAGCGTGCGATTGCAATTGAAGATGAGTAGAAAGAATGCCTCTACCAATAAATAGATGTCTAAGGATATTGCTTTAAAAATAATAATATTGATGTATAAAAAAATGAAGTTTCTTAGAAAAAATCTGCCCAATAACTTAACTTCTCTGTAGACCTCTAATAGAGGATACGTTTTATACTATATTCAGGGTTGAATTTTTCTTTTAATAACGTTTAAATAAAATATAATTTTATAATTTATATTTTATTAATTCATTACTTTAAAATTATATTATATAAATTATTATGTTGGTCAAATGCCCGCAACGCAAATGTAACTCTTTTAGGCACATTTTTTATAATATTTTTTCAGACTTCTGGGGTTATTTTAGCAATTTCGTTTCGAATGTTATCCTTAAGCATCGCAGTTCTAGTTGGTTTCTTAGTATACAACTTTTTCTGCAAGTACCGTTATACGAAGAAATTGGGAGAGTACAAATCAGGGGATTGCGGGGCCCAGTCGATATCACCACTTTTTGACATTATTGGGTCGAGAAAATTTTTCCTAACGAGATGTGTATAAGATGTCACCATCTTGTTGGAACCACATATTCTGTGGGCCTAATTGATTCAATTCGGGTAGAAGAAAGTTTCCCAACATGTTCCGATAGCAGTCACCGGTAACTGTTATAGCATTGCCTCCAGCGTCCTCAAAGAAATATGTCCCAACGATGCTGCTGTACCAAACGCCGTACCATACAATTACTCTACGAGCGTGTAGTGATCTTCGGCTTAAAGGTTGAGGGTTTTTAGTGACTCAGTAGCGGCTATTCTACTTATTAACAAAGCCAGCCAAGTCGAAATGTGCTTCGTCACTCACAATGATTTTTTTGCCAAAAATGGTGGTCGTCTACCGGGTGTATAAGCCTAACTCCGCTGTGGTAAAGACATGTTTGTCCATAGAAAGCAAAAACAAATTTATTCAAAGTATTTACCCTCGCTAGCCACACATTTCCCCCATCTCTCGGGCAATTTGTGGATACCACGCCAAAAAAATTCTTTTTTGAAGTAAACCACTCATCAAGCCATTTTCGGACGTCTTCTTAAGAATCGAACTGCTGCTCAGCGATCGCGTGGCCCATCGACGAAAACGGAAGGGACCAGGTCTGTTGAATAAGCGGGGTGGGGTAGCACCACCCAGTTGAGTGTCTCCAAGTAGTTTCAAACCATTTTTGACGTGTGCGATGGTGCGTTGTCGTGGAGGAAAATAAGCTCGTCATGTTTTTGTTGATAATCCGTCTTTTTTTCACGCAATTTGATCAGTTGTTGGTGGTAGCGGTGGAAATTGACAGTTTCACCAGGTTTTAACATCTTATAGTAGACGATACCCTGCTTATCCCACCAAACGCACAGCATCGTCTTCCGTTCGAAGCGATTTGGTCTTGGGGAAGATGTTGATAGTTGGCAGGGATCAACCCACGATTTCTTGCGTTTAAGATTCTCGAAATATATCCACTTTTCATCGCCTGTCAAAATCCGATTCAGGAGCAACTTTATTTTTTGTCTGGCGAGCAAGATTTCCGATGTGTTTTGGCGTCGCTCCATCTGCCTATCGTTCAATTCACGCGGCACCCATTTTTTGATCTTTTCAATCTTTCCCATGTCACGTAGACGCATGGAAATGGCTGATTGAGTAACACCCAATTACTCCCCGAGCAATTTTGTGATTGGGTATCGTCTTCATCCAAAGGAGCCTGTAATTGATGGTCCTCAATCTTCCTAGGCCGATTTTCAGGCTTCTTGTCCCACAAGTCAAAATTGCCGTCTTTGAACCGACGAAACCAATCTCGGTACGTTACTTCCGATAAAGCACTATCATCATAGGGCTTTGACGCGATTCGGCAGCCGATTTCTTCAAATTGAAGTAGAAAAGAAGAGCTTCCCCCAATGCTGTTTTTCTGCCACAAAACTACACATGATTACGAAAGGAAAAATGTATGTTATTGTACGAAATTGCTGAAAATGTGTACTGACTAATGTTGACAGATATCAAACTCATAAAAAAAAAAGTATGGCTGGCCTATGGTAGCTTAATATGCTCACTAACGCCATCAATGGCCAAACAGTCGATTTAAGCTTATACCTCTGGTATAGCGAGTTGTAAAACTTGAGCACTTTTTGTAAAAAAAAATATATGTATTATATCAATTGAATTTTAAACGGATAAAAAGCAAATCTTTTTTGTGCATTTTTAACAAAAATGATGGAGATATTCCCAATTCTTGTGCACTGCGTATTTTCAAAATTATTCATGATACGCTGAATGGTTGACTTAGCCAGCATATGATTTACACCAAAAAAAATTACGCAATTTTCTTCGCATATTCACAACTGAACAATTATTTAAATTAAATGTTATGAATACTATGCTTTCTTATAGAATTTATTTAATTGATAGTAGAAAACTGATTAAATTTAATAATATCGCATTTACCATAAAAAATTTATTTTAAAAAAATATTGATATGGAAATACACTACATAAATTAAACGTAAAATTTATAATAATTATTCAGTACAGATACGCGTTATGTGCCTATTCCAAAGAAATTATTCTAAAATTATATTAATAGAGATGATTTTTCCCATGAGTAATAAAGTGTGAGGTATTCATTTTTATTAAACTTAATAAGATTATGACGTTTTCTAAGAATTAATCAATCAGATTACAGTCAAACGTGTTTTAGAATTTGAGCTTTGATGTCATTTTTAAAAAAAAAAATAGAATAATTTAAATAAATTTCTGAATGCATTATAATTTATTAGTATATAATACAAATTTAGTATTTCTGTTGAAATTTTAGAGAAAAATTTCCTATGCGACCATATAAAGAGCATGTGATATTAAACTAGTCAAAATAACACCCACACCTGTGCTAAAAATAAATATTCCACAAATTTATTATTCGTAAATTGAGAATGACATGACCACAAACCACATACTGCAAAGCGAAACTATCCCTCATATTAGTCACTAGAATTAATTGTGGTAATACAGAAACAGAAGAGAGAGGAAAGTTGCAGTGTACAAAATTAACATGTCATAAATTAATCATCCCCAATGCTTCTGTTTGTCGGCAGTCTTTACAGATACTAAAAAACAAAACATTCTGTTAGTCTGGTGGTAGGCTAGACCTGCTAGGATGGAAGGGAAAAAGCGCAGATAATTTATAAAGCGGCTACTCTACAATTAACACATTATTAACGTCACTTTGATGGACCACATTTTGTTATTTATTTGATGATTCAGATTCAGATTCGGATTTCAGTTCTGGAATTGCATTTAGGCAACTCCCATTCAGATCTCAGTTGCACACTGTTCACTAGTAATTTTTTGCCCCATAATCTCTCTTACTACTCCTCTTCTTCCGTTATGGTTATTCCTCTTCTCCTACATCATATATCATTCACATCTCATCTATTGGATTGGGGATGACTAGCTGACTACCATTATAACAAGAGATATGAGAATTGCTTTTGGTAAACTACTTCATAAAATTTACTGACACTATTGCCTAAAAAAGATCGACTTTTTTATTTGAGGGCGGTTTCCATCACCTCGATTCCAATGGTAAGTTCGCCTTCAGTCATGATATAAATCTTCTATTCCCATAGTAACTTTTTAAATACTTTTACTAGCACTACTGAGTGTTCATAACCCTTTGGCTTTTGCTGGTGGATGGTTTATTTGTTTAATCTTCAATTCTTTGAAACACGAGAAGTGCTCTGGATAATAAATCAACAACACCAAAATGACGTTGAGATTAAAAAAAGCTCACAAATCTTGAACAGAACCGCCTTCTTCGTTTCATAGTATTCGAGCATATATAGTTTAGCGTTAAATCGTCCGCTCTTCAATTCAGATTGTTGCAACCACAAAGAATATCCCATCTAAATAGGAATAGTTTTTTTTTCCTCTTTTTTTTATGTTTCCTCCCTGGAATAGTCATCATCTAAACTATATAGTATATTTTCTGAATGTTTTTATTGAGAAATTTCTCTGTTTCCGCGTGAAATATCTTTTCCGTTTCAATTTCTTCAAATTCTCTTCCTTGTTTTTATTTAAGTTTTTTTTTTTTTTTGTAATAATCTGTTTTTTTTTGTTGCTTTTATTTCTGATGGCGCCTGAAGCAAAAATACGAACTGAACATTTTTTCTTCCTTTTGAAAATATATATAAAAACCGAGCATGTATCTGATTTGAAAAATTCTTCGACTGTAATTTAAATTCAGGTTCGCTAATAGTACCTCTCATATACTATGATTATTATGGGAAATTGTAGAGTTCCTTTAAATTTTCCATTTTACATAGTATTCTATTTTCTCAATGCTTAATCCTTTTCACAGTAGAATACTCAATGCTGTTGTTCTTTTCGCTTAGAGTTTTCCCTTTGAAGAATTGTGATCTTTCATCATGTTTTTTTTTTGTTTTGTTTAAAATCATTCAGCAAATATTCAGAAAATGATCTTAGAAGAATTATATAGAATTGAAAAGAGCCAAATAGCACATATTTCGAGGTGAACATACACCTTTTTCCCCCGTAATGGAACATACATCACATGAAAATTGGGTTGGTTTTGTTCAATTTTGTATAATTTTGCACACATGCAGTTCTACTTTTCTCTAGTCACCCATTTAGAAAATAGAAAAATTTATCCCCATCCCGTTTGTCTCATATTTATTTTTCAACCTTACAAAATGATATGGAATAAAACGTGAAGAAAATTGTAAAGCAAAAAGTATATTCGTTAAGCTTATACTCGTACATATCAAATGGGGAAAAAGTAAAATGAATCTGTCTGAATGAATGATACGAAAGAAAACATGTTGCTATTTTGTTGAAACGGCAGGTGGCAAAATATACTTTCATTGCTTCTGCCTTATCAGATTACCTTTGTCAGATATACATTCAGTTCTGATCTAGTAATATCCTTGACGGTTTCCTCTGAATATTAAGCATCTTCGTTTTTCCTTCATTTTTCTGCTCTTTTGAGAATATAATCGGAAAGGTGAAACTAATCAAATTAATAATTTCAATAATATACCGGGCATACTATCCGGATACAAAGATATATTTTACATTATATTGTACATATTAAAAAAAAAAAAAAATTTCATATAATACTTCATTGTAACCTAAATTTATTATATGATATTCATATTTCAGATAAAGATCTTTGTCGATAATACTAAATAAGCAAAATACGAGATAATATATTGTACAATAGAAAAAAAATACCATATTTAATACATGAAGGACATTGAATGAGCACGAGTGTATAAAGACTCAAAAGATTTCCAAAATGACACAATATATTTTTGTCAAGGCGTTTGTGTCGATTTAGCAAATTGCCTTCTCACTACTTAGACATGAGACATCTAAAATATAAAACCCAGAAATTCTTGGCTAATATTATTTAATGTAAGTTTCTTAAAATAGTATTTATATAATACTATTTTCACAAACTTACATTAAATAATATTAGTCAAGAATTTCTGGGTATTATTACCCAGAATAAAAGGATCATAAAAACAGTGATCTTGGAGATTGAGTAGTTTCGAAATTATATTCAATTAAATTACTACTAAAATTTATAAATAGAAATGAAATTATGATATGACACAGATAATTATTAGATAAATAATTAAAAACTAGATATTTTATATAAATAGCTAATAGTATATGTTATGAAATCAGAAATCATATTAGTTTGGGTCAAAAGAAATGCATTATTTCAAGTTTTATTTTATAATTTGTTGTCATTTTAAAGGTAAGTTCATAATGACTTTTTTTTATAGAAGCTCTGTGTCCTCTGTTGAAGTATTAAAACTTTCCAACCGGAGTTTCTGGCGAGCCACTATAGACGTGTGTGGCCTGGCGTTATCCTGACCTTTGGTCAATCGCTAGCTTCAAACGGTCCAATTGTTGGCAGTAGAGGTCCGAATATGATTCCTTGCCAGTCCACCAATTGCACAGCAAAACCTATCTGACCGTTTGTCCTGGTTTGGCAACCGTTTGAGCCGCTTCACCGCATTTTGACCACGATTGTTTTCGTACAATATTGTCTTATGTGACCCATTTCTTATCCGCAGATAGAAATTCTATCTATCATGTTTTTTTACGTTAATTCGTATGAGATCCAAACATCTAGCTTCCTTTTGAATCCAGCTTTATGCAGATTGTTTGAAACTGTTTTGTGATCGATCTTTAGCTACTGGGTGATACTACGAATGCTAACATGTCCATCTAACATACTTCGATCATTTGGCTGTGACTATAAACACCTTTAATTTTCTTCTTTATCAAAACAAACTTGTAAAATATACTGATTTTTTTCTTTTTAAACTTCAATCTTTTACACCTTATAACTCACAACTGAATTGACAATCAAAAAAACTATGAAAGAATTTTTTTTTAGTACGAAATTTCACTTTTCCAATAAGTATAAGTCTGAATTTGTTTTATCGATACTCTACGAGATATAAATCACTGCAACCATCTACCAAAAAACTAATGGATTTTCTGTTCTTCAACCTAATACTAAACATATCTTCTTCAATTTTATTAATATTTTCATTTAATAATCACAATCTAAAGTACGTTGGAAAATATTCGAATATTTATACTCCTGCGATTATTATGGCACAAGAAAATGACAATTTTTTTCACTATAGTTAAATATTAATAGTAGCCCAGATAAATATAATTATGATCAAATTGACAGTTTACTTTAGACATCCTTTAATCTTGCACCAATTTCCGATGCTTATCAATATTAATTTTCCTTATAAACATTGATCTGCCCCATTAAAAGTCCATGCACATGTTGAGCAACATTAGTACTGCGAAATATTTTAATTTTTTTTCTTTATAACTTATATTTGTACTTTATAACAGTTCGGCTGAAAAGTTTATAAGATAAAACAGTAAAAATATTTTTTTATGCAAAATTCATTTTTATTATTCAACATAGTTGCCTTCGAGGGCGATCAAAATAGGCCTCAGTTTTATCATCGGTCTTAAATTTCTTGCCAGCGAGCATTCTCTTGAGGTCTGCAAACAGGAAAAAGTCGCTGGAGGCCAGATTTGGAGAATACGGTGGATGGGGAAGCAATTCATAGCCCAATTCATTGAGTTTGACCATCGTTTTCATCGACTTGTGACACGGTGCATTGGCTTGGTGAAACAACACTTTTTTCTTCTTCAAATGAGGACGTTTCTTAGCGATTTCTTTCTTCAAACGATCCAATAACGCTATATAATAGTCGCTGTTCATCGTCTGTCCCTTCTGGAGATAGTCAATGAATATTATACCATGCGCATCCCAAAAAACAGACGCCATCACCTTGCCAGCCGACTGTTGCGTCTTTCAACGCTTTGGATTCGGTTCGTCGCTCGCTCTCCACTCTGCCGACTGCCGATTGGACTCTGGAGTGTAGTGACGGAGCCATGTTTCATCCATTGTCACATATCGACGCAAAAATTTGGGTTTATTGCGCTTAAACAGCTCCAAACACTGCTCAGAATCATCAACACGTTGTTGTTTTTGGTCCACAGTGAGCTCACGCGGCACCCAATTTTGCACACAGCTTTCGCATGCCCAAATATTCATGCACGATATGTCCAACACGCTCTTTCGATATCTTCAGAGTCTCAGCTATCTCGCTCAACTTCACTTTACGGTCATTTAAAATTATTTTGTGGATTTTTTTGATGTTTTCTGCCGTAACCACTTCTTTTGGGCGTCCACTGCGTTCTGCATCACCTGTGCTCGTACGACCAGTTCGAAATTGACGAAACCAATATTCCACAGTTGAAATAGCTGGAGCAGAGTCCGGATAACGTTTGTCAAACCCTGCTTTGGTTTCCACTGTATTTTTTTTCATCAAAAAGCAATGCTTTATTAAAACACGAAATTCGTCTTTATCCATTTTTTTTCAATAATAAAAGTTGCTTAACTCAAAATGCTATATCTCACGAACCAATCGACCGATTGCTGTCAAATTTTGACAGGAATCATTTGAAGGATGATGCTTTGTGATAATTAAGTAAACGTCAACCTTATAAACTTTTCAGCCGAACTGTTAATAGAATTTCATCCGGTTTTTTTTAAAATCATTTTCATAGATACTTTTAAACAGTTATAATATTATATTATATGCCTTTTTCCAGGATTCGAAATCTGATAAGCTTACACCACAAAGAGAGTTAGGCGGACTCTTTCGATCAATCCCATCGATTCTCTTAGTCAACTCCACAATCATATATGCACGATCAAAATAGTGGAAAGCATGGCCATTGCCATAAAAGGATCTCTAAAGGACAATACGTAAAGTGTGCGTGATATTGAAAATGTATATATCGACAGATTCCTCTTTAGTGAGCATATTTTTTGGCTCATGTTTACGTATAGTTGGGTTTTAGTAACATCAGCAGTGACAGCGTCTATTCTTTCTCTTATTCTTTCCTCATTATTTTTGTACATGCACTACCTCCCCGTAGGGTTTACTATGTGATTATTAATTTTTTAATATCACATTTGTCAGCCACGGCATATCCACTGTCGGATATCTACTTTTGTCTCTTGTTAGCTATTTTACCTTTATATGCCATCATTGGGATATGATTTTTTTTCAAAAAAAATACACTTATTGTTAAGGAAATTCAAATGTTTTTTATGTAATGTGAAGTACAATCGATATAATTAACTTCTGAATAAAACGTCATTCAAATGGCCTCCACGACTTTTTTTGCCGGAATAAGTTAGATGAAGCCAATTTTCGAGCACTTTTTCCACTAAATCAAGTTGTATGTCATGAATAGAACGTCCAACATTGACTTCTAAAGCTTAAAGAGAGTCCAGTTTATTGCTAAAGACCAATGACTTCAAATAACTTCACAAGAAATAGTCTAATGGTGTTAAATCACAACTTCTTGGAGGCCATTCAATGTTACAATTTCTTGAAATAATCAAATCTCCAAACTTTTTTCGCAATAATTCGGTTATTGCACGTGCTGTGTGGCACGTAGCCCCGTCTTGTTTGAACCAGCTATTGTCAAGATCAACTTCTTCCAATTTCGGCCATAAAAAGTTGGTTATCATCGATCTATACCGCTCTCCATTGACAGTAACGGTGTTGCCAGATTCATTTCGAAATAAGTACGGACCGATGATGCCACCAGACCAAAAACCACACCAAACTGTCAATTTAGGTGAATGTCATGTGTGTTCATGAATAATTTGTGGATTTTCGTCGCACCAGAATCGACAGTTTTGTTTATTTACCGCACCACTCAGATGAAAGTGAGCCTCATCGGAGAAGATGATTTTTTAAAAAAAACCTTATCGTTTTCAAGTTGTTCCAAGACAAAATCAGCAAATTCACGATGTTTACGATGGTCCAATGGCTTCAGTTCTTGAGTGATAACAATTTTATATAGATGCAAGCCCAAATTCTTTCTCAAAATCCGCCAGGTTGTGGTGTCTTGAGAACATCTTGGAATCGACAATTTGCGGTCTTTAGCAATACTTGCCTGAACGGCAGTAATATTTTCATTACTTCGAGCGGGTCTTTGTCTTATTGGCATTTGAACATTATGTAAAGAAAATTTATGCTCAAAATTTTTAACAATTCGTCGAATAGCGAGCACAGTTGAACGATTATTACGACCATCAAATGGCAAAAGCGCACGAAAAGTTGCAAATGGAAAACGAATATTTTGATAATAAAATTGAATAATTTGTAAACGTTGTTCTTGCGTATATCTCTCCATGTTGAAATTGTTAACATAACTAAATAAAATGACAGATCATGTGATATTACAAATGGCCGAAATCATATCACTCTTATTGGAAAACCCTATATATACTTAACATCCCGCCGCCGCAGTGGAGAACCACCGCGATCTTTTTTCTAGATATCGATCTTTACAAAACTGTAATAGCACTAATATTTAGAGCTTCAGCAATATCACGTGTTGCAAAATGATCAATCATAAACTTGATTTCTTACAGATCTGTGGATACAGGTTGACGTGAACGAAACGCATCTTTGAGGTAAAAGTTTCCATCATTTATCTTTTCAAATGATTTTACTCTTTCAAAGCTATAATATCCTCTCTGTATACGACAAGTGCTAATTGACGCCGTTGCAGGAGTTTTTGTCGCCAGCTCTATCTTGATGAACTCCTCTCGTAGAGCTATATCTGATTGATCCCTAATGTTGATATGATCGGCGTTGGCTAAAAGCTGTGCAGACTTAATGAGTAACGCTTATGCTTATTCCTGAGTGACGAGTCACTTTTTCCTTGCCGGAGACCATTGTGGATGTTAAATGGCTCTGACAAAATAATTCGGCTACTGTTAGTCTTCCTCTCATACTACCCATGGTCAGCTTAGTCAGTCTAATCAACTTTTCTGGGATGATGAATATGTTTAAAGTGGGTGAACAGATAATGGGTCTATTTCAACAGTTCTTCCATCAACTGTCTCCGAGGGATGATTTGATCTGTTGCTGATTTCCCTAAAGCGAAACCTCTCCTGTAAGAGGCAACTAAATTTTTTAAGTGAATGGGTCTATTTAAAAGATATTCGTTGCCTAGTAAGATTGATTTGCTGTCCCATATTTGGACCATTAATTGATGAACCGTTTGCTGTAGTATGTTAGCTCCAAACTTAACAAGTGCGCTGGAGATCCCGGCAAACTGGATTCTTGGTGGCGGCAGTTTCAAGTTGTTAGCTGGTCGGAAATGAGATTACTCTCTTTGCTGCGGCAGGTAAAGCATCGTAGTCTGTTCATACCTAGCTAAAACTTTTACGCCTGATGTGGTTGGACCCTATATTTTCAATTTTTACAAACCTTTTCGTTCTTCCAGGCTTTATTCACGATAATTCTCTATGCGTGCTTGCGTTCTCTAATCATGCAGCATGGCTCGATATGCAGCATTTTTTTTTTTTGTTCGCCTGCTCGCTTGCAATCATCGTCAAACTAGCTGCTCAGACTCTCTTTGCGTCTCAAAACAAGTGCTTTTCGGCGATACCTATGATAGTGTTCTTTAAGATTGCCAAGGCCACTTCAATATTTGCATTGTTTCCAGGGCAAATATCTTTGTTTATATTTCTGTCCTTCGTACCATAAATAGTATTGGAATTTTTAAATTAATAGTAGTTTAGTTTATATTACTTAATACCATTTAATGGTTCTTACGGATTAAGAAAACTTTCTTCTTTAACTCTAGAAATCTTCTATTATTTACCTCTAAATGAATAGATAATTCACGATGGTAAATAAAATAAAAATATTCTTAAAAAGAACAGTAACTTTTCATAAACGATAGCTAATTTTATTTATTAAGATTATGGAAATATTACTTTTTTGACTCTCAAAAATTCAAAAGGAATAAAATAAATTTAATTTATGACTTTACACTCGATAAAGATCTTTTAAAATCCAAATCAAAGTAAATTATTTCTAATTTAATAGTTCCTAATTTACGAAAAAAAAGATGCAAAAATAATTCCAATTAGATAAGCCAATAAACCAAGTTAATATATAACATTAACTGAAATTAAAGAAATCTATTTCATAGGCACTCCACCTTAACATAAAACTTGCTCGAACCTCGTGAGATCAATAAATTTTCACCTTCCCAATTGAGCTAATTATTAATTGTGAACAAATTGTACTCAACTTTATGCTAAAATATAATAAAAAGAGAGAAGAGATTCTGATAAGAGGTATTTTTCAATGTCCTGATTACTTCCACTGTTAACGCTTACCACCGATGATGTCGATGTTGCTGTAACTGTGTGAAAATATTTAAATCCCTATTCAAGATTCGAGCAAATTTATTTCACTTACCTTTTGGTCCAGACTTTTCACCGACATAAATACAATAACTTATCTATCTACTTGTATTTGTAAATATAAATACATAAATATATATGTTTTTTCTTTCTTTTTTGTATACGAGTATAGGCGTATATGGAATAGCAAGTCAGTCGAGTCTACTACAAACAAGTACAAATGAAATTTATCTCTGGAGCTTTTCTCTATAAATCAAATTTCCACCCAATGATAATGTTTACACGCTGCTATTACAGACTTAGGAAGACAGGTAGACTGGTGGATATGACACGTTATCCTTAAAAGCTGAAAACGTGAAAATAAAAGTGTGTTAGGCATTATATGATATTTGTATGGGACGATATCATAACAAAATGGAAATTTATGTATTGCAAATTGTCGTAATGAATATCACATTTAGGTCAAAAGACAAGAGAGCATATAAAAAGGAAGAAAAAAAAACCATTAATAAATAAATAAATAAAAATAAAAATACGCTACTAAGTATACCTATTTAAGGATCTGTTAGTGTATACATTTTCACTTAAATACAAAATTCTATTATTTCATTTTGGATAAAATCAAGTTGGGGAGGGTTTCTTTCAATTTAAACATATTTTATTTCAGGGATATTTTTTTGCACAATACTTTATAAACATTTAGTAATTTCATAGAAAAAAAAATCATAATCTAATAAATAATATAATCTATTTGGTATTTTATGTTAATATATTGTTAAAATATGAAGAATTATGGTAGATCTCTTATTTTTAGAAATGTTAGCTTATTTGTTAACAATTCAATTTAAATTTTTTTGAAATTTTTATGAAGTGTCCCAACCAAATCTATTATTGACTTCTGTCTGTATGAATAAGCATGATTAAATCATGTATAGTTTCGCCGTATTTTCTTTTCTACATTCTTGACCCGAGAAAAATTTGCGCATGTACGCGCAAATATCGTGCACTTGCACGATCATTGTCGTAAGTTGTTCGGAAAGTAATTTCGTTTTTTTTTATAAAAATGAATGACGATTTTCTTATAGTGAATTAATATTTTATTTAATTAAATATTGTCCAGTTTGATCCAATACCTTTTGCCATCTTTCTAGCAGTAGCATGATTCCACGCTCATAAAATTTTTGTTCTTTGCTGCCAAAAAACTGATCCAAGTGATTTTGGACCTCCTCATTTGAATTAAACGTTTTACCATCTAAAAATTTTTGTAGAGACTGTAACAAATAATAATCGGAAGGTGCTAAGTCTGGAGACTATGGTGAGTATAGTAGTATATTCCATCTTAGCTCTGAAAGCTTTTGCCGAGTGGTCAAACTTGTATGTGATTTCTCATTATCCTGTTGGAACACTATACCTTTCCTATTGAGCAATTCTGGCCTTTTTTCTTTAAGTGAATCATTCAATTTGTCCAACTGATGATAGTACACTTCAGAATTGATTGTTGTGTTGTTCGGTAGAAACTCAAAATAAACTATTCCTTTGAAATCCCACCCAAACCGAAGCATAATCTTTTTTTGATGAATGTTGGCCTTCGGAGTGCTCTGAGCCTGTTCATCTTTTCTACTACAGGATCTTTTATAATTAACATTGTTGTACAGAACTCATTTCTCATCCTCAGTAATGATACGCCTCAAAAATGCATAATTTTCTTGGCGTTTGAGAAGCAAATCACAAACGTCAATGCGACGGCACTAATATTTTTCCGTAAGAAGATGAGGAACGCATAAGTCGAGCTTTGAGATTAAACTGAGCCGTTTCAAATGACTATGAATGGTCAAATTTGATAAATTTAATCTCTCAGCGATCTTACGAATTATTATTCGCCGGTTTGCATCCATTAATTCCTTTATTGTGTCTTCATCGGCTTCAACTGGCCTTCCAGGACGTGGTGCATCTTCGAGATCAAAATTGCCGGATCGAAATTTTATAAACCTTTTTTGGCACTGGCACTCACTTAACACATCTTCTCTTAACACATCGGAAATTTTTTTTGTTGCTTGAACAGCATTTTTATCTTTTCTACAGCAAAAAAGTAAAATATTCCGAAAATGCTGTTTTTCACTTTCCATATTTAAAGGGTATCAACCAAAAACTACTGTCCAGAATTAATCGAATTTTTTCACAAGTAAGCTTTGCTATATCAGCTATTAAAATATATATGATTATACGGCTTAAATATGAAGTTGGTTGTGATAAAATACAATTAAATCCTCTATTGGAAAAAAACGTAATTACTTTCCGAACAACCCAATAGTTTACTTAAAACGATTTTTCGTGAATCAAAAGGTAACATATTATCAAATTTCAGCTTTCAAAAGTAAATTTAATGAAAATATACTTCAAATTTGGATTTTAATAATAATTCTAATTAAATTTATTATATAAACTTTCCATTTATATACAAAATATAAGATATGCCATAAAATTTCTTGCTTCAATCACTTGTTTTTAAGATAATTTTTTATGACTTATTGGCATTATTCGGGCTGACATTTAAATATTAATCTTTTTTCTAGTCATTTGTATCTTTTTATAGCCTCATAGATGGTAATTTTCTTTTATTAACGTACGTGTATCTACCGAGCGACAAAATGAGATTTTATTTAAAAAATGCGCAAAAATTAAACGCTTTAATTAATAAAAAAAAATGATCCTAATTTTTATAATTTAAAATATGTTATTATAAAAATTATCAAATAATAGATCTGTTTTTTTTTTCAAATTACAACCTATACAACCCTACCCCAAGCACCCATTCCAAATATTGCTATACAAAAAAAATCCCCTCGAATGTATCAAATATTGTAGAAGCGAAACCTTTCAAAATGAAAATATCAATTGACTTTTATCTTAACATATTTCTATAAATATAAAAACACTTAATATGAATATTAAGTACAAATATTTATATAAAAGGAAAAACGTATGCAAATACGATACGGTATAGAAATGCTCATAAAGTAATAGAAACACTAAACAAAATTAACTAGTTGATATTAAAGCATTTTTCTTTAGCGTAAAATTTAACTTAATTTATTATATTTAATTGGTACTAAAAATAAAAGAACATAAATTGGAATTTAATTAGTCATTCTATACTTTATATATATATGTTATTATATGACTGTGTGTATTTAATATATTAAATAAAATAGGATGCGGAAAAATAATGTTATGTATAAAAGCGAAAATATTTGAATGAGTCTCTGAATGAGGTCATTTATTATATTTTATTAGTGAGTTTAGTTAGTTGGTTTTTGTTCATAACTCTAAATCTTGTCAATAGTTCCATTATGGCTGGCAATAAGGAAATCTTATTGGGTGTGGTTAAACTCCATAGTATATACAATAATGGTAAAGAAGAAGAAAAAACCACCAAACTAAATGAAATAAAATAAAATTCGTTATTCTGTTTTAATAAACTCTATTACGTATTTATTATGGAACATATACAAAGTACATAAACTCTTCTATGTGTATTGGATAGAGATTCATACGGTAAGTAAAAAGGACTCTTTGGTTGGAGAAGTCTGTTGATTTGGCTTGAGTAGTCCTGACTATAGTAAACCAGAGTTAAGGTATACTCAAAGGAATAGAAATGCGATTGTGAATGAAAGAAATTGTATTTTTATTAAATTGAGTTCACCCCAAATTGGTTTCCAGTTAATAGAATTCAGCACGCGATATGTCAGTAAGTAAGCAAGGGGGAAATGGAGCACATATTTTATTCGATTTGTATTTGCCCACCCAAATCTGACAGTTAGTCGACGCCTTCACCACCCGCTAATATCCTGTGTCGGTATCCGTACGTATGCATTAGACTACTCAGTCCCAGCAGGATCAGACAAGGTATTTAAATGGTGTTAACTCCTCCTTAAAAACTTTATAGCACCGACCACAATTGTAACCGCAACGAATGAACCATTCTTCCCTATGTATTTATTTCTAATAAACCACATAAAAAATGAATAAGTTCGATATGAACTCCAAAAGCAACATTGCAACTGTTGAACAAATTCACGTTGCTCCATTGTACAATTTAATTTTGTTCATTGATAAATTAGAAAATCAACAATAAATATTAAAATTCACTTTGAGTAACAAGGAAGTAATAAATCAGGCAAGAGGAAATAGATAAAGTTGTCTACCAAAAAGAAGTTACTCACCATTCCACTAATACCTATCCACTTGTAAGACATATCTATAGAAAAAAATTCTATCTGGTTGATTTTGAAGTAGATCAGACCTATTTGCACCTTCTTTATTTTCTGTTGAAGCTGTTACCTCTGATAACTCAAATGTACACATGGCAGCAATTGTTCTCTCTAAATGACCGGCTTTGCATACGTTTTTTCCTAGTATTCTTAGAACATGATTCGCTACAAATACTAGTCCTAGAAAATATATGAACATGCAAGAAAAATGAGCAAGCACCAACGATGACAATAGCTACAGGACGAGAAACGACGATGATAAGGCCAATGCATCGGCCATTATAAGGAATTGTGATTTATTTCAGAAGATGAGAAAACCAAAAAAACATGTGTTGTTCTACGAATATTCAAGTAGAAATATTGGATTGCGATGGAAAAATAAAAAAGATTTCTAGCTGCCACCACCACCACATCCTATCATATTATCCTCGGGCGTGTACATTCGTTTATATGCGAACATGTTCAGGTGGATCTTGTTCAGCTTGGAAAATATTCCTGGCAGTCGTATTATGTATTATTAGAAAGCATACACAAATACTTTCCTGAGGCAGAAATAGACATGACACGGAAAGGATTTTATTAGATGCGACACGATGACAAGGAACCAAGAACACAGAAAGCCCGCGTAGCTTTAGATATCTACAAACTACCAGCAACATGCGTCGCATAGAACAGGAGAAGCTAGTCTTCTCGTAACGACATCATTCCACAGATCCAACATGGTAAATACTCGATGGATTTTATTCTCTGAATATGAAAAGTGATATGAAAATGAGAAGAAATTGGAAAAACAAAAATTATGCTGGTTATTAAATTTTCTTCCAATTTTCTCAACTTGGAATACTGACAACCAAACTTAATATTCTATGCTATGTTATATAAGGACTACTGCTACACCCTCAACGATGATAAACGCTTCTGATTATACTTGAAGGCAAAATTATTTCTCTAACATGACAGTATAAATTTTCTAATTAGCTTTTCTGTTTTGAGCAATTATTTATTTGCATTTTTTTTTTACTCCATTTGTTACGGAAGTTTTGTGAGCTTGTTCCGCCTTGAAATTTATTATTTCGGCCGGAAGCAAGGAATTTCCATTGCAATAGATTTTTTTGTTTGTTTGGCAGTCCATACACTCATTATCCTGGACTGTATATATGTAGTTTGGATGGTTTTACGAAATCAAATCATGTGTATTAGAAATCTTTATTGTATATTTGATGTGTTCAGTATACGATTTTTTAAACTACCATAATTCTAATGATAATAATCGAAATAACTACTGCCATCACAATAATACGAAATGTAGACGAAAATTAATTAAACTTGCATCACTAAAATCTATATAATAACACTGAGGACTTTCCCTCTAATATAAGCAGTACACGTTCCAACGCCGTGCCATAACTACAGGACCCTATAAAGAATAATAGGCGTTATACAAAAAAAGAACGTGCATTAAATTTTATGTTTGAGAAAAATTCCTTTTCACAAACACAAAATTTAATGCAAAAGGATTTTCGAAAGGACAAAAACCAGTGGAAGACGAGCTTTACTCAAAGAGGACTTCAACATTGTAAGCTCTTAAATATTCAGTCCGTCAATTAACATTGAAGGTTTTTAAAAAAATTAGAAAAAGGCATTTTCGCGTCAGATCGGACATTGTAGAACCTTTGATATTCCACAAGGACAATGCCCACTATTTAACAGCCATTTCCTTAACTAGTTTTTGTCGGGAAAAGGGATACCTGCGGCTTTCCAGCCCACCTATTCTTCGGATTGTAACTTGTGTTGCTTATTTTTGCACTGCAAGATCGAACATTCTGGAAGAGCTTCATCTTGGTATTGCCGATAACATCCAAAGAAGTGTAATTGGTTATGATGAGTGGAGAAAATGCGTCTGCCAATATATAAATATATTTATTTTTTATAAATAAATATATTTTTACCTCAATCCGTAATTCTAAATCAAATATTTGAAAATACATATTGCTTTTTAAATTTCTCAAGGACAAATTCCATAAGTACCAGTTGTATAAGCTTAAATCCGCTGTTTTTAGTCAAAAAAACAAATGTTTTTTCATAGAAAGTAAAAACAAATTTATTCAAAATACTTGCCCTCATTAGCTACATATTTTGCCTATCTCTCGGGCAATTTGTGGATACCACAACAAAAAAATTCCTTAAGCCATTTTCGGACGTCTTTGTAAGAATCGAAGTGCTGCTCAGCGAGCGCGTGGCCCATCGATGAAAACAGGTGGTAGTCGGAAGAGGCAAGGTCTGGTGAAGAAGCAGGGTGGGGTAACACCTCTCAGTTCAGTGTCTCCAATCAGTTTCGGACCATTTTTGACGAGTGCGATGGTGCGTTGTCGTGGAGGAAAATCGGCTTGTCATGTTTTTGTTGATAATCCGTTCTTTTTTCAAGCAGAGCACGATGCAATTTGATCAGTTGTTGGTGGTAGCAGTAGGCATTAACAGTTTTAGCAGGTTTCAACATCTCATAGTAGACGATACCCTGCTGATCCCACCAAACCCACAGCATCGCCTTCCGTCCGAAGCGATTTGGTCTTGGGGAAGATGTTGATGGTTGGCCAGGATCAACACACGATTTATTGCATTTAGGATACTCAAAATATAACCACTTTTCATCGCCTGTCATAATTCGATGCAGAAACGACATCCTTTTTTGTCTGGTGAGCAAGATTTCGCATGTGTTTTGGCGTCGTTCCATCTGCCTATCGTTCAATTCATGCGGCACCCAATTTACGATCTTTTCAATCTTCCCCATGTCACGAAGACGCAGGGAAATAGCTGGTTGAGTAATACCCAATTGCTCCCCGAGCATTTTTTGCGATTGGGTATCGTTTTCATCCAAAAGAGCCTGCAATTGATGGTCCTCAATCTTCCTAGGTCGATTTTCAGGCTTCTTGTTCCACAAGTCAAAATTGACGTTTTTGAACCGAAGAAGCCAATCTCGGCACATTTTTTCTGATAAAGCACTGTCACCATAGGCCTCCCTCTATAAGCATTCGATGCGATTCGGCAACCGACTTCCTCAAATTGAAGCAGAAAAGCAGAGCTTCCCGCATATGCTCTTTTTTTTGGCACAAAACTAGACATAATTACCAAAGGAAAAATGTATGTTGTTGTAAGAAATTACTGATTAATGTTGACAGATGTCAAACTCATTAAAAAAAGTATGGCGTGCCCATGGTAACTTAATACGCTCACTCACGCCATCTGTAACCAAACAGTGGATTTAAGCTTATACCCCTGGTAGATGTCATATTATATTTTTTTTATGGTAATAAAGTTTAAAAAAAAAACAAATTAATGATATACAATTTCTCCTACATGAAAGTTTCTTGCATTATGTTCATTTTTATGCTAACGACAAATTATAAATACTCGTATTCCACCCACAAAATACCAATCTTCCCTAATGCGATAATTTCATTTTTATTATTTGCTACTCTTAAATTTAATGACAATATACTGTATACTATGACAAGTGCATTTCATGTGCTTTCGTTTTTAATCAAAGACTGTATAAATAAATAAATTCCAAATTATACAAAGCCGTGATATTATTAAAATGTTCTTGAGACGAAAGCGATTTTAAAATGAGATTCCCGAAAACGAGTTAATAACTTTGAAACAAATTGTATAAAAGCAATTAGGTTGCATATCATTCGACTTGTATGTGTTGAGGGTAAAGTCCTTCTATGTTGTTGTTGTTATTCGAATAACAGTTAGTCTTCTATGTTGTTGTTGTTATTCGAATTGGTATTGGTGGTCGTTTTCTGTTGTCAACATCGTATGAAGGCGTCGCTCATTCCATCGTTTATTCACATTCAGTTATGCAAGGCAAAGTTATTAAAATTCTAAACGGATTAATTGGTATCGTAATTCTCCACGAATGGAATGAGACTTTTGCCTATACGGTTATCATAAATTTCGATGTATTTACAAACTTGTGGCCATAGTTATTTTCTGTTGATATTTCACATTGGCATACGCGAGCTCCACTCCTCCAAAAGAAATGGTTTGAATGGTGAACCAAGTTCTTAAACTGTTATGCGGTAATTTGTGTTGCGTTAGATTTTGAAATGGGACTACACCACAATTTTTGTTTGGATTGGTAGCAAAAGTTTCGATGCCTTTCAAAGTGCACAGAACACAAATTGAATAAAGCACTATTAAAACATCCTGGCGCTACCGATTTAATAGCAAATAACCAAAGGACTGTGCGCTCAAATATATACAGGGATCGCGAGTCATCCAAAAGTAAGTTAATTTTCTAAGCACAACATTGAAAATAACATTTCTAGATATTGTGTAGGATGATGGGTATAAAAGTTCTGGTATAACGACAATGTCAGTGAAACGAGAACAGTAGAACGAAATTGGAAATTGCCACCCGAACGGACCAGAGCAATAACCCCTGGCATGGCGATTTGAGGCTTGCTCTATTAAGGGTTCTATTCCTAGGGTGCCTTATTGAAGAGAATGGACTATGCACAGACTGTATTGCTTCTGGGCGATTGGTTTTGAACAGCCTGTTGCAAACGATGACTGCGCCAGTTGGACTCGTAGTGACTATACGTAGGCTACTATATATATTTCTGGCCTAGGCAACACTAAGTGTTGCCAGGTGCGATCTGACATTTCCATTGGAAAGTTTGACATTTTTTAGCATAAACGTACTCAGAACGTTTTGACGTACGACTATCATTTGTGTTGTTTACAGTGACTTGAAAAAATCAATTTGGCAAAAAAATGGAATTAACTCGTGAACATTTTCGTGCGATCATTTTTCACAACTTTCGACGTGGATTATCACGACAAGAGTGCATCGATGAACTTAAATCTTTGTATGGCTATGAAGCACCATCCTATAGCACTGTGAAAAACTGGTACAACGAATTCAATCGTGGCCTACGCTCGCTCAAAGACGAATTCCGTGAAGGTCGTCCAAAAACAGCCGTTGTTCCAGAAAACATCGATGCCGTACGTGAACTGATAATGCAAGACCGTCATGTGACATACCGTGAGATAGAGGCATGCCTAGGCATTTCTCCCACCAGCATACATTCGATATTGCATGAACACCTGGCCGTAAAAAAGGTTTGTTCTCGTTGGATCCCGCACAATTTGACAATCGCTCAAAAAAAGGCTCGTGTGGATTGGTGTAAAGAAATGCTGAAAAAATACGATCGCGGTGCTTCAAAAGACGTTTATAAGATCGTCACAGGTGACGAATCATGGATCTATGCGTATGAGCCCGAAACAAAACAGCAATCGACCGTGTGGGTCTTCCAAGACGAGTCAAATCCAACGAAAGTTGTTCGTGGAAGAAGCACTTCGAAGCAAATGGTCGCTTGTTTCTTTGGCAAAACTGGTCATGTGGCGACTGTTCCGCTTGTGCAACGTAGGACGGTCAATTCTGAGTGGTACACCACCATTTGTTTGCCTGAAGTCTTCGGAGAAATTCGAAAAACGAACAAGAGAAGTCGAATCATTGTGCACCATGACAATGCGAGCTCTCACACATCGGCTCAAACCAGCGCCTTTTTGACCGGACAAAACGTCGAATTGATGGGTCATCCTCCGTACAGCCCTGACTTGGCACCCAATGACTTTCAACGATTTTCGTCGCCAGAAGATGCTGTTGAAGCATTCAAAAACCATGTTTTGGAGGTGTCTCAATCGGAGTGGAAAAAGTGCTTCGAAAATTGGTTTGAGCGCATGCAAAAGTGTATAAATCTTGATGGAGAATATTTTGAAAAACAATAAAACCTTTTTCGTTGATAAATATTCGCATTTTCATTATTAGGCCAGAAATATATATAGTAGCCCACGTATAGCATGAAAGCTTTAATATAAAATACTTTTCAAGAATCCCAATTGCATTTTTATGTGAACAAAATGAAATAGGAAAAAAATGAAAAGTAAACCCGAAGACGACACAGCGGTTATAGCCACAAGCAAAGTAACACAAATACGAACCACAAGAATGACTTGTCGAGACCGACTATCATTTCTCAATAAAAGTTAAAACAGGAAGCAACATTGTAGAACGAGTATGGAAATGGGGAAATTTTATAGACGGTAGCTTGGACAATAATGGCGGTGACGTCAAAAACGTTGCTTTATAAACTTTAGTATGATTTCCCTTCTTTTTACTGAAATTAATTTGCATTTTCAAATAGAATTATGAAAATTGAATTCTATGCCATAACAATGTTTTCGGCATTTTTTTAAATGTTTTTTTTTAAACTCGTACGATGCGAATTAATTCGCAATCGGCTTGGAATCGGTAAATTTAGAAGAGTTTTTTTTTTTATTTTCTGTGATCGCATCTCTGGAATAAAGTTGAAATTTGTTAAAAATATATAAAAATATGAGGAAAACGGAATATTGAAATAGTTTTAAATTTTTCTTTCGGTATAAATACAACTATTACTCAAAAGCTTTCTCCAACTTCTTAGAGAAATTACAATAGGAAATTTTAAAAACAGCATCAAATATGAGCATTAAAGTGAATTACTTTAACTTTTGACTAGCAAATCGTATGCTACACACTTAATAGAGAAGTCGAATTGAAAGTTTTTCCATTCCATAACATAAAAATTTACATACCCTAAGGACTTTTCCATTCGGAGATTTATTCATTTTCGTTAAAACTGATTACGACGAATTCGTCACAATTTCAAATGAAAATCCAATGACTTAATAAAATTTTCAATTTCTGAAGATGGAAAGAAAAGTAGGACCTATAAGAGGAAAATGCTACTATCCTTTCTCCATAAGAAATTCGTAGCAAAATAATAATACCATTAGTCAAAAGCATTTCTCCGAAACAAAATCCGATGAAAATGAACACTCCGAAATGAAACATTGGAATTCTAAAAGAGTTTACATATTAAATTAGAAAATTATCGAAGCTTTTTCCTACCATAATTCTAATCTAATCGGATAAATTCAATTTATCCGGAGTCCATTTTTTTGGTACGAAAGAAATCATAAACTTTTCAACAAGTACAAGCATGACTATTGGAATAAAACGTACCAAACGCTTCAATAAATTCGACAAAAATTACAATTAATGGACCAACACAGAATGCCTTTAGTACTTTTTAAATAGAGTAAAGGTCATTCGAAATCTGCGTTTCTTTTCCATTATAAATTCCAGATTAATCGGATTCCAAGTACTATTTATCATTTCTCTGGATTAACTTAACCTTCTGACTTTGTGAATATTTTGTACTGGCATTTGTTGGGGAAGAAAGAATAAAAGAAACGCCAGAAGTTTTTCATGCCTTTGCGAAGGCCACAGGGGTTGTTTTGTTGTCCCGTTTCATTTTTCCTTTCGAATTGGACAAAAACTTTTCGCTGATTTTTCCTCTATTTTCCCCATTTTTACAATTTGACACTTTTTAACACCAAAAATAAAATGAGTGTACGCGATATTTTGTTAAATTAGTTCAACTTTTTCTATGAAATACGCGATACGGAAAAATGAATTATTTCAAGCGCGAAAGTGTAGATTATTTAATGAATTTTCCATCGTGTAATATTTTACAAAATATCAACAAACACAACAAAAAAAACAACAGAAAATGTATATTTTTTTCTCGTCTCTGTTACTTATTTCGATGCTCAAAGGAATAGGGGATGAATATTTCAAATCGAAAATAAAAAAATTTATATTTTTTTCATGTACTTAATAGATATTTAATAATGAATAATGGACTTAATAAATTTGTATTTTGCTTGTTTTCTCTTGTATTTAAGTGGGAAATTTTGTAAGTATAATTTTTCTTTTATCAATTTCCATTCTCCAATATTATATTTTTCTATTAAAAGCGTACTGTTTTTTTTTTATTCCAATATACTCTGAAGGGTTTTGTTATTAAATTTTACTATTTTTGGGGGAGCAGATGTATTATTTGCAAATTGATTATAGATTACAGTAAAAATATAACGAACATTTTATGATTATTTATTGATTTGGATAGTAATTTCTTGACAAATTAAATTCAAAAATATTTTTTTTTATGAAGTAAAATTGTATAGAAAATATAAAGGAATCGTACTAGAAAAAATTTATTTTAAACATTTTATTCGACTTTTTAAGCTTGTAATATATTTAGTTAAATTTCCCTCGTAATATATTGTATTTAGTTATAAAATCGAAAGGATTTTCATAGTAAATTTTGTAAATATTTATAAATATTTTGATAGTTTATTGGCATGCAGACGTACAGTAATATGGGAACTATCAAATGTCAGAATAAACAACGCACATTTTATGAGTTCGCAACACGCAACATGAACGACGTCATATATAATATATGTATGAGCAAGCACGATTAAATCATGTATAGTGTCGCCGTATTTTCTTTTCTACATTCTTGACCCGAGAAAAATTTGCGCATGTACGCGCAAATATCGTGCACATGCACGATTATTGTATTGGGTTGTTCGGAAAGTAATTTCGTAAATGAAATACGATTTTCTTATAGTGAATTAATATTTTCTTCAATTAAATATTGTTCAGTCTGATCCAATACCTTTTGCCATCTTTTCAGCAGTAGCATGATTCTACGCTCATAAAATATTTGTTCTTTGCTGGCAAAAAACTGATCGAAGTGATTTCTCACCTCCTCATTTAAATTAAACGTTTTATCATCTTAAATATTTTGCGGAGATCGAAGCAAATGATAATCGGAAGGTGCTAGGTCTGGAGAGTACGGAAGGTATGGCAGTATATCCCATCGAAGCTCTAAAGGCTTTTGCCGAGTGGTTAAATTTATATGTGTTTTCGCATAATCCTGTTGGAACACTATACTTTTCCTATTGACAAATTCTGGCATTTTTTCTTTAAGTGAATTATTCAATTTGTCCAACTGATGACAGTACACGTCAGAATTGATCGTTGTATTGCTCGGCAGAAGCTACAAATAAATTTCGATGAACCTAGCCGATTCAAATGATCATGCATGATCGTATTCGATAAATTTAATCTTTTAGCGATCTCAAGAGTTGTTATTCGCCGGTTTGCATCAACTAATGCCTTTATTGTATCTTTATCAGCTTCAACTGACCTTCCAGAACGTGGTGCACCTTCGAAATCAAAATTGCCGGATCGAAAACACATCGGAAATTTTTTTTTGTTGCTTGAATAGCATTTTTATCTTTTCTATAGTAAAAAATTAAAATATGCCGAAAATGCTGTTTTCCTCCTTTCCATATTTAAAAGGCTATCAACCAAAAACTACTGTGCAGAATAAATCGGCTTTTTTCACAAGCAAGACTTGCTATGTTAGCTGTCAAATTATTTTATATATGATTATGCGGCTTAAGTTTGAAGTTGGTTGCGGAAAAATACAATAAAATCCTCTGTTGAAAAAAAAAACGAAATTACTTTTCGAACAAACCGATAATTATAATTTTATATAAGCTTTAAAATTTATAATAAATATTAGTGTACACAGACAACATTTTAAGCTTTAACTTTCTTATGCGATTATAGCTATTCTAAAGAAATAGATATGGAATTATTTTTTAAGATTTAATTCTTAAGAAAAGTTTAAAACTTTTAGTACAAGAGAATTTCATTCACTCTTACCTCCCCTAAAAAAATATAATTTAAAATCAGTCTGGCAGATATTAAGAAACTTCTTTAAAGAAGAAAAATATTTTATTTACAATACTAAACTGAGTTTAACCTAATTACAAGATAGTATATCCTAGATTAATTCTGCTTGTTCGGTCAAAAGGTATGCATTGTTGACAATAACATGACATATTGCAAGTACATGATTACATGAATAGAAAATTAAGATTCCACATGTATAAATTATTATACATCGAAAAATATGTGTCAATGTGGAATTTTGCAATTATAATATAAACAACCAAGCAACCAATTATCTAATTAGATAAAATATTCTATTGATAATATATTTGAAGAGAAAATTTATAACTTTAATTTTATTGTAAATTTTCGCTATTAAGAGAGGAAAGCTTTTCTTTGATATTTGTCGATGTGACGAAACGATAAAATGATAGACAAACTTTTTAGATAAGCTATCTTTTAATAGGCTTTATTATATCATTTAATTTGACTTTTAAGAACTTTAATTATCCTTCCGGTCAAGACGAGGATATTATTTCAATAATTGACACTAAATGATAACAAGTAAATGGAATCAGTATAATTTACGAATAAGATTTTCTTATTTAACTAAAATACCCACCAAAAAAAAAAGAAAAAAAGAAACCGAAACTTTTATTAAATTCTCTTATCATTACAATTGTTGAAAATTTTGTTTTCCTATTAATGCTCGAAGGGGCAAAATCCGATCATTATTATTAATTTGTTTTGTAGTTTAGTGAATATATGGGGTGTTGAGGGGTACAATTAAAATTAATAATACTTCGTTGAGTTCAATAATAATTGTTATTAGTCAATGGCATTTTTGGATTAAAATTAAAATGTTTACCTAAACAATCTTCCTTTTTCCTAATAGGATTTAACAAAATGAGTGTAAAATATAATAAGTTTAAGTATAGAATTTTTTTTTTTTAAATATGAAAGTATATCAAATTTATTGTTATCCCATCAAGGAAAAATTATCAAATTCAAAGCATCTGCTTAGAGATAATCTACTCGTCTTATATTTATCTATAAAAGCAAATTGACTATAGCAAAGAACAAATGGATAAGATCGAGTATTAAAATAATTGAAATTGAAATTTTATCATAAAATGAATATAAATAATTATTTTGTTTATGGATGAAATGATAGAATTTGATGAAATCCTTTTAAAGTGATTTTATTCTTGAAAGTAAAAATCCGATAGCAAAAAAAAAAAAAACTTTTGCAAACAAATTATTTTCTATAATCCTTCTAAAATGATGATTTTGTGCATCAGTTTATATTTAATAAGTATTGGTATTATTCCATCATATGGACCATAGTCAAAATGGATTTTATTATACTCGTAGAATTATTCTGACTATGATAAGTTGTGCAAAATATAAAATAAAAAAGTTAAGAAATAAATCCTTGAGATATTTGTCTTCTAAGTTGGTGATTGTAAGGAAATTTTCCGAATTGTATTCCGATTTATTTTATGAAGACAACAATATTTAGCTGGAATCAACAGATAAAATTCATAAAATCGATTTGATATTAAATGAAGGAATTATTTTCATATTGTATTTGTAAGGATATTTCATGCAATTTGGTCTGATAGAAAATTTCTACCTTTGTTAACATCACAAAATATGCGTCATCTATTTTGTGTCGTTCAAAGTAGAAAAAAAAATCTAGAAAATTCCAATTCAAATACTTCTAAACCTTAATTGCAATATTTCATCTATCCATTCGATTATAAGATATTTATTGAGGTTTCTGCTATTTTTAAAAGGAATTGAATTTCCATCTTCCTCTACTTTGTTTGCTATACCAACCCTTCCACCCCAACCCTTAAAAAAAAATACGATATATTCAATTGAAAATACTAAAGTCCATTAACTATTTAGAAGATTATTATGTCATACAGTAATAGTTATTTCAACTCTAATCCTAATAGTATTGATGACTATCTTCTCTAATTTGTATCAGGATTATATTATATGATTCTCATTAAATATATAATTAACTGTATGTGAACGGTTAAGTCATTATTATTGTATTTGAGAAGGAATTAATTCATGTCATTTATCGAGTTCTATCAATGCCAACACAGAAACGTTTAACGAGAATAGAAAATTGTTCAATATACAATAATTGCCAACAGATGGACATAACACTAACAGATAAGCTTATTTCATTACTTCATAATGTTGCCGATATTTTTCTCCTTATTTTACAGAATATTTTCTTAAGCATAAGAAAATTATTGGACGTCATTTCTCTTTTTCGTTTAAGACATGAAAAATAGTCTCTGATATGTTTAGGTAAAATTACAGTAATTCCTTGTTCATAGTTTATGGATGATAAGCCAATGAATAGAGCTCACGTGTTCATATCGTATTTTATAGATAGTGTATTTATAATGTTAATATTTTTAGCAACAGGATTATTGAACATTTATTAATACAAAAATAATTCTATTCCAATTGTAGTTTCTCTATTTACTAACGCTTATATATAAATGGTGATTTATTTGATTGATTTCAAAATATATACATTCATGGGAGATATTAAAAATTAATGCTCATTTTAGTATCTAATATATTTTGAACAAGAGTCTTTTTTTTGTGTGCAAAATTATTGAATAATTTCAAAGTTTTTCAGGACCAAGATCTTCATTGTGAAACATTCCTGATAAAGAACATAAGATTTCGGGAGCTGACATGCAGTGTAATATGATTCTCGATCAGGAGGTCTACAATATCGAAACCCTGACGTAAATAAGGAATGAGCGAAGTTTCTTGTGGGGTAGTCCGAAGGTTAACATTTTTTTAAATGTTATCTACAACTACTTACAACTAGTAATAAGCAAATTTTAATGACAATAAAAGGACATGTAAAGGAAAATACCCATCGATGTTACCCTTTCAAAATAGGATAATATTATTTTATAACTCTAAAAAGTTTCTCGGCCATCGCCGTTTCAAATCTCGATGGGTGTATGATGGAAGGATGCTAGTAAACAGTTCTATTCCTAAAGGATTAGTATGGTAGAATAGAGGCGAATGGAATTTTTTATATTGGGAGATTTAGATCACGATCAGAGTTCACGAATAAATATAAGATTTGGATTACAATGGATAATAATGTTTCCCATATAAAAGGGGCTATTGACAATTTTTCGGGGCATTCGGGATTGTAGAGTTTGAATTGGAAAAGAATTGGAATGCTTAGTTGAGCTCCAAAGTTCAAGTTCATATGTCCATATCAGATTTAGGACCGCTCATTTATTGTCAATATCATATTGTATAGTTCTTTAAGTTCACTTCCTTTAGTTTTAAAGGAAAGTTCACTTCCTTTTTCGTGCCAGAGTTCCAAGCCAATCATTTGTCGAATATAAGTTCAAAATAAGGCACGCTCTTTTTTTGTGGAGTATTACGGCCGTTTAGGGTTACATCAGGGATCTGTTCTCGGCAGATTTTTGCTCATTTATTACAACTCTCCACCTTTTGAATCAGGTTTCTAAGAAATTGATGTGGTTCTGTAGGATATTAATGGCCGTGGAAGGACCTTTGTGATATGTGAGGATAGATGTGTTGTCAAAAGATGTTGCGGTAAGAATATCACTGTGCCAAGGAATATCATGGGTGTAAATATTGTGAAGAATTGAACCAAGGTTAGTTAATATTAAATTGAAAGGCTCACCTGGAGAATAGAAGAGTTTAAGGATCACAAGAATTCCTTCTCCTTGGACGGAAAGGAATTCTTATAATCCTTCAACTCTCCTATTCTCCTGGTGAAAGTCTCTGTGACTTTTAGATAATTTTTGGCGATTATGATAATTTGGAAAATTCTGATGGTGATTTGGGAAATTTTTGGCAATTCTAAGCAGACGTTTTAAACAACTTTTGGATAATTTTTGCGATTGAGACAATTTGGAAAATTCTGTTGGTGATTTGGAAAAATATTGATAGTAATTTTGGGAAATTTTAAGCAAACGTTTTGAACAACTTTTAGATAATTTTTGGCGATTATGATAAATTGCAAAATTCTGTTGGTAATTTAAGAAATTTTGGGAAATGTTATGCGGACGTTTTAAACAACTTTTAGGTTATGTTTCGGGATTATAACAATTTGAAAAATTTGGGAAATTTTGGGAAATTTTCGGAAATTTTGGGAAATTTTAAGCGGACGTTTTGAACAACTTTTAGATAATTTTTGGCGATTATATCAATTTGAATAATTCTGTTGGTAATTTGGAAATATTTGGGAAATTTTAAGCAGACGTTTTGAACAACTTTTAGATGATTTTTGGTGTTACGACAATTTGAAAAATTGTGTTGGTGATTTGGAAAAATTTGGGAAATTTTAGGAAATGTTAAGCAGACGTTTTGTACAACTTTTAGATAATTTTTGGCGATTTTAACAATTTGAAAAATTCTGTTGGTGATTTGGGAAATTTTGATAGTAATTTTGGGAAATGTTAAGCAGACGTTTTGAAGAACTTTTAGATAATTTTTGGTGATTTTGATAATTTGGAAAATTCTGTTGGTAATTTGGGAAATTTTGATAGTAATTTTTCGAAATTTTAAGCAGACGTTTTGAACAACTTTTGATAATTTTTGGCGGTTAGAATATTTGAAAAATTCTGTTGATGATTTGGAAAATTTTGGGAAATTTTGGGAAATTTTGGGAAATTTTAAGTAGACGTTTTGAACCACTTTAAGATAATGTTTGGTGATTACGATAATTTGAAAAATTCTGTTGGTGATTTGGGAAATTTTGATAGTAATTTTGGGAAATGTTAAGCGGACGTTTTGAAGAACTTTTAGATAATTTTTGGTGATTTTGATAATTTGGAAAATTCTGTTGGTAATTTGGGAAATTTTGATAGTAATTTTTCGAAATTTTAAGCAGACGTTTTGAACAACTTTTGATAATTTTTGGCGGTTATAATATTTGAAAAATTCTGTTGATGATTTGGAAAATTTTGGGAAATTTTGGGAAATTTTGGGAAATTTTGGGAAATTTTAAGTAGACGTTTTGAACCACTTTAAGATAATGTTTGGTGATTACGATAATTTGGAAATTTTTTTAGGTGAGTTGGTAAATTTTGATAGTAATTTTGGGAAATGTTAAGCGGACGTTTTGAAGAACTTTTATATAATTTTTGGTGATTTTGATATTTTGGAAAATTCTGTTGGTAATTTGGGAAATTTTGATAGTAATTTTTCGAAATTTTAAGCAGACGTTTTGAACAACTTTTAGATAATTTTTGGCGATTATAATAATTTGAAAAATTCTGTTGATGATTTGCAAAATTTTGGGAAATTTTTGGAAATTTTGGGAAATTTTGGGAAATTTTGGGAAATTTTGGGAAATTTTGGGAAATTTTGAAAAATTTTGGGAAATTTTGGGAAATTTTAGGCAGACGTTTTGAACCACTTTTAGATAATTTTTGGTGATTACGACAATTTGGAAAATTTTGTTGGTGAGTTGGTAAATTTTGATAGTAATTTTGGGAAATGTTAAGCGGACGTTTTGAGCAACTTTTAAATAATTTTTGGTAATTGGTAAAAAAATTTTGTCATCATCCAAGATTAAAAACACTGGAAAATATATCTTGAAAAGGATTATATTCGCAGAGCTGAGGGCAATTCTAATTGGAACCTTACAGCATCCTTAGGAAGAGTGAAAATAACACCTCCGCCTAAGGAAATTAATCAAAAGGGGTAATACTTGTAAAAAATAAAATAATATTTGCTGCCAAAAAAGTCTTATTACTTTTTTGACGCTTCTGCTATGAATAGAATATCTTCAAATAACTTAGAAATATTTACTCAACTTAAGAAAGTTTATTTGAAAAATTTCCCTATAATCGGAAAATAATCTGAAATTCAAATTGAATAGTTGAGGACATAGTCAACATTTTATTATGTTGATCGTGCATATTTTATTATTCATATTTTGATGGTTGTTAAAATTTTATTATTTCTTGAAAGTTGGTATTAAATATTGTGAAAAGTTTTGAAAACACGATATACGTGAATGGACATGGGCAAATAATACGACTATTTACCAAGAAGTTAAAATGTCTTTACTTTTTTTTTTATCAAAATTGATTCCATTTGTCCAGTTGCATGAATGGAAACTTGTACTTGTGAACAATTTGTGTGCGCTTTTTATTTGCTTAGATCAGCGAAGGTTTCTGGTAAGATGCACTTACCTTTAATCCTTTCTAAAATCCTGATTGTCTGTACGGCAGATTTTGTGCATTTTACTGACGTCAGGATAAGTTCAAGACTACAACATTTATCTATATTTCTTTCCAAAAATACAAACACACATGCAACTATTAATGTATATGGTCATAACTGCAGTCACATGAATTGCATTCAAGTTTCTTACAAAGTCAATGGCTGCATGTTGCCTTAATCTGTTCGTCCATTTTTCTTTTCTTTTCTTTTCTTTTTTGTACATGATTTGTATCATCATTCCGAGCAGAGAATTTGTTAGAGATTTTTTTTCGTGACTAAGCTTATAAAATTGTAGAATTCTCAAAGGGCACAGACCGGTACTTAAGCTTAGAGTGAATAAGCAATCCAAGAATGAAGAACTGAGTTGACGTTAACGTCAATTTTGTATTTTTGTAATGAAATTTATAGTAGAGATGAATGCACTTGCCAAGGACGACGCAAAGGACAAATGCATATCGTATTGTGATTGTTGTGGAAACTTACAATAAAAAAAAAATATAAGCAGAGGAGTAAATTGAATGTTCAAGGATAACTCAAGGACAATCAGAATATTCGTCTTTGACTGCAATTATTTCGGTTGAAATTTTTTTTTTCAAATTTTTATTTTATATAAAATAATGTGTATTTTGAAGATAGTTATATGATTAAATTAAATGGAAAATCCTTTTACAAGAATATAACAATGAATATATCGAAAGGACTTGGCTTTTGAAATGAATATTTCAAACTGAAAGTAATTTTAACTTTACATTGATTTGGATTGTATTGATTGGTAGTCATAGATTACGGTCAATGCACATACTGGTGGGAACAAATTCTACAGTTAAAAGTATATAAATTTTGTAATGATGTAACAGCAAAGCACAGTCTCCTGATTATATCACATCTTAATCAAGTTAGAAACTGTACAGAATCTTTGTATATTGTATTTTAGTTAATTTAAAGTTGTCAAATATTTGCTATTGCTCCAAAATTCATACAAGTTTTTAACTAAAATCAAATTTACCAACACGAATTTTCACAGTTTCTTCAAGAGTTTCACCTTCGTGTCTTGTTCAGACATCCATATACACATATCTATGTAATATTCCTATCAGTAGATGTAGTTAATTTTTCGCATGTGCATGATTTTATGTCTTGTGCCTAATGAATAGTATTATATAATGTTATGCTGATACTATAAGAGACCGAATAAACTAATAAATTTCTACAGAGCAAATAACATACGTTTAAGTTTACCTGTATAGGTGGTATATTTTTAGATACTGGTTTTATTGTATAGTACCAGTATCTCCAGTCGAATTCATGAAAACATGAATTCGACTGGAGTAGTTTGTATAGGAAACAAGAGCCAAAAACTGAGAGATGCATAAACAGATAAGTGAATGTTTATTTAAGCATACCGGGAAGGATACATGCACCCTTGCAGAGTTACTCAAATGAACGCTTAATTATTTGCAATTAGGCGACATGTTAAATTAGTAATGGGAAATTGAGTTTGTTGGCATCGACCTGCAACTAACATCCAGTATCGTTCTTACAAGTATTGAATCCATCGTCTTTGGTATCCCAGAGCTGCTTGGTTTCACTGCACAGTCCCAATTTTCATATAACCTACACATAGCTACATATGAGCATATATTTTCTGTAATATTGTTTAAGTCTGTTCAACGTTATCGTATTTATTATCAGGACTTGTCGTCTATGGTCGACATTTCATTACTATAGAACATTTCGGAATGGTAACCTGATAATGAGTATGTTGAATTGTTCACCTGAAATTATTGTAGCTCGTGTGTAACTTCATTATAATTGGTGACTGATTTTCAATATGTGTTCAATCGCAGTCTCCGAAATACAAATTTTATACTCTCTAGAGATGTTCGATCATATTGAAAATATCATTCGGCAGCTATATTTCAGTATATGTAATTAAAAGAGTTCAAAATCAGTTAAGAGAATACTTAAGAATAAAATTAACAACTAAAGAAATAGTACTATTGGCCAGCTTTAGAATTGAACTATATCCAAAGTTTTCCAATTTGATCGAACCAAAAGCATACAAATTCAAATATCTTTTTTAAGTTTTGTTCAAAATCTTACTGTATTAAATTTTAAAAAAATTTGCAATATTTTTATGTCTGCTTAAAGGAGAAATAGTATTTTTTTTATATTTTGACTAAACATAAAAATTTATATTCTTTTCAACAGCAAATATGAAAGTTTGTAACATTTTTATGTCATACGAATATATTTTCAATTAAAGGTACTGAAGCTGTATAATACCATAGCTGCCTTGAAATAGGGATGAAAATGCAGAAAAATAAAACGAATATTTTGTGTAAATTGAAGAAACCTAGTCAAGGTGCAAGTCAATTTTTTTCCTATTTAAGGAGTGAACAAGTTGTCGGATGCACATGACAAATAGCATGCCAGCTCAAGCTAAATTACTTTCACAGTAAATATTTGTTAAGGTGACACGTGTATGAATCGTGCAAGGGTAGCACCTACAGTATAGTGAACTATAACGTATATTGTACCAGGAAGCGCCTGCTTATAAAGGACTCCCAGCCACCGGACTTAAGAAACACTTCGTTCACAAATTACAAGTTTATCTGAGCAGATAGACTACGACTATTGTTCGTGTTTGTGTAAGGGTGCTATGAGAAACGGGGTGCTAAATGTCTATTCCTGCGGATGATATTTGTCAGTTGTGTAGTCCTATAATAAATAAAGGAATGTTTGAGAAGTGCCCAATTTATTTATTTATTTATTTATTTATTTATTTATTTAGCTTAGCACAGCAATACTATAATGTCATATTGCGTATACTTATTGCTTGACTAAAATCAAAAAGTGTGTCCGTATACCGATAAGGGTGTTATACTATAATTTTAGCAATAATAGAAAATAGCAAATACAGTGGGATAGATAGACTTAAGTAATATAAAAGATATTTCATTCTAGAATGCTATAGAGGCATTAAGTTATTGAATTATATTCTAGTACAATACAATGGTTGTCTGCGAATCAAATTAAAGGACACAGTAGGTGGTTGTAGGTGGTTACTTGAATGCATGCTTCTCGATTCAATTAAGATTGCTTAAGCACTAGGATAACCGTTAAATGGAAGTTACATCCTATGAAGGAAAAATCGACTGACTTATTAGATATTTTATTTCTATTTGGTTACCTCAAATTGATTTCTAGAATTTGATTATGTAGTGTTTTTCAATAAGAGTGATATGATTTCTAAGTGACGTTTCGGCCATTTGTAATATGTCATGATCTGTTAGTTTTTTGCAGTGTATTTAGTAATATTTACAATTTTTTCATGAAGAGAAAGACGTAAGAACAACGTTTACAAATTATTTAATTTTATAATCAAAATAATCGTTCTCCAATTGCAACTTTTCGCGCGGTTTTGCCATTTTATTGTCGTAATAATCGTCCAACTGTGCGTACATTTTTGAGCGTACATTTTCTTTACACAATGTTGAAATGCCAATAAGATAAAGAACCGCTCGTAGTAATGAAAATATTGCTGTCGTTCAGGCAAGTGTTGCTGAAGACCGGAATTTGTCGATTCCAAGACGTTCTCAAAAATTGGGACTATCTCAAACCACAACCTGGCGGATTTTGAGAAAGGATTTGGGCTTGCATCCGTATAAAATTATTATCACTCAAGAACTGAAGCCATTGGACCACCGTAAACGTCGTGAATTTGCTGATTTTGTTTTGGAACAACTTGAAAACGATAACGATTTTTTTAAGAAAATCATCTTCTCCGATGAGGCTCACTTCCATCTGAGTGGTGCGGTAAATTAACAAAACTATCGATTCTGGTGTGAAGAAAATTCCATTACATTCACCTAAATTGACAATTTGGTGTGGTTTTTGGTCTGGTGGAATTATCGGTCCGTACTTCTTTGAAATGAAGCTATTAACACCGTTACTGTCAATGGAAATCGCTATAGATCGATGATAACCAACTTTTTATGGCCGAAATTGGAAGAAGTTGATCTTGAGAACATCTGGTTCCAACAAGACGGGGCTACGTGTCACACAGCACGTGCAACAACCGAATTATTGGAGAAAAGTTTGGAGATTCGATTATTTCAAGATATTGTGACATTAAAAATGGTCTCCAAGAAGTTGTGATTTAACACCATTAGACTATTTCCTGTGGGGTTATTTGAAGTCATTGGTCTTTAGCAATAAACCAGACTCTCGTCAAGCTTTAGTAGTCAATATTGAACGTGCTATTCATGACATACGACTTGATTTAGTGGAAAATGTGCTCGAAAATTGGGTTCATCTAATTTATTCCGGCAAAAGAAGTCGTGGAGGCCATTTGAATGACGTTTTATTCAGAACTTAATTGTATTGATTGTAATTTACATTAAATAAAAAACATTTGAATTTCCTTAACAATTAGTATGTTTTTTTTTGAAAAGAAAACATATTACTCTTATTGGAAAACCCTTTATATTCTAGTGGTCGATTGTATTAGAAAGAAACTTCTTTTTTTACTATTCACACTAGTAAAAGGCTTTTTTTTATAATATTATAAATTTTTTGCAATAATATATGTTTTTGCAAAGTTAATTTTTTTTAAAAAAAATATTTAAGAAAAAATCAATGGTGCAATATATTTTTTTTAAATAAAAATATACAAATAAATATAATTATTAAAGTATTAATTGGAAAAACTAAGTACAATATTTATGGAAAAGGCTGAGAATAAATAGAAAAATTCTTATTACGTTTTATTACTATTCATAAAAATATAAACCCAAATAAAATACGAATAAATAATGGCAGAATCTTTAAGAATAAATGATAAAACGAATCAATATTTGCATAATAGAATAAAATTATCACAAAACTATGAACCATAATCGAAATGGCTTCGCATATTAACTAAGAAATAAAATAGACTAAATGAGGGAAAAATTATTAAAGACTAAATCGGCAAAGTATATTTGGTATTCATAACTATTCGAATAAATGGTGTTTATATATAGTATTGTGATTTTTGTTAGTAATATTTGAAGAAGCAAAAAATTTACTCATATTTGCCTAAGTTTATTATACGAAAATCCCCGGGTGAGAGGAGGAGGGGAAATTTGGTTAATGATAAATACCATCATACATATGTATGTACATATTTGGATTATTTCCTAACATAATAATATCAGTAATTATTATACAGGGAAATTGTTTAACGAAATTCATTTTGCTGAGCCCAAACAATAGTCAGATAGGCAAAGATGAAATATCCAATATAACAGAAAAGGATAATATCCCATTTTAGGGATCAGTAATGGTAAATAATGTAGGGGAATTATTGCATAAAGTATGGTCTAAATCAAAGAATGATGAACAAATATAAGTCCTTTTATCTTCATTATAATGAGAGCAATCAGTAAATCATCAAATTGAATGAAAAAAAAAAATAGAAAAGGAATTATTCTAATACATAGTCGGTCATATCCACACAGTTACTTAATATAGTCACATACTATGTACACATATAAAAATACGTATGTATTTATTTATAAATGATTTGAAGAAGAATATGTCCCTAAATCCTAGGAAAGTGGACGAGGATTATGTGAACATCTGTTGACAAAACTATCTTCGAATTCAAATTGTTCTTTTGCATGTGTGCCTTTTTCGAATAGGTACAAGGATATACGAATATGTATTTAGTGGTATGGCGAAAAGGATATGAACGTTAACGAGTCATCCTGTTCATCTTTTGTGCTTATGCCGATAGTTTACCGCATTCCTATTTCAATAATGACTCTAAATCCTCTATTGGCACCGGTACCACTATTAAGATCAGCACACTATGAATAACCGTCAATAGAAATGCCAATACTCGTATCGGGAAATCCGCATCAGTAAAAGTATACGCAACGCACATTTTTTTTTTTTTTTTGTTTATTCCCTGGACAAGACGAATCAAATCTAGTTGAATCTACTTCAATGTTGATCCTTTTTCAGTGTCGATTGTCAGGAGACAATCTGCCTTCAATATCTGTGAAACTGTTCGTTCTATCCACTCGTACATATATTTTTATTTTCATTTCCACTCGACTCACTTATTTATCCAATCTTTTTATATTCTTTTTGTGGGTTCAATTTTCTTATTTTCCAACATTATTTTTCCTCATCTAATTTTTTCCCCGTATCTTATATGAATTTTTTTTTTTTGCTTCCCAATTTTCCTTTATTTCATTTGTTCGACCATATTTTCTCGCATGAATTGAAGGATATACATACGTTAAGAGAGATTATTCCATCTAATACGTATACGAATACTAGTTCTATACAAACGTGAAGTAAATATTTGCAAGCCAAAGTTCACAATATACTCGTATAGTTGTGTATCTATAGTAGAAATATTTATAAAGTAGAAAAAAAAAAGAAAAAAGAAATCGAAATGGGAAAAAGAATATTTTCTTAGATATTTTACCAGTGATAAGAATGATGATATCTTTGGTTCTGAAAAGGACCATTGCTGGGTCTTATTATGTTCTCCATAAAAAACAAATTCCGTCGAGTTTTCTCCAACATTATAGCATAGGGGTGGAATAAATTCGAATGTTTTCGTTAGTATTCGAAATATTTCCAAAAAATGTAGACGACCATTGCCTAAAAAAATGACGACAAATATTATACAATATTCTCATTTCCATATAAAAATAGGTACTTATTCAACAATACATATCAGTGTATAAAGAAATATGAAAAAATATTTCAAATGTTTCCATGGTAATGACTACGCATATACAATTGCATCGAATGGACAATAATTTCTTCCCTTAAACTAGGAATTTTGCACGTCCTGCTACCACTAAGGAAGGGTACTCACATAACTTTGATAAAATTAAATAGAATATTTACTCTCTGACCTCATAAATTTATTCATTTTATTTTTTTTTTGCTACACAAAACACTATTTTTTATTATTTTAAATGCATATGATTTTGCGTAGTTTCTGTTTTATATTATTTTCAATATATTTTTATAAAGGATAATTTTAGTATTCTGTATATTTTTTAAGTATTTTTTTTTAATGATTTTAAGTATATTTATTGCTTATCACACTAAGATTCTATTTGAAAATAGTATTGTAAAAAAAAAAAACTTCTTGTATAAAAGTCTAAAGAGACAAAACTGAATTGGCCAAAAGTGAAACTTTCTTTTTTGATGTTCTCAATCGATTGGATGACAGGATTTTGTCAGCTCTGATTTATCTAATTCATTTTGATTGATTGACGTTAACTTGTTAGCTGGCTACTACTCCAAATTCAACTCAACGCTATTTATATGCATACGAGTCCTTTACTCTGCCCATACGTTCATCTCTGCCCGTTATCTGCCAAACAGATTCCTTATTTATTTACGTTTTCTTTTTTTTTTTTTGCTGTCAATTTAATGGACCAATAAGTTAATCTTATATGATTATCGTTCCCAAAAAGTCTATAACACGCAACAAACAAAAAAAAAAACAACACAAAAATAAACTTTTTCGATAAAATTATAATGAATAATGCAAATTTAATTATCCGTAAAAGGAAGATGGAATAAGCATTCAGTCGTAAGAAGTATTAATTATTGATAATTTCATTATCTATATTGAATATTGATTAATTTGATTAATTTGTAATTAATTGTATTTTATAAAAGGACTTATTTTAACAAATTCCATTAAATATTGTAGAACAAAATTGCTTATTCATAAATGGCTATTATAAAAATATTTGAATTTAAATTATAATTATTTAAATTTAAATAATATTCAGATTATCCTTATTTAGAAAAATATTACTTTTTGAGGGAATCCTTTATAAATTAATTGACTGTATGAGCAGATATTTTCGAGAAAAATTTCGATCAGTTTCATTGTGCTGCATTTAGAAATTTTTTAAAAAAAATATTTTTTCTAAGAAAATACGATTATTTTATTCATATTTAGTAAAAAATGTTTTGTTTATTATTTTTAATACGAGTAAATAATCAAAACAACAAAAAAAAGGATACGTATTTAAGGGTGTCGTTTTTCTTAAAAATCGATAAGACTAACTTCACTGTTTTTTTTTTTCAAATTTTATGTTGAGTTGCTATTGGTTTGTTTATACGATATTTTTGTCTTAATTCCCATACCGCATATGAATTAAACGGTATCTATTCCCCTTGTATCTTATTAAATTTATTATGGCACATAAACAGTGAAATTCGAATTAGTAACAGGAGCAGGATATGAGAATTTTTCCATATAATATGTTTATTCAGTCAGAATGAGTATTCCAGAGAGTATCAATATTATATATTGTAGTAGCGAATGATATCGATTTTCTTCAATAAATTATCCTCTAGTCATTCTTCTCAACGAAGGTTTCTATTGAAATTTTAAA
The DNA here is from genome assembly GCA_958298945.1 of Atherix ibis. NCBI lineage: Eukaryota > Metazoa > Arthropoda > Insecta > Diptera > Athericidae > Atherix > Atherix ibis. The sequence continues at coordinate 33,174,318 of OY282606.1, forward strand.
TTGGAATCAATGGCACAGAACGAATTGGTATCGATAATATTCGCAGATGAGAAAAAAAATCCTAGTCACACGGAATAAAGAACTTTGAAAAGGAAAAAAAAAACACGGATGAAAGAAATGATAAAGATGTGCTCATTTCCTGTTTTAAAGCTGCGAGATTTAAGTATTCACACCCACGTGCCACATATTTAGGGTCTCATTATTTATAGTTGGGACTCATACCATGTACCATAATAACTTGATGGTTGCTGACTCACTGTTGCATGGCTGTACACTCTTACCTGGCTGGTTGGTTGATAGCTGTTTGACTGACTTGCCGCTTGAAAGGTAATACCGGAAAGCTTTTTCAACCCCTAACAATCCATTGGCACCTCTTTCACTTTTTTGTGCCAATATTTTCTCAACACCCTTACGATGTCGTTTCACCGCAAACCACCCTCACACCATTTATAGTGTACGTAACAATCGTTCGTTTCCACATTCATTCATTCATTCATTCGTTCATTCGTCCTATGGTCTCTGAAAGGCAACTAACCAGGCAACGATGGGTGGAAGTACCAGATCGCAATATTCGAGGTAAATTTCCAAAAGGGTAGATTTGGTGAGTTAGTAGGCAGTAAGTCAGCTAACTAACTGAGAGTTCAGTACCAACAAACTGGCTGGCAGTCAGCCGAACCGAATTGCCACATGTTGAATCTGGTAATACTTTGGAATGGAAAAAGGATAAGAAAAAAAAGTGGCACAACTTAAAAGACTTCGCTTTATGCACTTTTCAACATTTTGAGTGGTTTTCAGACTTCGTGTCATTTTATTCGACGTATTTTTTTACCATTTCAAACCACTTTCATGCCTCCTTAAAATTACCATGTGTGCGTTTATATGTGAAATCGTGTGAAAAAGGTAATTCTTGCTGTCAAGCATGCTTTCAATTTTCTATAAGCTGTAGTTAGGCGAAATTAGGTACAAAAAGTTCCATTTTTTTTGAAGAAAAAAAAACTGTTCAAAACACTTTCGAGTATATTAACTGTGAGTTGTGAATGGAATTGTGAACTGTTGTGTAGCCCAGCAGAAAAAGTCTCAAGTAACAAACTTGATTTTATTTTTCCTAAACAGTGAATTTAGCTCTTTTGCCAACTACTAATATGAACCACATTAGAGCCACAATTTTACAAGAGGTCATTCGATTTGAATGCAACAAGTGTTCCAAATTACCCAACAGTCTGTTGGCTTTATAAGAGAACCATCCACGGACGGATGAATGGGCTATGCTTCCATTGTTCGTAATTGAACAGAGAATTGCAATCGGTTCGTCTGAGCTTTATGAATTTATTTCGACAAGAAGATTGCACAGTCCCATAAAGCCTTATGGTTAGTTTGTGGCAAACTGCAATATTTAAATACGAACTGAATTTGCATTGTGAAAATGGACTATATCCGTGGCTTTTTACCATAGATTCCCTTCATATGCTTTATAATATAATAAGTATACATCACTTAATATTATTTCGTACAATATAGAATTAAGCATCCAATATAATATTTTAGATACTTACAAGACGGATACAGTATGCATCAAAGTAAAAATAAATTATTTAGCTACAAATTATTTAAATTATAAATCATTAATTAATTTAAGATTATTTTTTTTGATAATAAAAGAATAAAGAAAATATTAAGTGTAAGTATTAAAATAAACTGTTAGTATTTTTATAGAAATAATCAATGAAAAACTTTTGAAAATCTTATAAATATTCAAAAAAGGTTCAAAAATACTAAAATATTTATACAAAATTACCAAAAAAGGTTTATTTCAATTCACAGAAGTTTATTAAATATTAAGACATTGATGGACATTTTCATTTTGAAGATGATCAAAAATTATAAAAAAAATGAAAAAGAACAATACTTTTTAAGCTTTTATCATACTTGTTAAAAAGGGGGCTTTTTTTTTGCTAAAATACAAACATCAAAAGAGAATAGAAAAGAATGTTTTATATTATAGAAAATAGTTAAAAAAGAATCTTTTATAAAATTGTTAATATTTCTTGGATAAATCATTATTTGTTAAGTAATAGAAGAAACGCTTCGCCCCCCCCCCCTTTTTAAATAACAAAAGAAAATTTTTGCAAAAGCTTTTGATTCGATGAGAAAAATTACTAAAAATGTGTGCTAAATGTGAGAGGACATACATACATAATGAGTATACGTTTATGTTTATTCATAATACCGAAGCACCCTGTAGTTCTATAAGAGATGAAAGAAAGAAATAATTTTAGAAAAAAAGAGAAACAACAAAACAAAACATAGTAAGAATAAAAGCGTTAATGTCATCATAATGGTATGTGCAGATGCCTTACACGATGGGGTGTTAATGTAAGAGCGTAAAGATTGTTGTGTATTGATAAGTCACCCTCCTTATACGAGCAACATTTAACTTTTTGTTCTTAAAGAAAAGGAAAATCTTGAGAAGATGTGTTTTTGTATATTTTTCCTTAGCTTCTAAGCTTTAAAAAGAATAAGAATTAGAGAAGATGGTTAGAAAGATGGCGAATCATCAAATATGAATTTATTCATTCAGCCATTTTACATACAGCATAAATTGTAAATAAATTATTTATTCCATCAAAATAAAAAAAAAATAAGAACAGATCGTCTTAGCGAAAAATTGCAATAAAACTCTTCAATGTTCTTCAATGAAATAAAAACAATAATTTTCGCTAATAAATAAAATATAAATAAAATGTTTATGAATATAAATAAAAAAAAAGTAAAAATAAAAAACTGAATAAAAAATATGAAAAGGGCAAAAGGTAAAAATGATATTTAAAATTTTATATCGTACGGTCTATATCATACAAAAGCTTACCATTCTTCCCGGTGTTATTCTAAAATTCAATTGTTCCTGATTGTGCTATGGTCTTTTCGTTATAAAAGTATATCTCCAAATAATATACTTTTATGTTGCGAGTATGTGGGGAGTATATTGTGGTTCGTTCGTTATTATAAGAAAAGATAATTTTTTTCCATCGTAAAAATAAGGAAGCCAATATAACGCACATTTGATACTTTTCTTAAAAAGGATATATACCAAATCCTTTTATTGCTGATATAACTTTATGCCTTTCATAATGGTTAATTTTGAATTAAGAAGATAAGATCTTATTTTCTGAGCATACAAACTATCAGCAATAATTTTTTAAGAATAAAAAAATTATTGATGGGATTGTGCTCTATTACGTCACTGTACATATGTTCCAGGATTGTAGCAGTAGGACTTCAGCCAGTTGATGCAATGGTTAGTTACTGGAGCAAATACACCTTCGCCGATGGGCTCTCTACTTATTGAATCAAACGCATGTGCCTTATTGGCTCATCATCGTCTAAAAACATATTTTTAAAATCTTAATATTTCCAAATGGCTTCATTAAAATATATTCTACGGTGGCGCTACCCGCTTGCTGGTTGTCCGATTACGAATGAAGGGGTACAGAATCTTAGTCCACGCCAGCGCCGTGTACTGGTACTGAACAGAATGTATGAAATTTGGCAACGTCGATGGGATGAAAGAATAAATGGCCGATGGACAGACATGCTCATTTCGGTGAATTTGGTGTGTACCTAGGGTATTTACTCACGGGACCCGGCAGTATGAATAGGTTCCTGCACAGGTGTGGGCTAGCTGCAGAGGCTAGATGCGCTTGAGGGGCGGAGGAGGAGAGTGCCAAGCACCTTCTCATCGAGTGTGGCGTGTACGGGGAGTTGCGTGACTTAGGTGTATGTGGAATCGTGGTGAATGATGAGGGTGTGGATGTGAGTGGTGTGTTGGGTGTGAGAGAGGGGTATGAATGCCTTAATAGATTTGCCGTGGCACTATTTGAGAGGAGAGCGAGAATGGTGCGTGCATGAGTGTATGAATTACACGCAGGGTGGCTACAACCGGGTGAAAGACCAAGGTCGATTCCAGTTGTATTTTCGGGTCTTGGCGAACCCGCGTACCTGAGCTGGCTTAGCGGTGCCTAGGGATTTATATGATTCTTTATCGGAGCTCAATGAGCGGAGTACAAACCGAAGTACCGGGATGCCCCATGGGGGTTATAAGATTCCTTATCGTAGCTCAATGAGCGGAGTACAAACAACGGGAACCGGAATGGTACCAATGGTGTAAAAAAACACACTGTGTCCGATTATGGTGAGGTGCCTTTGGAAGCAACGTGGTGGCTGTGATTAATGCCTACATATATCGCGGGTACGATCTCCGGATCGCGGGTGGGAGATAACTGGCAATAACTTGTAGAGGTTTAGATCGTCCTCGCCACCAGCAGGTGGAGTAGTCTGCTTTAACTGATTACTAATTGTTAACTGACAATAATAGTGGTGCGTTGATTGAGCATAACTTAATCACTATAGTCGTAGGCGACTCGTGGTTTTACGTTAAAAAACAATTAGGTCACGTTAAATAAAATATTATAACTGCCTCTCCCTTATTCATACTGGAAACTATCCAGAGCAGTTGCAAGGACTCAACGATTGCTTGTTGACGGATGACAACGACATGTCATGTGTGGTTATTGAGTTCGATGGCTCTGCTATCCATGAACTTCATTTTCAAATTATCCTTTTTAGCCTTGTTATAAAGATTTCAAATTGTACCTATAATCACTATTTTTATTGGCATATATAACGCATTTGAAAAGAAAGGTTGTTAATTCGGTTGAATTCCAGATAACGTGGAGACCAATTAACTAGTAGTTTAAGCTTTCCATCGCCGCGTGCTTATAGCGGCTCTTAACCAAATGAGAAATAAAATCTTTATCCATCTATAAATATATGGAATGGACAAATTGTAAATGGCTTTTTATTCGGAGAGGACTTTCTGCTCTCAGACATAATTTACCTTTTCGGAAACTACGCCCAATCAGGCAATTCTTTAATGTCCAATTCATTAGCGCTCATCTTCTAACGGAAGATCACCTTAACCGAAATTTCTCGTCTAATCGGATTCTGTCCTTAAATGGATTCTTCAATATATTTTTTTCTTAAAAGAAACTTAATGTTCTTAAAAAATTAATTACCTCTAACTGATCTGTATAACTAATCAAAGACCAATATCATTTAATCACCATACTAACAGGTCACCAAATTGACTCATGGTTGTGGCGTCGCAAATTTGCTCGTAGCTCATATCCCAAGGACCTTGCTAGCAGAATGGAAAAGAACTTGACATATTTTTTTCGCAAATATTTTCTTTTATCTAGCAAAATATGACTTTCGTTTTCTTATTTTGTTTGTTTGTATATAAGGTCTTTAAGACTAGTTTTCGAGGCCCATTAACGAGTCTCTCTTGTTTTTTAAACAGTCTTCGATTTTTTCCAAGAGCACATCACCTCTAATTATTGGGTGAATGCAAATGACCGTTTTTTACATATACAATAAAACATTTTTTTTTTAGATTTGTATTATTTACTTAATCAATTATATAATTTCTATCCGTTCTTATAACCTTCTTCCATCTTTCTATCAACTTATTAATACCATTAGTGTAAAATTCCGTGGATTTTGATGCGAAAAATATATCATAGTGAGGGATGTTTTTACCTGCTCTATTGTATCAAATTTTTTACCATTTAAAAAATGTTGCAGTGATCGGAATAAATGAAAATTGGAAGGAGCAAGATCTGGAGAATCCGGTGGGTGCTTGATAACATCCCAATTCAACTCATTTAGCTTGTGTTGGGTCATCATAGCCACATGTGGTCGCGCGTTGTCGTAATGAAACACTACCCCTTGTCTGTTTACCAATTCTGGTCTATCCTTTTGAAGGGCGATGTTCAATTTGGATAATTGCTGACAATGCTGCAATTGTCTGATTGTGTTCCAAGAGTTCAAAATACACTATACCCTTACAATCCCACCAAACACAAAGCATAACTTTTTTATGATGGATTTCGGCTTTCGAAGTCCAATAAATTGGCAGCCGACAATTGATGAGGTATCCAAACGTCGTACTGCGAAACCATCCCCATACGCTTCAAATGTTTTAATATGGTTGTTTGGTAAACCACGCGATTTCCGTGGTGGTTAGACGTGGATTGGTGTCAACTTTTAACTTGTCGTCATCAGACTTCAATGGCCGCCCGGTACGTGGTTTATCAATTAGTGAAAAATCCCCAGATCGGAATTTCGTAAACCATTTTCGTACCTGTCGAACTTTGGTGACATCTGCTCCATACACTTCGCAAATGTTTTTGGTTGCCAGACTCGCGGTATTGTCTTTACGGAATTCATAAAGTAAACAATGACGTAAATGCACTTTATCGACCGACATTTTGAAAAAATACAAGGGCTCTTCACTGTACTCTAGCCAGGCCAAAACTTAATAGAAAGTACAGGGAAAGCATCCTTTATACAATAGAATTATTTAAAAGAAGATATTATTCATCATTTCTGAAGTAAAAAAATTTTTTTACCTAGGATCATAAAAAACGGTCATTATTAACCAATACATTCTTTTTATTAAGTCTTCGATTATTTCCTATTTCTGAAACTTTAGTTAGATTATTTCAAGATACTAATTAGTTGCAGAGATAGTATAATTGATTTATAAAAACAAAAATAATAAAATATTAACTGAATTATTCATAAACTTTACCAAAACTTTATATAAAATATTTTACCATTTTTGCATACTTCAAATATTGTTCATTTGAAACTTTTTACTTGAGCGAATAATTTTTATAATCTCTTATTTATTTTTCATAAAAATTAGTATTAAAATAATTTTTATTTTTCTATATAAATTCTACAAAAAAAAAACGGAAAAATCTTAACGTAAATAAGAAGGTAAGAGTTTCATAATTTTTGGGGTGCTTAGAAACGAAATTTGAATTTACGATAGAAACTCTTAAATACAGAAAAGTTTTTGGATATTCTTCGGAAATTTTTTTAAATAAAAATGGTATATCTTGCAAATATTTCTTATATATTTTCCTATATAGTTAAGTAAATATGATTAATACAGAAAGTTTTTTATATTCAATACAAAAAAATAGTAAATTATCATAAAAAAATCGTAATGACCAAAATCTTTACAGAAAAGTTTACATTTTCCATTCATTAAAATATTAGTGCTTTAATGTATTCTTAATTTTTTCTTTTTTAAAATATAAAACTATAATCTTTTATGTGTTCAAACAAAAATTGTATATTCGAAAAAAATAACTATTAAAAAAAAACTAAAGATTTTAACAACTTTCTTTGAATACTTTTTTAGGGATTATTATACTTTTACAAAACTTTTATAAAAGATTATTATTTTTTAGGGATTATTATTCTTTTTACATATAAAACTATATATTTATAATATATAATAAATATTGAAAAGTTTTTTTGTTTTTTAAATTAGTTAAGAACTCACTAATATTTTAATTTGAATAAAAGCAAAAAATTATTTATAAATTCATTAATATTTTTTTTTATAAGTTTTGAAATTTGAGAAAAATTAAACCATCTATAAATAATTTATAACATATTAAAATCAAATATATAATATTGATTATATGAGTATATAAATTTTATTATGCTTGTACAAAGTGGAAACTATTTCTATAATATCTTCAAGGTAATTTGAACATTATAAGTATCCTAATAACTTTCTGGCATATAAAAATAAAAGCTATCAAAAAATATTTCTTCATATCTCAAGACTATATAAAGAATGAATAATGCGCAACTTCGAAAATTCAGCCATATTTCATGATATTATAAAATTTATTGTTAACAGCCTTAATTTATGAATTTAAATGCAATTTTATGTTAAGGAAACAATAAAAATAAGTGATTAAAATGTTATAAATCTCATAAAAATTCTGAGATTTCCTTTATGCTCGACTAACGAAAATTTGAGCGAATTTTTTTTTTTTTTGTTTACTTAATTTTAATACCTTTAAGCAACTGGTGTACCTTATTATTGTAATTTTGTCCTTTTTTTTTACATTCATTCTTATTTAGTAAAATCTATAGATAAGCGTTTATTTATTAGTATTTTTTTTTTATATATATATTTTTTTTTTGTATAAACAAAAGAGAAAATTTCAGTGGCTATAAAGGATAAAATAATATAATATAATATAAATAAACAAAAAAACTGGCGTCTTGAACATGTGCAATTTGTGCCGTATTATTTTATATGCCAATCATATCTGAATATGCTGTAATATCGTAAATAAGCGGTAAATGGGATATTACGATAAACATTATTTATTCACATTAAATCAAAACATTGTTTGTCAAAACAAATATTTTCAAAATCAAATCGAATCAATCATGGATGTGTAAGTATTTATTAGATGTACCCGTACATAATTTAATATAAACTCATATCTAAAATATTTATGGTATGAGTATAAGGATGAATAACAGGGACTCAGTCCTGTATGCTAGACACAAAGCTCGCTTAAACATTAAAATTTTCATATATTGTATATCCCCAATATGCCTTTACGAATATTCACGTAATTTTATAAGCACACAGGACCGAATCAGAGTCTGTCGCATTTCCACTGAAATTTGTTTTTACTGCTGATACTTATGCTGATCCTGTTCCTATTTATGTACATGTTACTGCCACCGATTTTTTTTTTTTTGTTATATTCGCGTACTGATATCGCTTATTTGTTATATACAATATATATATATATATATTTTTATTAGATCCTAAAAGGAATCGCATTGCATACTTCAGATTTCATATCATACTATAAAAAAAAACCAAGTACTTTAGTATTTGTGAACTGAAAACATTTATTACGAAATATTATTTTTTATATACTCGTACTATGATATACTTGTACCAGAGGAGTACTCGTATTTTGATTGCTTCTTCAAAATAAAAATAATAAACAAACAGCACCTTTTCTACTATCTAATAAAATAAAGTAGTATACTTATAAGCCATATTTGATTAGTATGAGTAGATGAATATAAGGACATAGGTTAGTTATTTTTTAATACTTTATGAGTGTACAAGGTGTCATTTTTAAGTTAGTAAAATTGTAGCGAATAAATTTAATAATGTTGTAATAATTTTTTATTATACTGTACTTCTAGAATCGTTATTTATATATAAAATATATTTTGTCAATTTCTTAAATGGATTTGGGGTATAGTTGATTATTTCATGATAAGTGATATTAGTTTATTTTCTTTGTTATGTTATAAATATTTTTTTTGAAATTGCTTTTTTACTCTCTTATGACTTAGTACTTAATTAGATAGTATGTATTTTATTTACAAATAACATACACAAACATGCTTAAACCTTGAAGGTTCTAGATTTATTTAGAGTCTTTCATTTATTTATTAGAAAATATCCCTTCGTAGAAAAGAATAAAATAAACATTTTCCTTACTTTTGAAAATATCGCCGGTTTGAAAGGCACCCACAATAACCCAAAATTACTCTGGATCTACAATATTATTTAAAATATTGGGTTGTCCGGGAAGTAATTTCGTTTTTTTTAAATAAAAATGAAAGACGATTTTCTTATAGTGAATTAATATTGCATTCAATTAAATATTGTCCAATCTAATTCAACACAATACTTTATAAACATTTAGTAATTTCATAGAAAAAAAAATTATAATCTGATAAATAATAATCGATTTGATATTTTATGTTAATATATTTGCTTAAAAATATTGATATTAAAAAATTTCTTTTACAAATATTGTTTTCTCTATAAGATCTCTTATTTTTAGAAGTGTTAGCTTATTTGTTAACAATTCAGTTTAAATTTTTTTGATATTTTTATAAATTGTCCCAACCAAATCTATTATTGACTTCTGTCTGTATGAGTAAGCACGATTAAATCATGTATAGTTTCGCCGTATTTTCTTTTCTACATTCTTGACCCGAGAAAAATTCGCGCATGTACGCGCAAATATCATGCACTTGCACGATCATTGTCATAGGTTGTTCGGAAAGTAATTTCGTTTTTTTTTTAAATTAATATTTTATTCAATTAAATATAATATATTTTATTCAATTAAATATTATCCAGTCTGATTCAATATCTTTTGCTATCTTTTTGGCAGTAGCACGATTCCAGGCTCATAAAATTTTTGTTCTTTGCTGGCAAAAAACTGATCCAAGTGATTTTGACCTCCTCATTTGAATTAAACGTTTTACCATCTAAAATTTTTTGTAGAGACTGTAACAAATAATAATTAGCAGGTGCTAAGTCTGGACAGTATGGTGAGTATGGTAGTATAGCCCATCTAAGTTCTGAAAGCTTTTGCCGAGTGGTCAAACTTTTATGTGGTTTCTCATTAACCTGTTGGAAAACTATACCTTTCCTATTGATCAATTCTAGCCTTTTTTCTTTAAGTGAATCATTCAACTTGTCCAACTGATGACACTAAACTTCAGAATTGATTGTTGTGTTGCACGATATTTTCTACTCCGGTATCTTCTGCGCTTTACATTATTGTAGACAACCCATTTCTCATCCCCAGTGATGATACACTTATAAAATGTATCATTTTCTTGGCGTTTGAGAAGCAAATCACAAATGTCAATGTGACAGCACTGATTTTTTTCCTTAAGAAGATGAGGAACCCATATGTCGAGCTTTGATAGTAAACCTAGCCGTTTCAAATGATCATAAACAGTCAAATTCGATAAATTTAATCTCTCAGCGATCAGACGAGTTGTTGTTCCCCGGTTTGCATCAATTAATGCCTTTATTGTGTCTTCATAAGTTTTTACTAGCCTTCCAGAACGTGATGCATCTTCGAGATCAAAATTTCCAAATCGAAATTTTGCAAACTAATTTTGCAAAATTAACACATCTTCTCAATATAAATCGGATAATTTTTTTCTTGCTTCAACAGCATTTTTATCTTTTCTAAAGTAAAAAATTGAAATATGCCGAAAATGCTGTTTTTCACTTTCCATATTTAAATGGATATGAACCAAAAACTACTATGCAGAATTAATCGAATTTTTGTCAGAAAAAAGCCTTGCTATATCAGCTATCAAAATACATATATAAGGTGTAGTAAAAAGAAATCCATTATTTTTGCATTAAATTGAAGGTTTTATTTAGCATAGATAGAATGATACGATTTAGGTCAAATATGCACCGTTTTGTTCGATAACTTGTTTCCATTTTGGAGGTAATTTCATAATGCCTCTCTCATAGAAACCCTCGTCCCTATTGGCAAAAAACTGGCACAGTCGATTTTCACAATCTTCTCTTGAGGCGAATTTTTCACCTGCAAAATCATTCGTCATAGACAGGTAGAGGTGGTAATCACTTGGTGCCAGGTCCTTACTATAAGGTGGATGCATACGAACATCCCAACCAAGGTCCCGGAACTTCTGGCGAGTCACTATCGATGTATGCGGCCTGGCATTGTCCTGATGGAACACAATTCCTCTCATATTGGCCAAAGCTGGCCGCTTCTGGGCGATTGCTTCTTTCAGACGGTTCAATTGTTGACAGTATAGGTCCGAATTAAGAGTTCGGCCGTAGGGGAGCAGCTCATAGTAGATGATTCCCTGCCAGTCCCACCAAACACACAGCAAAACGTTCTGGCTGTCAATCCTGGCTTGACCACCGTTTGCGCCGGGTGACCGCGATTTGACCACGACCCTTGTCGCTTGACGTTGTCGTAAGTGACCCACTTTTCATCACCAGTAACCATCCGCTTCAGAAATGGATCGATATTGTTGCGATTCAGGAGCGATTCGCGCATGGAAATTCGGTCCATGAGGTTTTTTTGCGATAACTCGTGTGGCACCCATACATCGAGCTTCTTTTTGTATCCAGCCCTATTTAAGTGGTTCCAAACGATTTTTTGTGCAATGTTTAGCTCCTGGGCAATCGAAACAGTGCTTATGTGACGGTCGGACTCGACGATTTCCATTATTTTATCGATATTTTCGACAATTGGCCTTCCAGAACGTGGTGCATCTTTGACATCAAAATTACCGGAACGGAATCGACAAAACCAAAATTGCACGTAATTGGCTATTACAGTATCAGGACCATAAACACTATTCACATTTTCAGCTACCTGGCTTACGTTTTCGCCTTTATCGAAGAAAAACTGTAAAATATGGCGTATTTTCTCTTTGTTGGTGTCCATCTTTGACGCGTGCTAAAAAAATACTGAGTCAAGTAATCACAAAACTGTATGAGATGCTTTTTTATCTTTCTAATGCCATCTAGTGCAACCCGATTGCACTTTTAAATTGGCAAAAAAATTCCGATCTATTGGCAAAAAAATGGATTACTTTTTACTACTAATTATGCGGCTTAAGTATGAAGTTGATTGTGAAAAAATACAATTAATTCGTCTGTTGGGAAATAACGAAATTACATTTGGGACAACCCAATATTATAATACAAAATTTGGAAGTCACATTATATCTTAGTATATAGTAGCTAAAATAAAAAAAATTTTAAAAGTCATTTAGTTAAATAATAATGCATCATTATTCCTTTTGAAGAATTTTACTAATTTCTAGATCAAAATGAAAAAATGTTCAAAAAAAAAAAATATCTCATGAAACCCAAATAACTGCTCATCTTATAATTTCTGATTTTTTCACCCTCCTCTCTTTACTTAGTTACTTATAATTTAGTTTGGAAAAATAGAAGCTAAAAGCTACAAACTACAATAATTAATCCTTGTAAAAAGAAGAAAAAAAAAACTTTTAGTATGATTGAGAGCACCATTTTTACTATATAATATTATTGAAGAAGCTGTTCATAAAATGTGAGAAAGGAGGGAAAAAATGATAAAACGGAAAGTAGAAACCAATTTAAAAATCAGGAAAATGAACGAATCATAGTTAATAGCGGTCGATAATGATAAAAAATCATACAGAATCCCTTCTGTTACTATGAATATTCTCGATCCCCTTTCCATGACTTTATACTCTTTTGCGTTCTTTTCATCTTAATGTGCACTTAGAAAAGTTCAAATACTTAAAATAGAACCGTAGATCTTCAAGTGGACAGAATCAAGTTTGATAATTTAGCAATATAAGTAATACCGGTAGGAGTTACATAAAAAATAATATCTATAATGGACATTGAGCTTCAAAAGATATTGAGGCATTTCAAACTAGGAAAACTTTTCCATGAACTTTAGATTTTCAACACAAATTCCTCCATTTGACTGAGTTTTTCCATGAAAAACTCATTCACCGTTTTGTTTCGCTGAAGGAAAAGTTTTTATCATTTCAATTTTGAAAGTCCTCTTTTTGAACCCCACAGGAAAAAATCATCAAGAAAAAGAGTAAACTGTATAATATACACCATCCATTTATTTTTGTTTTGTATTTTATATCAAATACATCTGTACTAAAAAAAATAGATGCTTTTTTTCGTACTATCTCTTTTATATCATTATATGAACTCGAAATTTTTGCATAAACTTTTTTTTTTGATTATATTGTATTTTAAAAAACTCGTTCGTTGTTATGGATATTATTTTTATCTAAATTTTTAAATATTTTCTTCATTTAGCTCTGGTAAATTTAAAATTATCATTCTTTTTTCGTTGCATCTTCTTAAATATTTACAATTGAAATATTTAATAAAAAATGGTATTTCAGAATATATATATTTATTATCATTTATTATTATTGTTACTATTTATATAAATAATATTTATTTTTCCTTTTTCGGATTTCATTACAGTTTCGAACGCAGCAGGAATTGTACCCAATACTATGAAGCATGAGCCTATGTTCATATCTAGGTCAGAGACATTTAAATTCGTTTCGGGGGATACTATTGTACTACCATGTGAAGTCACTAATACAGGTATAATATTGATTCGATGAATTATTTTTAAGTTTTTTTTTTTTTGATTACAACTATTTTATCAATATATATTTTGTTCAGTCTAAAAGTGTATATATATTTAACGTACTCGTACGCATATATGTGGGCTAAAAGAAAACTTTCAAACGAATATCCACTCGTAACATTTTATTATATAGAAAAAAATGCATTTATATTTATTTATTTACCATTCTTAAAATACCATAAATATACTCTAGGGGTTGTACATTTAGTCAAACCAAACAGTATTTAAAGTATTTATTGCAATCGGCTATTTAAAGCCGCAATAAAATTCGGTTTTAACTCCTCTTCTCGGGGAGTTTCGCTTTTATTTAATTCCGTTGTTGATGTTTCTACATTTTTTGTTGTTGTTTTAATACTGAAAATATAAACAATCAAATAAAACCAAAAAAAAAATTGTTTCACTACAATTTGACCATTCGGACATCCTGGTTTGGGTTAGTATGAATTTCTTTCTACCACCCCTCTTACAATTTTGTATTTGTATTTCATGTCATAGCATTTATTTTTCAGGAATATATTTTCTATAAATATCCCAACAGTTTAATATAAAAATTAACCTTTCATGCAAAATACGGTAAATACCATATGTGCTAAATGTTTATGCTACTTTTAAAATCCTGAAATTAAGTCTGATACCAACATTTTATGTAGATTGAACGTTCCAAAAAAAAAAAACCAATTACTTCATTTAAAAAAAAGGTTCTAATCTTTAATCAGAATTGGACTCAAACGAAAATAAAAAAATCAACTTAATATTCAACCAGAAAATTAATAAAAATTTGTTGAAAAAAAAAGAAGAAAATTCAATAAATAATTTAACACTTATTATTACTTATTAGATTCTAATGGTTTTGTGTTAACCGAAATTTGAACTTATTAAAAATTCAATTAAATTCAATATTGGAAAACAGTTCGATAACCATAAAATTTTTTATATCAACCCTTAATTATAAAGTATAATTGAAATATTAATTATTATTTTTGAGGGTTTTTTTTTCTATTTTATATTTTTCCCATTCTCCATTAATTATTCGATCAGTTTGGCTTTGGTAATCGATAGCATTTTCAATAATTATTAACCGGCGAATGAGAAATTGAACAATTTTAAATGTGATAAAAGGATTTTTAAAAAAAATATTTCTATATGGGGCTTTTTAAAACCACAACTAACTCTGTCGAGAAGGTGTTTTACCCGTGAAAAGGGACTGTCTGATGTGTTTTACCCGTGAAAAAAAGAGGCATTTGGATCTGAAGGTGTCATTGGTCTATATTTCTTTAAAAATGAAGAAAGAGAGCCCTCCATTGTCAATTTTGAGTGAAGGTTGGTGAATGGCTGAATTTTCCGTCTCATTTGCAACATCTAAGGGGGCGCGTGGCTTGTTTGATTGGCATGCTGGTGCGAATTTTTCGCAAAGAATGGGGACTTTGATCTCCAGAGCGGTTAAAGTCCTGCACAAGAGTGTATTTGTTACGTGTGCAATATATACATCGTGTATATAGGTTGACATTATATACCACCAATAAGCAAGGGAAGCGTCTGATTTTGTATGCTTGTTTGAATGTATGTAGAACCGTGTCAACCGAGGCGATGCAGGTTCTCATGGGAGAAATTCCATGGGACCTGTAGGTGCTGCGTGGAAGCATCCACTACCGTCTACGGCAGGGCATCTCGCTTGCTGGTTGTTCGGTTATGAATGAAGAGGATCAGGATTTTAATCCACGCCAGCTGCGTGTACTGGTACTGAATAGAATTTATGAAATTTGGCAACGTCGATGGGATGAAAGTGTGAATGGCAGATGGACGCGTATGGATTTGAATTTGGTCTGTACCTTGGATATTTACTCACGGGACATGGCAGTATGAATGGGTTCCTAAACAGGCGTGGTCTGGCTGTGGAGGCTAGATTTTTTTTTTTCAAATTATTGAGGTACAGGGGGAAACCTTCAAAAGGAATTCGACCGGGAGACCTTCTACCTGTCAGATGAGTTATGCGGGATTTTTACCTCGCTAAAACCTAACCTGTACCTCTACCCTTGCTCCCGGAACGATGGCTCCCCGGCGGCACTCTTTGTAAATACTTCTTCGCCGGGGCGTTCTTATAATATTTTACTATTTATTATATTTTACTGCTGTCCCGATGTTATGACGCCTCGTGGCCTATTCTTCGTACGTGGTGTGAAGATCCTTGATGATAGATTCCGCGTACTCTGCAACTTTGTTCCAACCGATTGGTTCTTCAGCTTGCACTCTACTATGTTTTCTGGACTGATGGAATGGTCCAGATTTTTCTCCAGTTCTGCCCGTGTCCCCTCGTAAAAGGGGCATTGGAAGAATACATGTTCTGCATCTTCGGGCACATCGTAGCAACGATGACAGTTTGGGGAGTCTGTTCTCTTGAATCTGTGCAAGTATGCCCGAAAGCATCCACGTCCAGTCAAGAGTTGGATGGTGTTATACCCGACTTCCCCGTGCAGGCGAGTGACCCATTTGGTGACATCTGGGATCAGTCGATGGGTCCACCGACCCTTCGTCGACCTATTCCATCTTTCTTGCCAGAGGCGAGGACTCTCGGGTGTCTCCTCTTCACAGAGGACCTTTCGCCGCTCTTCCTTCTTCCTACGATGTTGGCGTTCTCGCTCTCCTGCCAGGATGTCGATGGGTGGGCATAATTCCACAACATTGATTGCATCGTGTGATACCGTTCGGTATGCTGACGCCACTCTGATCGCTGAGAGCCGCTGGACTGATGACGGAGGCTAGATGGTCTGTACGGGGATTTGCATGACTTAGGTGTATGTGCAATCGTGGTGAATGGTGAGAGTGTGGATGTGAGTGGTGTGTTAGGTAGGAGGGAATGGTATGAATGCCTGAATAGATTTGTCGTGGCACTTTTCGAGAGGAGAGCGAGAATGTTGCGTGAATGAGTGTGTGAATGGCACACAAGGTGTGTACAACCGGGTGAAGGACCAAGGTCAATTCCGCTTGTATTTTCGAGTCTTGGCGAACCCGCGTACCTGAGCTGGCTTAGCGGTACCTAGGAATTTACAAGACTCGTGACCGTAGCCCAATGAGTGGAGTACATACCGAAGTACTCTTAAAACAAAAATTGGTACCACGGGAGTCGGGGTGCCCAATGGTGTGAAAACACACTGTTCCCGATATTGATGAGGCGCTTCGGCAGCAATGTAGTGGCTGTGGTTGATACCCATATCGCGGGTACGATTCAACGGATCGCGGGTGGTAAATACTGGTAATTATCTCGGGCACTGTCACTGCTTATGACAGTAAAGGTTAAAATAGTCCTCGCCAACTAACAGTTGGAGTAATCAGCTTATAACTGATTACTGACTGTAAACTGCCAGTAATGGTGGTGCGTTGATTGAGTATAACTCAATTCCTATGGTCGTAGGCGAGTCGTGGTTTTACATTTAAAGACAAATTAGACATGTTAAATAATATTTTGAGCGCTATGGCTTCATGATAACTACTCAATTTTAAGCGCTATAGCTTCATGATAACTACGTTTTTTTTTTAAGCAGAAACTTAAAGATTTTAATCCGGACTATATGTGGTTTTAGGTATCTAAATCTGGACTATATGTGGTTTTAGGTATTTTAGGTATCTATATGTGGTTTTAGGTATCTAACTGTGCCACTAGTTCGTGAAAGGTTCCCAGAACATGTAATTTCCAGAATTTATCATGTCAATTTGATTTCAGATTTATTCAATTTTATATTGTTGAATATTTTTTTTAAAGATAATTCTCAAAATTGAAAGTATTTACAACTAGCGTATATTAAGTAGTGCAAAAAAAAAAAATTATCTTAAAAATTTCAGGTAGTGCAAGGAGTCTTGTGACAGTCATTTAAATGAAATTACAGTTCGTTCATAATTATAATATTTAGGCATTAAAAAAGTATAAATATTTAATAAAAATTTTGAATTCCGAATATTTTCAACTACATTTTACTTTGGAAACGCAAATTAAATAAAACTTTATATAAACGCACCATTAGCAAACATTATAATCCATTTTAGTTTAATCAAAAGTGAATGTATTCATATTAAAAAGAAGAAATAAATAAAATTTCTGCACAAAATATATTTACAAGAATTCTGAATTTATAACTATAAACCTTTCTATCCTTGGTGACAAATTCTCTATAAAGTCAAGCAAACTTAAATGCATTAAATTGCAACAAACAATGTGAGAAAAAATTAAGAAAAAATAAATAAGATACTTGTGAACGAGTCCATAAAGTCCTTGCCTTTACAACAATTCCAAAAGAGCAGTTACGAAAATTTCTTCAAATACCATCCAAACGAAACTAGGAAATTCTTCGAATTATTGCTTTTGTACAAGTGCTCTATTGCATAGTTTGAATAGTACCTACCAAAAAAAAAAGTTGAAAATGTTCTACCAAAATTGAGCAAAAACTTTGACTACAAATGAGAATTATGGAAATATTCTACATATTTTCGACTATTAAATTGAAATGATGCAAATATAACATATTGTATAAAATACATAAATTCCAAAAAAAAAAAACATTTTCTACTGGTTTTTTGATCTTTACAATCCAAATTAATATTGTAATTCTCAATTTTGGTATTTCATTTGTAATTACATTATAATTTGTTTTTGTTTTTCCAACTATATTAAATTGTTTCCAGCAAAACAATTTTACATATTTTTATTAAAAATAATTCGCAGAAGCTATGTGTACACGGTGTGTCGCAAAAATAACAGGAATTTATAATTAAATTACACAACATGCAGCGCCATCTATTGAAAATTGGCAGCATTAAAAATATACATTCATCTTCTTTCAAACGCATCTAAGTTCATGTGAATCGGATGACAGATGTGAATTTTAACTGAAGATTTGGGTAAAAGAAAGGTCTGTGCGCGTTTTGTTCCACATGAATTAAATGAAGACCAAAAAATTGCTCGTGTGGAGCATTGCAAAGACATTGTTGAAACTGCCGAAAATGATCTAGACTTTTTTGATTCTATCATAACTGGTGATGAGTCATGGTGCTTTAAATATGACCCTGAAACTAAGCGTCAATCTGCTGAATGGAAGTTTAAAGTCGAGACAAAACCAAAAAAATTGCGTTATCAGAAGTCTCGAATCAAGATAATGTTGATTACTTTTTATGATTCGAAGGGTATTGTCCACAAGGAATTTGTTCCAGAAGGTCGAACTATTAATGGAGAATACTATTTAGGCGTTTTAGATCGTTTGTGAAAAAGAATTGGTCGTGTTAGACCTGAATATTCAGCAGAAAAACAGCTGATCTATCACCATGTGACTATTTTCTATTTCCAAAACTGAAAATCAAGATGAAAGGAGCATTTTATGATGATATCCTAGCCATTCAAGCAGCCATAACCGAGGTGCTGAAGAACATTCCTATAAATGACATAAAAAAAATCTATACATGCGCTCAAAACGTTGTATTGAGTCTAATGGAACCTATTTTGAATAAATAATAACTTTCAAAGATAATATAATGTGTATTTTATTCTATATTGTACAAAAATATCATAATCTAAGATTACAGAATAACCATTTGGCATTAATTTTTATGATAAATACAATAAGTGGTATTATTTGTACATAATTTTTATGACATTTTTTTTTACGGTAACACTCTACAATAAATTTGAGACATTGTAAAAGTCAATTATTAGAAAATAAAATTATTATTTGATAAAAATTTTGGTAATAAATAATTTTAAATATATTTATTATTTAAAAAAAAAAAGAACTCTTAAAATAACATGAAAATATTTGCTTGAGAAAAACTAGTTGTAAAAAAAAACTTATTTACCTTTAAGTAAATTTATCCGAATCAGTTCGGTTTGTAAATTACCTGAAATACTACAATAAGACTAAATAAATATTCTTACACTTAAGAGAAAACCATTAAGGATATTGCTTGACATAAATCTCCATTCGTATGGTAGTGAAAAACTACCCACAGATTCCTGTAATTAGATAGCATGGTTCTGTTTGCTTCTTCTCTTCCTGTAACTTATTTTCCACCCCTTCAACTTATTGTAACCAGATCGAACAGCAGTTGAATTATTATTTTATATCCTTGCTAACATGCTATCCATCGATATGATAAGGCAATACTAAATTTGATTAAAGTATATAAAGAACGAAAAGCCATTGTTCCTTTGTTGACATCAGCTAAAATGGCATTAATTGTAATTTAATAAACTTGCAAAGCTTCGAAATAAGAAAAACCACAATGAAATTTCTCACCATAAACTGGACTTCTCCTACAGTCTACTCGAAAGCACTTACTTCATAATAAAAAGGATAAATATAACTAAAAATTATTTAAACAAATAGAAAATCTCCGAGCACAATAAAATTTTTATGATATACCATACGGAGTATATTTGGGTTAACGGAAAACCATTTATTATTTATAAGAGTTCACAAGACTTCCATCAATTTGAACTTGTTGATTTGTTTACTTTTGAAAATAAATAATTAATTATTTAGTTAGATTATAATTAAATATTTAATATTGATAAGTGATATTAGAATTTAATATGTTTACTAAGTAATATAAAAATAAACATATTTGAAAAATAAAGTGATAAAAATTTGACTTTTCTAATTAAAATTAATTTTTCTATGTTTTACAATATAATATTTTCAGCGATTACGAGGGTCGTTCAATAAGTCCAAAATTTTTATCCCGTCCAAAAAATAGGATTTCGGAAGTTCTGCAAAATACTCATCCGTTTGAGCAATGACGTCCTCGTTGGAAGTGAACCGTCGTCCGCCAAGCCATTTCTTCAGATTGGGGAAAAGAAAATAGTCACTCGGGGCCAAATCTGGTGAATAAGCGGATTTATCCTGATGCAAGAGGATTTTTTTCTTCTTCAGATGGGGGCGTTTCTCTTTGATTTCCTCGCTCAACCGTTGCAATAACGACGCGTAATACGCTCCTGTTATTGTTTTTCCTTTTTCCAAAATGTCGATAAAAATAATGCCCTGCGAATCCTAAAAGACCGTGGCCATCACCTTGCCAGCCGATGGCACAGTTTTTGCCTTCTTCGGAGCCCGTTCACCCTTGAAAATCCACTGTGATGAC
The DNA here is from genome assembly GCA_958298945.1 of Atherix ibis. Lineage (NCBI taxonomy): Eukaryota > Metazoa > Arthropoda > Insecta > Diptera > Athericidae > Atherix > Atherix ibis. The sequence goes on from OY282606.1 coordinate 33,195,323, forward strand.
TGTCTCTTCGTTTCTGGAGTGTAGTAGTGTATCCAGGTTTCGTCCACAGTAACATATCGACGAAGGAATTCGGGAGGATTGCGATGAAAGAGTGCCAACATAGCCTCAGAGTACACTACACGATTGCGCTTATTCTCCTCTGAGAGCAAACCCATCTTACCAAAATTTTTTTCACAGACAATTTTTCATGCAAAATTGAAGCGACTGTACCTTGTGATATGCCCGTGGCCTCAACTAATTCGCGCACTTTAATTCGCTGATCGTTCAAAATCAGATCGCGGATTTTGTCGGTGTTTTCAGGAGTAGACACCTCAACTGGGCGTCCTGAACGATGTTCATCTTTTGTGGATGAACGGCCACGTTTAAATTCATTCACCTAATTGTAAACCGTCGCAAACATAGGTGCAGATGTGCCATGAACTCGGCTTTAATTTCTTTCGGGCTTAGCCTTTCAAATGGAGATGTTTGATGACAGCCCTAAACTCGCTTTTTTCCATTGTTATGCACAAATAAATGTCGTTAACTTGAATCGACGATAGAAATTGACCCACGCTATGGATCGAGCTGAAATTTTGACAGCTTTCCTGTCAATAATGCTACTTACAAAAAAATCTTTACCGACACTACGAGCGCAATTTCTTGGATTTTCTTAGGACTTATTGAACGACCCACGTACTTGGTGTACAAGCTTAAATCCGCCGTTTTTTAGTCAAAAAAAAACGCATGTTTTCTTAATAGAAAGCAAAAACAAATTTATTCAAAGTACTTGCCCTCGCTAGCTACACATTTTTCCCTTCCTCTTGGGCAATTTGTGGATACTGCACCAAAAAACACCTTCTCTTTTGAGGCAAACAATTCGTTAAGCCATTTTCGAACGTCTTCGTAAGAATCGAAGTGCTGCTCAACGAGCGCGTGTCCCATCGACGAAAACAGGTGGTAGTCGGAAGGGGCCAGGTCTTGACGTGTGCGATGGTACGTTGTCGTGGAGAAAAATCAGCTTGTCATGTCTTTGTTGATAATCCATCCTTTTTTCACGCAGAGAACGGTGCAATTTGATCAGTTGTTGGTGGTAGGGGTGAGCATTGACAGTTTCACCAGCTTTCAACATCTCATATAGATGATACCTTGCTGATCTCACTAAACGTACAGCATCGTCTTCCGTCCGAAGCGATTTGGTCTTGGGGGAGATGTTGAGGGTTGGCAGGGATTAACCCACGATTTCTAGCGTTTAGGATTCTCAAAATATATCCATTTTTCATCGCCTGTCACAATCCGATGCAAGAGCAACTTTGGTTTTTGTCTGGCGAGCAAGAATTTGCATGTGTTTTAGCGTCGCTCCATCTGCCTATCGTTCTATTCATGCGGCACCAATTTCCCGATCTTTTCAATTTTCCCCATGGCACGCAGATACATGGAAATGGCTGGTTGAGTAATACCTAATTGCTCTCCGAGCATTTTTTGCGATTGGGTATCGTCTTCGTCCAAAAGAGTCTGCAATTGATGATCCTCAACCTTCCAAGGCCGATTCTCACGCTTTTTGTCCCACAATTCAAAATGGCCGTCTTTGAACCGACGAAACAATCTCGGCACATTGTTTCCGATAAAACACTGTCGCCATAGGCCTCGATTTCTTCATATTTAAGCATAAAAGGAGAGCTTCCCGCATATGCTCTTTTTCTGGCACAAAACTAGACGTGATTATCAAAGGAAAAATGTATGTTGTTGTACGAAATTGCTGCCTGATTAATGTTGACAAATGTCAAACTCATAAAAAAAAGTATGGCATGCCCGTGGTAGCTTAATACACTCACTCACACCATCTATGACCAAACAGCGGAATTAAGCTTATACACCTTGTAACTTAATTCAATTTATCTGTTTCGTTTCTACGAATAAATACTACCCCTAAGCAATAAGATTATTTACAAATATATAAAAAATATTAAATGAATAAATATAATTTGATTGTAAAAAAAATACTTATAAGTTTTAATAATGTTTACAAACATTTAGATTATTAAACGCTAATTATATTATCGGCACTAAAGCTTTTTTAATAGAGTTTCTCTAACTAATAAAAACGAAAATATTGAATTTTTATTAAAAAATAAGAGTATTTAGGAGGTGTACCAGAAAAATAATGTGTCTGATTTGTTTCAGCAACATTTTTATTTAATTTGTATACATAAATATTATCCCCTTCAAAAGGAGTTCGCTTAGTGGATATATCCTTTCAAGTTGTTTTGGGGTACAAACAAAAATCACATGGGCTTAGACTTAAATTAAAGAATACCTGGATAGGCCTGTATGTCAATTTTTCATGTAGGTGTTCAATAAAAAAAGCTGCCCAAAATTTGTCAACAAAACATTCGTAAGAACGCAAAAACATGCAAAATTACAGAAACAGCGTAAATCAGTGGGGGTCAATATTAAAGTTCAGTAATGCGATTGACGAGGTAATTTTAAAATCATTTTCATTTATGATTATTATTATGCGTAAGCAAATACACCTAATAATATTGTGAATTTAATTGTTTGATATTATAATTTTGAGGATATACTCTTTAGAAATGGTAAATTTTTATTTATTATGTTTTTATTAAGAAACTAGGTAGACTGGCTGTAAATAATTTTTTTTTGTATCCGAAAGTGCTACAACATTTTTAAAATCACTGTCGTAAATATTGTGGTACCTTAATAATTTAATAAGATTATAATTTGCATTATTCTTAATTTAATTCAACCAACATTTTGTTCCTAATGTAGTAGTAAAAATATCTGACCTTTTCTTTAAATGCCCTCTTAAATCATTGGGATCCTTTTCTAAGTATTTTGTTTATACACTCCGAAAATTTTGAAGATTCCCATTCGAACAGATATTACGTAATAAATGTATCCTTATTCTAAGAATCTATTATATAATTGCCAATACTGAGTTATTGTACATTATAGGCAAAGGTAAAAGTTGAATTGATTTAATGTAATCCTTAATTGCCAAATAATACTCCTTCGCTAGAAAGTCCTTAATATCTGAAATGATAAATAAAAATGATCAATTCATATGCTTTCTAAATCAGTATTGATTAACCTGGCAGCATTTTATTGACATCTTTCAATGAAATAGTTTCTATTTATTTTTAAGTCTAGTATTTATTGATTATTTCAATTTTAATAATCTTAGACATAATTCACTCTATCTCCACTTTAAGAATATCAATAGTTTGCTTCCTTAATATTCGGTGATTCAAAAGTAATTTTTTTAACTAGTTTGTAAATTCATTTATATTATTCGTGCATTACACTCGCCGGCATTGAACTATTTTCTGATAAATATTGAATTGTCAAAATCACATTTGCTTACATTTATTCATTTGACGTTTTAACCGCTTTTATAACCGAATTTATTATAAAAAACCATCTAAACACATCAAAAACTAAATTTTTATTTATTTATCAATTAAAAATAAAGATGTCCACGTACCGAAAGAAATTCCGTTGAATGACCAGCAACTCTTTACAAAATACTTCATATTCGGAAATAAAAAATTTCTATTAAATATCATCAATAATAAAACTAACATTTTCGTTATTTTTTTTAAAAAAAGATGAAAAACACACTTTCACTTGTACTTTTTGATAAGTGTCAAAATAACAACTTCAAAAACAACAAAAGTATGCAAGCATTTCGGTATGCTACCACTTTCATGGAGAATGACGTGTTTTAAAACTCTCCAAAAGTCTACAAAATTGAGGCGCTTGGTATTTGATTGATATTTATAAAATAAATAAAAATCTAAGATACAATTTTTGTCTAGAGGCTTATTCTATTTTTTAATCCTTAGATTAATGAATAAGTTGATAATATGTATACGCATTTACTGTCTATATTATTGCAAAAGTGGTGAGAAATCGTACTGCTCGCATACATCTGTGTAGATTTTTTATGTAGACATAATACTCACTGACATGTAGTTTTACCCACTTATTCCAAAGAAAAATACAATTTAACCACGACAGAAGGTAACATTTATTTTTTTCCAATTTTCTGGTATTAAATGCAATTGTATTTTAGGTTTATTATTTATTTTGTAATTATCAATCAAATAGCAAGCGCCTCAATTTTGTAGACTTTCGGAGAGTTTTAAAATACGCTATTCTCCATGAAGTCGTAGTATACCGAAATGATTGCTTAATAATAACATTTCGATACTTATCGTGAGTAAAAATTTAAGTACGGTTTTATTAAATTTTAAATAGTTTTATTCTTTTCGACAGTAAATAGGAAGTCTTTATTTTAGAATACGAAGTGTTTTGTGAATGGTTATTTGGCAAGTGTGAGGAACCACCGGAGTCTCTTTTTCCGGTAAAAATCTGTTGAGTAAATGGCCGTCTGACAGGAAGTCATATTATACAATTTAAATATTTGCAATATCCAATCTGACGCGGAGATATTTTTTTTGTTGAGCTTTTCAAGAATTTAAATCAGTTCCAATGTTAATCGACATTCTGAGCTCACAAGAGCCCACACGTATTCCACATTTTCATAAATTTTTGATATTTAATGCATTCTTGTGTAAGATTTGTCTTCCATTGTTTTTCGTACCTTCAAAAATGTTTTATGCCACCGAAAAATTTGTACTCATAATAAGGAATGTTTCCTATACGCCCGTCGCTACTTTTTTTAAATCCAAACTTATACAGACACCAAACCAAACTTAACACAATATTTGATAACAATTTAAAAGAAACAATATTTTACATACAAAATGAGTAATAAAAAATCTCAAAAAAAAATTCTTTCTTCTAACAAAAAAAAAAAAAGTGTAATTAAAATTTAAGTTATCAAACGACAATATTTATGAATCTGTGTAGTCTTTAAACTGCACTTGTAATAGTGATGATGATTCCAATAAATAAATTTTTTTTACAGAATCGAAACTATTTTAGTTAATATTTTTGTTAAGAATAGTTTATTTTCCATTAAAAATTAATTGTATAAAAAAAATTATCTCTAATGGTCCTAAAATAAGAAAATTTTTAATGCCATCTGAAGACTGTTAATTTCTGCCTTAAATTTAATTTTAAATATTAAAAATATAATCATTTTCCTTTTATATATATTTTGTTATCATATTTTGTAGTGATAAAAAAATTGCACTGATCCTTCCTAGACTAGAATTAATACCAATTCAGAGTATTGAAAATTTGACTTACTTTAAAATTTTAGTTAATATCGGACAAATTATGTTCAAGATTTCTTATCGAAAGTACGAGGGTCGTTCAATAAGTCCTTAGAAAAAGATGGAAAAAAACTGTTTTTTAAAAAAAAAAAATTTTATTTTTCAACATAATCTCCTTTTAGCTCTATATTCCAAAATTTTTATCCCGTCCAAAAAATAGGATTTCGGAAGTTCTGCAAAATACTCATCCGTTTGAACAATGTCGTACTCGTTGGAAGTGAACCGTCGTCCGCCAAGCCATTTCTTCAGATTGGGGAAAAGAAAATAGTCACTCGGGGCCAAATCTGGTGAATAAGCGGGATGCTGCAACAATTCCATTCTCAATTCCACAATTTTGGCCATGGAAACAGCGCAGGTGTGCACACGCGCATTGTCCTGATGCAAGAGGATTTTTTTCTTCTTCAGATGGGGGCGTTTCTCTTTGATTTCCTTGCTCAACCGTTGCAATAACGACGCGTAATACGCTCCTGCTATTGTTTTTCCTTTTTCCAAGTAGTCGATAAAAATGATGCCCTGCGAATCACAAAAGACCGTGGCCATCACCTTGCCGGCCGATGGCACAGTTTTTGCCTTCTTCGGAGCCCGTTCACCCTTGAAAATCCACTGTGATGACTGTCTCTTCGTTTCTGGAGTGTAGTAGTGTATCCAGGTTTCGTCCACAGTGACATATCGACGAAGGAATTCGGCAGGATTGCGATGAAAGAGTGCCAACATAGCCTCAGAGTCCACTACACGATTGCGCTTATTCTCCTCTGAGAGCAAACGCGGCACCTATCTTGCCGAAATTTTTTTCACAGACAATTTTTCATGCAAAATTGAAGCGACTGTACCTTGTGATATGCCCGTGGCCTCAACTTATTCGCGCACTTTAATTCGCCGATCGTTCAAAATCAGATCGTGGATTTTGTCGATGATTTCAGGAGTAGACACCTCAACTGGGCGTCCTGAACGATGTTCATCTTTTGTGGATGAACGGCCACGTTTAAATTCATTCATCCAATTGTAAACCATCGCAAACACAGGTGCAGATGTGCCATGAACTGCATCCAACTCGGCTTTGATTTCTTTCGGGCTTAGCCTTGCAAATGGAGATGTTTGATGACACCCCTAAACTCGCTTTTTTCCATTGTTATGCACAAATAAATGTCGTTAACTTTAATCGACGATAGAAATTGACCTACGCTATGGATCGAGCTGAAATTTTGGCAGCTTTCCTGTCGATAATGCTACTTACAAAAATTTTTACCGACACTACGAGCACAATTTCTCAGTTTTTCTAAGGACTTATTGAACGACCCTCGTACTATATAATATAATGAAAATTCCATTTTATAATTAATAAAACATTTTCTAAAATGTGGTTTCTATAGTTATTGTGTGTGTGTGTATATTATTCAAATATAAATATTTCATGAATCTTATCAAAATATTCCTTCTTAAAATTCTACTGATTTAATTTCACAGTGTGTAGTAATGAAATAATTTTAATGATATTATTATTAAATATTTCCTATATATGAAAATATTACAATACTAAGTAAGAAATAGTCGGAAATGTTAAGTTTGTTAGTTTAAAGGTTTTCATATAGTCTTTATGCCACTTAAATATGAGTACATCACATAATTTTCTCGTATCTTCGTTTGTAGGAATTTTGAGATATACTCATACGTTAATGTAAGGATAGTGGAAATTTATGAATAGAATAGGGTGAAAAAGGAGCTAAAACAGACTTTTATATGGTTCTACGGGTACATAAGTAAATGGGATCAAGCACTCATTTATAGGGCGTCAACATACTCATATCTCTTCAGTTTAGTCATTTCCGTAATAATTTATGATTTAAATTCCAAAGTCACTAGAGTATGAGCATTCAGTTATATGAGTATCGTATTTTTAGGCCTATAAAAATTATACTATTTACAGGATGTTACATATCAACAACCGACCGACTCGTATTGTGAATCCCTAATTCTGGATGGGTTATTCACGCACCACCTTACCATATATCCAATTTTTAGAGCGGGGTATTATGAATGTTCAGAGTCTTATCAATATTAATATGAAAGATTGCATCTAAATCATAATCATTTATTACAGTTATTACCATCATTAATTCAGTTTTACCTTTTGAACAAGTGATGTACCTTGTCGTATTTTGCCAGAATTTAAGCGAAATGCTAACGCTTAGGTTGCGAATATCATTTCAGCGAATCTATTCACCAATTCATTATAATTTCAAGTTTTGAATGCGAGCAATTGTAATTGAAGTTGAATAATTAAACCTTAAAAATGAATCGTGTACAGTATCATTGAAAAGTTTAATTAATCTGAATTGTAAATCGTTTTTGTCGAGATGCGAACAACGAACTCTCACTTCAAATACCTGCTTTTAATTGTCGTACTCTATTAACGTTGAGGTATCCGAAATTTCCACAAATTAAACAAATAATCATTCGTAAAATTATGCTTTTAATTTATTTTGTTAATCGTTACTTTATGGTTTTTGTGTATTTTTTTGTTGTTGAAAAAACCCATCTGAGATGATTAATAGTTATTGACAGTAAGTTAACTGATAATATTTTGTTTTCTATTCATATTTCTAAGTTAATAAATAAAATATTTAATTCATTATTGGAAGTTATAAAATGACAATTCGGTTTTATAATTTCTTTTACAATTATATTGAGATCATGTTCAACAACTGAATTGATTTTTTCTGAAAATAATGTTTTTTTATTGGTAAGGCCAAGAACATTTCGAACAGCCTTAATATGTTATGGGTTATCTATTTCGTAGTTCGGAAATAGTAACACACTTATTTGACAGCTGTCAAATACATATGTTATTCAAAATTAAATTTATATAGTTTCAAATTTTCTATTTTGCAATATGGATCGTTTGACTACCAAATTAAAATGATCAATTGTAATAACTTTCTGCAAATGTGGTGTTCATTTCTCTGAAATCCTATAAGTGACTGTAAAGATGTTGTTGTGTTGGCGAAAGGTGCCAGTCTGGTAGGCATTTTAGACCAACAGTGTCCTTGGCCCATATTACTTTAAAAATGAATAAAAAAAGACCATTCTGTGCGGTATGGCCGAAAACGGTATGTTGCTGAGAGTGAGATCCTCTGGATTTTCGATAGGATCGCATTATTGAGCGGCTTGGGGAGGTCTCATGTGAAAAAACTTCTCTATAGCGAAGTTACTTCCATGAAAGGTATGCGGTAGTGTACGGAAACAATAGGGGGGTTGTTCGCCAGATGGTGGGTGGCTGTCCACAGGGATCTGTGGCCGGCCCCGCCATCTGGAATATGATGATGAATGGTCTCTTGGTGCGGTTGGAGGAGTCCGGTTACGGTGTGATCGCATATGCGGATGACCTTCTACTTTTGATAGAGGAGGGGAGTAGGTCTGCAGTAGAGGTAGCAGGAAGCCGCTATATGCAAAAGGTGTCTGAATGGAGGAATAGATTGGGAGTGAATGTTTCCGATAGGAAAACTGTGTGTATGTTGTTGAAGGATTTTTAGGGGCGCTTGGAGTCCGATAGGCGCGGGATGCTGGTGCAAGTACTTCGCAAAGCATGGGGACTTAGATCCAGAGCGGTGAAAGTCCTGTAAAAGAGTGTGTTTGTTTGGTGTGCAATGTATGCGTCGTGTGTGCGTTATCAGTATGGACGGATTGGTATAAATTCAGTGCAGCGCCTGAATTGAATGTATGCATGATTGAATGTACTTAGAACCATGCCAACAGATGCGATGCAGGTTCTGATGAGAGATATTCCATGGGTGTATTACGTGGGCTACTATATATATTTCTGGCCTAATAATGAAAATGCGAATATTTATCAACGAAAAAGGTTTTATTGTTTTTCAAAATATTCTCCATCAAGATTTATACACTTTTGCATGCGCTCAAACCAATTTTCGAAGCACTTTTTCCACTCCGATTGAGACACCTCCAAAACATGGTTTTTGAATGCTTCAACAGCATCTTCTGGCGATGAAAATCGTTGACCACGCATTTTTTTCTTGATGTGTGGGAATAAAAAGAAGTCATTGGGTGCCAAGTCAGGGCTGTACGGAGGATGACCCATCAATTCGACGTTTTGTCCGGTCAAAAAGGCGCTGGTTTGAGCCGATGTGTGAGAGCTCGCATTGTCATGGTGCACAATGATTCGACTTCTCTTGTTCGTTTTTCGAATTTCTCCGAAGACTTCAGGCAAACAAATGGTGGTGTACCACTCAGAATTGACCGTCCTACGTTGCACAAGCGGAACAGTCGCCACATGACCAGTTTTGCCAAAGAAACAAGCGACCATTTGCTTCGAAGTGCTTCTTCCACGAACAACTTTCGTTGGATTTGACTCGTCTTGGAAGACCCACACGGTCGATTGCTGTTTTGTTTCGGGCTCATACGCATAGATCCATGATTCGTCACCTGTGACGATCTTATAAACGTCTTTTGAAGCACCGCGATCGTATTTTTCCAGCATTTCTTTACACCAATCCACACGAGCCTTTTTTTGAGCGATTGTCAAATTGTGCGGGATCCAACGAGAACAAACCTTTTTTACGGCCAGGTGTTCATGCAATATCGAATGTATGCTGGTGGGAGAAATGCCTAGGCATGCCTCTATCTCACGGTATGTCACATGACGGTCTTGCATTATCAGTTCACGTACGGCATCGATGTTTTCTGGAACAACGGCTGTTTTTGGACGACCTTCACGGAATTCGTCTTTGAGCGACCGTCGGCCACGATTGAATTCGTTGTACCAGTTTTTCACAGTGCTATAGGATGGTGCTTCATAGCCATACAAAGATTTAAGTTCATCGATGCACTCTTGTCGTGATAATCCACGTCGAAAGTTGTGAAAAATGATCGCACGAAAATGTTCACGAGTTAATTCCATTTTTTTGCCAAATTGATTTTTCAAGTCACTGTAAACAACACAAATGATAGTCGTACGTCAAAACGTTCTGAGTACGTTTATGCTAAAAAATGTCAAACTTTCCAATGGAAATGTCAGATCGCACCTGGCAACACTTAGTGTTGCCTAGGCCAGAAATATATATAGTAGCCTACGTATTGGTAGTACAAATATGATGTATTTTATGTTTTTGTTTTCGTGTTGGGGACAAAAAAAGGTCACATTGACTTGGATCAAGTGAATAAAGGGAATGACAAAACGAAGGAATATATTTTTCTGACAGGGATGGCCGTATCTAAAATATCCTCACATAAAAAACAATATTTATGAGTCTTTCGAAAGCTGCTCTTCAACTTCAATAAGAAATGTTTTTCGTAGGCTCGTCGTTCCCTTCATAAGAAATGTTTTTCGTAGGCTCGTTACAATGTTTTGTTGGTCAAACTCGTGGCTTCGCTAAGATTAATTAAAAATTTGATGGCACATCGTTGCTACAAATTTTTCTGTACTATTTTCCTCAATGTGCAATGTGCGTCGTGTGTATAGGCTGACATTATGCGCCACCAGTATGCGTCTGACTTTGTATGCATGTTTGAATATATGTAGAACCGTTTCAACCGAGATGATGCAGGTTCTCATGGGAGAAATTCCATGGAACCTGGAGGTGCTGCGTGGAAGCATCTACTACCGTCTACGGTGAGGCATCCCGCTTGCTGGTTCTCCGGTTACGAATGAAGAGGGTCAGGATCTTAGAGAATGCCAGCGGCTTGTACTGGTCCTGAACAGAATTAATGAAATTTGGCAACGTCAATGGGATGAGAGTGTGAATGGCAGATTGACGCACATGTTCATTTCGGATGTGTGCTTTGCATCTGCGTATGGATTTGAATTTGGTCTGTACCTTGGGTATTTACTCACGGGACACGGCAGTATGAATGGGTACTTTATTTTATTTTATTTTTTATTTTATTTTATTTATTTTTATTTTATTTATAGCTTATTTATATAAATATATGAATGAGCAATGAATGATAATTGATATCTAATATAAGGGAAAGAATAAAGAAATACACATACACACATATATACACACATTTACAAACACACACACGCACACATGCATCGGAGTTTTATAGTGTCGGGTCGGGGGTTGACACCACCCGTCCACCCACATAAGAGCGGCAGTGAAGGAGATCTTTCCAACTTGGGAGTTCATATCGAGACACTGCAGTACATGAAGATGGGCTGTCTAATAAAAAAGCTCATGGAATTCGATGGTCCAAAACACAACGTACATAAGGAGATAAAGCAAATGCTAGCTAACATACAATCTGCGTTTAATAGACTTGGAGTGGAACTACAAACCGTTTCCAACGAAACGCAAACCACTCCGACGTTACAGAAAAGCTGGACGCAGGTGTGCGGAACACCAGACAATGCGCAAGGGAGCCAGAACGGATCCAACAGAAAGAAGAGCAAGGCCTAGTCTTGCCCTTATAACCAACTCTGGAAGGGGAAACGAGCACAGAAGTGCATAAATACCGTGCAACTGCTTTCCCAAAAAACTGACCACACGGGAGGGGAACAATATCGGGACGGAGGATATACCTCCACAACCAACATCTGATCCGCAGCGTGATCGGCAGAAACAGTCAGGAAGGACTGCAGGTGTAGCTCCCGACGGACAACAATGGGAGCAAGCCAGTGGGAGAAAGAATAAGAAAATAAAAGCCCCGGCAAAAGCTCGAAGAAAACCACTACCGCTGAACGCTATAGTTGTACATAAGGCGCAGGAGGAGAAGACGTACGCCGACATAATACAGAAGGTGAAGGCAGACCCCGCATTGAAAGACATCGGGGAGAAAGTCAAAAAAATTAGACGGACGGCAGGAGGCAAGCTTCTGATTATGTTTGGGAAAACCGAGGAGAAGGAGATGCAGACCTATCGGGCGACTATTAGGGAGACACTCAAGGAAGAAGCGACAGTAGAGATGAGGATTCCGGAGTCGGAAATAGAAGTCAGAGACCTGAACGAATGAGCAACTAAAGAAGAGGTAGTTAAACTACTAAAAGACCACATCCCAGACCTGAAGGACCTCACCACTGGTGCGGTGAAATCCCTGAGAAAAAGCTGGGCCTCGACGCTGATCGCGGTGGTCTGCCTGCCGGCCGTTCACGCGAGGAAAGCGGCGATGCCTGGTAAGATCAGAGTAGGCTGGGGCACAGTTCGCATCCGGGAGAAAATATCGCTAAGTAGATGCTTCAAGCTTTTGATTGCAGGAAGAGAGTAGACCGCAGTAAGACCTGCTTTAAATGCGGACAAGAAGGGCACAATGCACCAACGTGCAAGGAGCCTCCCAACTGCAACCTCTGCAGGGTGAAGGATCCAAAGAGTGATTGTAACCATACAGCCGCGGGATGGAAATGTCCTATCTTCCAAAATGCCAGAAGAGTTGTCCAGAGTACGGAAAATGAGAGTACTACAACTTAATCTCAACCACTGCAGGCCAGCCCAAGACTTGCGGTTGTACTTTCGGGTCTTGGCGAACCCGCATACCTGAGCTGGCTTGGCGGTACCTAGGAATTTACAAGATTCCTGACCGTAGGAATCTACCAACAACCGTGTTGAAAACCAACAACCGTCAATTAATTAAGTAATTCATCAAAAATTAGCTAAAAATTCGGGTCTTGCAAAAAATGTCATGGTAAACATTCAAATAATTTTTTTTTAAAAAAAATGCATGATGGTAACCTTCATATAATATAATTAAATTAAAATTTGATCAAAATCTGAATTGTAGAAGCGCAAATGGGATAATTTGTTACATTTGTGCTTACACATTTTCATATGATTTTGGTATTTTTCCAAAAATTATCATTGTAATAAAGGTGGAGAATTTTTAATTCTAATTATTTTAAAAATACTTAAATAACATTATTTATTTTTAAACATAGAAATTATATTATAAACCAACCAAATTTTAATAAAAAAAACTTCCTGAAATTATTGAACATAATAGAAATAATCTATCATTTTAGTTTTATTAAAATATGAAACAATTAAGACAAAGTTTGTAAGCTATTAGAAATTTAAATATTTCTTATTATTATTAATTTTAATAATTTTCATTTAATTTTCATATACAATATAAATAGAGACAAGAGAAAAAATATAAACAATTTATATGAGTTTATTTAGAATTTATTAAAGAACTATAGTCAACCATAGTGAATGGTAAATTTTGCTCTGAATTTGGAAAGTTTTCGGGTTTGCCAGTTTATTTTCTTAATAAAGTGAATTGCTCTTCTATTCAGCTGAACAGTTTTTGGTAAATTCAGCACACAACACATACGAGTATTTAGGATGCTGCTCATTTATCCTCTGGAAAAGTCGTATAAGTAAAATGTTGGCAATTTCTTAATCCTTTTAATCCATGCTGTGTAGTATTAGTTTGCGTGGACGTACAATTGTACTTGCTTGCAACAGTCTTAATCGGATGTTCATTTTCTATTTGGGCAAACTAATGGATCCTCAAAACATTCCCCAGGGCTCTTAAGAACACGAAAGTACACTTACTCTACGATATCGATTGTGGCAATTGCAAGGCAGAAAATAGCCATACAACTGAAAAATAAGATATCGTCAGTTCTATATAGAATGAGAATAGTTATCGTTGAGGTCTAGTCGGAAACGTTCTGAGCATCCCCAAAATGATGGCTATCCTGGTCAGATTAATTTTCAGAAGTCTTGCTGTGGTTAAATGGTCTTAGCGTTACTCATCGTATTGATATAATTTAGTGAATTTCATATATGACAAACTGTTGTTCTCATGTTTCGTATTTCTTTTCTTTCAGGACAATATGTTGTCGCATGGAAACGAGGAATTGCAGTCTTGACGGCTGGAACAGCTAAGGTTTCACCAGATCCACGCATGCGATTGGTTAATGGATTCAACTTGCAAATTAGGGATGCTGTACCACAAGATGCTGGCGATTACATTTGTCAAATAGCTACTATGGAACCCATTGAGATCACCCACACCGTTGAGATTTTAGGTATGTAAACAGTGATAATCCGATTGTTGTGTTTTTAGATAAAAAGAGCAAATATCTTAGGTAAAGTATAAAGTACAATAGAAGAAAGTATCCCTTTAAGTAATGTCATTCTACCTAATTCTCATATATATATATATATACCTATATGATTATCTCTATTAATCCTTACAATACACGTACATCCTAACGCAAGTCATTATGATTATGCAGAGTAACTAGCATAATTTTGAAGATTTTCGACCAATGGATGTGTTTTAACACTTTCATAGATTGAGTATAACATTTACTAATTCAACATTTGCATACATATCACAACTCAAAGAAACTAAATATCATATATTCTGACACACTCTGTCCTGTATGTGGAAATTTGTTTACCCTAAAGCGTCTGTGATATATAAACTGAAGTGAAATTTTGGTGAAAGTGTTCGTATGAAATATTTCACTTTAGCAGAATGTAATTTAAATACAAAATGAAGATGAAATTTTGGTATCTTAACAAATTATGCAGATGCATATGGGAGTAAAGTCTATGATACTGTAATATCCGTAGAAATATTTAGCTTCCCGACAGAGATAATGGCCATAGGCATCGCCTCAAAGTCATCTATTAACTTCATAATTGCTTAAGTAAAGAACTAATAAGCTCAACTAGACATTTCATTAAAGGTGTTTCTCATCAATTGAACACTATCAAAACTAACTAACTACCCATTTGTACTCATTGAAAAATCATCCTTCTAATAATTTCCCATTAATATATACAAATAAATAATTAAATAAAGGATTTGCACTTCAGTGCACTTGATCAATTGATTTTATTGGTTCTATATCCTAACGAATACACACCACAAAAATTACTCCTCTACATAGAGATTTGCTACTCTTTAAATATGGTTTTTAAAGAGATTCGATACTCTTTAAATATGTTTTTATTTTTTATTTTTAAGCTTCAACTCGTTTCTATCATTAATTAATTTCTACAATTCACAAAGTCAAAGGGATTTTTCCCAGTTTGTATTCGAATTTCATTAAATCTATAGTACAGACACTAGCAAATTATATCCAATCCTTAGGATTTAAACAAACTATTATAGATAAATTTCTAGAGGATTTAATTCCCTTATTATTTTTTTTGTAAATTTATTTTTAAATTGAATTCTACAAACATTAGGATTCTTATATACTACAGAAACAATTATAAAATGTAGAGAATTATCAAAGAGTAGAGAGGAATTTTTGTCATCAATACAAATGAAAATCGATTTCAGTTCATTTTGTTAGTGGTTAATTGAACAGGATTGATTCTCTATTTTTCCATAGTATACATATATGAATAAATATCTACTGTGTACAGGATTATAGTGTTTTAGCTAAAATATTTAGAAATTTTTCGTGTTTAGGACAATAAATGTTTTGAATCGTCGACGAACAACAAACAGAATTTGAATAGCTAACACGTAATCGAATAGTGTTTAGTGGTTTTTGACAAGTTCTTTTACAATTTCTGAATTAATGGTGAATTTATAAAACGGTGTCCATTGTTGGCACTTTTTTCTATACGGCACTATAAATTTAATCCACACTCATAGAAAAACAAAATTTATTTTAAATTTCATTTAATAAAAACACGATTAATTGAAATGGAAAAAGGTTTTTTTTTATTAGTAATAGAATTGATCATATTGTATCTATATTTAAGAGGATAGGGTATTGTTGAGACGTATTTTTAGATCGTGTGTAGCATCCTGGACTCCTCTGGAAACTCAAAAGCTTTCTTCCTTCAACATACTACCTTATCATAAATTCATATATCTCCCAATATTATTTTCAAGTTGCAATTAACTCAGAATCCTTGAAAATATATCCTACTCTAGCCGGAGTCCCACAAGGCAGTATCTTTGGTCCCATTTTATATAATATTTATACCCATGACATCCTAATCTGATCCTAATACTATCATTGCTATTTGTACAAATGATACGGCCATACTTGCTACCCATACAAATCCTGACAAAGCTTCCAACAATTTACAATCCCATATCCATAACCTTCAATCCTGGTTTGATTATATAGAAGACAAATCGCATACTAGTCTCTATGAGTCTTCCTCCTAAAAATTTTGAGGCCTCGGAAATTAAATCTACTACTCTGCGTCTTCCCAATAAAAAAGCTCCTGGTGATAACCTAATAACAGCTCCTATTCTGAGGCATTTTTCGCGAAAAGCTTTAGTTTTAATTATATTCATTTTCAATAGTATCCTGGGCACAACCTATTTTCCTATACTCTGGAAATTTACTGTTATTAAAATGATTCTTAAATCAAATACACGCGTTAAATCTACTTCTTCCTATAGACGTATCAGCCTCTTGCCAATCCTTGGTAACATTTTTGAAAAACTTCCTTTAAAATGACTCTACCCATTCCTAGTTAATGAACAAATTACAATATTTCTGATCACTAATTTGGCTTCCGATCTGAACACTCCACTATCCAGCAATGCCATCGCAGGAATATTTTTAGATATATCAAAAGCTTTTGATTGTGTGTGGCATCCTGGACCACTCTAGAAACTCAAGAGTTTTCTCACTTCATCATACAAAGTTGCTATTAGCCGGAGTCCCACAAGGTAGTATCATTGGTCCCATTTTATATCATATTTATACCCATGACATCCCATCTGATCCTAATACTATAATTGCTACTTATGCAGATGATACGGCTGTACTTTCTACCCATACAAATTCTGACATAATTTCCAACAATTTACAATCCCATATCCACAACCTTCAATCTTGGTTTAAGAGATTTTCACTCTTTGTCAAGGAAAACCTACCCCTTTGTACCCTTAATGGCAACATGATTCCACTATATGATAAAATACATTATTTGGGGCTTTATCTGAATAAGATATTAACATAGAGCCCTTATACTAGACTAAAAAAAAACTGGAAGCCACTAGATTTTACCTAAACTTCTTAGACAAACGCTCGAAACTAATAATAAAAAAAAAACTTTTATTATACAATATAATTATAACACCTATTGTATTTGGATATATGGACTTGAAATTTGGAGTTCAACAAAATGTTTCAATTGCTATGGCATCCAGGCCTTACAGTCCAAGATCCTCTGTAAAATTGTTGATGCCCATTTTTATGTTTGCAAATATCCTGTACTACCTTCCCCGGACACACTTATCGGAGACTTAAGAGATAGTGGCCTAGAGATCTTCTAGAGAATTTAACTGCCGTTAGTTGGAGCAGCGCTGATGGGTGTTTACTCCCACTTCATTTTACACAAACTTATAAATTAAAAGGTTATGTACAAGGTCTGTTCAAAAAGTATCGTCAATTTTGAATTTTCGCGGGTTACGTATATACGATTTTCGATTTTTTATGGCGTTATGTTGGTACTCATGTCTCTCACTTATGCTGACAAGTCCGGCCATTTTGAATATTCAGTTAATTTTTGACAGCTGCTTTGCTTGCAATTGTTTTGACTCGTCTTCGATTTTTGCCCATTGTCGACCAAAAACAGCATCGCATTAACATTGCTAAGGAGCTGTTGGACCCAAATTTGCTCCAGAGCATCATAACTGATGACGAATTATGGGTTTATGGTTATGACGTGGAAACCAAAGCTCAATCATCCCAATGGAAGCTGCCGCACTAGCCAAGACCGAAAAAAGCGCGCTAAGTTTGGTCGAATGTGAAGGTTTTGCTTACAGTTTTCTTCGATTACAGGGGTGTGGTGCATCATGAGTACCTGCCACAGGGTAGAACTGTCATAAGGAATATTAACTGTGAGTTATGCGCAAGTTGCGTGAAGCAATCCGCCAGAAACGCCCGGATTTGTGGAAGAACAAAAATTGGCTTTTGCACCGTGGTAACGCCCCTGCTCACGGATCGTTGCTTATGCTCGATTTTTTGCCAAAAACAACACACTAATAATGCCGCAGCCACCGTATTCCCCAGATTTGGCCCCCTGTGACTTTTTCTTGTTCCCGAAACAAATTCTTTGATCTGAATCGAAGACGAACCAAAACACGTGCAAGCAAAGCAGCTGTCAAAAATTAACTGAACATTCAAAATGGCCGAACTTGTCGGCATAACTGATAGACATGAGTACCAACATAACGCCACAAAAAATCGAAAATCGAATACACGTTAACCGCGGAAATTCAAAATTCGCGATACTTTTTGAACAGACCTCGTAAATCTGCTTGCTACAATACAATTAAAGTTGAAGATTAAAAAAAAAATTAGTAATAGAAGAAGAGCACAATTAAAAAATATTTACAATTTGAGTGTGAATTCCCATTAAAAAGAGGATTTAGTTGTTTTGTTTTTATTTGTTTAATTTGATTGTTCTAGTGAAATTTAAATTAGTTCCGTAATAACTAAGACCTTTTGGCAATAATTATAGGGTCCCTCGGTATATTTATGACTGTTGTAACTAGACTAAGGCGCATCTCATTTATGTCACTAGCTAGATACAAACTCAAGACTACTCTTTACTAATCTCAAAGATAGCCAAGCATTGCCTCTGGCAGGATTCGACTGGAAGACACCCCAGTCTTGGTGAAGCACTACCCCGATTAAATCAAAATTCTGAATTTTCTTAAAACGAAATTGTAAATTTTCTTAAAACAAATTTGAAAATTTTCAATTTTATCAAAATTTCTTAAGGATATCTCGACCTTCGTGATAGTATTTATTGAAATATTATTTTTTACGCATATCCTTTCCTGTACAAAAACTAAAAATTTTAAACTATGCACATTAATTTTATTATGCAATAAAAATGATCCTTAATCTTAGAAATATTTGTGAAAATTATCATTTTTATCTTGTAGGAAAAGTACCACGCTCTATAATATATACCACTACCAATTCTAAATAATACATAATTTTCGGGATACGCCCAGGGAAGATTACGAGGGTCATTCAACAAGTACTTAGCCTCGCCGCCCGATGGAACTGCTGTCACAAAAGAAATTTACATCGTGTCGTTCATTCTTATAGCCTACTGTCAAAGTTTCAGTCGATTCCCTTCATTAGTTTTGTTTTGAGAGCCTTTGAAAGCGAGCGTGTCGGTCGGTTGCACAAAAATGGAAAAAGAACAATATTGTTCGGTGATTAGATGCTTGTTTTTGGAAGGGAAAACGCGCAGCGAAATCAAAGATCGCTTGGATGCTGTGTATCGTGACTCTTCTCCTTCGATGGCGACCGTCAAGAATTGGTTCAACGAGTTTGTTCGTGGCCGCACGTCGGTTTTTGATGAGCCACGCCCAGGTGCCCCGAAAACGGCTGCTACGGAGGAAAACTTTAAAAAAGTCCACGATCTCGTGTTGGCAGACCGTCGATTGAAGGTTCACGAGATAGCTGAGACTGTGGGCATCGCAGTAGGAACGGTGCATCATATTCTACATGAAGAACTGGCATGAGAAAGCTGTCGGCGCGATGGGTGCCGCGTTTGCTCACACCGGAAAACAAGCGCAACCGTGAGACCACATCGGCGACGTGTTTGGCGCTGTTTCAGCGCAATCCAGCGGAGTTCTTGCGTCGTTTCGTGACCGTCGACGAAACATAGATTCACTGGTACACACCAGAGATCAAGGAACAGTCGAAACAGTGGACTTCACCCGGCGCACGTGCTCCGAAGAAGGCGAAGACTGTTCGATCGGCCGGAAAGGTGACGGCCACCGTTTTCTGGGATTCACAAGGTGTGATCTACATCGATTACCTCGAGAAGGGTAAAACAATCACGGGGCACTACTATGCTGACTTATTGGGCCGATTTGACATCGAATTGAAGAAAAAGCGGCTCCGTTTTGCGAAGAAAAAAGTGCTGTT
Source organism: Atherix ibis (assembly GCA_958298945.1). Classification (NCBI taxonomy): domain Eukaryota; kingdom Metazoa; phylum Arthropoda; class Insecta; order Diptera; family Athericidae; genus Atherix; species Atherix ibis. Next base: position 33,215,408 of record OY282606.1, read on the forward strand.
CCACCACTACAACGCGCCGGCTCACACCTCCGCCGTCGCCATGGCCAAATTGGTCGAATTGCGCTACGAATTGCTGCCCCATCCACCGTACTCTCCAGATTTGGCCCCCTGTGACTACTTTTTGTTTCCAAACCTGAAAAAATCACTCGCCGGGAATAGAATTGGGTCGAATGAGGAGGTCATCGCCACGGAGGCCTATTTTGCTTCCCTCGAGCAAATGTAGTTTTTGGACGGGTTAAAAAGTTAGAGCATCGCTGGGCCAAGTGTATCGAGCTTGAAGGAGATTATGTGGAAAATTAAATTGCCACCTTTCCAAAAATTTCGTTTTTCTTTTGTAGGCTAAGTACTTGTTGAATGACCCTCGTAAATTTTAAAATTCCATTCCGTCAGCAGAAAATCTTTCTTTCAGTTTGACAATTAACGATTCCATTCATAAATGGTAATTGCGTATAATTTATCATTTATCGGCAAATATACGCAAACTCGTTAAATAATAAATTAAATTGAAATTTCTGTATAAATTCCAACAGGATACAAGTGAGTTTTAAAAGATTTCTTTGAACCAAAAATAATTTCACATTAAATGGGTGCATAAATTTTTATTCGAATTACGATCATGTATGTTTATGTCATAATTTTTGATATGATTTTATTCAAAATACAAAACAATCAATATAATAAGATTCATCCATTCACCAATAGTTATTTTAATAATTTTTATACAAAGCTGTACCGATTAAGTCCTGATAAACTATAACTGACGAATATTAGACTCTTTTTTAACATAGTCCAATTTTTTGGAATTTGAACTTCTATCTTTTTATATTTTCTATAAATTTGTATACTCTACCACATACATACAAGCATAATAACATTTTTATATTTGTGTACATAATTTATTATATAGCAATATAGTCTCATGAGACTCGCTTGCAGTAATTTAATCCGCCATATAAGTTTATTAATTGGAATTTTCTACTAAAATTTATTATATTAATTAACCGAATATGGTCTGATCGATAATATAACTAATTACCATTTATAAGCTGTACGAAGGCTTAATTGATGAAAAATATCACCCGGAAATATGAACAATAATAAATTAAATCTTCAACATTATTGCACGTTTGAGAGAAGCACAAATTAGTGTATTGCTTCTATGCTATTCTGTGTCATTAAAATCAGATAGAAACACACATCTTCGTTAACCTCTTACTACCTGCAACAACAATATACATATGTGCTCAAGCATTCAAGTAATAGTATCTGAAAGGATATTATGTGTTTATACATATGCGGGATTTTCATCGGAAGTCCTTTACCAAAATATACTCGTCAGGTTGCCATATACTTTTCTTTACTCCAGAGAGCTGTTTGGTGGCATAATCGTACACATATTCCCTCTTTGCAATTTATTATCCGGTATTTTTTTTTTTTGCACCTTCTTGGAATCGATATAAAACATAATTGAGATTATATTAAATTAAAATGTTATTAAAGTCGTCACTCAATTAATATAGAAATTTATACTAAACTCCATGATACGATATATTGTAAAATTATTAGTATTTTTTTTGCTAAACTGACAATTTCATTTTGGTTATTATCATTTTGAATTTGAAATTTTAAGCTTAAAAGATTTCTATTTTAATATTAAAGGTAAGTAGAATTTTATTAACATATTTATCGATTTTCATTTTATATTTGCATACAAACAAACATATCTGAAAATATTTCTAACAAGATATAATACCACATCATCAGTAGTTGAATATAAATAAGAATTTTTGAATATGCAATTTTTTCCATATTTTCTTGCAAGAATTCTGGATGCTAAGGATTTAATTATGAAAATTGATCGAATCACCAGAATTAAATTACACTTAAATGTTATATTACTTTTGAATTGGCGTTATAGTTGTCGAATTTTGCACCTACTGAATAGTACTTAAAATATTCCTTACCAAACATTATTTCCAATCACATGAATCTGACGAACTCTGCGATACTCGCCGGTATTCCATAGGGAAGTATACTTGACCCGGTCCTTCACAATATTTATATATCCGATACAGTGTTGATATGGCCTCCCTTGCATCTAGCAACAATTTTCATTATGCTTCCGCAAATCTTCAAATCCAAAGCCAAATCTTAAGCAAATGGCTTACCAATTATCAGTGCCACACCATGTATCACAGAAGTTCGTACTTAGATAAATATTCGACATAGAACTCAAAAAACTAGAACCAAATTCTTGACTTCTAGATAATTAAATCAAACTTACTATTAACAGCAATATTCATTTATACATTGGCATACTGAAACCAATATAAACTTACCGACTAAAATACTGCCTCGTTAATAAGCCTTCTAATTTCCTTTCAATACAATCCCTCCAGTCGTAAAAGAAAGGATACTGTATCATGTGTATAAGCTTAAATCCACTGTTGTTTAGTCAAAATAAACATGTTTTTTTTTCATAAAAAGCAAAAACAAATTTATTCAAAGTACTTGCCCTCGCTACCTGAATATTTTTTCCATCTCTCGGGTAATTTATGGATACCGCGCCAAAAAATTCCTCCTCTTTCGAGGCAAACCACTCATCAAGCCATTTTCAGAATCTTCTTCGTAAGAATCGTAGTGCTGCTCAGTGAGCGCGTGACCCATCAACGAAAGCAGGTGGTAGTCGGAAGGGGCGAGGTATGGTGAATAAGCGGGGTAGGGTTGTACCTCCGAGTTGAGTGTCTCCAAGTAGTTTCGGACCATTTTTGACGTGTGCGATAGTGCGTTGTCGTGGAGGAAAATCAGCTTTTCATGTCTTTGTAGATAATCCGTCCTTTTTTCACGCAGAGCACGGTGCAATTTAATCAGTTGTTGGTGGTAGCGATGGGTATTGACAGTTTTACCAGGTTTCAACATCTCATAGTAGACGATACCCTGCTGATTCCACCAAACGCACAGCATCGTCTTCCGTCCGAAGCGATTTGGTCTTGGGGAAGATGGTGATGGTTGGCCAAGATTTGGTCTTGGGGAAGATGTTGATGGTTTTGGTGTCGCTCCATCTGCCTATCGTTCAATTCATGCGACACCCATTTTCCGATCTTTTTAATCTTCCCCATGTCACGCTGACGCATGGAAATGGCTGGTTGAGTAACACTCAATTGCTGTCCGAACATTTTTTGCCATTGGATATTGTCTTCGTCCAAAAGAGCCTGCAATTGATGGTCCTCAACCTTCCTAGGCCGATTATCACGCTTCTTGTCCCACAAGTCAAAACTGCCGTCTTTGAACCGACGAAACCAGTCTCGGCAAGTAATCTCCGATAAAGCACCGTCATCATGGCCTTCGATGCGATTCGCCAGCCGATTTCTTCAAATTGAAGCAGAAAAGTAGAGCTTCCCGCATATGTTCTCTTTCTGGCACAAAACTAGACATGAGTACCAAAGGAAAAATGTATGTTGTTGTACGAAATTGCTGATAATGTGTACTGATTAATATTGACAGATGTCAAACTCATAAAAAAAAGTATGGCGTTCCCATGTTAGCTTAATACTCTCACTTACACGATCTATGACCAAAGTGGACTTAAGCTTATACACCTGGTACATTTGCAACAGTCAATAAGACAGAAATGTTATTTTTTGATATCTAATCAAACTTATTCTCTTAATTTAGAATTAAATATGTACGTCGGAAGGCTATACATCACCGAAGCCATTGTTTTTACTCTTTGTAGTGGAGCTGGGAGGCTTCATACTTTTGTGGAATATTGTTCAGATCATCGGTTGCACTCTTTTGGTTATTATAAGACGTCCTAAAGAGTATTTTTTATTTTTGGGAACATTAAAGTGATACTGATTAATATCAAGTGAATAAGCAGGCTTAGAATCACAGCAATCTCTTTTCCAAAAAAAAACTCGTTACTGGAGATGCCCATGTAACAGCTGAAACATACTTGGATGGTATAACGCCTTTTTTCATGCCTTTACCAGAGATTTTCGAAGCACTTGGCTTACTATTCATTAACTTCAATGTTAATCAACTGTTGCACTTTACCAGAGCCTTACATTTTCATCAGTTTTCAATGTTGAAGGACATTTTCCATTACTAATCCACCCTCAAAAAGTGCTCTATGTGATTAAAAACTTATGCACTCGAAAATAAATGTTTCCCACAGGCTCATTCCAACTTATCGCAATCAAAACTCCCGAATTCACCAAGCTTAACATAAAATTTAATGGAACATCGCTAGTTTTGGTTTCAATTTTTCGTAATTGCAATACAAAAATAAAATCTTGTTATGGCATTGAAATTTTTAAAGCACGTCTGGGAGTGTAAGTCCGCAGTATTGCCAGATCGCTCCCAGTAATGCCATTTTCACTAGTTTTCTGCTAGTCCTCGTATGCACACAGTGATTTTTATAAACCTTGTCGATTTTGCTTGGCAGCCATTTTCATTTCCATGACACTTGTCTGCTAACATTTGACAGTCGTAGAGAGTGGTCAATAACAAATTATTATAAAATATCTAATTCAGAAACAACAAGTTCAAAATTATCAAACATTATAAATAATTGTTCAATTGTGAACACGCGGACAAAATTACATGACTATTTTGGTGTTAATCATATGCCGAGCAAGTTTAATTTTGAAATTTTCATATACTGGGAGATAAAATGAAGACTGGACATTAATTAAGCCAACGTACCTGAAAAGATTGATAGAATGAGGCAGAGTGTTGCTGAATACCCGGGTACCTCTCATCGACGCCGTGCACAAGAACTGGGAATATCTCCATTATGTTTAATAAATTATAAAATTTAATTGACACAATAGCTGCAGGCAAATGACCATAATAGTCCAGGGAAATAACCATAATGGTCCAGGAAAATGACCATAAACGGCGGCGTTACAACTTTGTATAGGACGACCACAGTTTTTGGCACAAAATCCATATGAGCGATGAAGCACACTTCGACTTAGCTGGCTTTGTTAATAAACAGAATAAACGCTATTGGGGCACTGAAAACCCGTAACTGATACACCAAAGACCAGTACAGCCTCGTAGAGTAACTGTATGGTGCGGCATTTGGTCCAGCGGCATCATTGAGCCACATTTCTTTGAGGATGTTGAAGGCAATGCTGTAACAGTTACCAGTGACCGTTATCGGGACATGTTGGAAAACTTTGTTCTGTCCGAGTTGGAACAATTAGGCCTAAAGAAGATGTGGTTCTAGCAAGACGGTGCCACATGACACATAGCTCGTACCACGATGCAAATTTTGAGATAAATTTTTCCCGCCCGACTGATGTCAAAAAGTGGTAAATTCGACTGGCCCCAAAATCCCCTGATTTGAACCCTCCCGATTTTTTCGTATAAGAGTGGCGTTATGTTGATACTCATATCTTTCACTTTTGCCGACAAGTTCGACCACTTTGAATGTTCAGTTAATTTTTGACAGCTGCTTTGCTTGCACGTGTTTTGCCTCGTCTTCGATTTTTGCTCAATTTCGACCAAAAACAGCATTGCATTAACATTGCTGAGGAGCTGTTGGACTCTGTCCGCGATGACCCAAATTTGCTCCAGAGGGTCATAACTTTTGACGAATCATGGCTTTATGGTTATGACGTGGAAACCAAAGATCAATCATCCCAATGGAAGCTGCCGCACGAGCTAATACAGAAAAAAGCGCGCCAAGTTCGGTCGAATGGGAAGGTTTTGCTTACAGTTTTCTTCGATTGCAGGGGCGTTGTGCATCATGAGTTTTTGCCAGAGGGTAGAACAGTCAATAAGGAATATTACCTGCAAGTAATGCGCAAGTTGCGCGAACTAATCCGCCAGAAATGCCCGAATTTGTGAAAGAACAAAAATTGGCTTTTGCACCATTATAACGCCCCTGCTCACGTATCGTTGCTTGTGCTCGAAATTTTTGCCAAAAACAATTTACTAATTATGACGCAGCTACCGTATTTCCCAGATCTGGGCCCCTGTGACTTTTTCTTGACGCTACGCTATGATTGAAGAGATAAAGACGGCATCGAAGGAGGAGCTGAACAAGATCACAAAAAATGAAGTACTTCGAGGATTGAAAAAAACCTTGGCACAAGTGTATAATATCTAATGGGGATTATTTTAAAGGGAACACAATAGATATTCATGAATAAATAAATAATTTTTGAAAAAACACAAAATTCGCGCTACTTTTTGAATAGACCTTGTATACTAACAAACCAACCGCAACCTCGATGCTTAAGAACAACATTCAAAACAAAATTGCTGAAATGACACCAGAAGTCTACAAAAAATTTATGAAAACTGTTCTTAAAAGAGCTCGCTTTTGGGCCGCAACCAAACCAATGTTACATTTTATATATAGTATAATGTTAAAAATTATGTAATCAACTAAAAAATTAAAAATTATCAAATTATATTTTCGTTTAAAAGTTATTAAAAATAAACTTCGACTTGGAACATAAAACGCGCTCTAAATGAACAGGATAAACTTTAATAGATGCCTAGTACTTTCCCGCAATCCTCCACGTTAATTACTATTATTATTTAAAAATACTTTCGACTTAGAAGTACCTGCAAAGAAGAAAAAACTGCAAACAAAAAATCACTTTACTTTATTTTGAAATATTTTGAATAAAATTTTTTCACATCATGTCCTTAGAAAATAGAAAAATTGCACTTTATTAAAATAGTTTGCTCATAACTTTCGAAACTATTACTGAAGTATCCTTAAGAGCAGCTGATGTAACATTTGAAAAAAATTATAATTAATTTTCCCAATAAATGAGCTGAAGGCGTTTTTTTGACATCAGTTTTCTTTTGACTCTAGACACTTATCTAAACAAGAAATGTCCATTAAGTTAACCTTTCTGAATCGGTCATTGTCAACTCGTTCATTTAACCTAAAATTCCTTCTCGAACTAACATTAAGAGAAGAGTCAAGGAAGTTCCACAATTTACTAAGAACCATATTCTATGTTGGGTATATGGTATATTAATATCGACTACTATGAACGAGTATATAATAAATGTTAGCATATTTGGGTCTATTTCGGCGAATTGTAAAAAAAACTGTATATACTTAAAGAGAAAAGACTTAAATAAAAACAAATACTAAATAATAAAATATAATCAACGAATACGACTCTATATCTCTATAGTATATACCAGTAGGGAGGGGGGTAAGGGGGTAAATAAATAAAATAAACCCTAAAAATGTTTATAAAATTCAATTGAAGAGAATATAAAATCGGAAGAACGTGTCATGTTAAGATGAAAATTCTTCGTAAAGTTGAATTGGTCAAGTTTGGGCTTTTTCTCTTTTGATTTTCTTTTACGGCTATCGTAAGCCTGTTGAAGTGGTAATCGAGTATGGAATTTTAACCAGGTATAAATGAATGTATGTGTATATGTATATGTACGTACAATTATTATAGCAGAATTTTGTATTTTATGTTGTTTTTTATTCAATTTTTTATATTTTTGTTTTTTTTTTTTTTACTCAGGTAAATTCCACTCAGGGAACATAAATAATTCATTGTCAAGTCAGAGAAAAGAAATTTTCTATTAAAATCCAATGTTCTAGATCTGCTTTTTAATATTCTCTAGTAAGAGTTTTGGATACTGTTTTGGGATCGTATCGACTTAAAGAAGATTATTTCGATTTCGTGGTAAAAATAAAGGATTCGATCAAATTGGATTTGTTGGTAAAGATTGTGGACTGATTCTGGGCGAGGGATGACAATTTTATTAGTCGTAAAGTTCACCATCATCATTACCACTATTCGAATGGGGTCGATATAAATAGAAAACGGACACATGGGTGTATTCGATCTTAAATGATTGATAGAATATTTTATGTTTTAGTTTGTTACTAATATTATATCTTTGTATCGATTATATGTACAAGGAAATCCCTTTGAGAGTGACTCTAATGATAAAGTTTTACCACAAGAATTTCTTTGATAAATTCTGTATATTTAGGCCAAACATTTTAGTATCGCAATATTATGAGAGACACACACACACACTCGTTTCGTAAACTTTCAAATAAAATTTTCATTCAACTATGGTAGACCTGCATTAATAGTAGTTGTGCATTTATTGTTCACACATACTCGTAATAGTCGGTGTTTTTAACTTTAGACTACTATACGGATTTAGCGACCTCAGAGATATTTTCACGTACGAGTAGCGAAATTATCTGTCTCTTAACATTCCCAATGGGAATATCTTTCTGACCAGTATTATTTGGTTGTCGAAAGTTCTCTCAGCAATAATCCTTCTACCCAACCGATGATATCCTCCTGTGTCGTTTGGTAGCTTCAGCTATTGCAGCATCTGTACTACCAACTATAATCACGACTAAGACTAAAACTATATATTTTCCTGGAGATGGGTTGGTAGTTGTAACTTTTGTTTAATATGCGAACTGTGCCGCGGTTTTAAGTTGTTCATCATGTGAACATGGGGTTTCCGAGTTAGTAATCGCATATGCAAATCTCCGACGTAAAGTATCCTAATGCTATGTACCTCTTGACGTCCAATTCTTCTTGTACCAGCATACAGAGAGTAATCACACTGGGATTTTCTAGTACCCGAACAAGACTCATTTCCATATGTACATGAGTTCAGAAACATACGAAATTGCTTTTGTAGAATTTAAATTCACTGTTACAAACCAGCTAATGTTTAGTAGAGAAGTCTTCCCTGCAAACTTTTTTTAACTACTTTCGTTTCTAAATTATTTTTTTTTCTATCACTAAAAAAATTATAGCAATCAATTTTTTTATATTTACTGCCTTTTAAATTATGATAATTGCTGTTTATATCAGAAAAATACAACATAAACAAGGCTCTAGCCTAAGTTTAAGTATGACTGCATCCAAACTAATTGTATGTACCTGTTCTCACCTAAATATAACTCTAACAACAGTAGCATATATTTTATGCTTTTGGTACGTATTTTAAGAAGTCTATGAACTTTGAAAGTAGCAAGTCCTTAGTATAATTAGTTGCACATGAGTTGTTAGGATAATTTACCGGGAAATTTGCGTAAAACTTTGTGATCTTTGCGCAAATTATAATATAAAATGTACAGTTTACTAATGCGAGTACATGTACGAATAGTTCATGTGAACAGAGCATATTTAACAAGGTGCTAAATTAATTAAATATAACGGAAAAATTAAATAAATATTATACAAAACCTCAAACGTAGGAAATTTAAAAAAAAAAACTTATTGTGTCAAAAATAAATCGGGCAAAATTATTTTTTATTTAAAAAAAATACCGCATTTAGAATAAAGCCTTTAATTGAAAGGTTTATTATTATTATTAATTAATTTTATCTAATATGGAATCCCTTAAATTCGATGTAATAAATTATATTTGTTTTAACAAACGACTGTGACAGTATCCTTTGTACCGCTTATTGTCCACTAATTTTTTTAAGCCGTCCATTTACCTTTCTTTTATAGATCAATTTGTAAACTATTACTCAAAAAAACTATAAATAATCGTGGAATTCCTTAATATGAATGCTTAGTCTCATCTTGCTGCATAGTCCTGAAAGCTTAAAAATATGATTCTTCATAATTATTGCCTCATTATAAAATACTTCTTCCCACAACGTCAGTACCAAGTTATGCAACATCCAGATTAATACCAATGTTTGTTTAGATAGCATATTTACTCGAATTTTTTACAATATCTTTAACTAATATATCACCGCAATCACTAACATCCCTGCATATATCCTTTCTTCAAAAAAAAAACTCTAAAAAAGTATGCCAAAATCTACAAATACCACCTCCTAATCCTCAAAAATTTGCTTACTAAGTGGTTCGTGAAAATAAATGCATATAAAAGTGTCCATATTACATTTACTCACCAAAGAAATTTTTTTAAATATGAAAAATAGCCTCAGAAAATAGAGTAGTACCGATAGCTGATTACTCCTTTTTATAAATCACTCAAAATTATTGTAAAAATTTTATTAAAAAATAACAATTATTGTAGACAAAAAAATTAATTAAAACCAAGATTTTATATTCAATAAGAATTATCTTAAACTTTTCATATAATAAAATATTATATTTGCTAGTAAAAATATGTTTCTTGAAATATAGTAAAAAGTAACATATAAAATTTATTCTAAAAGAGTCAAAATGCCTTAATTGCTTATATAATAGTCATATAAAATATAGAACAAATATTTATAACAGGTATATAAGCTTAAATCCGCTGTTTTTTAGTCAAAAAATAAATGTTTTTTTTTCCATTGCTTCTCTTTTGAGGCAAACCACTCATCAAGCCATTCACGGACGTCTTCCGAGTGCGTGGCCCATTGACGAAAACAGGTGGTAGTCGGAAGAGTCCAGGTCTGGTGAATAAGCGGGGTGGGATAGCACCTCCAAGTTGAGTATCTCCAAATAGTTTCGGACCATTTCTGATAGTGTGCGATGGTACGTTGTCGTGGAGGAAAATCAGCTTGTCATGTCTTTGTTGATAATCCGTCCTTTTTTCACGCAAAGCACGGTGCTATTTGATCAGTTGTTGGTAGTATTGCTGGGCAATGACAGTTTCACCAGGTTTCGACATCTCATAGTAGACGATACCGCGCTGATTCCACCAAACGCACAGCATCGTTTTCCGTCCGAAGCGATTTGGTCTTGGGGAAGATGTTGGTGGTTGGCCGGGATCAACCCACGATTTCTTGCATTTAGGATTCTCAAAATATATCCACTTTTCATCGCCTGTCACAATCCGATGCAGGAACGACTTTCTTTTTTGTCTGGCGAGAAAGATTTCGTATGTATTTTGGCGTCCCTCCATCTGCCTATCGTTCAATTCATGTGGCACCTATTTTCCAATCTTTTCAATCTTCACCATGTCACGCAGACGCATGGAAATGGCTGGTTGAGGAACTACCAATTGCTCCCCGAGCATTTATTGCGATTGGGAATCGTCTTCGTTCAAAGAGACTGCAATTGATGGTCCTCAACCTCTCTAGACCGATTTTCACGCTTCTTGTCCCACAAGTCGAAATTGGCGTCTTTGAACCGACGAAACCAATCTCAACACGTTGTTTTCGATAACGCACTGTCACCATAGGCCTCCATCAGCATTCGATGCGAATGAGCAGCCGATTTCTTCAAATTGAAGCAGAAAAGCAGAGCTTCCTGCATATGCTCTTTTTCTGTCACAAAACTAGACATGATTACCAAAGGAAAAATGTATGTTGTTGTACAAAATTGTGCACTGATTAATGTTGAAAGATGTCAAACTTATAAAAAAAGTATGGTAGCTTAATACGCTCACTCACGCCATCTATGACCAAACAGCGGATTTAAGCTTATACCGTTGGTAAAATATGGTATTTAAATACCTTCAGAGATAGCCTGTTTAAAATATATCGGATATAAATTAAAAATTAACAAAACTGTATCTTATAAATAACTTAAATAACCAAAAGTAATAAAAATTAGATAAATCATTTTCATCTCTTCCAGCAACCGTTCAAGATTTAAGTTATTTTATAAAAAAAAAACTAAAACCACTGAGAGCTATTGTAGAATAATAATAATTAATATAATCAAAACAAAAAAAATATAAATAAATCATAAAGGAAATAATAAAATATTGTCTCCTCCATGTTGTGATATCCGCCATTTTGTAATTATTATGATTTAGTACAAATATTTTCCAATAACCCTCACAAATTTTTGTTACTATATGAAAATTAAATAGCCAAAAATCTCTGAACGGTACTAGTAACAAATAATAATATCTAATATAATCAAAACCAATAAAAATTTAAATAAAATCATTAAGGAAATAATAAAATAATATTGCCGCCATTTTGTAATTAAATATAATTTAGTTGTTATCTAAAATACAATTTATATTTATAAATTAGTGAAATTTTGAAAGTTGAGTAGTTCTGAGAAAACATCAAAAAGCATAACTATCAAATAGACTGACGGTGGATGGGCTCAGAACTAAACGAAAGGACAACTATTCTATATAAAGGACAGTTTCCTATCAAAACACATTAGTGAGAGTATAAATAAAAATTGCTTGGACATTAAAATTGATTTATGTTAATGCAGTTCACTATTAAAATGAGTCAATAAATTTCAATGGAAAAGTTTTTCATTTCGATGACTATCGGGATCAATGGTAAACACAATCTAAAATCATAAATAGTGATTTTATTCAAGTCAAAGTACGTCATTTAGAATGCTAATTTAAATTCATACATTATGAAAATTTAATAGAGGGTGAGTTTTTAGGTTAAAAAAAAATAAATAATAATAATAATAATGAGGAAAAAAACTATTACGTATCGAATATCTGGCGCCGATAATACATAATCATTTTTTAGTGAGTATCAATTTTTTTCATCTTGCCTATAGCTTTATATTTTTTTAAATAATCATGGAGGGTATATAAAACTACAAATCAGTAAAAGGAAGTTTTAATAATTGTATTTAAGCTCATCGAGAGTGTCCCACTTACCCACCCACAATCTTTTTTTCCTGTTTGGCTTTTTCTACCACCCAAAAATTCTCTTCAAAAGATTTTAACAAGCCATCAGTTTGATTAATAAGTTTCATCTTAAAAAGTTATAGACTTTGAAACTGCCAAAATATACAAAAATGAAGTGAATTTGTAATCAGCCTCCACCGTACACTCTATACTGAGTTATCATGCAATGCGGGGGTGGATATTACTTATTACAGTTTCTCTTAAATGTAATCGAAGGGCTGCTCGTACGTTTCCGTCTAATGTAATCTACATAGAAGAATTTCGAAGGGAACTACCACTACTTATTGGGGTATCTGCAAATCCAGCTCTATTGCTAATAACCACAGCATTTCGAATCAAACTTCTACTCTGGATCACGTCAATGTTAATGTCGATAGCATAAAGCCATTCGAATAGCCAAAAAAAAAAAAATTTACGACTTTGTTGTTACCATATCCGGGAGAACTTAAATTAGAAAACTTTGACTGAATTCTCTCAGAGATGATGGCTCTTGTCATAAACAAAAATATTCAAAAGCTAACTTAACGACACTACGGAAAAAGCACGCGTTTCAATTTCGACACATTTGATGACAAGATTCGACAAGAAAAACAGTCATGCTAGACAGACTTTCATTTATTCATTTACGTTTGCGGGGGTGGAGATCGGGGGTATACCAATGTATAAACGGAAAAAAATATTATAAAAAGTCCATTAAAAAGAATTTTTAAGACATTCTCAGATGTTTATAGTCGATTTTTATACTGTTTTTATTTTCTTTAAAAAGAATACCCAAATGACTAACTTTCGATTACTATTCCACAGGATGCTTGGTCTTTTCTGAGTAGAACATTTTTTTCCCTTTCCATCTTCAATCTTATCGATCAGTAATAGAATGTCAAATTTTTGGATTTTTCAAAGAAAAAACAAAAAGAAAACAGAAACAAAAAAAAAATGAATGAAAATAAATTATATTAGGAACAAAATCAAATGGTAAAAATGGATCGTAAAAATTTATATTTCATTTTTTATTTCAAATACATTAACTTATACTTAATTTCATAACGAATAACAAGCTAATTTCAATTTCTTTTCATATCGAACACGTGTTTGAAAAATTTTCTGCCCTTATTTTTACTAGAGAAGTTGTTAAAAAAAAAACTTCCAATGGAATAATTGCACTAACAGAAACGATGGCAATATATTAATTGAGGATGATTTTATTTATTTATGTATTTTTTTTTTTTATACAATTCTAGAAAAAATATTTTAAATAACAATAAAATTTAATGTTTAAGCAAATAATTTCAAAATTGATGGAATTTTCATAATAATTATAATTTTTTTTTAAATATAAAATCTTAGTTTTCCTACAGCCTAAAAGGTTGCAAATATCTTCGTACCTATGTGTAGTAGAAAATTTAGATAAAAGATAACTTAGCCGCCCTCATGAGGATGGCGGTATTTGGTGTCTGTTTAACAATAAGATTATGGAGAACAAACAAGAACGCGTAGCTGGCTGTGGCTGATATCAAGCTCAAAAGGCTGCGGTGGACTGGATTGGATATTGAATCCGTATGTTTGAGAATGATCTTGCTCGGAAAGTTTACAGTGTCATCATTTATGGGCCTAAAAGATGAGGCAAACTCTACATTTTTCGATGAGCTGACGGTTTTTGCCAGAACCACGATGCAAAACCGGAATGTACGGTGTTCTTTGATTCAGCGAAGCCTAGACAAGACTTTCGGTTATTATGCCACACCATTGGTGATGATGCGTAGAATTATATTGTTATATTAAATAATTCAAAAGAGTGCTTGGTTTGGATGACATTTATCACAATTTTATGTTCTAGGTCGATTTTGTTTGGCCGCCATTTTGGTTTAAATGACATTTGTCCGTTGTCATTTGACATCCGTAGAGTTGATAACAGTTCGGCTGAAAAGTTTAGAACGAAACACAGCAGAAATATTTTTTTTTGCAAAATTCATTTTTATTATTTAACATAGTTGCCTTCGAGGGCGATACAGCGATTATAGCGATCTTCCAACTTTTCGATACCATTTTTATAGTACTCTTTCGGTTTTGCCTCAAAATAGGCCTCAGTTTCGGCAATCGGTCTTAAATTTCTTGCCAGCGAGCATTCTCTTGAGGTCTGCAAACAGGAAAAAGTCGCTGGGGGCCAGATCTGGAGAATACGGTGGATGGGGAAGCAATTCGTAGCCCAATTCATTGAGTTTGACCATCGTTTTCATCGACTTGTGACACGGTGCATTGTCTTGGTGAAACAACACTTTTTTCTTCTTCAAATGAGGCCGTTTCTTAGCGATAACTTTCTTCAAACGATCCAATAACGCTATATAATAGTCGCTGTTCATCGTCTGTCCCTTCTGGAGATAGTCAATGAATATTATACCATGTGCATCCCAAAATACAGACGCTATCACCTTGCCAGCCGACTGTTGCGTCGTTCCATGCTTTGGATTCGGTTCGTCGCTCGCTCTCCACTCTGCCGACTGCCGATTGGACTCTAGAGTGTGGTGACGGAGCCATGTTTCATCCATTGTCACATATTGACGCAAAAATTCGGCTTTATTGCGCTTGAACAGCTCCAAACACTGCTCAGAATCATCAACACGTTGTTGTTTTTGGTCCACAGTGAGCCCACGCGGCAACCACTTTGCTCACAGCTTTTGCATGCCCAAATATTCATGCACGATATGTCCAACACGCTCTTTCGATATCTTCAGAGTCTCAGCTATCTCGCTCAACTTCACTTTACGGTCATTTAAAATTATTTTGTGGATTTTTTTGATGTTTTCTGCCGTAACCACCTCTTTTGGGCGTCCACTGCGTTCTGCATCAACTGTGCTCGTACGACCAGTTCGAAATTGACGAAACCAATATTCCACAGTTGAAATAGCTGGAGCAGAGTCTAGGTAACATTTGTCAAACCATGCTTTGGTTTCCACTGTATTTTTTTTCATCAAAAAGCAATGCTTTATCAATACACGAAATTCGTCTTTATCCATTTTTTTTTCAATAACAAAAGTTGCTCCACTCAAAATGCTATATCTCACGAACCAATCGACCGATTGCTGTCAAATTTTGACAAGAATTATTTGAAGCATGGGGCTTTGTGATAATTAAGTAGATTTTTGCAAGAGGCGCCATCTAGACGTCATGGTTCTCAACTTTTCAGCCGAACTGTTAGGTCGATAGCAATTTATTATAGAGTATCTAACGCCGCAATAACGTGCTGAAATTATTTAAACATTTTATTTAAATAATTGTTCAATTGCGAATACGCGGATATAATTACGTGACCATTTTGGTGTTAATCAAATGCCGAGCACGTTAACCATTCAGCATATAATGAATAATTTTGAAAATATCCTTAAACTGTGAGATAAAACAAAGACTGGGCGATAATTAAGCCAACGTACACCTGAAGAGATTGATGGAGTGAGGCAGAGTCTTACTGACTGTTCGAATACCTCTCATTGATGCCGTGCATAAGAATTGGGAATATCTCCATTATATATAAAATTCAACTGATACAATACCTGCAGGTAAATGACCATGCACAGTGGCAAGACTGGAGTGCTCGTCTTTTGGAGAAAAAATAATTATGAGTGACGTACATTTCGACTTGGCTGGTTCTGTTTATAAACAGTATAACCGATATTGGGGCACTGAAAACCCCCAAATGATATACCAAAGACCACTTCAGCCTCGTAGAGTAACTGTATGGTGCGGCATTTGGGCCAGCGGCATCATTGGACCATGTTTATTTGAGGATGTTGAAGGCAATGCTGGAACAGTTACTGGTGTCTGCTATCGGGATATGTTGGAAAATATTCTTATACCCTAATTAGATCAATTATTTCTAAAAAATATGTGGTTTCAATAGGACGGTGACACATCCGACACAGCTCGTGCTGCGATGCAAATTTTGAAAGAAATTTTTCCAGACCGAATAATATCAAAAAGTGGTGAAATCAACTGGTTCCCATGATCCCTGATTTGAACCCTTCCGATTTCTTTGTATGGGTTTACTTGAAGGAAAAGTGTACGAGGTCTGTTCAAAAAGTTTCGCGAATTTGGAATTTCCGGGGGTTACGTATATTCGATTTTCGATTATTTTGGTACTCACGTCTATCACTTGTGCCGACAAGTTCGGCCATTTTGAATGTTCAGTTAATATTTGACAGCTGATTTGCTTGCACTTGTTTTGGCTCGTCTTCGATTTTTGCCCATTCCAAAAAATGGGTCAAAGAATCTGTATCAAATTCTCTGTGAAAAACCAAATTAATTTCGCGAACGCATTCCGTATGCTGACTGTGGCATATGGTGAAGCTACTTTTGACCGAAGCAACTTTTATCGGTGGTATAAAATGTTCTCAGAGGCCCGAGAAGATGTGAACGTCGAAAAGCGTGCGGGACGCCCGAGCACGTCAACAACAGACGAAAAAATTTATGAAGTGAAGAAAATAGTATTGGCCAATCACCGAATCACCATTAGAGAAGTTGCTGAGGAATTAAACATATCGATTGACTCGTGCCATTGGATTTTTACCAATGATTTGCGTGAGACGGGTCGCCGCGAAATTCGTACCAAAATTGCTCAATTTTGACCAAAAACAGCGTCGCATTAACATCGCTAAGGAGCTGTTGGACTCTGTCCACGATGACCCAAATTTGCTCCAAAGGGTCATAACTGGTGACAAATCATGGGTTTATGGTTATGACGTGAAAACCAAAGCTCAATCATCCCAATGGAAGCTGCCGCACGAGCCAAGACCGAAAAAAGCGCGCCAAGTTCGGTCGAATGTGAAGGTTTCGCTTACAGTTTTTTTCGATTGCAGGGGAGTGGTGCATCATGAGTTCTTGCCACAGGGTAGAACGGTCAATAAGAAATGCTACCTGCAAGTTATGTGCAAGTTGCGCGAAGCAATCCGCCACAAACAACACACCAATAATGCCGCAGCCACCATATTCCCCAGATCTTGCCTCCTGTGACTTTTTCTTGTTCCCGAAACTGAAGAGCCCCATGAAATGACGACGCTACGCTACGATAGAAGAGATAAAGACGGCATTGAAGGAGGAGCTGAACAAGATAAAAAAAAATGATTTTTTTGAAGTACTTCGAGGATTGGGAGAGACGTTGGCACAAGTGTATAATATCTAGTGGGGATTACTTTGAAATGGGACAAAATAGATATTCATGAATAAATAAATAATTTTTGGAAAAACACAAAATTCGCCATACTTTTTGAATAGACCTTGTATACTAAAAAACTAACCACAATTTCAATGCTTAAGGACAACATTCGAAACGAAACTGCTGAAATAACAACAGAAGTATGCGAAAATGTTATGAAAAATGTGCTTAAAAGGGGTTAACCCCGTTAATAATAAAAAAATAATAGTTTATTTAAAAGTTATTTAAAAAAAAACTTCGACGTGAAACATAAAAAACACCTTTTACTTTATGGACTGGAATTAAGATGGAAAATTGAAAGGCGATTTATTTCAAATTTTTGTATTTATTTGTTCTTCCAACTAAATAATAAGTTTTTTTTCGACTATACTATTGTCATCAATTAGACCGGTGGTCAACCGAGCCCATTTGATGATCTAAAAAGTATCGGGTTTGTGTTTTTAATTAAGGAATTTTGATCGCTGTTCTTCAACTTGTGATGTTGAGGTCTAACAATTTGAAAATGATGTTATTGGAAGTTGTGTTATATAAACTTTATTTAAACCTCAAAAATCGGATAATCATTACTTTATAAAGACTGTTAGAGATTAAAAAAAAAATATTAAAATTAAAAAAAAAGTGATTGCTACGATAATACTGCTTTTCTAAATATTTGATAAAACATTACATCATCAAATTATTCTGTATTTCCTTTTGACATTAACAGATTTTCATTAGAGATGTTTAAATCTGCTCCTTTTTTTTATTGTATAAGAAAAAATAAATTTATTCATAAAATTATCTTTAAATTAAATTTCCTTAATAAAGATAAAAAAAAACCATATCCATCTCTGATGAGAGTACAATATTTGGAAAATTATGTATTAAGAAACAAAAAATATGAAAGGAAACCAATCAATTTTATCTAAGCTTTTATTGATCTCATCGCTGTTAAGTAGCAAATATTTACGCGTTTGATTGATGAAGGAGTAAATTCCAATGGTAAATTTTCATAGCTTAATGTTTAGTACAATATTTTATGCTACAATATTTTACGTATATTGCTCATGGGATAAAATTTTTTTTTTATTATACCAAGAAAAAAAAACACACTTTTACCTCTTCAAAAAATTTCACCATTTTGCGACCAATCAGTCATTTATGCCATTGTGAATGAATACTCATACGTAAATAGTCATATAATCTACCAAGAAAATGTACTCGAACTCTTACTTATCCGTATTTTTACTATCATAAAAATTTCCTACCAACTCTATAAATATCATATAATAATAAAGTGAAGGAAACGAAACGAAATGAAACGAAAATTCCAGGTTGTCTATAAAAATACCAAAATTCCTGTTATGATTTTATGGTTTATGACTTTTGAGCAGAGTCCTTATACCCATTCAAGTAGAATGGCTAAAGAAGAAAAAATATTACTGTACTATTACCTGCGATGAAAGATCTCATCAGAAATGCACACCGCATTGTAGACAGAAGGATCATGCGATAAATAGAGGAGTCCTTTTATACTTTACCTATTCAACAATATTTTTACGATATTTCTTTATGAAAGATTTAACATAGGAAATTTTTGTTTTATTTTATACGCTAGTGTAGGAGAAAATGTTAGTTTTAACCCTTTCATAGCAATCTGTTGAATATTGAAATATTGATTAGGATTATGTGTAAACATGCATACAAAATATTCCACAAAATACATATATCAATATATATAAAATATTTTATGTTTTTACCTTTAAGATATTATTTTCGGTATTGAGATTATTTATAATTTCGTATTATGAATATTACGAGTAAAAATAATTCAAAATAAATTTTTTAATGAAAATTTGTAATCAAAAAGGATTATTTCGTAGACATTTCAAAGATTTCAGTATTTTTTTCCCCCTTAAAGTAGTTTTTTAGTCCTTTTCTCTACTAACTATAATATTGTGTATACATATCCACCTTCTTAATAGGGTGTTTTTTTCCAATAGTATATTGAAAATTTTACTTTTGTATAGTAACTGCCTCTCGATAAATCAAAATTTATAAATATTTTTTTATATCTTATAAATTTTTATTGCGGTTCTTAATAAGGTTTTTAAAAAAAAATATTCTTCACATAATCTTCTAATAGTTATGAATATTTATTAAATTTATTTGATTATACAACAAAATATCATTTATTTAGTTTTAAGTTTTTTAAGTATAAAAATTAAATTCGATTTTTAAATTTTTATTGATATTTATGCACATTGAAATTAAATGAGGTTTTTGTTTTGAAATAATCAAGCAGATTTCTAAAATATGTAAACTAATAATGAGTCCTTACAATCAGCAAAAATATTTGTATGCAAAGTGGATCTGCCACTTTTCGCTTTAACGCTTCCTATTACCAGCCACATAGTAGAATTATCAAAAAAATAGCATCTTTTTGGTATTAGTAACTATAACAGGAAAAATTTAAAATTAAGATAAATTACAAAAAAATTTGCTCTTAATGATGGAGGTTAAATTATCTGAAAGCTCTAATTGGCATTAAGTCCGAAATATGACAAAGGAGATGCTCCCTTGGCTAGTGGCGCTAATCACAAAATGTAGTGGTTTTGCGTACTTCCTTAAGCAGAATATGGAAGTTCAACTTCAAATAAGTGCTTCTCATAATAAAGAGAATGTACGTCTGAGCGGAATTAAGGATTAAACCTGATAGAAAGCCTGGCTAAATATTAAATTGTAATGGAGAAATGAAAAGGGATCGAAGGCATAGTTATCAATTATGCTTAATACTTCATAGAACATTTCACAGGACCTTGTAACAAGCTCTTATGTCCAAATTTGTTGCATATAGTATCGCCGAATGCATCGTTAAATGGATTTGAGACTGGATTTGAGGTGCGATCAAAAAATAAAGAAAATAATTTTTTTTTGGCAATAATTTTATTTCAATTGTATATCGTACATCAATATTATATCCGTCAAAGTATTGGGTTGTCCGGAAAGTAACAACCAACTTCATACTTAAGCCGCATAATCATATGTATTTTGACAGCTGACATAGCAAGGCTTGATTGTGAAAAAATGTGCTTGATTGAGCACAGTCGTTTTGGTTGACATCGTATTTAAATATGGAAAGTAAATACTGCATTTTTGGCATATTTTACTTTTTTACCATAGAAAAGATTAAAATGCTGTTGAAGCAAGAAAAAAATTAACCGATGTGTATGGAGAAGATGTGTTAAGTGAGCACCAGATGCATCACGTTCTCTAATAAAGGCATTAATGGATACAAACCGACAAATAACAACTCGTGAGATCGCTGAGAGATTAAATTTATCAAATTCGATGGTTCACGATCATTTAAAACTAGTAGGTTTAGTCTCAAAGCTCGACATATGGGTTGCTAATCTGCTTACAAAAAAAAATTCGTGCTGTCGCATTGACGTTTGTGATTTGATTCTCAAACGCCAAGAAAATGATCCATTTTTGAAGCGAATCATTACTGGGGATGATAAATGGGTTGTCTGCAACAATGTTAAGTGCAAAAGATCCTGGAGTAGAAAAGATCGTGCAACACAACAATCAATTCTGAAGTTTGCTGTCATCAGTTGGACAAATTGAATGATTCTCTTAAATAAAAAACGCCAGAATTGGTCAATAGTAAAGGTATAGTGTTCCAACAGTATGATTTTATTATTATTTATTTGACAGGTTTTCATTTTTCTACATTTTTTGTACAATTTTTTTTTTTTTTTTTAACACATACATGCGTTAAATGTTTAGTCATGAGAACACAGTCGCTCCTATGGAGCACATAGCGGCACCAGAAAACTCCGTTAACTCTCCTCCGTCTGCCTCTGCCCTGGGTTCCTGCCTGAGGTACGGTCTTGAGGTACGGTCCGGATGCTTCCGTGAACTCTCTTTCATCTGCTTCTGCCTTTGGGTTTTTGCCTGCGGTACGGTCTTGGGTTTTCGCCTGAGGTACGGTTTTTGCCCTGAGTACGATGAAAGCCAAATGAGTTCTTGTCTGAGGTACGGTCCGGTTGATTCTTCTTGTGCTGTTTCTTGATAAGGTGGTTTTTATAGCTTGCGGCTTATCAGACCAGCGAAGCAACCTCCAGTGACGTTGGGGGACCATACGGACTACATATTATAAGGCTTGTAGTCAGGCCTTTCACCCCGGCACCAATGCCGAGATGGCGGCAGCGGGAATCGAACCCGCCACCTACCGAGTGTGAGTCGGTCACCTTGACCATTGCACCACACACAGTATGATGCGAAACCACATAAAAGTTTGACTACTCGGCAAAAGCTTTTATAGCTTGAATGGGATATACTGCTACAGTCACCATACTCTCCAAACTTAGCACCTTCCGATTATCAATTATTCCGATCTCCACAAAATTGTTTAGATGGTAAAACGTTTAATTCAAAGGAGGAGATCAAAAATCACAAAAATCCCGTGGAATCATGCTACTGCCAGAAAGATAGCAAAGGGTATCGGATCATACTGGACAATAATTAATTGAATAAAATATTAATTCACTATAAAAAAATCTTCTTTCATTTTTATAAAAAAAATGAAATTACTTCCCGGACAACCCAATAGTTTCCTTGGGCAGCACATACATTGGTGGGGTCGGGTCGATATTTGTCCACCAAGAGGTCATTTGCTATTTATTTTCATCGTGCGAAATAAAATAAGTCACAAGGACTTAGATTAGGTGAATGGGTGGACTGGAGAGCTACAGGATTCTTTTTTTCTGTTAAAAACTCGGTAGCGAAAAGACCGTTTAACAGTAGTCCTTGTCATGGTGTTTGGTATGTCTGAATTGACGGAAAGAACCCTTTTTCTCAGCCTTTCAAAAACTTTTTTATAAAAAGCTTGATGGATAGTTTATCCTAAGAGACTTGATCCAAATTGTCCTCAGTGATAGATGTTGAGACCTTCCCAAGCAGCTTCTCGGCTCCCTAAATATATTTTATGCCACCAAAAAAAATATGCTCTTGATGAGGAATGTTCCTTATAGGATCGTTTATTAACATTTTATGCTATGAAAAATATATTAATTGATATATTAAGAAATATTTCATTTGCAAAAATTTCTACTTAATATATTGCAAATATTTGAAAAGGAAATTGTTGATTTGTATTATTTTAAAGAATTTTATTTAATAAAAAATGCATACTTAAATTCTATATATTAGCCAATATATTGATTGTACTTAATTAAATAAGAATTTAATTTCATATAAAAGAAAAATTGTTTTGATATTAGTATTAAAATTCAAATTATTAAAAAATTAATTTTAAAACCACACTTTCCATCATATTTGAAATTAAATACCACACGTGTTGTAATTTGTATCTAAAAAAAAATTTCAAAATTATTTTTAAATATTCCAATAAATTCTTTTTTAACCGACGACGAAAATAAGGAGTATTCACTAACACAAATCCTTTTGAGAGTGAATAGTAGAAAGTGCTTCCTAGGTAAATGGAAATATTTAACTTTTACTCAGAAATCAGATTATTTATTTATATTTTTGTATACTATTACATGTAGATTATATTGAAAGAAATTTTCTCCGCACTCTGTATTTGAAATTAGATACAGGTTGGAAATTAGGAATAACCTACAGAAAATATCATATTACTTTGCGTGTGGTATAAACTTTTGGTTTTACACGATTATTTGCATGTGGTTTACCCTTTTTGACTTTTTGAATATAAACAAAATTTAAATGTTTCAGATTTCATATAAATAATATAGCTTAATTGTACATAAATAAATGGTATTTAATTTCTAGATTTTATCTTATATATTTCTTTATATTTGAATGTTTTCCCATAATAAATAGAGAATACTAGAAAAATTTACTCCAAGTAATTTCTCTCAAACTAAAATATAAAATGTGTAACCAATACCAGTAAGAATTTCAATTCAACCCCGATTTATTTCAATATCCATAAATTCTAATCGAAAAAAAATGAATACTTTTAATAGGATATATTTTCTCCAAATTATATAATTCAAGAGAAAAGGATGATAGTCTTGAGTTACTCGTAGTAATTTTTTCTTGATGGAAATTTTATTTCGAATGATTCTTCCCCATTTTTTTTTTTGATTACATCTCCCACCCGAAGTACCGATTCAATTTCTTTACGTTTCAAGTCAGCAAAAAGAAAAAAATTCCCAACGAAATGCAATCAAATTTGTAGTAAGTTGAAGAAAAAACATATAATTTAATTTGCTCATATTTTATCTGATCAATCGGATTTAAGATTTAGAGAAAAGATAATTTATGCAAGGTAACCACCAAATAAAGTGGTTTCAAGAAAAGTATTTGTAAGTGTATGTGTCAGGATCAACCTGGGGGAACGGAAAATAATCGTTATCTACCCATTCGAGCAGATACGTAGTTGTGTGCATAGCGAAAAATAATGGGATGTTCGATAAAATGCTCGCCGCCGGATATACGAACATTTTGGTAATATATCGAATTATATTGAATTTATTGTTCTTAGTACTTGCACATAATTAAATTGAAATCCTTCGAATCCATTTCTCCCGGCTTTAACAGCATCATCGTCGTGAACGTTATCGTCAACATCATCATCGCTATCAGTAACAGAGCACCACCATCAGCATCATTATTTTCCAATACAATTTAATTCATTTCGATAATATTTCAATTCTGCTTAGTTGTTTTGAAGCCGAGCAGGATTTTATCAACATAGGTAAACCGCTGGTATAAGCATTGAATTATAAATAATTAAAATATATTCTTGCCTACCAAATAAATTTAATCAACAATAAAAAAAAATACTTTATTATGTTTATTCTTAAAATATTACTTGGAAATAATTGCTAAGCTTTCATAAGTGCTGTTAGTGAAATATTTTATCTTTTATCATAGTCGTGATAGATCATTTTTATATTAACAGTTTTCTCATATTTTTTATTATAATTTTTTTTATACAGGCTTGGTCAATTTGGACTAACTGATGTAAAATACAAATTACTTTAATTATTTTAAAATTTTATTGGAGGTTTTCGTATAATTTATTAATTTTTTTCCTATGTATGAAAAATAAACATCATTTAATTGACCTTCGCCAAAACGGACAAACATAAAGCACACGCTTTTGCTGAAAACCTTGCACAAACATTTACTCCACATGAGGACATATTAGACAGGACTTATTGCAATACAATCGAGATGGAACTATCCATTTTTTTACCCATGAGTCTTCCCCCTAAGGCAATCACTCCTTCCGAAGTTGCCAATTTAATCAAGCTCCTGGCTATGATCTGATTACCTCCAATATAATCCAACAACTCCCTAAAAAAATAATAGTGTTCCTTGCCACAATATATAACTCCATCCGTAGAGCAACACATTTCCCAATCCTCTGGAAATTTGCCATTATAAAAATGATCCCTTAACCCAATAAACCAATAAACCGCCACACTTCTTACAGGCCAATAAGTCTCCTCCCAGTACTCTCAAAAATCTTTGAAAATAGCCTCCTTCGCCGCTTAGATCCTCTACTCGAATCTTCAAATTTAATTCCTAATCACCAGTTTGGTTTCCGCGCCGAACACTCCACTTCCCAACAGTGTCATCAACTTGTCGATTTCATTGCATCCTCTTTAGAAAGAAAAGAGTACTGTCCCGGTGTGTTTCTTGATATAAGTCAAGCTTTTGATAGAGTTTGGTACCCGGGTCTACTCTGGAAACCCAAGAGGTTCCTTCTATCTAC
This sequence comes from Atherix ibis, assembly GCA_958298945.1. Classification (NCBI taxonomy): domain Eukaryota; kingdom Metazoa; phylum Arthropoda; class Insecta; order Diptera; family Athericidae; genus Atherix; species Atherix ibis. The sequence goes on from OY282606.1 coordinate 33,240,928, forward strand.
CTATTTCCTAATCCTAAAATCATTCCTTTCCAACAGACACTTCCAAGTAAATGAATCCAACGAACTCTCCAATATCTCTCCGATATTGACTGGGGTTCCTCAGGGTAGCTTACTTGGACCCATCCTCTACAACATTTACATATCCGATATCCCAATCTGCCCTAATACGTTCTTTGCTACATACGCCAATGATACGGCCTGCCTTCCATCCAGCAAAAATCCCCAACATGCTTCCGAAACTCTGGTTTACTAACCCTCCAGAACTGGTTCATTTAAAAATGAACGTAAATCTAACCAGGTAACTTTCACTCTCCGTCGTGAGAAATGCCCTCCCATATACCTTAATGGGAATGCCATCACACCGAATCTCGGTACCTAGAACTGAACTTAGACAAACGCTTGATATGAAGACTTAAAATACAAGAACTTAAACGACGATACCTAAAACTACTTCGACTTCTAGACAAACGTTTCAAACTTACTATAGACAGCAAAGTACTGTTATACAATACCTTACTGAAACCCATATGGACATACGGACTAGAACTCTGGGGATTTACTAAGCCTTCTGATTCCCGTCCAATCCAATCCCTTCAATCAAAAATACTCCGTACAATTGTCGATGCCCCCTATTATGTTCGCAATACTGTTATTCATCGTGATCGAAAAGTCCCATTTGTTTTTGATGTGGCAGTATCTCGCTATAAAAAGTTCCGTTCCCGTGTCCTCAATCATAATAATCCTCTTGTTCAAGAACTATAGTCCATTTCCTTCCCTAGAAATAACCATCGAAGACTTAGGCGTTACTGGTCGCGTGATTAACTAAAATACTGAGGCTTAACAGAAACACACGCTATCAGGAGGAACTTTATTGGAATTGATCAAATTTGCTTATTACTATGTTGTAGTTGTAAATATCTAAAAAAAATAAAAAATAAAAAATGACCTTCATTTACTTGTTATCAAATAATGACTCTTTTTTGAGGCGTTAGCATCACGACAAGCAACGCTCCGTGCTCTAAATTTCCTTTTTTTTTACCCTAACATTTTTTTGAAGCTGCGGAAGCCCATCCTTTAAGTAACTCAATAAAAAGAACTCAGACGCCTTTGAATCGGGCGAGACCTTCTTTTTTCGAAATCATTTGGGCACAGTTCTCGAAAGATCTCCATTTGTGCCCTTCGCCAAGTGTCATGTGGCACGATTCTACTGAAACCATATGGCAAGGTTGTCCGAGACTGCAGAAATTAAAAACCGGTTTTGTTTTCATAAAAATATGGACCGTTGTCTCGATCAGCCATAATCCCATATTAAACAGGGGAAATTTGTTGGTGTTGTTTCTGCATAGTTGGTATTGTTTTGTATCCCATGGTAATAATTCTTATACAAATTCAATCTTCAGATCAAGTTCCAAATTGTTCTAGGGATGCCTAAGTGAGAATCATATCGACAAGTAGATACAAATCGGTCATCGTTGACACTCTCTATCAGACAACCTCCATAGCCCTTTTATTGTGAGCAGTTTGATAAATAGTTGGCCGTGGATGTCTCAAAATTTGTGTTTTTTTAATTGTTTTTTTAATCTGCAACTACAAATATTTAGTAACAAACGAATTTACATAAAACTTTATTTTACAATCTTGTGCAGCACGAAGTGGGAGTAAACACGCATCGGCGTTTCTCAAACTAACGGAATTTAGATTCCTTTAAAAAATTTATCGGCTATTATTGCTTAACACTCCGATGAGTGTTTCACAAGTAGATTATGATTATCGGATAAACGGGAGTGAAATTTTTGATAGTGAGAAATGCATAGGTTCTGAGCAAAGGAAACATTACGATCTCGATTTATTACATTGTTACGAACACGAAAGGAGGCGGCGGCGACAATTTCACGGATGATCTTGGATTGTAAGGCACGGACGCGATAGGAACTGGAAAGTTTCTGCGAACCCCAAAATTTAATTCCATATGTTCCAATCTTTTGTTCATTTACCCTCCACTCTCCATCTCTTAAACCAGGATTAAAGGTTGTGAATATGGGATTGTAAATTGTTGGAAACTATGTCAGAATTTGTATGGGTAGAAGGTATAGCCGTATCATCTGCGTAGATGGAATATCATGGGTATAAATATTATATAAAATGGGACCAAAGATACTGACTTGTGGGACTCCGACTAGATGAGAATATATTGCTGAGGATTTTAAGTTAATTGTAATTTGGAAATATTACCCACAATAGTTTCTTTGCATTATAATAACAGCTCAGAGGGGAAATATAATAAAATTCAAAAATTAGCCAATATAAATTTTTTATAATTTGTAAAAAAACACATTAAAAAAATATTTTGATTCTATTTTGTTTATCAATTTAAAGTCCTTTTATTTGAGATCCTATTTCTTATTGAAAAAAACAATAACAAATAAATGATTAAACATATGTTTTTCTTAAAATTGTATCTTTAGAAAATTAAAAAATTAATATACTTTAAACAAAAGTGAGCTACTTTATAAAATTATAATTTCTATAAATGTTTTCAGGCTTCAATTTTTTTTCTTTTAGCTTTTATAATAACTTCCTTTATTTGTAATTATCTTAAATATTATAAGAAAATTGTTTAAACAACATTGATTTTTATCGTAAGACAAATTAAAAAAATTAGAGTAAACAGTAAATATTTGAAGAAGAAAAAAAAATACCAGAAATGTTTTACTAATAATTCAAATAATTATGCAAAGCACACTTGAAATTTTTCCAAGCACTTTCATTAAATTGTGTGTGCATTCATAAATTATTTAAACACAAATTAAGAGAATATTTTCTACTATGAAATTTTAATTTACATGGAAAATTTTAAGAACTTATTCGATTCCAAGAAAAAAAGGGTAAATTTAAATATTCCATCGTAATTAAATTTTCTAAACAAAATAGCAATTTTCAAAGGAAATATTACCGATTATACAGGAAGTTTCACTTTTTTTATCAAAAATTCATAATTTTTGTTTTTATCTCGACTATATAGGATAAAGGACATTAATTGTATACTTTTTTTGCATTTTGCTGTAAATAATTTTTAAGCAAAAGTACTTAAACATTTTTGGTTTGTATTTGAACTTCTTCAAACTTTTCCCTATAGCTATTTTTCAGTGATATTTTCAATTTATTCTTACCCTTCTATATCTCTAGAGACAAACGGAAAAGTTTTTTTAGTTATTTTTGATCGAAATTTTCTTATATATATACAATATTTTTAAAAAATTTTTTTTTAAATAATTAAATACCAAAATGGACAAATTGCTTTTAATATTCTATTTTTTATATAACGCTTTACGAAAACATCCTTTTTTTTAAATAAACTTTCCAATAAAATATTATTTCTTGAAGGCTTACCTTCTACTAAACAAAAGAAGGTAATTTCATTAAAAAGGAATGTCTTCTATTCTTAATACTGTTATAAGATTTGTAGGCGAAATAATACGATAAAATTGTAATTTATTTACATTTATAAAAAGCCAAAAGTATCTGTTAATACACAGTGTGTCCCAAAAATAATATTACTGCTCATGTCTTTCATTTATGCCTACAAGTTCGGCCATTTTAAATATTCAGTTAACTTTTGACAGCTGCTTTGCTTGCACGTGTTTTGGCTCGTCTTCGATTTTTGCCCATTCCAAAAAATGGATCAAAGAATCTGTTTCGGGAACAAAAAAAAGTCACAGGAGGCCAGATCTGGTGAATAAGGTGGCTGCGGCATTATTAGTATGTTGTTTTGGCCAAAAATTCGCGCACAACCAACGATGCGTGAGCAGTGGCGTTATCATGGTACAAAAGCCAATTTTTGTTCTTCCACAAATCCGGGCGTCTTTGGCGGATTGCTTTTCGCATCACTTGCAGGTAATATTCCTTATTGAACGTTCTACCCTGTAGCAAGAACTCATGATGCACCACGCCCCTACAATAGAAGAAAACTGTAAGAAAAACCTTCACATTCCACCGAACTTGGCGCTTTTTTCGGTCTTGACTCGTGCGGCAGCTTCCATTGGGATGATTGAGTTTTGGTTTCCACGTCATAACCATAATCCCATGATTCGTCACCAGTTATGACCCTCTGGAACAAATTTGGATCGCTGCTGACAGAGTCCAACACCTCCTTAGTAATGTTAATGCGATGCTGTTTTTGGTCGAAAATGGGCAAAAATCGAAGACGAGCCAAAACACGTGTAAGTAAAGCAGCAGTCAAAAATTAACTGAACATTCAAAATGGCCGAACTTATCGGCATAAGTGAGAGATATGAGTACCAACATAACGCCACGAAAAATTGAAAATCGAATATACGTAACCCGTTGAAATTCAAAATTCGCGATACTTTTTGAATAGACCTCGTACACGCTCAACTCATCCATATCTGCAGCCGACCTATTTCTATTAATATGAATGCACCTAATGATCCTAGGGAACTATCCTCATTCTCTCTCTCTTACACAACCTAACATACACCGGACAATCCTCAGACATGACTGAGTGCGTGCCCGAAAAGACCGCTACCACACCTATCGCAGAGCCTTCCAGCCCACCTAAATCCATTTCGAAGGTGCACAAAATCCAGGCAACCGTGGTACCTACTTACCAATTTATATTCCAACACAGCCATCCAAAAAACGCACGCCTCTCACTCAACATTTTTTCTTTCACTTTAGTACTTATCTCTCTCACCTCCATCTGCATTGGCTACCTCTACCGGCACGGCGTCAATCACCACTAGCTTCGCTCTCGCCAACTTATGTGTATCAATTTAAATTTTTGTAATTAAAAATCATGGTTTTTTTTTTTGGTGCAAATAAGGAAAATTCTAATTTAATTTAATTTAATTTCGACTTTTTTTTTTAAAGAAAATTTCGTTATTTAAACCGAATAATGAAAGAAATAATCACTTACGTATTATAGGATTTATTCTATAAAAATTTATATGGTAACTATTTATAAGAATATGATATAAAAACAGTTAATATATAATCCTGAAAACAATGAAATCCAATAAATAAATAAATAATAAAATAAATAAATAAATAAAATATATTAAAAATGAAACAAATAAGTAGAGAATGAAGAAAGAATATAGCGATTTATTTTCGTATAATATTACCAAAGGTGCTGCTATAAAAGACTGTAATTCAAATATATATGTAACTTTTTTATTCGTATCTTTCTCTTTATAGTTCCACCAAGGATCCATCACATCAGTTCAGGAGGTCATTTGCAAGTCAAAAAGGGGGCATCAGTTCGAATTGAATGTTCAGCATCGGGAAATCCCAGCCCAAATATAACTTGGAGTCGTAAAAACAATGTTCTACCAAACGGTAAGTTTCGTTTTCTTCTTTTCGAATATATACCGTATCCTATATTTTGTTACCATTGGAATTCTATCCAAAGTTGGAGTACGTACTCTGATGCGTAACATTGTATTTGTGAATATTTGAATTATTACTGAAATGTTGTTATTTGTAACTGTTTCTTTTTCCACTTGAGATTTTTCCTATATAGTATATTTTGGAAAGTTTTCAAATATAGATCCACTAGTCACCACCATTAAACTCGTGGATGAAGTCAGTTGGATTCAACTGGAAACATTATTTTCTTTGCCTTTTTTTCGTTATAATTTTGTGACTCCCCAAAGTCGAATTTTTCTTCAATACAAATAATATCATCATATACATAGACTATAGACTATATAGTCAATAGTATGTGTGTTTTTATTTTTTTTTGTTAAGAAAAAAAAACTTGCCCTTTTTTTTGTATTCTCAATTTACGTATACATAGGCAAATAAAGTTTACATAGTAAAAAAAAAATGAAGAAAAAAATACAATAACAAAAAATTCCAGGACATTTTTGTTGAAAGAGAATTTACCATTTCTATTGGTAAGGATAAAAAGATGAAGAATGCCGACGATTTTGCGTCTTTGGTAATGGAACCAATTCCCATTTGCCCATGTTTATTTTATCTTAAAAGTACTCAAAGCACCATATTTTAGCACCATAAGTAATCTAAGAACTTCCTCTTTAGTTATTTATTTATTTTATGTTTTGTTTTTTTTTTTTTTTGTTTATTTATTTTCTTATTCTTTCGTTTCGTTTCATTTCCTCTTTTTTTTTTAACATAATTTTATTCATTCAATGGAATTTTCTATAAAGCTTTTTAAGATAATTTTATCGAAAATCAAATATATGCAATTAAAGCTATTTATTCGAAGGATATTTATTTAATTCAAATGTTGGTAAAAAAAAATGACAAAGAAATATATGATAATTTAAAAAATATTATTGAATTTGTTGGCAAATTTCATGAATTACCAATTAAGGACGAAAAATTTTGTTTGTAGACTATTTGTGATATTTTATTTGGCAATTTTACTTTAGAATAAGAATTTTTGTAAAAGAAAATTTTTTATATATTGTAGTTACAACCCAAAAAAGGTTTTAATTTTCTGCTTACTTTCAAATATAAATAATGATAATTATAAAAACTATAGCTGCTTTCAAAATTACCTATAAATTTCAAAGATTAATTTAAAATAATTTTTAGTAGTCTTATTTATACAAAAAAAAAAAAAAAATTTACCAAAATAGTTTTATTTAATTTTGTTTTTTTTCTTCAAATTTTCGTAAAGTCATTTCTAGGGGAACTAAAATTTCGACGATATCACGCAAGGTAGCCATCTTGGTCCGTTGCTGTTTATTCTTGCCATTAATGATATTGGTCAGCTAATTAAGCACTCTAAAAAATTTCCAGGTTGAAGTTTTTTTTTAAAAACATTTAAATGAAATATTGTACAATTTTATAATTTATATTTATTGATTAATCACGCAGTTACTCTACGAGGCCGTTGCGGTCTTTGGTGTATCAGTTGAGGGTTATCAGCGCCCCAATAGCGGCTATTCTGTTTACGAATGTGCTTTGTCGCTTTTAAATGATTTTTTGCTAAAACTGGTGGTCGGCTATACCGAGCTGTAAAAAAGTGGCTTTTATAGCCTACATCAATTATATTGTCTCTAAAAGTAACTTTATTTTTAACAAATAATTTAAGGAACGATCTCATCTGACTTACACGATAAACTAATTCTATTATATGAAGCAGGATTGATGTTTTTCTTTAAATTGTATTATAGTAATAAGCAGATATTATGATAAAGACAGGAGAAAAACAAAGAAATGGTAGTAAATTGCCATCGGTAATTGCTAATTAACAAGACATTTTAACGTTTCCAGAAATCTACTGGACGGTTTTCCTTTAAGCGCCGAAGAATGTTTATGGGGAATATATCAAAATGAATGCCTATGTATAGTTCCAGGTAGCGTACTTTATACTTAATGGAATAATATTTTCAGTATAATATACAGGAATGAGTATTTGTTGACAGAGCATAAAGGTAACACTAACACTTTTTCTGCCCATTTACCTTCACTCGCTATGTTCCAAGTCAGTCTTGGAGAATTTGGATATGACATTGTTAAATTAGTAGAAGTTATCCGAATAGGTAGCCGTTATAGTTTTAGGGTCAGTTGGGGTATTCTGGGCATAAACCTACTTGTAAAAGTGGACCAAGAAAGCTGATCTGTGGAACACTATCTGTGATAAATTAAATTTCAGAAAAGTTGCTGATTTAACTTTTTTTACTTCAAAGGTCAATTATTAAAAAAATTTTGCATCATCAAGCCGAACCGGGCCCGATCTAGGCAATAGGCAAAGTAGGCTGCAGCCTAGGGGCCTCCACCACAATAAGGCCTCCAAGACACCATGAAAATTAAAAAAAAAAACTAATAAGTAAACCTAAGCCACCCAACCCTGGGGAATGCGAGTTAATTCGTTTAGTTTGTAATAAACAATGAAAATCCAAACTAGCAAGTGCCTAAACCCATACAACCCCGGGGAAAGCGAGATTTTATAATGTCATGTCGTCACATGTCGTCGCATGTCGTCAGTTCAGTCGCTCTGTTTTATCCAGCCAAGGTATACTGCTATGCAGCAGTCGATAATTCGTTGAACTAACCTCAAGCCTATTTATTTAGCATACGAATTTCGGTAGTATTCATGTACGTTACTTAACCGACTCTAAATATCTTTTTTATCTATCTGAATCCAAAGGTGGGAAATAATAAGTTGTCTGTACTAACTGAAATTCTTCTGTCAAAGGAAATTGTATTACTAACTTTCAAAAAGTGTTGTTTTTATATGAATAAAAAGTAATTGGCTCGCAATAAGTACGAATAAATATCTCGCCCTCTAATTCGAACCTCTCAAAGTAAGTATTAGTTTAAACATGGCATTGTTTTTTTTCTATCATAGTGTATTTAGGGATATTCATGTATTTATACCATTTAGATACAAATTTGGTCAAGAAAATGAGCAACAAAAATGATCGTCATAAGATTCCTGTTGATCGGCACAAAGGCCGAGTGCATCCATCAGGATCGGAAAAACGTCGCAAAGCTAAAGAAAAAGAAATAGTGCAGTCGAAATTTCTTGCAAAAACGCCACGGCTGACTAACTACATTACGGTGGAAGCATCTAAAGCTGCGTCTTCTGATAGTGTATAATTTAAAAAAGCAGTAACAGATAATGCATGTTATATGTAGTAAAAATATTGTCGCTAATGTAAAAGTATTTTAAAAAATCGCTAATTGAATCAGAAAGTATTTATTTTTTGTCGCTAATTGAATCAAAATACTGAAGAAAAAAATTATGTAAGCAAAATTAAAATTTTTTGTTTTCTCTGACTTGCGTGCTCTTATAGTGCAAAAGCAAAAATTATATAGATATGAATTTTTTAAAATATTTATAAAAGCGAGTGAGCTGTGTATATGAGAAGATCGTATCGCTTTAGTGCTCCGTGCTCATCTGCCATACTAGCCAGACGGAGCACGAAACGCGCTCCTCGATATCATAGATCACATGTCACAATGATTTATCTTGAAGATTTTAGAAATTTGTAACATAACATATTTTTTTTAGAATGCTGAATTCGATGGTCAAGCTCTTGGTGAAGCTATTGATGCGACAACTGAAGAGGTCGAAAAAAACTTAGAAACTGGAAATGAAATTTTTACAAAATGCGATATTGGTACTTGGCCAATAAATATAAGAGAGTTCAAAAACCATATTACTTACTGGGTGAAATCAGGGAGTAGTAAACTTCAAAATTTCGATAGTAAGCTTTTGAAAGAAAAGTCTTTTAAACAACAAGATTCTAATTTTTATCGAACCTGCCAAGAGAGTATGTTCGAGAGAAAGCATAAAAATGGGGAAATAATTAAACGTTATTGGTTGTGTTTTTCACCGAGCGATGGAAAACTATATTGTTTTATTTGCAAATTATTCGGTGATATTAAAACACAGTTTTCACATGGTGGCTTTTGCAACTGGAAAAATGCAGAGCTTCGGTTAGTTTCCCATGAAACTTCTTCTAATCACCTGAAAGCTGCAATTGTGTTTGAGTCTCGGTCAGGAGAACCTGGGGCGCGTCGATTTTGAAATTACAGAGCAGATGGAAAAAAATAAGCAATACTGGAGAAAAGTATTAAGAAGAGTAGCATCAGTTATATGTTATATTAGTGAGCGCAGTTTATCTTTTTGGGGGGAATAATGAAACCATTGGTTCGCCACATAACGGAAACTACCTAGGAATACTTGAATTACTCTCTCAGTATGATGAGTTTTTGGATTCCCATATTAAAACTCATGCGAATAAGGGGCGTGGCCACGTAAATTACCTTTCATCTACAATTTGCAACGAACTACGAAGGCTTATTGCCCAAGAAGTATTTGATGAAATAATCCACCGTGTAAAAGTATCACGATACTACGAGGGTCATTGAACAAGTACTTAGTCTACAAAAGAAAAACGAAAATTTTGGAAAGGTGGCAATTTATTTTTCCACATAATCTCCTTCAAGCTCGATACACTTGGCCCAGCGATGCTCTAACTTTTTTAACCCGTCCAAAAAATACATTTTCTCGAGTGAAGCAAAATAGGCCTCCGTGGCGACGATGACCTTCTCATTCGACCCAAATCTATTTCCGGCGAGTGATTTTTTCAGGTTTGGAAACAAAAAGTAGTCACAGAGGGCCAAATCTGGAGAGTACGGTGGATGGGGCAGCAATTCGTAGCGCAATTCGACCAATTTGGCCATGGCGACGGCGGAGGTGTGAGCCGGCGCGTTGTCGTGGTGGAACAGCAATTTTTTCTTCGCAAAGCAGGGCCGCTTTTTCTTCAATTCGACGTCAAATCGGCCCAATAAGTCAGCATAGTAGCGCCCCGTGATTGTTTTACCCTTCTCGAGGTAATCGATGTGGATCACACCTTGTGAATCCCAGAAAACGGTGGCCATCACCTTTCCGGCCGATCGAACAGTCTTCGCCTTCGTCGGAGCACGTTCGCCGGGTGAAGTCCACTGTTTCGACTGTTCCTTGGTCTCTGGTGTGTAGCAGTGAATCCATGTTTTATCGACGGTCACGAAACGACGCAAGAACTCCGCTGGATTGCGCTGAAACAGCGCCAAACACGTCGCCGATGTGGTCTCACGGTTGCGCTTGTTTTCCGGTGTGAGCAAACGCGGCACCCATCGCGCCGACAGCTTTCTCATGCCCAGTTCTTCGTGTAGAATATGATGCACAGTTCCTACTGCGATGCCCACAGTCTCAGCTATCTCGTGAACCTTCAATCGACGGTCTGCCAACACGAGATCGTGGACTTTTTTAACGTTTTCCTCCGTAGCAGCCGTTTTCGGGGCACCTGGGCGTGGCTCATCAAAAACCGACGTGCGGCCACGAACAAACTCGTTGAACCAATTCTTGACGGTCGCCATCGAGGGAGAGGAGTCACCATACACAGCATCCAAGCGATCTTTGATTTCGCTGCGCGTTTTCCCTTCTAAAAACAAGAATCTAATCACCGACCGATATTGTTCTTTTTCCATTTTTGTGCAACTGACCGACACGCTCGCTTTCAAAGGCTCTCAAAACAAAACTAATGAAGGGAATCGACTGAAACTTTGACAGTAGGCTACTAAAAGAATGTACTGCACGATGGTAAATTACTTTTGTGACAGCAGTTCCATCGGGCGGTGAGGCAAAGTACTTGTTGAATGACCCTCGTACGCATTTACATTGGATTCGACAAGGGATGAAGGTCGCATTGACCAATTAGTATTAATATTACGTTATATTTAAGAAAATGCAGATCCAGTTGGAAGATTTGTGACTTTTATGCCTAATCAAGGTCATAAAGTACAAGAAATGTTTGATGGTTTTAGAAATTTTTTAGATAAAAATGGTCTAAAATTAAAAGATTCTCGAGCTCAATCGCATCTGCTATGAGCGGCAAATATGGAGGTCTTCAGGCTCTAGTTAGAAAAGAAAATCTACTCGCATTCTGGGTTCCTTGTATAGGATATGCACTCAATTTAGTTGGCACCGATGCAATGAATACTTGTACCGAAGCTAAATGCAATGAATACTTGTACCGAAGCTAAAATAACAATTTTCAGTTATTGACCAGTTTATTGCATCGTTATCTAAAAGAATTTCTGCTTATTCGGAAATACATAATTTGTTTGGATTTCTGAGGGAATTGAGTGACATTAGCTCAGATGAAATAAAACAACGTGCTAAGACATTATGTAGTGTATACAAAGATGATTTCGATGAAAACCTTGGCGTTGAGCTACTGCACTACAAAGAATTTTAGCAGTGAGTTTATTCATGAAAAAGAAGAAGAAATGAGCATCGAATTTTTCATACATAAGCTACTAATTCAAAAAAAAAGTAAAAGCTAATTTTCCAAATGTCGAAATTCTTTTTAGAATTTATTTTTGTATTATTACTACAAACTGCAGCGGAGAACATTCTTTCTCAAAAATGAAGCTCATAAAGGATAGACTAAGCTCATCAATTTTGGAAGAAAGTTTAATCGACCGTACAATTTTAAGTATGGAACACGATGTATTGAAAAATATAAATATATCAGACATAATTGACAAATTTGCTAATGAAAAAGCTAGAAAAAATTTTTTTTATTTATTTATTAATGTTTAACAAATGTAAGGAAATAAAAATGTGTATTATTTTAATATTTTTTATAATCAAACAATTTGTTTATTGGGTTATTTTTAGTTTATTCTTCAGAGTTTTAACATTTCGCTCCCCTGATTGAGGCCCTCCACACATTTCAGCCTAATATCAATTAAATATAAAAATGCTTTTCGTTTTCTTTATTGGATATTTTATATTATTAAAAAAGTCAATCTATATGAAAATTAAAATGTTGTTTTTTTTTTTATAGAAATTAATCAAAAAAATACTAATCAAAATTCATTTGATTAGCCAATTTTATGATAGAATTGTTACAAACAAATAATTTATTAAAATATTCCTTATTACCCTAAAATAGTAATAAACCATCCACGATACTGTATATAAAATATATTATCGGGTATTCAAAAATTATTATGACAAATCAATTTTGGACAATATTTAATTGCATTTGATTATACAACATTTATAAATGATAATTCATATTGAATATTTTCATAGATGGGAGTGTGAATCACAGACTGTCATAAAAGTTTAATATCACTACTGCTGAACGAATCCTACATATATTATTATATAATTATTATGTTACTAATTAATTTAAATACAAAATAATCGAACTGTATAATATTTCAAAATTTTACAATATTGCCATCCTTATTTATGTACAATAATTTATCACTAATTATTGGTTCTCTTATGCACATTTTAGTTCAGCTTCTGCATTTTAAATAGCTGCTGATATTAAATAAAATATAAAATTGCAATTTGATTAAAAAAAAAACAGAATAAACTTCACTGCAAATATGCCGAAAAATGCAAATGAAATACGAGCTCAACAGAATTGGCTGGTTAATAATGAATAATTAACTTTATATTCAGTTTCAATTACACTACGTCGACAACGGAAAACATTGTAAAATCATCGCTGAAAGGCCAACCGAACCAACTCATGTATATGAAATGATGTTTTCGATAAATTTTAATTGCAAGTCATCCTGTTTTTTCCCGTACTCCTTGACAAAACAAATGTATTAATTTTCGCACAAGGACCAGTTTTGTTTACAAGAGAGAAAGAATCTTGCTTTTATGAAAGCTCTTTTACTGAAGCTATAAAATGGATAAATCCTTCGTATTTTTTATGAACACTTTTTTTTTGGCATAAGGTATATGTATTTTTTTTTAGAAACCAGCAAATCTGACCATGAAATCAATCTTTGACGATGACATTTTTAAGTGCAAACTTTAAAAAATGTTGCAGCTATTCAAGATAAAAATATGACAAAACGATCAGTTTTAATTGGTAAATTTTTTATAAAATTAAAAAAATTGCTACAACTACGAGCTCATTTAACAAAGAACATTTTTATGTTACATAAAATATTTTCTGGTATATAAGCAAATATGAATTTTTCAAAAAGTTCAAATACGACAATCCATATTTTTTATTAAAAATAAACAGCGCTGTTGATGATTTTAAATAAAAAAATAACCCAATCAGCAAACCGATCCACCATTATAGTATGGCTCTTGGATCAATGGAAGATCCACCCTATTCTCACACATATATAGGGTGGTCCATCAAGGGGTTGCATTTTGAACCACTATTTATTTGAAGTAATTGAGTGTTAAATGTCATCACGAATTGACAGATTATTAGTTGAAAATCTGAATTTTACGAAATGGTAATCCACACGCTTGAAGAAAACTGGGAAATATTGAACCCAAACTATGAGAATTTAAAAAAAAATGAGCACAAATAGAATGCTATCACGTAAACTTGTGGACAAATTCGTGAAGCGAGTTCGCGAAACTGGTTTGTTGGTTGCCAAAGCAATTCGTTCCAACTCTAATACAGTGTGTACGACCGAGAATATTGCCGCCGTTGCTGAAGATGCCCGTGATCATCCATCAACATCAACTCGTCACCATTCTGAGGAATTGAACATTTCTCGCCCTTCTCAGTTGAGAATTTTGCACAAAGACCTCGGTATGAAAGCTTATTAAGTTCAATTAGTCCAACAGCTAAAGCGGCATGACCATCCGATGCGTTTTCGGTTTGCCCAATGAGCTCAAGATCAATTGGCCGAAGATGAGCATTTTTACCGAAAAATCATCTTTTCGGATGAGGCCCATTTCCACCTCGGTGGGTATGTCAACAAACAAAATTGTCGCATCTGAGGCTCAGAAAATCCATACGTCACCATGGAAAAGTCGATGCATCCACAACGAGTAACGGTTTGGTCGGTATTTTGGACTGGAGGCACCATTGGCCCGTTTTTCTTAGAATACGATGAAGGAGCCGCCGTTACGGTCAATGGTGAGCGCTATCGTGGCATGCTCAACGCATTTTTGTTTCCAAAAGTTGAAGAGAATGGCATGGACGATATTTGGTTTTAACAGGACTGGGCCACTTACCACACAGCCAACGTAACAATCCAACTTTTGGGCACTGCTTTCGAAAACCGAATAATCAGCCGAAATTCTGATGTCAATTGGAGCTGTGATTTGAGCCCGTTAGATTATTTTCTGTGGGGAGCCGTTAAGGATAAATATTACGCATGCCATCCAGAGACAATTGAGATCCTGAAACACGAAATCAAAGTTGTCATTGAAGAGATACACGCCCAGACAATCGAAAATGTTTTGAAAAATTGGGTCGAGCTGTAAGGCCAGCCGTGGCAGTCATTTTAATTATGATGTTGTATTTCATTCTTAAATTTCAAGATTCAATCTTTCTAATAAAACTGGAAATTTAAAAAAATACACTAGCTTTTTTCTATTTACTTTTTAAAATGCAACCGCTAGAAGAACCACCCTATACAAGGTGTGCTGAAAAAGTATCGCGAATTTTGAATTTCCGCGGTTTACGTATCGATTTTCGATTTTTTTGTGGCGTTATATTGGTACTCATGTCTCTCACTTATGCAGACAAGTTCGGCCATTTTGAATGTTCAGTTATTATTGATCGTTCTACTCTGTGGCAAGAACTCATGATGCACCACGCCCCTGCAATCGAAGAAAACTGTAAGCAAAACCTTCACGTTCGACCGAACTTGGCGCGCTTTTTTCGGTCTTGGCTCGTGCGGTAGCTTCCATTGGGATGATTAAGCTTTGGTTTCCACGTCATATCCATAGACCCATGATTCGTCACCAGTTATGACCCTCTGGAGCAAATTTGGGTCGTTGCTGACAGAGTCCAACGACTCCTTAGCAATGTTAATGCGATGCTGTTTTTGGTCGAAAATAGGTAAAAATGGAACACGAGCTAAAACACGTGCAAGTAAAGCAGCTGTCAAAAATTAACTGAACATTCAAAATGGCCGACCCGCGAAAATTCAAAATTCGTGATACTTTTTGAACAGATCTCGTACACACTCAACTCATTCATAGCTTCAGCCAACCCATTTCCATTCACCTGAATGCACCTAATCATCCTAGGCAACGATCCTCATTCTCTCTCTCTTGCACAACCTAGCAAACACCGGGCAATCCTCAGACATAACTGAGTGCGTGCCCGGAAGGCTCCGCAGATGGCAGTTACGGAAACATTCTACATTCGGGCATTCCCGAGCCAGATAGTCAGCGCTACCATACCTACCGTAGAGCCTTCCAGCCCACCTTCATCCATCTCGAAGGTGCCCAAAATCCAGGCAACCATGTCACCTTCGTATCAATTCGTATTAATGAAATGGTGAACACAGCCATCCAACAAACGCACGCCTCTCACTCAACATTTGTTTGTTTGTTTGTTTGTAATGTCTCTTAGACATGTGCCAGAGGCCACTTCACAGCGCCACGACCGTGAGGCCATTTGGCGACTTCGTAGTACGTGTGGGAAATCATCTGAGAGAGACTGGTCTGTGGTTAGTGGTATGGAATATTAAGAATTTTGTTATATTTTTTGGAGCAGATAAGTATGTTGTAGAAGTTTAAATAGGGGACTAGGGAATGAAGTTGTTGGGTCGAGGAGCGCCACAATAGGAGGAATCCTGCTCGCAAAGTAGTTCTTGGTTATGTGGCATTCCTGTAGAATATGTGTGATAGTGAACTGGGTGCCACAGGATTGGCATAAGGGACGATTGGTGTTGCCAAAAAAGAAGTTATGGGTAAGAGCAGTATGTCCAATCCGGATTCTGAGGAGCTTTCGTGCCCAGAATTTCGGTATGGATGTTGAATACACTGGTTTGTTAGTGGTTCTCCAATGAGTTCACAAAAAAATGTCGCTATTGGTCCAGTCATCGTGTCTGCGAATGGCTAAAGGTGTTAGTTGCCATTCTGTTAGTAGGCGAGGCAGATTGGGAATGACTGTGATCACTGGCCGACGGAGTGTTTCTCCAGCCAACTTGTCAGCACTTTCACTACCCACAACTCCCACATGACCTGGCACCCATTGCAACTCGACACTCCTATTGCTAAGTAGGCTATGATGAATTTGATGGGCCACAAATGGCTTTAAGGGCGGCAAGGCTGTCGCTAAAAATAATAACGTTTTGTTGGCTGGGAATATTGGTCACAATTTCAATTGCCGTTTTGATGACCCACAGCTCCCCGTAATATGGAGCTGCCCTATAAGGGAAGATTCCACAACATAGTGGGCGGGTGCTGCAGCCAAAAAGTTCGAGAACTAGAATAGATGTAATATCGGTGTCAGCGGCGGCATCAGTGAACAACAGTCGATGATCTTTTAATCCGTCCAACTGTTCAAGGAAAAATTTCCTGTATGTGGATGGATCAGTTCTAGCCTTCTTAAACCTGTCAAGAGAAGCAGTCACTTTCAACTTTGCTCCTAACCACGGTTTCCAATCTGGGTCTCACTCAACATTTTTTTTTCACTTTAGTACTTACATCTCTCACCTCCATCTGCTTACCATCTTTTCCGGTCGTCCTTCTAAGCGGTTTTCTCCGCTTCGTCTGAGATTTTCAACATATTTTTTTCTCTTAGCTTCTGCAAAAGCTCTGCGTTGGCTACCTCTGACGGCACGGCGTGCATCACCACGCCAACTTAAACGACCTCGTCATCAAGCCAGCCTTAGCCAGATCAGCTCACTCAGCAACTCGGCGCAGCTCGCCGCTGCTGCACATCTCCACCGCAACGCGTACCTTCAGACGCCGCACAGCACGGACGCGGACGTCCGCCGGCGACTTTCCCGCCTCAACGACCCTTTTCTTCACTTGAAGTGCATTACTTAAGGTTAAAAAAAATGTCTTCTTTTATAATATATGAAAATTGAAAAAAACCCTTCAAAGCTTCCATTAAAGTGTACAATTTGATAAAGACTTAAAATTCAAACATTTAATATTTCCTATCTCAATTATTAACATTTAAAAGAGAAAAAAATGAAATGGAAAATTACCCTTAACAGTAAACATATGTGTATATGTGTAATTTTAGTGGCTTGGGGAAAAAATCGTCACGTATACAATCGTACACAATATTAGAGACTAAGAATTTAATATATTCACGATATATGAGAGTTATTGTGAATACCATTGAATAAAGTGGAAGCTGCTACTTACTAAGTTAGTTATATAATAAGTTGTTCTGTAATAATTCGCATAGAACATCTCTCCTCCGACTACTGATATTGAGCTACAAAACAGATTTCATTTAAAGAAGTTATCCGACATTTATGAATGCGAGCATGTCCATGATGGAAAGTGCAATTTTCAATATTCACAGTCTTATATCCTTGGCGAGATGAAAATCCGACTCAATCCAGGATTATGCGGGCATATACTATGAGAGTTGCTGTAGTATTTATGTCTTTCGTCCGTCCACCAACACATCTACACGTACCTTCATTGATGAACTACATTACTGACGATAGCAGAAATACTCAAATCTTACAGTATTAGTAAAATTATTTTTCTGTTGCATCTGATAGCTAAGTGGAGGAAATATTTATCCAACTTCTTAGTACTACGTGTCAGGATTAACAATATGATGACTAGAAAAATGATAACATATTATTAATAATCAGAAAAAGTCTCTAAAGCGTTCTTATTTGCAGTAGAGAAGGATATATTTTCCTTTTTTTTTATTTAGAATATTTTTTTTTTATATTCTAGCAAAAACTATGAATTTGTAAAAAAAAATTTATTGTAGACAATAATAAGAAAGGGGGTGGAAGGGGGGGGGGTTGCTAATATTGTTGTATTAAATATAAAATTTTTCCATACAAATAAGTTTTTCTAATCCGCCTTCATAATCAGAAAATTCATTTCCTTGCAATTTATTTAAATAAATTTTTCTACTTACTCATAGTTAAGCCATTACTGCAATTTAAATATTTCTTCTACTTTATCTGTGTACAAATTTGAAAACTTCACCTTCTTATTAATATTTGAGTAATTTTTAAGCCGGAAATTGAAAAAAAATATTAACAGTATTAGATCATAATAATATATTAGTAGTTATTTCTATCATTTTTGAGGGTTGTTGGTTCTACACGTTCTATGCAAATTGAAAGTAAAAATTTATTATTTAGGAAAAAAATGAAAATTATTTTCTTAGTTGTACTTTAATAAAAATAAGATTCCATAAAGAATATTAAATAGCTTGAAATATTTTAAGTTCAAAGTATATGCAAAGTGAAATTGTTTTTAAAAGAAAAAAAACCCTATTAGAATTACTATTAAAAAAAAGTCCTTTGAAAAAAAATAATTGCAATTTTAGAATATTTTCCCAATTATTCATAAGAATTTTCTTAATTTCAATTACATTTTTTTGCTATTTCATTTTATGACATATTTTTTTTTATTAATAAACCGAATTGTTTTACTATCCCTTTTTGACTTTGGTTTATATTATATGAAAGCTCATACTTTGAGTAGGTCCTTTTTTTGCATATTTTGAAGTAATAAAAAAAACTGAAATATTCGCAAAAGTTGATAACATACTTTATTCGGGCTGCTATTCCATCCTTATAAGCATATTTTTTACTATCAATCGTATAAGTATTTGTGTTCGTTATCATCATGTCGAAAATAATATGAAAACGTACGTTCATAGCTTTATATGATTTCCCATACTTGATTCGTTGTAGTCCTTCGTTATCTTTCAAGGCACTCCAAATTGATAATATGGTATTATACATGCACGAGCCTTATAGAAGAAAGTGTAGGACTTCTTGCATTGTAAAGATGTTAGAAATTTTAACGTTTTCCTTCATATCCTGATTCTCTGACTTTCGATTCCCAATCCATACCCACATTGGTAATCATCCTCTTGTTGACACTTGGAGTCATCGTAGAAAGTATGCTACCATATTGCCTTCCAAGAGGAAAATCTCTCAAAAAGATTATGTGCAAACACCTACTTTTCATGATTCGATACCAATATGTGTACTTTCAAATCTAATATAGTTCTCACATTGGTTTTGTATGCTTTATCAGATTGGCTGTCGAGCACTGTGCCTTTTATGCTTTAAGAAAATAATAATAAAATTTTAACTTATGAATTTTTTTTCTTCTATTTCCTTCGTGATCTGAACACTCATTGCTGGAATAATACTGTTCGGATGCATCCTGACTCCGTAAAACGATGATGACTTTCGTGATGATAACTACGATGATGATAATAATAATGTGCTATTGACACACGAACGAATGGTGAATTCTCATCTGGGATCATACTTTATACAACTGGAAACATTTTTAATGGCACAATATATAGGAGAAGAAAAATTGCATTCAACAATTCTTACTATTGAGAATATGGATCGACATAAAGGAGGTGTTTATATTTGTACTGCCAATAATGGTGTCGGCCATGCTGCATCCAGTCAAGTTGTACTACATGTTCTGTGTAAGTATTCAAAAGAATTAATCGAAAAATTCCTACATTTATCCTGTCAGGATGTGCAAACTTCAAAGAGATTCGATTTGAAAAAAAAATAAAATAAAATGCTCGTTTATAAAAAAGTTAATTTGTACTTGTCGCAATTTAATATTTTCTATTGAATTTTATGTAATATCTTAAAAGAGAAATCTTTTTTTTTATAGATATTATTTAATAATTATTAAATATATTCTTAATTTTAAAATTTATTTAATTGAATACAAAATATTAAGTTCTATGATGATTTAAATATATAAATAATTGAAAAGATTTTTTATCTGATTTTTTTTTATTGAATTTCTATAACTCTTATCGAAGTAAAATGAGAAAAACTTTGAAAATTGTATATTTTGCATGTCTGAATTGTAAAACTTTACTTTGAATAAAAATTTCATGGATACTTGTTTATAGATCCGCCGGAAATATCCGTTGAAAGGCCAATTGTATTCTCAGGAGAAGGACATGAAGCTATGCTGGTGTGCATAGTTCACGGTGAAGCTCAACCTGAGGTAAGGTATCATTAATGCATATTCAAGTGGTGGTTAATGTAACTTCGGAAATATTGCATTCGCTGTAGTGTGTACTCCTCTAATAGTAAAGTGTCGAAAAATCATTGTTCATTTATGGAATCGGAGTGAATATTGTGGTCAACTCCATGAACCAACAAATATCCTCGAGTTGGTTTTTACAATAGCACTTTTCCTGAAACCGCGAATAATTGCTGTCGAAAGTTCTACATATACCAGAATATAAATATGAACTTTGTATTGAAACGTTTTGATAAGTAGAACTAACCTTTTACGCCAATACCTCTAACTATCGATGCACCTATTCTAATTAATTTTCCCAATAGCTAAAAGCAAAAACAATCACTGTACTAGTGTCAACATCGCATCAACTTCTATGCAATATTTACTCTCGAAAATCTTTATAAATTATGTAAACATGACTCGAATCAATATACGATATATAATGTTTGTGGCATCAAAAAGGATAGCATTGGAACCTTTTAATAAATGCATAATTATTAGTATGGAAATCGGTTTCTGTTTCTCTGTTTGTTAATCATTAGAATCAAATATGATCAGTAAACGATTGTTAATATTGATTCACATTTTCAATAATACTGTATCGGCAATCACTTTTTGAATTTAGAAGTAGATTATTTAGTATGGAGCTAAATAGGTTGTAAATAAAAAAAAAATTGGGGTTCATTTAAGTACATTTCTAAGTTAAAGTTTCCAACAAATAATATAAAGTTAAAAATTCTTAAAGGCTCTTAAAATTATTGTAATTCAAAAAAAAAGTTAAGTTATGTTAGCTTTATAGTAAAACTTTTCGAATAGTTTTTTTATTTTCTATCGACTAACAAGGGTATAATCAGATACGCAGTGAATTTTATTTCATAGATTTGGTAAAATATGATTTAAGTAAATTTTATAAATATTATTGTATTATTATAAAAATTGCTAAAATTGCAAATTCATTTTTATGAGTCATTTCGTATACCTTAGACTATTTGGCCTCAACTAAAGAGACTTTGCACCTAAAACTAAATTAAAAAAACAGAAGAAATAATCATTTTGTTACTTGAAAACCAATGAGGTATCGTAAAAGAATAATGAAAGTAATTTTTTTATAACTATTTCATTTTATTTTTGATATCTTTTAAATTAGGTTATTTAAGTAGTTGTACGAGGTCTGTTCAAAAAGTATTGTGAATTCTGAATTTCCGCGGGTTAAATATATTTAATTTTTAATTTTTTGTGGCGTTATGTTGGTACTTATGTCTCTCACTTATACCGATAAGTTCGGCCATTTTGAATATTCAGTTAATTTTTGACAGCTGCTTTGCTTGCACGTGTTTTGGCTCGTCTTCAATTTTTGCCCATTCCAAAAAATGGATCAAAGAAACTGTATCAAATTTTGTGTGAAAAATAAAATTAATTGCGCAGACGCATTCCAAATGTTGACTCTGGCATATGATGAAGCTACCTTCGACCGAGACAACGTTTATCGGTGGTACAAAATGTTCTCAGATGGCCGAGAAAAAGCGCGCCAAGTTCGGTCGAATGTGAAGGTTTTGCTTACAGTTTTCTTCGATTGCAGGGGCGTGGTGCATCATGAGTGCCTGCCACAGGGTAGAACGGTCAATAAGGAATATTACCTGCAAGTTATGCGCAAGTTGCTCAAAGCAATCCGCCAGAAACGCCCGGATTTGTGAAAGAACAAAAATTGGGTTGTACCATGATAACGCCTGTGACTTTTGCTTGTTCCCGAAACTGAAGAGCACCATGAAAGGACGACGCTACGCTACGATTGAGGCGATAAACACGGCATCGAAGGAGGAGTTGAAAAAGATCACAAAAAATGATCTTTTGAAGTGCTTAAAGAATTGGAAAAAACTTTGGCACAAGTGTATAATATCTGATGGGGATTACTCTGAAGGGGACAAAATAGATATTCATGAATAAATAAATCATTTTTGAAAAAACCACAAAATTCGTGATACTTTTTGAACATACCTAGTATATTGGTGGAGAAGTTTTTTCCACTCGTCCTGGTAGTTTCGATCCGTAGTTACACTCCTTCAGCTCTTATTTGATGTACAGAGATGTACATCTTTTCGAGTGTTTTTTAATCTTGAAATACCAAAAAAAATCACACGGTTTTTAATCAAAAAACAGATAAATAAGGGAAGTAGGGTGGGGGTACTGTAGAACCACAGGAATCCCTTCTCCTAAAATAAATCGTTGATATTGAAATGGCCTTGTGACAGGAGGTGCTTTTATGGTGGAGTACCCAAATTTCTGATCTAACCAGAAGAACTTCTTTCTGAGCCTTTCAAGGGTTTTTTTTTATATAAAAAAAACCTAGGTTAATCGAGGTCTCACCTCACAAGAGCTTCTCGACACTCTAAATATATTTTATGCCATCGCCTAACCTACGCTCTTGATAAGGATTCACCAACCTCAACACACATTTGACGGCACATTATTGCTCCAAATTTTACTGCAAGAAACTTCTCACTGCACTCTGTAGAGTCGCGTCGTTACCAAGCGAGCTTAAAACTTATTCTGCATGTCTAGTGGAGCAAAAGTCCCTTTAGTCTTCAGTAAATAAGAGTTATTTTTTAAAATTATTATTTGTTAAAAATTTGTTCTCTAAAAACTATTTTTTACTGAAAAGAATATGATTTATTTAAAGACAATTAAAAATAATTAACTTAATTTATCTAGTTTTAAATATCAAGTAATTAAAATTCCATACAATTCACAATTATTATTAAATACACCTGTATGAGTATTGGTATCTGTGAGTATAGCAGAAATCAAAATAATAATGTTTTGGCTTCAAAATCCCACGGAAAATTGGTAGAGATCCTTAATCAGCCGGAAGCCGTAAATTATGGTAGAACTTAGACGACAGAAATTTAGCATTCTCATGATGATCCTTTTTCTATAGCAGGATTTTTCAAATACATGCATACCCATACATTTGCAAAGACGTATCACTTCTACAAAACCCTACAGCAGGATGTGCTCTATTGATGGCCTCCTAATTCGAGCTGTTTATGCCGACATACACTTCGTAATCCATGTTGATGGCTAAGCTTTTCCAAACAGTTTATGAGATTATTTAATACTGATTGTCATGGGATGGTGAGGGAAAGGCGGACAGTGAAGCTTCTAAAAATGTATTCATTCAACACAGTCTATGATTAATTTACACCACTTCCTTGCTAATATACTCGTGACCTGAACGCATTTCTCCAATAACTTAGTCAGTCGTCAGTGAGTTTTTTTTAAAAAAAAAAAATTTTTTTATCTGAATAAATTCAAAAGGGCTTATAATTTTAGGGCGATAAAAGGGTTGTATCCGTATTTCCGGTACATTTTGAATTAATTACTTGACTGAGTAGCCAACTGACTGACAGCCTGATAGATACATATCTGAAAAGTTTGGTGTTCCTCTGCACTTAAACCACTTTGAGGTTGATTAATTAATAAATTCGTTATTTAGTATAACCTGTTGCTAAACACAAAGCGGCGGCCTTATTCTATAATACAATAATTTTTGACAACAGGAAATGGGAGCGAAAAGTCGATCGTCCTGTCACGATAATAGAAAATCCATAATTATTAAAAGGTTGTTTTTTTTTACTTTTTATTAAATTGTTAATATTTTTGTTATAATCAAAATAAAATGGGTCTATTAAAAAAAAAATTATACTTTAAGAAACGATAGAAAACAGGCAAAAGGATATAAGAAATAGAAATACTTATTTGAAATATTTCGGTTATAAATGAGGCAATTTCTTTTTCAAGCAAAAAAAAAAAATTAATAAATAATAGTAACGTAAACAAATTATTCTAATGAAATTTTACATTAATCACTTTATCAAAAATCACAAAAACTCTTCTACTTTTTTCGTCCTCGTTCTAAGGTTTATTTTTATGAATTTTTTTCCCTTGTCCTTTTTTATTTACAACTCAATCTTTTTCTATAAAATCATGCCCAGAAAAAAAAAGGATTTTCACTTCATTTAAACTGACGTTATTTTATAGAATTTTGTAAATTTCGTTTTTTACATTTCATTTTAGGAATTTTTTTGTTTTTGCTTTTTCACATGTTTTGGGAGAATATTTTTACATAAAATATCCTTTTTATTATAAAATTTGATAAATTATTAAATTTTATATAATATAAATTATTATAATATCGTCCACAATTAATTTTTTTTTTGACGATTTAATATGTTTTTTTTTTGTAAATCTACACTATCGAATATAAGTATTTGCTCATTTTTAGATCAAAATAAGAACCGCTCAAAATTACTTTTTCGAATTTATTTTAGTCACATTTCAAGACATTACAAGTAATGTAGTTTTATTACTCCTTAAATCATTTTATTATATTTTAATTTTTCATATAGAAAGATATCCAGTCTGGTTTTTAATAAGTGCTCTACTCAATTTATACATTCTTATAAGTAATTTTTGATTTTCAGTTTTTGTCAATAGATGGTATTAGCACATTATTTTGTTATGTTAACGGGTTTAAAGCACCTAACCTATATTGTCTTTTTGTTGTTTGGACTACCGCTTTTAATTTAGTAAAAAATTATACCGTTCAGCTATTTAGTTTTGTTTTCATCCAAATTTAAAAATGGAAGGATACATTTTATTGTATTATTTCCGAAAAGGCAAGAACCCATCGCCAGTATACAAGAAGTTATGTGCCGTATATGGGAATGAAGCCTTGAAAAAAAGGCAATGTCAAAATTGGTTTGCTAAATTCTGGTGAATCGGGCCCTCTAGTTGAAGTTGATAAGACCCATATCAAGGCCATTATCGATTCAGATCGTCATAGCACAACACGTGAGATTGCAAAGAGGCTCAATGTATCGCACATCAAACAGCTTGGCTATGTTAAGAAACTCGATTTATGGATTCCTCATCAACTTAAGGAAATTCATTTAACACAACGCATTAGCATCTGCGATTCGCTTCTGAAACGCAATGAAACAGAGCCATTTCTGAAACGACTGATAAGTGGCGACGAAAAGTGGATAGTTTTTAATAACGTTAATCGGAAACGATCGTGGGTGATGCGAGATGAACCACCTCAGACGACATCAAAAGCTGAGATGCACCAAAAAGTAGATTATGCAGTCAGTTTGGTGGGATTATAAAGGAATTTTGCAATTTGAACTTTTACCAAGAAACCAAACGATTAATTCCACCGTTTATGTTGAACAACTCGTCAAACTGAGCATCCAGAATTGGCAAATCGTAAGAGTGTTGTTTTCCAGCATGAAAACCTATGGTCACTCACCAAAAATTATTTGAATTAGGTTGGAATGTGTTGTCACATCCACCATATAGCCCTGACCTATCGCCTTCAGATTACCATTTATTTTGTTCAATGCAGAACTCCTTAAATGGTAAAATTTTTAATGACGCTAATGATGTAAAATCACATTTAATTCAGTTTTTTTACTAGCGATTTTATTGTAGTTACAGTCACTAGTTCTCGTTGAAATTATGTTCAGAATCCATGGCTATATGTTAGGATCGAAACGTGATTTTAGCCTATATACGAGGTATGTTCAAAAAGGATCACGAATTTTTAATTTTCGCGGGTTACTTATAATCGATTTTCGATTTTTTGTGGCGTTATGTTGGTACTCATGTCTCTCACTTATTCCGTTCGGCCATTTTGAATGTTCAGTTAATTTTTGACAGCTGCTTTGCTTGCACGTGTTTTGGCTCGTCTTCGATTTTTGCTCATTTTCGACCAAAAACAACATCGCATTAACATTGCTAAGGAGCTGTTGGACTTTGTCCGCGGTGACCCAAATTTGCTCCAGAGGGTAAGAACTGGTGACAAATCATAGGTTTATGGTTATGATGTGAAAACCAAAGCTCAATCATCCCAATGGAAGCTGCCGCACGAGCCAAAACCGAAAAAAGCGCGCCAAGTTCGGTCCAATATGAAGGTTTCGCTTACAGTTTTCTTCGATTGCAGAGGCGAGGTGCATCATGAGTTCTTGCCACAGGGTAGAACGATCAATAAGGAATATTACCTGCAAGTTATGCGCAAGTTACGGGAAGCAATCTGACAGAAACGCCCGGATTTGTGGAAGAACAAAAATTTACTTTTACACCATGATAACGCCCCTGTTGCTTGTGCCCGAATTTTTGACCAAAAACAACATATTTATAATGTTGCCGCTACCGTATTCCTTAGATCTGGCCCCCTGTGACTTTTTCTTATTCCCGAAACAGATTCTTTGATCCATTTTTTGGAATGGGCAACAATCGAAGACGAGCCAAAACACGTGCAAGCAAAGCAGCTGTCAAAAATTAACTGAATATTCAAAATGGTCGGCATAAGTGAAAGACATGAGTACCAATATAATGCCACAAAAATCGAAAATCGAATATACGTAACTCGAGGAAATTCAAAATTCGCGATATTTTTTGAACAGACCTCGTACACTTTCAATCTGTAGGAAACGTGATTTTATCCAATAATCACATGTAATATCACTTTTGATCGCAAAGATAGTGGATAAAAATGCTGCCTATGATAAAAGTCCTTATCCAAAATCAATAAAAAAGGGAAAAAAGCTAATTAAAAATATTTACAATTATAGAGAATGAGAGGGAAATTTGCAATGCAAATATTTTTAGAAATATTTTTAATTTAACATATGGCAGTACTCATTAAAATTTTTAAATAAAATTTAAAAATGGATGTGCGGTCTGACAAATAATTATAATAGGAATGCTCATTCCTGCCGCCTAATAAATTATCTGAAGAGGCTTAAAAAGTATTTTATAGATAACACAATTGGTTTAGATTGATTTTATTTCTAAGAGAAATTTAAAGCATTATTCGAAAACTATAATAAGTACAACTGAAAATATTTGAAGTTATATCAAAAAGAAAAAAACCAAAATTAATTATATAATATATTCAGTATAAAAACACCTGCTTTAGAAGATTTTCAAATTTATTATAACCCAACATTTTTTTAAAACAATTACAAATAATTTACATTGAAAAACTTTTCCACTTGGAACAAGAAAAAAAAAATACATACATAATAATAGCTTATTTTTAATTGTTAACAAGGCCAATTACATATACGGAAATACAGGATACGCAAACAAAAAATTTGTATACTTGAAGTTCCTGCGTAAATTATTATAATTTATATACATTTTTTTTTTGCATTTTCACTTTATTCATGTTCATACTCATTATGGAAAATTGTTACTATAAAAATGTGGCAATGTAAATGGAAAAATCGTAAATCTTCTACACTTTCTCCACACTCAATTATTATGATTCCAGTGCTGACGCAAAAAAAAAATTTCAGAAAAATAGAACGACATGTTAATTTTGTTTCTCTCTTTTTCAAATAGTCCTTAAATTTTCAGGATATTATCATTTTGTTGTATTTTTTTTATATATATATTTTTTTTTTAAAATTACCAAATCATATTATTTTCTTTAATAGTTTTTTATAGAATAAATTTACGTGTTTTTTGTTCTCATTTTCCTTCTGTTACTATAAAAAAAAAAAATATTTTTTGTTTTTGTTTTTGTTACCATTTTAGGTTATTTTTAAGTAATCATGCGAATACTCTTTGAAACTTTTTGCATGGTTAAAACACATAAAATTCCCGACTACGCATAGTGTGTGCTTAAGCCATAGTAAGAAGTCCACCGCGTGCAATTTAAGAGTCCTTCGTGTTAGGAATTGCTAATTTTCGCTTATCGACTTACATTGAGCATATAATTCTAGTGAAAGTTACAGAATCTCCTACATTTTCTACATCATATTATTTTTTTTTCTCTCTATTTTGATTTTAATTTACCAAAAAAGTTTTCCATTAAAAATGAAATTAGCAAAAAACTCATTTAGAACCTTCAAGAAAAAAAAAGTTTTTTTTTTCATTTTATTAACAAATACATTCTAATAAAATAAAAAAAAAAATACAAACACACATTTTCATATAGATAAATTCATGTATTTAAGTAAATTTTCAATTTAACCAGTTTCTTTATAAAAATATTAATATTTTCACAGTATTAAACAATATTTAACTAAACAGTCGAGGTTATAATTCCTTTTATTTTAAGGGTAGTATTAAGCTTAAACAATTGCCCCAAGTTGAAATTAAAAAGGTACACTTCCTTTCTGTAACTTTAATATTCAAATATTCTATACTTAATTTCCATTTTATGGAATAATTTTATTAATATTACTATGTTAATTTCATTCTTTTTAATATTTCCAACTGGTTTAAGCATGCAAACAAAGTAATTGTTTTGTGTTTATAATTTGGACTTTTAATATATTCTTTCGATTTTTTTTTTTTACAAAAAAAAATGGTTTGAGAAAGGAAGAAAATTGTTAAGGGAAAAAATAATTTGAATAAAAAAATTTGGGGTTACTTTATTAATGTTTTCCAAAAATAACAATCAGGCATAAATTTAAAAATACCTAATTTATTAGTGAAAAAAAATATATGATGACGCCTTTTTTTAGTTGTTTTTTTTTTTACCATGACTTATTTAAAGATTTTAATGTAAATAGCATAAAAAAATTGAAAATCAAAAATAAATTTCTCACCAATAAGTACTATCACATATTAGAAATACAGGGAAACGCCGTTTTTTACGTGTCCGAGGAAGGTTTTCCCATTTTATTTTCGTACATTTCATATCCGCTTTTATATTTTTATTGCATTTTCCGTAATATACGTTTGAAATATTTAAAATTTAAATTAATTTTTAAATATATTAAATTTATAAATGCGCAACCAATGCAGTTAATGGTAAATCGTTTAAAGAATGTATTATTCCCAATTCACTAGTACAATTTGCAAAGGAAAGGGCTAATTTTATTTGATGAGAAGGGCAGCTATCTAGGAATTAGATTGTTTTTCTTTATATTAAAGCTTGTATGTACCATGAAACCACGTTCGATCTCACTTTGTTCAAATCAATTCGCGATTTTTTTAATTATTGCAGCCAAACTTATAATGGGTATACCCAAATCACAACCAACGTGTTTAATCACCTTTTTCGATAATAAATCAATAATATTTTTCTTTGCTAGAACATTATTTGAAGAGATTTAAGGAAAAATTAACAAAAAAAGGAATTATACGATCGACACATTAAAATACAAGCGAAGATTGACGAAATAACCGTCTGCCATCTGGAGTTTAGGATACGAATGATATAGTGGACAGTCACAAACACAAAAACGAAACCAATGAGGGATTATTTGGTGAAGAAGAGATAAACTTATTCCATCCAATTCTAATAAAAGAAAATGCTATAAGGCATACGAGGTCTGTTCAAAAAGAATTGCGAATTTTGAATTTCCGCGGGTTACGTATATTCGATTTTCGATTTTTTTTGTGGCGTTATGTTGGTACTTATGTCTCTGACTTTTGCTGACAAGTTTGGCCATTTTGAATGTTCTGTCAATAATTTTTGACAGCTGCTTTGCTTGCACGTGTTTTGGCTCGTCTTCGATTTTTCCCCACTTTTGACCAAAAACAGCATAGCATTACCATTGCTAAGGAGCTGTTGGGGTCTGTCCGTGACGACCAAAATTTGCTCCAGAGGGTCATAACTAGTGACGAATCATCGAAAAAAGCGCCAAGTTTGGTTGAATGTGAAGGTTTTCTTTACAGTTTTCTTCAATTGCAGAGGCGTGGTGCATCATGAGTTCTTGCCACAAGGTTTTTCCACAAATCCGGGTGTTTCAACTTGCGTATAACTTGCAGGTAATATATAAGGAATATTACCTGCAAGTTATACGCAAGTTGAAACACCCGGATTTGTGGAAAAACAAAAATTGACTTTTGCACAATGATAACGCCCTTGCGCACGCATCGTTGCTTAATGCCGCAGCCACTGTATTAAACAACACACTAATAATGCCGCAGCCACTGTATTCCCCAGATCTGGCCCCTGTGACCTTTTCTTGTTGCCGAAACAGATTCTTCGATCCATTTTTAGATTGGGCAAAAATCGAAGACGAGCCAAAACACGTGCAAGCAAAGCATCTGTCAAAAATTAACTGAACATGAAAAATGGCCGAACTTAAGTGAGAGACATGAGTACCAACATAACGCTATAAAAAAACTGAAAATCGAATATATGTAACCCGGGGAAAATCAAAATTTGCGATACTTTTTGAACAGACCTCGTAATGAGGGCTTTAAAATCTAATTTACTTGCATTGAAAACGCAGAAGACGAAATTTTCTTAGCGATTTATAAGATTGAAAGAGCTGTAAACCAACACACAAAAATTAGTACCAAACCGATTTACGGAATTTTCTAAATAAATAAATAATTTAAAATTTTAAATTTTTAATCAAACACCCTCCCCCTCCCCCCCGTCAGTCCACGTTTTTTCTTTATCAGTCCCTTTAAAGAATGTAAAAACGTAGTTTCACTATAGTACTCGTATTAAAAAAAAATAGGAAAATTATATTTTCAGATTATCCATCACAATTATGTTCATCTTCAAAGTGAAAAACGGATCACTTTAAAA
Source organism: Atherix ibis (assembly GCA_958298945.1). Taxonomy (NCBI): domain Eukaryota; kingdom Metazoa; phylum Arthropoda; class Insecta; order Diptera; family Athericidae; genus Atherix; species Atherix ibis. The sequence goes on from OY282606.1 coordinate 33,271,953, forward strand.
GTTTCAATTATAAAATTTTCCAGAAATTATATTAATGATGCATGGTTTCCAATTTACCGCAATTTATAGTACTCATACACACATATGTACATACACATAGTTATATAAACCGCCCTCATAACTGGTATAAAATATCAACCCTTTGCCCAATCCTCTGTGATTAAGAACTGTCTGGTAATCATTAAAACTTTACATTCTGTATAAAATTTAATTCACTTCAAAATGTACTAATTTAATTACAATAATGAGTTCATTATGAAGTTGGCTTCGCATAGTCAACTTCAATATTCTAAGTTTAGTTGCAAAGTTAATTTTGTTATCGCTTTTCTACTGACTTTAATACGAGATTCTTTTTATAAATTGAGTTTTTTTATTTTTTTTTCATTTTGCTTTTTTCTCTTAAAAATATATATACTACGAGTATTAGCAAAACTATGCATACTTTCAAAATGAAGAAATTTAATCAGAATTATTTTCGATTTCTAGGAAATTTGTTCCACCCACCATCCGTTGCCACCTTGTTAATAAGTAACTCATCAAAATATGAAATTTAATCTACGCCAACGTCAAAATCATGCATTAATATTAGAAATTTTTTGCCTTTATGCTGTCATTTTGATCGATGCAATTTTCAATTTGACGATTTTTCAACTGCATTTAATATTGTGTATAGTAAAACTTTTGAAAATTTTTAAAGAAAAACAAACCCTTTTTTAATATGAAAAAAACTTTATTATTTTATGCATGCAAAAAAAATATAAATTTGGGAACATTTAAAAGTACAATAAATGCTATTTAAGAAGGACCTAAAATTAGAAAACTACGTGTGCATATTTTTGGGCATGAAAAAAGAATAGTTTTACGGTTTTGGAGAACATACTATAGCCTGCTCGTTTTGGAATCGAACACAGCCGAGCGTGTGTAAAAGAGTAGTTGAAAATCTGGGAACCTCCACAAAGGATCGCGTTCCAGAACTACTCAATTACTCTCCAACCATTGTGTGGAATATTTTATATAAAAAATTGTATTTTTAGTCGTGCAAAATGTACAAGGTCTGTTGAAAAAGTATCGCGAATTTTGCGTTTTTTCAAAAATTATCTGTTTATTCATGAATATCTATTTTGTCCCCTTCAAACAAATCCCCACCAGATATTATACACTTATGCCAACGTTCTTTCCAATCCTCGAAGCACTTCAAAAAATCATTTTTTGTGATCTTGTTCAGCTTCTCCTTGGATGCCATCTTTATCTCCTCAATCGTAGCGTAGGGTCGTCCTCTCATGGGGCTCTTCAGTTTCGGGAACAAGAAAAAGTCATAGGGGGCCAGATCTGGGGAATACGGTGGCTGCGGCATTATAAGTGTGTTGTTTTTGTCCAAAAATTCGCTCACAAGTAACTATGTGTGAGCAGGGGCGTTATCATGGTGCAAAAGCCAATTTTTATTCTTCCACAAATCCGGGCGTTTCTGGCGGATTGCTTCAAGCAACTTAAGCATAACTTGCAGGTAATATACCTTATTGACTGTTCTACCCTGTGGCAAGAACTCATGATGCACCACGCCCCTGCAATCGAAGAAAACTGTAAGCAAAACCTTCACATCCGATCGAACTTGGCGCGCTTTTTTCGGTGTTGGCTCGTGCGGCAGCTTCCATTGGGATGATTGAGCTTTTGATTCCACGACATAACCATAAGTCCATGATTTGTCACCAGTTATGATCCTCTGGAGCAAATTTGGGTCATCGCGCGCAGAGTACAACAGCTTCTTAGCAATGTTAATGCGATGCTGTTTTTGGTCGAAATTGAGCAATTTTGGTACTAATTTCGCGGCAACCCGTCTCACCACCAAATCATTGGAAAAAATCGAATGGCTTGAGCCAATCGATATGTTTAAGTCCTCAGCAACTTCTCTAACGGTGATTCGACGATTGTAAAATACTACTTTCTTCACTTCATCAATGTTTTCGTCTGTTGTTGACGTGCTCGGGCGTCCGGCATGCTTTTCGTCGTTCACATCTTCTCGGCCCTCTGAGAACATTTTGTACTACCGATAATTGTTACTTCGATCCTAGGTAGCTTCATCATATGCTACAGTCAACATTCGGAATGTGTCCGCGCAATTAATTTTGTTTTACACACAAAATTTGATACAGATTCATTGATCCATTTTTTGGAATGGGCAAAAATCGAAGACGAGCCAAAAAACGTGCAAGCAAATCAGCTGTCAAAAATTAACTGAACATTCAAAATGGCCGAACGGAATAAGTGAGAGACATGAGTATCAACATAACGCCACAAAATAATCGAAAATCGTATATAGGTAACCCGCAGAAATTCCAAATTCCGGTTCTGTTTTTGAACAGACCTCGTAGGTGATACAGAAATTTCAGCTCAGGGATGATATGGACAATGGAGCAAAAACGTCTTAGAGCTCCATAGACAAGATCCAAATTTTTATAGAAAATTGTTAAATAATGGTGCAATCTTCCGGTGATTCAATGGTTATAGTAAAAGACTGTTTTTGTTTATTTAGGATTTTCTATATTTAACTAAGTTACACTATATTTCTACGGCACCGATCGCTTAAATGACGTTTTTTGTGTAGACTTTTCGACTTAATGCGTTGGTCGCTTGTGGGGGATCGATGACACACAGTGTGTACTGGAGATAATATGTACCTCAGATTATAGAAGAACTGGTTAGGCCTCGTCACAAAAATTCTGTCCAAATTTTTTGGAGAATACATTCTTAAAAAATTTACTTTTATGAAACACTTCGTATCCTAAGTTTCTAAAATAGAAACTTCTAGTTTGCTGTCGTCAAAAATAAAACTATTTATGTAAATTATTTAAAATTTAATAAAAATTTTCATAATATCGCACTTAAACTTCCACTTTGCGATAAGTATCTAAATATCATCATTAAGCAATCCTTTCGGTATGGTACCATTTCATGGAGAATGGCGTATTTTAAAACTCTCCGAAAGTCTACAAAATTGAGGCGCTTGATATTTGGTTGATAATTACGAAATAAATAACAAACCTTAAATACAAAAAAATTTGTCGTGCCTAAATTATTTTTTTCTTTAGAATAAGTGAGTTAAAATGAATATTTCTGTTATCAAAACTAGATGTCAGTGGATGTCATGTCAATATAAAAAGATCCATACAAATGTATGCGAGTAGTACGATTTCGCGCCGCTTTTGCAATAATTTAGATAGAAAATTGCATATACATATCTGAAAATCTGACGTATGGGCCTATTCAGATATTCTTTAATCTAAGGTATGTACTGTAGGCATCGATCCACTGATCCACTTATTTTTTTTTTTTTGTTAAGTTTAGATTAATGAGGTATAGGGGGAAACCTTCAAAAGGTACTCGCCTGGAGAAACCTTCTACCTGTCAGACGAGTTATACGGGATTTTAACCTCGCTTAAACCTAACCCGCACCTCTAACCTTGTCCCCGGAACGATGGTTCCCCGGCGGCACTCTTTGTAAATACTACTTCGTCTGGGTGTTCTTTTTAATGTTATTGCTGTCCTGATGTTATGATGCCTTGCGGCCTATTCTTCGTACGTGGTCCAAAGTACCTTGATGATAGATTCCGCGTACTCTGCAACCGATTGGCTCTTCAGGACTATGTTTCCTGGACTGATGGAATGGTCCAGATTTCTCTCCAGTTCTGCCCGTGTCCCCTCGTATAAGGGGCATTGGAAGAACACGTGTTCTGCATCTTCGATCACATCGCGGCAATGATGACAGTTTAGGGAGTCAGTTCTCTTGAATCTGTGCAAGTATTGTTCACCGCATCATGTGCTATCGTTCGGTATGCTGACGCTACTCTGATCGCTGAGAGCCGCTGGTCTGATGACATTATCTTGCGGTATGTTGTCAGCTCTAGCGATTTTGCCCACACTAGTGCTCCGTATAGCAGGACGGAGGTAGCCACAGTTGCCAGTAGTCGCCTTCGAATTTGCCTGGGGCGTCCGATATTGGACATTATCAGCGAGAGCGCGCCCTGTACCGCTGATGCCTTCCTGCTGACATTGGAGATGTGCTCCTTGTAGTTGAGTCTGGCATCAAAGACCACTCCCAGATTCCGGATGTAGGATAGTGACTTGATGTCGTTGTTACCTATTCTTATGGTGATGGTCTCCATTTTCTGCCGATCCACTGTACTCAGAGAAATGAAATGAATATTATTACTTAATTTTTTAAATCTAATTTTCCGAGATATAGACGTAATAGTTTACGTTAGATTGTAAGTTAGTTAGTAGAGTTAGTTGCTAGAAAATATAAAATAAGTTACTTTTAATATAAAATAAAAGAAGTTGCTTAAGTTTGTTATTAAAATAAAATTGCTAAACACTAAAATTATAAAGTGTAAACAAAAATAATAAAATAAAATTTAAATTTAAAAAATTATATTGCAGGATTATAATAATTAAAACGAAACCTAAATTAGATGTCCAGACTTAATGTACGCAATCAATCAAATTAATTCGAAAATGTATTGAATAACATATAAAAGGGGGTACCCAATTTCCTCAGAACTAGAGGTAGCCATTTAAAGGATAATACTTTTCATAAATAATTCCCAAGAATATACAACTAATTTTGATCAACCAAATTGCTATTTTTTATATATAATTGTAAATTTATTTTCATGGGAGTGCAAATGGAAAACTGCTGAGCTTTTTTCCAAATTTGAGATTTTACGTGTATTGTGGAAAAATTATCACATATTTATGATTCAAAGTATTGTCCATTGCTGGCCTCAACTTTTTCCCATCTCTCTGGCAGTATATGCATTCTATGTCGAAAATATGCCCCTCTTTTGAGGCGATCCACAAATCGACTCGATTTTTGGTCTGTTCGTAAGATCGGAAGCGCTGTGCTCAGCGAGGCCACGCGTCATCGATCGGAAGAGGTAGTGTTGTCAGTTAGGTTTTAACCTTTAATTTTCAGTGTTTCCAGGTAGGTGTTAATAAACTAATCAATATATGGCTGAGCGTTGTCGTGCTGCAAAATTACTTTGTCGTGTCTTTGCTTGTACTCGTATTGTGGCCATTTCACTTCAATGCTCGGCTCAAACGCATCAGTTGTGCTCGGTAGTGAGCTCCTGCGATGGTTTCATCCTGTTGCAACAGCTCATAATATACCACGCCGAGCTGGTTCCACTTATTACATAGCATTTGGCTTGGCCGTCGATGTTGATGTCCCACAATTTTCGTCGCTTTGGATAATCGTAATGGATCCTCTTTTTATCACCAGTCACTATAACATACAATGCAGAAAACCCTTCCTTTTTTGCCGTTTGACATCTCTCGACTTCAACTCATATTGCACTCAATTTCCTCGCTTTCGGATCATTCCCAAGGCTTTTATGAGTCACCCCCATTGAATCTATCAATTTAAGCTGCATTTGACAAGGATATTCATCTAGTAATGACTCTAATTGTGCGTCTTCAATCTTTCGGAACGCTCCTTATTTAAATTACCACTTTTGTAGCGTTGGAACCATTCGCGACACGTTCTCATACTAAAACAACCCTCACCATAAGTCTGTCAATCAGTCAACGCGACTCAGCCGCAGATTTTTTTCGAATTTAGGGCAAACAGCAAAACTTAAAATTTTAAACAGCAAAAATTTAGGGCAAACATAACGCTTATTTGGCTCAAATTTCTTATTTGATGAGAAGTTGTTGTTGACAGATGCCTAAGTTTACGATTTGACATTTCTGATCCGATATTTTGGCGCCATCTATTGGAAAACGGTTAATATAATTTCTTTATAATAACTTTCAGCGAAAACTGTTTGTTTATGCGCTTAAAAATTTTTGGTAAATTACGGGTTTATGCAGAATTTTTTCTAAATAAGCTCCATCGAAACTATCTACACTATATGTTAAAAAAATTTTTAATTAATATATTTATTAGCTAAATATGTATAGAGTTATGCGTATATTCAACCTATAAGTAACTATAACTAAGGATCAGCTATATTGATGGGAGACTCTATAAATAATTTTAATATTCATATGAAATTTTCTTTTGACACGAAACACAGCCAAGAATTATTATTAACGCGATGCCAGAATTTTGAATGAAGAAACCCCCTCTTGGTTTGAAGGTTACGAATCCACCTTAACTTAAATACAAATGAGAATTGAGCTTTTCAGTATTCAAAATAAAATATTCGTCACTAATTAGATTTCTTCACCAAAGTTAAATTAAACACAGACTCATAATATGCATAACAATCATCATATGTGAATATATTAATTGATATCTGCATATTTTCTATTTTCACTCATACTTACACATTTTTGTATATACAAAAAAGGATATTTAAATTTATTACGTATACATTGAATGATTTCCCTGTAGAAAACAAGTGTCGGCTTCCATTTCTATTTTGAAATTTCATCAGCTGTGTGTTATTTTTATACGCTTTAAAATTAAATTTTATAACCAGTGGAAAATAAAAAAATTTATATTGTAGTTGAAAATAATTATGAACAATTCAATTTTAGATATTAGGTATATTATTTTTTTTGAAATTTTTAAGATGATTTTTTTACCGACATTATTTTGTTGAAAACAGTATTTAATTAAAGAATATTATTGAATAATAGAAAAGAAGCTATTTCGAAAAGGAGAAAACTTTTTTCCGATAATAAATGAAATAAGCTATAGATTCTTTAATTATTTTTTATATAAAACTATACTGAATACTTATACATAACCTAAGAATATTTTTTTAGGTAGTAATATTACTTATACCAGGTGTATAAGCTTAAATTTGCTGTTTTTTGTTCAAAAAAACACATGTTTTTTTCATAGAAAACAAAATCAAATTTATTCAAAGTACTTGCCCTCGCTAGGTATACATTTTTTCCATCTCTCGGGGAATTTGTGGATACCACGCCGAAAAAATTCCTTCCCTTTCGAGGCAAATCACTCATCAAGCCATTTTCGGACGTCTTCGTAAGAATGGAAGTGCTGCTCAGCGAGCGCGTGACCCATCGACGAAAACAGGTGGTAGTCGGAAGGGGTCAGGTCTTGACATGTGCGATGGTGTGTTGTCGTGGAGGAAAATCAGGTTGTGATGTCTTTGTTGATAATCCATCCTTTTTTCACGCAGAGCACGGTGCAATTTGATCAGTTGTTGGTGGTAGCGCTGGGCATAGACAGTTTCACCAGGTTTCAACATATCATAGTAGACGATACCCTGCTGATCCCACCAAACGCACAGCATAGTCTTCCGTCCGAAGCGATTTGGTCTTTGGGAAGATGTTGATGGTTGGCCGGGATCAACCCACGATTTCTTGCGTTAAGGATTCTCAAAATATATCCACTTTTCATCGCCCGCCACAATCCGATGGAGGAACGACTTTTTTTTTTGTCTTGCGAGCAAGATTTCGCATGTGTTTTGGCGTCGCTCCATCTACCTACCATTCAATTCATGCGACACCCAATTTCCGATCTTTTCAATCTTCATCATGGCATGCAGACGCATGGAAATGGCTGGTTGAGTAATTGGGTATCGTCTTCGTCCAAAAGAGACTGCAATTGATGGTCCTCAACCTTCCTAGGCCGATTTTCACGCTTCTTGTCCCACAAGTCAAAATTGCCGTCTTTGAACCGACGAAATCAATATCGGCATGTTTTTTCCAATAAAGCACTGTCTCCATAGGCCTCCATAAGCATTTGATGCGATTCGGCAGCCGATTTCCCGCATATGCTCTTTTTCTGGCAAAAAACTGGACATGATTACCAAAGAAAAAATGTATGTTGTTGTACGAAATTGCTTATAATGTGCACTGATTAAAGTTGACAGATGTCAAACTCATAAAAAAAACGTATGGCATGTCCATGGTAGCTTAATACACTCACTCACACCATCAATGACCAAACAGCGGATTTAAGCTTATACACCTGGTATATTAAGAACCTATATTCTTTATAATTTTAATAAAACATATATTTTTGAAATCTAAAAAAACTCATCACAAGGTTTTTTAAATATAATCAATTTTTTCTTACAAAAAAATAGCTACTCATATTTAGTTTGCTTTTAAAAATTATATCCTCTTTTCCTTATTGAATTGAAACTTTTACTTATGAATATAAATTAATCTCTATTTTCTTGATAGAAGAAATTATTTCCTTCAAATCCTTAAAAAAATATACAAAAAAAATATTTATCAAAAGAAAAACTTAATTATAAGAGTACTTAAAAAATTAATGTCCTTTTTTTGAAAAAAAAAAAACTATATTTTTTATAAATTAAAAATAAAATCATAGAATTACAAAATAGAACACCGGAAAATTCCATTTGAAAAATTACATATTCTATTCGAATTTATTATAGTGTGTCCTTTATTTCTAACAAAAATCATAGGACTTGTCATTTTGAAATAAACTAAAAATTTAATGACAAATTTGCGCAATAAATAACGTGTCAAGTGCATGCATTCATTATACGCTACGATGTCGCATTGGAGCTTTGGCACTCATGAAATGTCCTTTCTTCAATTTCTTTAGACGAGCTTCAAAAAAAGTTCTTATATTAAGTTTCAGTTAGGTTAAAGCTTAGACTCAGTTTATTTATTTTAGTTTTATTGTATATATATATGGTTTTAAATTAAAAAATAAAAATAAAAATAAGAGCCACCTTGAATATTTGTGGAAAATTGTGGAAAATCAACTCTGAATCTCGTAGAGGAAAGGAGTGAATTCGGTTTTGAGTCGAAATACTACTACTATATTAAATGAAAATGTATACAGGAAATTTTCAAGTATTAGTCAAGCAGCTTAGATCTGATTCAATATTAAAAATTGATATGAAAACCATTTCTTTGCCACACAAATCAGTTGAGGGAATAGATGTATATATTATGGCCGTATGACCGGGTCATCTTTTAAAAATGGACTTTCCTGTTTTTCTATGTTTGTTTTCTCCGCTTTACTCTCTTTACCTACTACCTTAGCTACGATAATTCTAAAAAAAAAAAAAATAATGAAAAATTCCTTTTATTAATCATTGTTCTCATAATTCGCCTCTATAACTTTTTCTTCATTTTCACTATCGTCGTCGTTATTGTCGTCGTCCATCTATCAAGTCTACACCACACTTCCAAGTCCATAGAATCACAACAGAATAAATCACTTTTCATGCATTCTGAATCTTACAGTACCGGAAATAAACACTTTGTTGTGATTTGAGAGAATATTTTTCATTTTCTTGTTTGTTTGCAAGTAAATTTATTCTGAACAGCTAGCCTGTAAATCGTTTCAATCCTACAACTGATTTATGACAGTGCATTTTAAAGAAAAATCTACTTAAAAGTGGGTTAATACATTCCTTTTTCTTTCTAACAAATTTTATTCTTTCTCATCTACATATATACAAGTACATATATATAAATAAAATATGATAATAATACAAATCTTATAAAAATACTCTATTTATACTAGATTTTTTGCAGAATTTACATCAATTTTTGTAGCAAATTAGATGCAGTTACTCAAAAAAAATATTCTATTTTCAATTTTATTCTACATTTTGTAACAATACTTATTTTATTATTAATAATAAAATTCTCCAAAGTAAATTGACAAAGTAACTAAAGAAAAGGACTTTCATGAAAAAAAAGTGTGATATTTCGGGAAGAAAAAAATTTCGGTGTTGTAATTAATTCGTAGCGTTTTATGCAAAGTTTCGTGGTTTATTATGATAGTATCATTACAGAAACTATTGTCCTTCGTTATCCACTACTTTTTACCATCTTTCTGGTAATGCTCGGATACTGCGTCGAAAAAATTCTTCTTCTTTAGATTCGATGAAAGAATCGATCCAATTTTTGGTCATTTCGTAGTTATCGAAGTGCTGCTCTGACAAGCCATGCGCCATGGATCGAAACAAATGATAATCAAATCGGGCAATGTCTGGTGAATAAGGTGGGTGAGGCAGAACTTCCCATTTTAGCGTATTTAAATAAGTTTTCACGACTTTCGCAACATGGGGTCTTGCATTGTCATGGAGCAAAATTACTTTGTCGGGTCGATCTTTATATTCCGGCCGCTTTTCTTGTAATGCTCTGTTCAAACGCATCAATTGTCGTCTGTATGCGTCCCCAGTGATGGTTTCACCCGGTTGGAGGAGCTCATAATAAATAACACCCAGCTAATCCCACCAAATACACATTAAGATCTTCTTTCCATGAATATTTGACCTGGGGGACGATGTCGATTCATGACCGGGCAAGCCCCACGATTTTCTGCGTTTGAGATTGTCGTAGAGTATCCACTTCTCGTCACCAGTGACGATTCGATGCAGAAATCCCTTCCTTCCCTACCGTTGGAGAAGAATCTCATAAGTGACTAAACGCCGTTCGACGTCCCTTGACGTTCCCTGTTTTTGTACCATTCCTATGGCTTTCAGGCATTTTCCGACCGTCGAAAAGTCGACTCCAAGCGATACGGACAACTCCCGGAGTGTTTGGCACGGGCCTTCATCGAGCAACGTCACCAAATCTTCATCTTCGAACTTTTTCGGCTGTCCGGGATGTTTAATGTCTTCCAAATCAAAATTTCCATTTTTAAACTGCGCAAACCACTTTCTGCAAGTTTGCTCAGCAAGAGCATGTTCGCCGTAGACATCCACTAAAATACAATGACTTTCCTCGGCACTTTTCTTCATGTTGAAGTAATGGAGTAACACTCCCCGCAAAAACGATTTTTCAGGCACGAACTTCGACATGTCTGACACTGCACAACAAGTGCTACTGACACTATAACAAAATGTCATATAGTGGAAAAGTTGCATTATGTCAGTAGCTTCTGGGGGAATATTTACTTTTGTATGTGTGACTATGGATAGTTGGCTACGCCATCTTTTTTAAGACGCTACGAATTAATTCCAACACCTGGTGTTATTTAGAATCAATAAAAGATTTAATGTGACAAATAATGATATTAAAAAAAATTTTATATTAAAAACTAAAAAATAAGAAAAGCTTAAAATCTTTAAAAAAAAATTTTGTAGAAAATTTCAATATATTCCTAATTTTAAAATATCTAATATGAATATTCATAAAAAAAAAATTGATAATTAAAGTTCAATGTTTCTTCTTGTTTCTGTTTGTACAAAAAGAAGGTGGAAATAATAATGATTTTTTTTTATGTTGAATAAAAATTACTGTTTAAAAGTTTCATTAGAAGGCCCTCAAGCTTGATAATAAATAATAAAACCGTAAAAGTATACAAAACTTTACCAAAAAAAAACAAAAAACCAAAATAATTATAATAAATAATATTTATTCATTAATATTTGCCTTACTTTTAGTAACTTTTTTTTTTGTAAAGTAATAATAATAAAATTGCTTTTACTTTTGGTAAAAAAAATTATTTCCCATCGAAACTTTTTTCCAATAAAATACAGAATAAGAGAGATAATCATAAAAAAATTTCTGATGAATCCCAATCCATTTAGAGAAAAGTTTATAATGGATTTGATGACCTTAAATATATTTTTCTTCTGTAAAAAGTTAGACTTGAAGTCATCAAATTCATAATGTGATCTTATCCGAATTTTTATGATTCGAACATTCTTTTCCAAATTATCCTATTTTTTTGAGTAGAAGAAATTTATAGATTTTAAAATTAATCAAATTTTTTTTGATTTTAACAAAAAAAAAAACGTTTTAACATTTTTTTCGTTCTTGATCTAACAGATTTTTATACTCTTACATTATGGTCATATATAATCCTTATTGATTATGGGGAACCTAATTGATTTATTAAGAATTACAATATATTTTAAGATTTGTTTAGCATAATTTATTCATAATACGAGGGTCATCCAAAAAGTACTTAGCCTACAAAAGAAAAAGGAAAATTTTGGAAAGGTGGCAATTTTTTTTCCACATAATCTCCTTCAAGCTCGATACACTTGGCCCAGCGATGCTCTAACTTTTTTAACCCGTCCAAAAAATACATTTTCTCGAGGGAAGCAATGTATTTTTTGGACGGGTTAAAAAAATAGTCACAGGGGGCCAAATCTGGAGAGTACGGTGGATGGGGCAGCAATTCGTAGCGCAATTCGACCAATTTGGCCATGGCGACGGCGGAGATGTGAGCCGGCGCGTTGTCGTGGTGGAACAGCACAATTTTCTTCGCAAAGCGGGGCCGCTTTTTCTTCAATTCGACGTCAAATCGGCCTTGTGAGGTAATTGATGTGGATCACACGTTGTGATTCCCAGAAAACGGTGGCCATCACCTTTCCGGCCGATCTAACAGGCTTCGCCTTCTTCGGAGCACGTTCGCCGGGTGAAGTCCACTGTTTCGACTGTTCCTTGGTCTCTGGTGTGTACCAGTGAATCCATTTTTCGTCGACGGTCACGAAATGACGCAAGAACTCCGCTCCAAACACGTTGCCGATGTGGTCTCACGGTTGCGCTTGTTTTCCGGTGTGAGCAAACGCGGCACCCATCGCGCCGATAGCTTTCTCATGCCCAGTTCTTCGTATAGAACATGATGCACCGTTCCTACTGCGATGCCCACAGTCTCAGCTATCTCCTGAACCTTCAATCGACGGTCTGCCAACACGAGATCGTGGACTTTTTTAACGTTTTCCTCCATAGCAGCCGTTTTCGGGGCACCTGGGCGTGGTTCATCAAAAACCGACGTGCGGCCACGAACAAACTCGTTGAACCAATTCTTGACGGTCGCCATCGAAGGAGAAGAGTCACCATACACAGCATCCAAGCGATCTTTGATTTCGCTGCGCGTTTTCCCTTCCAAAAACAAAAATCTAATCACCGAACGATATTGTTATTTTTCCATTTTTGTGCAACCGACCGACACGCTTGCTTTCAAAGGCTCTTAAAATAAAACTAATGAAGGGAATCGACTGAAACTTTGACAGTAGGCTATTAAAAAAATGTACTGTACGATGGTAACATCGCTGTTTTTTTTGTAACAGCAGTTTCATCGGGCGGTGAGGCTAAGTAATTGTTAAATGACCGTAATCAAGTGGGTAACTGACAAAATACATCAAACCAATCTCTTTTAAAATCTTATTCAAAAATTGCTCCCTTAGGAAATTGAAAAAAAATTTGAATCTGTAAGATCACATTTATTTTTAAATTAGTATAGTTCTAATAACTGTCTCAGATCTATGAGAAATGTTCTCAAATAAATACGGTAGACACTTCCAAAGACTGATATATCATTAACTCTGGCCCATCGAGTGATTCTGGTCACAGCAATATTCGACATAATGTGATTAGCTAAAGTGTGCTGAATTCTGAGCAATTACAGAACAAATCAACTGGGGGGGGGGGACTGATTAACTCTCATTTGTCTGATGTTCGCGGTTGTTCCTAACTTGGAGCACTTACTATCCAAATGGTATATGGCAATTTTAGCTATTCGTAAAAATACGGACTGGACAAGTAAAGGAAGAATTCTTTGGATAGCACATTCTAAGACTGTGCTTCCAATGGAATGTCATCTTGGCGCTGTATCCTGATGCCTGGCTAATATCCTAGAAACCTTATATAAAAACATATAAGCAAATTCATTAGGGTTGAAAAGTCTATGATGGCCGCCACAAAGTTTCACTCCGTAAGTCCATATTGGTTTTGGTAGAGCATTGTATAAAAATACTTTGATGGCTATTGACTAAAACATTCTTCGGAAAATTGGGTTCTCAACAAAGATCAATGCCAACTCTTGTCCGCGTTCGAGAGGAGGATCCTAGTTATCGATTCTGGAGCCTATTTAACGATTAGATCCTGGCGTGTTATTACAACCGTCCGGTTGTGGATAAAATAAAGCTCAATAAGCTGCTATGGGCTGTGCACTTAATCCGTGTGAATGAGGAAGATCCTACCCAGAAAGTCTGCAGTGGTTCAATTTAAGGTTGAAGAAGACGAGGTAATTCCTCTTGAGCTTCCAAGAGCAAGCGTGGATGCTAGACTCGGTAAAGAACTTTACTTATGTATAAAAACACGTCGAAAAAACGTGTAAAGAGGATGCTATGAAATCAATGACTCAAAGACACTGCTAAGTAGCAGAGTATTCGGGTAAAAACACCAAGTTGATGGTTTGAAATTAAATTTACGAAGACTAGACAGGAAGTGGCGGAGCAAATTTGTTTGAAGATTTTTAACAGAACTGGAAAAAACCTATCAGTCAGTAGAATAATTTGAATAATTGCAAATTTTCAGATAATTGGCAAATATATTATTCAAAGGATTAAGTTTTATGATTTAGCAAGGAAGACTATCGTTTATTCCAGGCCGAACGTTTTTTTTAAATAAATTTTAAATGAAATTTTTGGTGTTATTTCAGCAATTTCATTTCTAATATTGTCCTTAAGTATCCACCTTGCGATTGGTTTGTTAGTGTATACATTTTCCTTTAAGTACCTTCACACGAAGAAATCGGGATGGTTCAAATCTGGGGATTGTGGGGTCTTATCGATATCACCACTTTTTGTCATTATTCGGCCGGGAATAATTTCTCTCAAAATTTGCATCGTAGCACGAGCTATTTATAATGTGGCACCGTCTTGTTAGAACCACATGTTCTTTAGGCCTAATTGATCCAATTCTGACAGAAAAAAGTTTTCCAACATGCGCGGATAGTGGTCACCAGGAACTGTTATAGCATTGTCTCCAGCATCATCAAAGAAATATGTTGAAAAGATCCCGTACACCCAAATGCTGCACTATACAGCTACTCTACGAGGGCGTATTAGTCATTGATTTATCAGTTGAGGGTTTTTAGTGCCCTAATATCGGCTATTCTATTTATTAACCGAGCGAGCCAAGTTGAAGTGTCCTCCGTCGCTCATAATGATTTTTTTATTCTACTGAAAATTTCTACTGAAAATTTCGAATGAAAATTTCTACTGAAAATTTCTATTGAAAATTTCTACTGAAAATTTCTACTGAAAATTTCTACTGAAAATTTCTACTGAAAATTTCTACTGAAAATTTCTACTGAAAATTTCTACTGAAAATTTCTACTGAAAATTTCTACTGAAAATTTCTACTGAAAATTTCTACTGAAAATTTCTACTGAAAATTTCTACTAAAAATTTCTACTGAAAATTTCTGCTGAAAATTTCTACTGAAAATTTCGAGTGAAAAATGCTACTGAAAATTTCTACTGAAAATTTCTACTGAAAATTTCTAATGAAAATTCCTACTGAAAATGCCTACTAAAATTTGTTAATGAAAATTTCTACTGAAAATTTCTACTAAAAATTTCAACTGCAAATTTCTACTGAAAATTATACTGAAAATTTCAACTGTATATTCCTACTAGAGATTTCGACTAAAAATTTTACTAAAAATTCCTACTGAAAATTTCTACTGAAAATTTCTACTGAAAATATCTACTAAAAATTCCTACTGAAAATTTCTGCTGAAAATTTCTACTAAAAATTCCTACTGAAAATTGCTACTGAAAATTATACTGAAAATTTCAACTGTAAATTCCTACTGAAGATTTCCTACTGAAAATTTCTACTGAAAATTTCTACTGAAAATTTCTAATGAAAAATCCTACTGAAAATTCCTACTGAAAATTTCTAATGAAAATTTCAACTGAAACTTTCTAATGAATATTTTTACTCAAAATTTTTACTCAAAATTTCTACTGAAAATTTCTACTGAAAATTTCTACTATAAATTTCTACTGAAAATATCTACTCAAAATTTCTGCTGAAAATTTCTACTGAAAATTTCAACTGTAAATTCCTACAGAAAATTTTTACTTAAAATTTCTACT
The DNA here is from genome assembly GCA_958298945.1 of Atherix ibis. NCBI lineage: Eukaryota > Metazoa > Arthropoda > Insecta > Diptera > Athericidae > Atherix > Atherix ibis. The sequence goes on from OY282606.1 coordinate 33,287,764, forward strand.
GAAAATTTCTACTGAAGATTTCGAATGAAAAATCCTACTGAAAATTCCTACTGAAAATTTCTAATGAAAATTTCAACTAAAACTTTCTAATGAATATTTTTACTCAAAATTTTTACTCAAAATTTCTACTGAAAATTTCTACTGAAAATTTCTACTATAAATTTCTACTGAAAATATCTAGTCAGAATTTCTGCTGAAAATTTCTACTGAAAATTTCAACTGTAAATTCCTACTGAAAATTTCTACTGAAAATATCTACTGAAAATTTTTACTCAAAATTTTTACACAAAATTTCTACTGAAAATATCTACTGAAAATTTTTACTCAAAATTTTTACACAAAATTTCTCCTGAAAATTTCTACTGAAAATTTCTACTGAAAATTTCTACTGAAAATTTCTACTGAAAATTTCTACTGAAAATTTCTACTGAAAATTTCTACTGAAAATTTCTACTGAAAATTTTTACTCAAAATTTCTACTGAGAATTGCTACTGAAAATTTCTGCTGAAAATTTTTACTCAAAATTTCTACTGAAATTTTCTACTAAAAATATTTACTGAAAGCACCCTGTATATTGGAGGTAATCTAACCATGGTCGAAAGCTTTGTTATTAGGAAGGCATTTAATAGTATTACAAACATCGAAAAAAGTGATTGCCTACCGAAAAACTCTCTATTGAGTAAATATTCAGTTCTGTTTGTACTTTAGTACAATGTTTTTTGCAGAGGAGGTCTTCATATTAAGTAAATATTTCTGAGTTCGACTCATGTTCCAACACTGTCACCAAAGTCTCAGTACTTGTCAATATACATTTACTAGTCTTGGAACATTAGTTTACGGAGCAGGTTCGGAATCTAGGTGAATATAAAGTATATAAAGACTATTGTCAAAATTCAAATCAAAATTGTACTTTATATACTTTATATTTTGAAGGATTCATGGGAGTAAGTTATATAACAAAAAAATTAAGTATGTTAGGAAGTTGGGAATAAGGAAATTTATTATTTAATTCAGATTTTTACAGATCATAGTTCAAAGATTAAATTTAAAAGAAAATTAATTTTCAATAACTTTTCTATTTTAAAAAAAAAACACTTCAACTTTTGTTAGTATTAACACAAATACTTCAGCAAAACCAATTCTCGACTACGAACACAAATTTTATAATAAAAATCCTTTCTGTCTTTTTTCCGAGAAGAGTGAATTTCTCCAAAAAAAAGAAGAAGCGAAAAACAATCTTTATCATTTCGAACTAATCAATAGCGATTACGATAAAAGGTGAATGTTAGAAACTAAAATTAAACTTACTGCCCCTTTGTTGAAAACGAGCATGCTAATATACAAAATTTCTATCAAAATCGTCTTTGAATAGGATATTAAGGACTATCCATAAACACGCTCAATTGTTCGAAAACTTTTGTTCAAACAAGTTATATCCGTTTTTAATTAGACATTCTAGGATTCATGTTTTTGGCCTTCTCTTCATTTCATTTCTTCAATGAGCTTTACGAGTTTATAAGTATTACGAATACAGTTTTAGTTTTGTTTCTATTTTATTTTTTTTTTATTTTCCGATAAGTTGCTTACCTTTTTAAGGACTCGTTTATCCTTTTTGTAATCATTAAACTTTTTTCGGAACTGGTTTAGTACTGTTTCTTTTTTCATACTGTTTTTAGCTTTAAGTTTATTTATATTATTTCTTTTCAGAATTCGTGTTGAAAATATACAAAAAGTAAAGTTTCCCCCCCCCCAAAAGAGCTTAATAGAGTTTAATGTGCACGTATTCCAGGCTCAGGACATGCTCGTCAAGTACAACTTACTTCATTAATGTTACCAAATGAGTCTTGAAAATCTTTTGTGTATTTAGTGAGTTGAAAAGTGCAAAAATATGCCTAAGGTACACATACACACACTCACAAAAGGTATTTTGGTCTAATACAGACGAAAACTATACAAAGGCAAAGAAGGAAAAAAATAGGAGAAAAAATAACTGAAATGCGGAAAAATTTCCTTCTAACCTAGAATGAAATGTTGGCATTTATGTGGATTTGTATATTGGTATATTAAGGATGCACAATATATAATAGTAAATTTAGAAAGTGGTAAATGAAGAACAATTTTATTTCAAAACATCTTAATCGCATTTAAAACACGAGTAAAACTATCGACTATAATCAGACCCTATCTTGAGGATATCCACTGTATTGCGTAGAGAAGATGCAGAGGATCTAATATTTACGATACTATTATGGTGGGGTATTTAGATGATTGTATGCCTGCATATTATGTGATCGGACTTTGTGCAAGAATTATCCACATAACATACGTTGAAAAAAATTTCCCGAATTTTCTCTTATTTTTTCTTTTTTTTTTAATACCAACCTACGAATATTAGGAACTTTTATAGCTAATAATATGAGTTCCTTCAATGTTGATATCTAAGTAGCCGATATAAGAAAACGGAAATACCTTTTCAAGTTATAGGCTTTTTTTTACGTTCATCCTTCTTTGTTCCCTTCACTTTAAGATAGAAGAAAAGACAGGAAGCTGGATGAAGGGGGTAGATGGGTAGTGGGTTTTGCGAAAACAAATATAAACGCTATTATCCTAAATTTCATTTTTATCTGTTAACAAAAACAGAAATAATCTTAGGGAGTGGAAGTACGGTGGAAGTGCTATTGAAGACATAAAGAACAATTGTGTTATTCTAGTCGACATTAACCACTATATCTTGATTAGGATAGCAAAACAGTAATAATGGGCAAGAATTGTGTAAGTGTTTCCCACTCAGATGGTGGATTATATACCATATATGAATGTATGAACGAATATGTTTGGTATGTTTGGCAATTGTGATGAGGGTAACTGTTCACATACGGATATTTATTAACAACATTGATTATTTGATTTTCACACAGGTAATATGGTTCAAAGAGACGATGCAATTAGATACAACGGAACGGCATATAATGGAAAATCGAGGCTCACGTCACACTCTTATAATAAGAAAAGTTCATCCGCAAGATTTCGGAAATTATTCTTGTGTTGCTGAAAATCAACTTGGCAAATCAAGGAAAACTTTGCAGTTAAGTGGAAAGCCGAATACAGCAGTTTTTAGATCACCACCTATTAGCCAATACAAAGACAGGTGAGATTAGAATAGATTTTATAAGTAAGTGAATGAATATTGTTCATTCGCACGTTCACATCTAAAAGTTAAATCAAAATAATCAAGATAATAAAGATGTTAATATTTGGTATTCACTATCATTTTATATTAGTGAACATAGAAGAATATTATATAATTAGAGAAGATATTATCCAATGAATAGGTAGTAAAAAAAAATGAATAAAACTAAAGTGAAATCTCACATCTTATTATATGTTAGCAAGAACAAAGCCTATCCGGATATAAGTTTGAATAAATTCGCTTTGACATTCGTTCTTTTGAACCATTTATTTTTAAGAGTATAATTTTCATCTTGCCTGTATACAATTTTTTAAATCTCCTATTTTTATATCTTCACTTCTAATGGTACATTTTCTTTCATTTATTTCGGATAGTCTTAATATACGAAAGCTCACATGAGTTCACGTAATTAGTGATGAGTTAAGTAAATCAAGTTTTAAATGCAGAATTCTTTACCTACAGAAAAGGTGTTAGTAAAATCTTTATTTTTTTCTAATAGACCAAAAAAATTTTAGGAAAAAAATCTTAAAAAATCATTGATTATTCCGGAAAGTATAGCACTGTCAAATGTATGAGGTCTGTTTAAAAAGTATCACGAATTTTGAATTTCCGCGGGTTACTTATATTCGATTTTCGATTTTTTGTGGCGTTATGTTGGTACTCATGTCTCTCACTTATGCCGAAAAGTTTGGCCATTTTTAATATTCAGTTAATTTCTGATAGCTGCTTTGCTTGCACGTGTTTTGGCTCGTCTTCAATTTTTGCTCAATTTGGAGCAGCTGCTTTGCTTGCACGTGTTTGGCTCGTCTTCAATTTTTGCTAAGGAGCTTTTGGACTCTGTCCGCGACAATCCAAATTTACTCCAAAGGATCATAACTGGTGACGAATTATATGTTTATGGTTATGACGTGGAAACCAAAGCTCAATTATCCCAATGGAAGCTGCCGCACGAGCCAAAACCGAAAAAAGCGCGTTAAGTTCGGTCCAATGTGAAGGTTTCGCTTACAGTTTTCTTCGATTATAGACGCGTGGTGCATTATGAGTTCTTGCCACAGGGTAGAACGGTCAATAAGGAATATTACCTGCAAGTTATGCGCAAGTTACGGGAATCAATCCGCCAGAAACGCCCGGATTTGTGGAAGAACAAAAATTTTTTCTTCCACAAATCCGGGCGTTTCTGGCGGATTGATTCCCGTAACTTGCGCATAACTTGCAGGTAATATTCCTTATTGACCGTTCTACCCTGTGGCAAGAACTCATAATTCGCAGCCACCGTATTCCCCAGATCTGGCCCTCCTGTGACTTTTTCTTGTTCCCGAAACGCCCCCTGTGACTTTTTCTTGCTACGATTGAGGAGATAAAAACGGCATCGAAGGAGCAGCTGAACAAGATTACAAAAAATGTTGTTTTGAAGTGCTTCGAGGATTGGAAAAAACGTTGGCACAAGTGTATAATATCTGGTGGGGATTACTTTGAAGGGGACAAAATAGATATTCATGAATAAATAAATAATTTTTGAAAAAAAACACAAAATTCGCGATATTTTTTTAATTGACCTCGTATATGTCATCCAAGGTATTATTTATATATTTTGAGGTTAATTATTTTATGAATCATTTAAATATCAGAGCAACGAGTTAGAAGATACTGCCGATTGGGTGCTGGGACAAGAAGTTTTAGATACTGATTTTTTCAATAAAATTTTTTGTCAGCGATGAAGTTCATTTTTTATTCTTTAGAAACGTCAATAAGCAAAAATACTTTATAAGAGGCTCTGAAAGCTTGCAAGCGACTGTAGAGAAGCCTTTGTATCCACGACTGGCCGCATGAAAACTGACTGTTATTGACCCTTAAATCAGAAATTTTAATCTGAATCATATGTGGTTTTTACAAAACAATACCACAATTTTGGTTTTATTATGTGAAAAGCATCCACGACGCGTAATTTCAAGATTTGGTACTGTCGGCTACCAAAATCGTATAATTTGACGCCGACGAAATTTTTCTTTTAAAGATACGGAAGAGATCGCGTTTACATTTGACAGTTATTAAATTTAAAAGCATTTAAAAACAAACTTCAATTAAGTAGTGACCAAATTACAATCCGAAATATAAATGGAAAAATTCAAGTGGCAGACATTTGTCTGCAAGAAGTCTAGTGGCAGCCATTTGTATGATATGCCATTATATTATTCAACGAAATCTTAATTTTTCGAATTATAAATTAGATAAATCTTTACTTCTAGATATGTCTAGCCATAATTTTGAATTATTAAAACAACTTAGAATAATTTATAGGCATTCAAAATTACCATTTTTTTTAGATAGTTTCGATTTAAAAATGAATAATTTAAAAAAAATCAACAATTTCTTTCAGCATAATATTTGGAATTATAAAATATTTGCACAAAGGCAATAGAATTCAAATTCTATAATAAGAAAGCAGAGACAAATTTCTTAATAGACAATTTTTTTTTTTGTTGAGAAAAATCTGAGATAAATTTTTTAATAACAATTTGATTTCCATTTACCCAAAAAAAAAATTCTCTGAATTTTAATAAATTTCTATTATGTTCTGATTTGAGTAGACTCTCTCTTTCAATTTAATAAAAATGTAAATTTTATTTCTATTAGATTTCAAAAAAGGCATAATATAAAAATTGTATTTAATTATAATTTCGAATAGATTAACTTTAAAATGATATTATTATCTTATATCAGGCAAATCAATAAAAGTGTATTATTTTTCAATAGATTTTTGTTTATTCTTTTTTAAGGAAAAGTACATAAGTATTTTGTATTGAAAAAGTTTTATTCGATTTGGATTGTTTGCTATTTTATTATTTATTATTGAATTTGAGTTATTCTATATAAAAGAGTATCGTATAAACACATTACAATTGGCATGAGTGATTTTGAAATGATTTCACTTCCCATTGAACGTATCGAATATGCAGTGGAGCGATAGCTTCAATTTGAATGGTTCGATTTCATGAAAATTTTATAATTTCAGATACAATATCTCGTGGACGGTTGATTCGCATACTCCTGTTGAAGAATTTAAGCTATTCTTCCGAAGGTTACCTCAAGGACATGAGGTCGACAATACAATTGAACAGTCACAGCCATTGCAGACACAACAGCAACACCAGAGCATCCAAATGTACAGCCACAACCACAGGGTGTACGGTAATGTAATGCACTGGTCCAGAAACGATTGGAGGGATGTTGTTCTACCAGCTATGCCATTGTCACATCATTATACACAAGGCATGAGCTATATGATCCGTGGGCTGGATCCAGACCAGCACTATGAGGCACGGGTTCAAGCGAGGTAAGTTACTTTTCGTAGATAAAGTCTGTCAGTTGTACTTCATCGTTACTTTCTTTCTGCTACAATATTTCCAACCCAACACCCTCGTCTATTGCTTTTAAAAAAAGCAAAAATGAAATCATTGAAAAGACACAAAGTGAATGACTGAAGGTTACAATCGATGAAAAATAAATGAACCAGAAACATATCCATTTTACTTACTTACACTATCTATCATATTCGACTAATATAGTTTACTAGAGTGTGTTAAATTTTATTTTCATATCTTGACAAGGTGTGTATTCTTGCCAGGAGTATTTGCCAGAGAAAACTTTTACTAGTTTCATGTTAAATCAACCTCATTCTTCAATACACATAAACGTGCGCACAGTCCTTTGCAGATGCATACATAAAATTGACATTATCATCATTTGCACGTGCATGGATCACGTTCTTGCATACATTATATGCTCAAACGACCATAAAGTAGTTGATGTAATAAGTTAAGATGAAAATATAAAACGTACATAAGAAAAAAATAGAAATCAACAACAACAACCAAAAAAAAACCGGTTACTTTTAAGAGAGAAATGTGAGGAGGAGCAGCTCCACCAAATGAACTGACATAAGAAAAATGAGCGCATCGAAAAGTCATTTACGGATCCATAATATATAACTCTATAGTTTGATATTTGACAATAGATACCCAAACAAACAAACAAACAAACAGACTGATATCCTGACAGACCAACCGACTCACGAATCGGACAAACACTCTCACCTTATATACATCGAACAGCCAACAAGGATTCTCCTGCGTATACGATCCTGAATTGTTTGGTCGTTGATAGAAATAAAAGATACTGCAAACTCGAGTACGAAGCCACTTAGTGTCATGGCATGGGCTTCGAATTGGTGGAGTAGTGTTCGGTCGCACTTCAATTTCTTACAAGGATTTCCACAAGTGCCTTTTATACGATCAAGTCAATATACATACAGTCTCGAATAAGGAATATAGGGAATATGGTCTTGTGAAGAGCACTTGTCAATTGGCTAAAAAAAGCTGACTAACGCGTAGGTTTTATCGTTTGCTCTCATACTTGATGTCATTGTTGATGTTGTCCTACATCATCAAAAAATTATCGTTCTATTTGTGATTATTTTTCTTTCGCCATTCGATTTGATTCCTTTCAATTCAGTTTGATTATTTTCCTTACAATTCGTAGAAGTATAAAAAAGTATAAAGTATTCATCAGTACTTAGCTCAACAGAATTGAACTGAATTCTGAATAATCTTTGATGTTAAAAATATCGATACTTGGAATTTTTATCGTATCATTATTTTTACGAGTATTATTATTATTATCATTTTTATTGTATTATCTTTTGCTTTTCTTAAAAATTTTATAAAGGACCGAAGCGTTCTCTCATACTATTACTATATAAAATTCTCTTAGTTTTTTTTTTTTTTTTTGTTACAAGATTAACAAAATAAATACTTTGGCTAGGAATAAATAAAATGAAAATACTTAAAAAAAAAATATCAGTAGAAAATATTAATTTCCGTTTGCGACATACAATTATCATTTTCATATCTTTCGATAAAGAAATAATATTTACTTTGATATTGATTGCGAAATTATATCTTCGTTCAGTTCAGTGCATAATCAAATTGGTTTGTTATTATTAAAATAATTTCACAGACAGTTTAGTATTTACTTTAAAATACTTTGAAGAATTTTACTCAATCAAAAGTAATTAATTAGAATTTCAGTAATGTTAATTGAAATTTTCAATCATTAAAAATTTCTATTACTTTTGAGGGGAAAAAAAATACAATTTATTATTTCAAAAAATAATTTTTATAGTTATTTAAATTAAATTTCAAATTTTATCCTCCTATAATAGGGTAAAGTTTTTTATTTAAAAAAAACTCCTTTTTTATATTTTTTAATAATATAAGTTGTAGTAAAAAGTAATCCATTATTTTGCCAATAGATGGATTTAGGAGTCTGTATCTCCCGTTTTAAAAGTGCAATCGGGTTGCACTAGATGGCGTTAGTAAGATAAAATTTCGTACTAAAAAAGCTACTGATACAGTTTTGTGATTACTTGACTCAGTATTTTTTTTAGCACGCGTCAAAGATGGACACCAACAAAGAGAAAATACGCCATATTTTACAGTTTTTCTTCGATAAAGTCGAAAACGCAAGCCAGGCAGCTGAAAATGTGAATAGTGTTTATGGTCCTGATACTGTAACAGCCAATCACGCGTAATTTTGGTTTCGTCGATTCCGTTCCGGTAATTTTGATGTCAAAGATGCACCACAATCTGGAAGGCCAATTGTCGAAAATGTCGATAAAATAATGGAAATCGTCGAGTTCGACCGTCACGTAAGCACTGTTTCGATTGCCCAGGAGCTAAACATTGCACAAAAAACCGTTTGGAACTACTTAAATAAGGCTGGATACAAAAAGAAGCTCGATGTATGGGTGCCACACGAGTTATCGCAAAAAAACCTCTTGGACCGAATTTCCATCTGCGAATCGCTGCTGAAGCGCAACAATATTGATCCATTTCTGAAGCGGATGGTTACTGGTGATGATAAGTGGGTCATTTACGACAACGTCAAATGACAACGGTCGTGGTCAAATCGCGGTCACCCGGCCCAAACGGTGGTCTAGCCAGGATTGATAGCCAGGAAGGTTTTGCTGTGTGTTTGGTGGGACTGGCAGGGAATCATAAACTATGACTTGCTCCCCTACGGCCGAACTCTTAATTCGAACCTATACTGTCAACAATTGGACCATCTGAAAGAAGCAATCGCCCTGAAGCGGCCAGCTTTGGCCAATAGGAGAACAATCGTGTTCCATCAGGACAACGCCAGGCCGCATACATCGATAGTGAATCGCCAGAAGTTCCGGGACCTTGGTTGGGATTTTCTAATACATCCACTTTATAGTCCGGACCTGGCACCAAGTGATTACCACCTCTTCCTGTCTATGACGAATGATTTTTCAGTTGAAAAAATCGCCTCAAGAGAAGATTGTGAAAATCGACTGTCCCAGTTTTTGCCAATAGGGACGAGGGTTTTTATGAGAGAGGCATTATAAAATTACCTCCAAAATGGCAACAAGTTATCGAACAAAACGGTGCATATTTGACCTCAATCGTATCATTCTATCAATGCTAAATAAAACCTTCAATTTAATGCAAAAATAATGGATTTCCTTTCACTACACCTTATATTTCAAATTCTTATAAAAATATAGATCGCTTTTCTAAAAATAATTCCGAAATATTGTAGTAAAATTCCACCTTGGAGCTACTATTTGCTTCCATAGATTTTATATATTCTCCGCTCGATTGGAATATATTTTAACATGAATTTGTTTATATTTTTCGTTCGCCAAATGAAAATAGATATTAATTTTTTTTTTTCACAAAAAACATGCTTGCTAAAAGAAGAGATATAATAAAAATAAAAAAACTAATATAAAAACAGAAAAAATAAAATGAAGTAAAAAAAAAAACTTCTTTTATAGAGCAAATGGTAAAATATACATTTAACAAGTAAAATCGCTTTCGACAAGCTTTTGACTTTGCATACGAAATAAAAAAAAAAAAGGCAAACGTGAAAATGTCATAAATATCGATAAGGACTTTTATGAAATTCTACTATCACAACCCTATAGTTTTGGCTATTTGCACACGACAACATGGGACATATTTGCATATGCGAATTTACGTCATATTCAAAATTTTTTGGAATAGGCGACAATTTATGAATGCTAATTGGTTTCTTATACCAATATAGATAGTGTACATATATAGAGGGCGTTTTCCTTATTCAAATGATGTCAATACAACAAAAATCAGAACGAGCAATATAAGAAAATTCCATACACCAAATATATATAAAATAATAAGGAAAAAAAACCTTATAAAGCAAGCAAAGGAGCCTGCAATCAACACATTGAGTTTATACATACGTGTATGTATGCTTGTGTAAGAAAAAATTGAATCGTGACTAGCAGTTTTGAAAATAGCGAACATATTGCTTACTTTATGTATTTACTTCACTACAATTGAAGTTTTTATCATACAAAAAAAAATTAAATAAAAGTAATAATAGATAGGAAAAATATGTTAAAAATAAAAATTTCAAATACTTTTCGTTTAAAAGAGAAGAAAGGAATGTTTCTTGTTTGAATTTCAATGAGAGTCTCATCCTTTTTCAACTTAACATACTCTATTTTATCATTTCAATATTTGAATTTAATCGACAAAATGATTGTTGTTAGTTGAGGAGAGCCTTAAAAAAAGAATGACTCACAAAATAAAGACAAACAAATACAATAATATAGGGTTATCCGGAAAGTAATTTCGTTTTCTCCCAACAGAGGATTTAATTGTATTTTTCACAACCAATTTCACATTTAGGCCGCATAATCATATGTATTTTGATAGCTGATATAGTAAAGCTTGCTTGTAAAAAAATTCGCTTTTAAATATATAAAGTGAATAACAGCATTTTCGGCCTATTTTTATTTTTACCATAGAAAAGATTAAAATGCTGTTCAAGCAAGAAACAAATTATCCGATATCGCCAAATGGCCTCACGGTCGTGGCGCTATGAAGTGGCCCCTGGCACATGTCTAAGGGACCTTACAAACAAACAAATTATCCGATGGGTATGGAGAAGATATGTTAAGTGAGCACCAGTGGCAAAACTGGTTTGCAAAATTTTGATCCGGCAATTTTTATCTCGAAGATGCACCACGTTCTGGAAGGTTAGTTGAATCTGATGATATTGTGGCGAATAACAACTCCTGAGATCGCTGAGAGATTAAATTTAGCAAATAAGATCGTTAATGATTATTTGAAACGGCTTAGTTTAATATCAAAGCTCGACATATGGGTTCCTCATCTTCTTACGGAAAAAAAATTGTGCTGTCACATTGACGTTTGTGATTTGCTTCTCAAACGCCAGGAAAATAATCCATTTTTGAAGAGTATCATCAATGGGGATGAGAAATGGGTTGTCTATAATAATGTTAAGTGCAAAATTTGCTGGACCAGAAAAGATGAACTGGCTCAAAGTACTTGGAAAGTCAATATTCATCAAAAAAAGGTTATACTATCTGTTTGGTGGGATTTCAAAGGAATCGTTTATTTTGAGCTTCTACCGAGCAACACAACGATCAATTCTGAAGTGTACTGTCATCAGTTGAACAAATTGAATAATTTACTTAAAGAAAAAAGGCCAGAATTTGTCAATAGGAAAGGTATAGTGTTGCAACAGGATAATCCGAAACCACATACAAGTTCGAGCTTTGATGGGATATACTGCTACACCCACCATATTCTTCAGACCTTGCACCTTCCGCCTATAATTTTTTCCGGTCTCTGCAAAATTTTTTAGATGGTAAAACCTTTTATTTAAATGAGGCGATCAAAAATCACTTGGATCAGTTTTTTGGCTTATTTTTTGAGCGTAGAATCATGCTACTGCCAGAAAGATGGCAAAGGGTATTGGATCAGACTGGACATTATTTAATTGAATAAAATATTAATTCACTATAATAAAATCGTCTTTCATTTTTATAAAAAAAACGAAATTACTTTCCGGACAACCCATATATAAAAAATATTTGCGAACATTTAAACAAATAACTTGAAAATTTATATTTAAGAAAATAATTAATAACTTTCGCAAAAACATGAAAGAAGCAATGAGATTTCTTTTTAAAAAAGTTTTCTTTTGGAATTAAAAAAAAAAAAAAAGAACAAAAACTAAAAAAAATTGTATAAAAAATTGTTGAAAAACTTTTTTTAAAATCCTTTTCATTTGCTTTTTTTACTGGAAAATATGGCATAAAATTTAGTCTGTAATAGTTTGAAATTTCTACTTAATTTTTAATAATAAAACAGCATTCCATAATTTTAGTACTCGTAATATTATTATTTAGTTTGTTCGGAAAAACATTATTATTATTTTAATTTTAATATTTTTATTGTTGTTTTTGTTGAAATTTTTAATTTTTCATTTTGACTAATGAATTTATTTAAAATAAAAATGAAAGAGTTTAAATTAAAGTAAAATAGTTGAAGAAAAACATTAACTGGCATTCCTTATTTGTAATTTTTACAAATTTATATACTCTTTGGAAATGAGCCAAAAATTTTGACAGCAATTATCGCCAGAAGAAGACTTACTAACACTTACTGTGCTACAACAGCAGAAACACCAGCGATAGTAGCAGGGAAATCACCGTCGACAGTATCAGCAACAGAAGCGCCACCATCACAATAACGGGAGTACTCGTACTCACACTTTAACTGGATACAAAGTCTGATTTCTGATTTTCCAATTCTCTGTTTTAGAGCAATAGAATTTTCATTTATAGCTGAATTTTCAAAGAAAACTAATGAACGTAGAATCTTTATTGATTAAATCGTATAAAATCCAAAATTTAATGTGAACTTTTATCAATCATGAACTTTTTAATTAAATATAAATTTACAAATAATCGAATAATAGGGGAAAAAAATTTACCTAAACTTAATTGCTAAATAAAGTTATCCGATACAGAGAAAAAAAATTTATATATATAAATAAATAAAAATCAATAGGAAATTTAATAATATTTACATTTGATTAATTTTGTTATTACAGAAATAGATACGGCTGGAGTGATATGTCTGAAAGTTTTACATTTTCCACATCCTCAAATGGTAAGTTTTTAATTAAAGTAAATAGAGATTCAATCGAAATTATTTATTAATTATGCTTATGTAAATATATATCCATAGTTGTATGTGTGTTTTTTTTTTTTAACTATTAAATAATTTTGCTTTTTTTATTTAATTTTCTATTTGTATTAACATTGAAATATATTTTCAAGAGTGTAGCAATTTAATTTCAATATATTCTTGAAATAAAAAACGATATTCCATTAAGAATAATAATTAAAAAAAAAATGGAAACTTACTAAAATATAATTAAAAGCTCAAATGGTTTTTACAAAAAAAAAATCTACTTACTCCCAATACACACACACACACACACACAATCACATAACAATAAAGTGCGTTTTGCACGAACATTTTTAAACAACTTATATCAACACACCATAAAAATATTGTAAAATATAATTCAAGGTAAATATTCAGAACCACGTTTTGTTTTTGTGTGTTGTTTTTTTTCACAATTTTGCATGAGCAAATCTCTAATAAAGTAATTAGATTATGGTTATTGTTAAGTAATTAAAATAAGTGCTTAATTTAATGAAAGCCTTTATATAGTTTTTTTTTAAGCCTAGGCAATTAATTAAACGTTAAATGAGGATTAGTTTTTTTTAACGATGGATTAGTACATGCTTAAAATTTTATATCAGTTCATTAAATTTTACATTTTGTTTTTCAAAGGTTTTATCCGTTTTTTTTTTTTAATTTTTTACTTTAAATTATTTCTCTACTCGTATTATTATCGTATAAAAGTAGAAAATATAATAAACGATTGCATTTTTGATTTAATTTATGCTAAATAAATTTGATTTTAAACTTCGTTTATCTTTAATATTATAAGGGAAGATTGCAAAATAGGATTTTGAAAAAAAATCAAAAAGTTGTAATAAAACAAGAAGTATAGAAAATTCTATTTACAAATATTGGTTATAGGAATTGATAAGATTGGAAGATTTGATTAGTTCGACAGTTGATCATCGTTATTATTTTTTTTAGAATTTTATCCACTTCTAATTAGAAGATTGAAACATTTTTTTTTATTTTTTTAAGTACATATTATGCTTCAAAATAAAAGTTGTATACTTTAAATTTATCAATTTCTTCAATTTCTCTATAAGTACCAGGTGTATAAGCTTAAATCCGCTGTTTTTTAGTCAAAAAGCACATGTTTTTTTTTCAAAAAAAAACAAAAACAAATTTATTCAAAGTACTTGCCCTCGCTAGGTATACATTTCCCCCATCTCTCGGGCAATTTGTGGATACCACGCCAAAAAAAAATCCTTTTCTTTCGAGGCAAACCACTCATCAAGTCATTTTCGGATGTCTTCGTAAAAATCGAAGTGCTGCTCAGCGAGCGCGTGGCCCATCGACGAAAACAGGTCGTAGTCGGAAGAGGCTAGGTCTGGTGAATAAGCGGGATGGGGTAGCACCTCCCAGTTGAGTATCTCCAAATAGTTTCGGACCATTTTTGACGTGTGCGATGGTGCGAGTTTCGGACCATTTTTGACGTGTGCGATGTCTTTGTTGATAATCCGTCCTTTTTTCATGCAGAGCACGGTGAAATTTGATCAGTTCACCAGGTTTCAACATCTCATAGTAGACGATACCCTGCTATACACACCAAACGCACAGCATCGTTTTTCGTCCGAAGCGTTTTGATCTTCGGGAAGATATTGATGATTGGCCTGGATCAACCCACGATTTCTTGCGTTTAGGATTCTCGAAATATATCCACTTTTCATCGCCTGTCACAATTTGATGCAGGAACGACTTTTCTTTTTGTCTGGCGAGCAAGATTTCGCATGTGTTTTGGCGTCGCTCCATCTGCCTATTCTTCAATTCATACGGCACCCATTTTCCGACCTTTTCATGAAAATGGCTGGATGAGTGACACCCAATTACTGCCCGAGCATTTTTTTTCAGTAAGTATCGAAGTTCTGCTCAGCGAGCGCGTGGCCCATCGACGAAAACAGGTAGTCGGAAGGGGCCAGATCTGGTGAATAAGCGGAGTGGGGTAGCACCTCTCAGTTGAATGTCTCCAAGTAGTTTCGGACCATTATTGACGTGTGCGATGGTGCGTTGTCGTGGAGGAAAATCAGCTTGTCATGTCTTTGTTGATAATTGGTCCTGTTTTCACGCAGAGCATAGTGCAATTTGATCAGTTGTTGGTGGTAGCGGTGGGCATTGACAGTTTCGCCAGGTTTCAGCATCTCATAGTAGACGATAGTCTGCTGATCCTACCACACGCACAGCATCGTCTTCGTCCGAAGCAATTTGGTCTTAGGGAAGATGTTCATGGTTGGCCGGGATAAACCCACGATATCTTGCGTTTAGGATTATCGAAATATATCCACTTTTCATCGCCTGTCACAATTCGATGCAGGAACGACTTTCTTTTTTGTCTGGCGAGCAAGATTTCATATGTGTTTTGATGGCGCTCCATCTGCCTATTGTTCAATTCATGCGTGACCCATTTTTCGATCTTTTCAATCTTCCCCATGTCACGCAGACGCATGGAAATGGCTGGTTGAGTAACACCCAATTGCTCCGCGAGCATTTTTGTGATTGCGTATCTGCTTCGTCCAAAAGAATCTGCAATTGATGGTCCTCTACCTTGCTAGGCCGATTTTCACGCTTCTTGTCCCACAAGTCAAAATTGGCTTCTTTGAACCGACGAAACCAATCCCGGCACGTTGTTTCCGATCACCATAGGCCTCCATAAGCATTTGATGTGATTCGGCAGCCGATTTCTTCAAATTGAAGCAGAAAAGCAGAGTTTCCCGCATATGCTCTTTTTCTAGGCACAAAACTAGGCATGATTACCAAAGGAAAAACGTATGTTGTTGTACGAAAATGCTGACAATGTGCACTGATTAATGTTGACAGAAGTCAATTTCATAAAAAAAAGTATAGCGTGCCCATGGTAGCTTAATACGCTCACTCACGACATCTACACATATGACCAAACAGCGGATCTAAGCTTATACACCTGATACAACTAAAATAAACATTTAAATATTGCAAAAAAAGTTTTGTTATCAAAGAGCATTAATATTATTTCGATATCGATTTTAATACGGAGATAAGTATAGTTTTCTGTTCTTAGGATAAAACTAAAAATATATAGCAAGGATATTTAATCATATACGAAAACAGTAAAATATGTTACTTTAATTCTTCTACTAGAAAATTTTAACATTTTCCATGTCAACACAAATGATTTAATTCCAATTACTCATAATCAATTTAACGTCAAGCTAATAAATGTCATACCATATATTCAATGAACAACTTTTACTAATGTTGTATACAAAATTATTTAATTCGAATTAAATTATTCTGAATTAATTTTATTTATAGACTAACAAGACGCCACTGAATTATATTACAAATATTACTTATGTAGTTTTAGTTTAAATTAATATTTTCAATTCATTTGATATTAAATTCGATTTCTTTTAATACTGTTCAAATAGTATCGCGAATTTTGTATTTTTTTTTCAAAAATTATTTATTTATTCATGAATATCTATTTTGTCCCCTTTCAAAGTAATCATCACCAGATATTATACACTTGTGCCAACGTTTTTTCCAATCCACGAAGCACTTCAAAAAATCATTTTTTGTGATTTTGTTCATATCCTCCTTCGATGTCGTCTTTATCTCCTCAATCTTAGCGTAGCGTCATCCTTTCATGGGGATCTTCAGTTTTGGGAATAAGAAAAAGTCACAGGGGGCCAGATCTGGGGAATACGGTGGCTGCGGCATTATTAGTGTATTGTTTTTGATCAAAAATGGCAAAAACCAATTTTTTGTTCTTCCACAAATCTGGACGTTTCTGGCGGATTGCTTCCCGCAACTTGCGCATAACTTGCAGGTAATATTCCTTATTGACCGTTATACCCTGTGGCAAGAACTCATGATGCACCACGGCCCCGCAATCGGAGAAAACTGTAAGCAAAACCTTCACATACGACCGAACTTGGCGCGCTTTTTTTCATAAACCCAATGGCACCAGCCAATCGATATGTTTAAGTCCTCAGCAACTTCTCTAACGGTAATACGACGATTGTCCAATACTATTTTCTTCACTTCATCAATGTTTTCGTCTTAGATTAAAGAAGAACTGGATAGGCCTCTACACAAAAATTCTGTCCAAATTTTGTTGGCAATACATTCGTAGAACGCATCCACATGCAATACAACAGAAACGGCGTAAATCATTGGGAGCCAATTTTAAACTTCAGTATGCGATTGAAGCGGTTCATTCAAAACCGTTTTCATATGCGATGTCATTTATGCGTAAACAAATAGAATTTTTAATATTGCGGGTTTTATTGTTTGATGGAATTAGTTTTAGAAATTTATAATAAAACACAGTATTCTATTTTAAAATATTATTTATTTATTTATTAGATATTTCACAATATTTTATTTATTAAAACAGAATTATAAAATGGAAGTGCATATAAAAGTATAAATTGTAAGTTATTTGATTATATCAAAATAAAATCCATAAAAATGCAAAATAAATTAAATGAGAGAATGTGTTATAAATTTAATTTACTTAAATAATTAATAACTAATATTCTAAAAAAATTTAAAACAATATTATTTATTGTTTTAAATTTTTTTAGAATATTAGATATTAATTATTTAATAGAGAAAGCGAAAGCACAAATGCAAACAAATTTATTTAAATAATAAGCCTACAGAATATACTTTATTTATTTTAACACAATGAAAACAGTAATGGAAAATAGACTGAAAAATTTGGTCCCTTAAACTTTCTTACACCTTTTTTATATAAACTGGCACTGAACTATTTTCTGGTAAACATTGAACTGTCAAAATCGGATTTGTTTACATTTATTGAATGCCGAACTTTTCACTTTTTGACCACTTTTTAGACTAAATAAAGCATTAAAAGCCATTTAAACACATTATAAACTAAATTTTTGTTAATTTCTGTAGTAAAAATGAAGATGTCAACTTACCAAAAGAAAGAAATTCCCGGTTTCCTCTTTTCGGCGAATTTCTAGCAATTTCTAATAAATTACTTAATTTTCTGAAATAAAAACTTCCTATTAAGTTTTATTAACAATATAAATATTTATAAAAATACTTACTTTTTAGTAAATACTTGTAAATATGTAAAAATAAAACACTTTTAAGTGCACTTTCCGATGTATCAAAATAAAACTTCACAAATGACAAGAATAGCTCTTAAGTTTCCACTTTCATGGAGAAATAAAGTTTTCAAACTCTCCAAAAGTCTACAAAACTGAGGCGCTTGATATTTACGAAATAAATAATAAACCTAAAATAGAATTCCATTTTGTATCAAAAGATTGTACAAAAAATAAAAATTGCCTATCGTTGTATTTAAAGTGCATTTTTATTTCCAATTATTCTTTTTTAATAAATTTCTATTACGACAACTAGATGGCAGTTGATGTCATGTCTACTTAAAAAATTTTTGACAACAATATCCCTTTGTAATAATTTGGACACAAAAATGCGTATACATATACGGTAGGGGCCTATCCAGGTATTCTTTAATCTAAGGTTTTCGTGTGCTGTTGACGTGCTCGGGCGTCCGCACACTTTTCGTCGTTCTGAGAACATTTTGTACCACCGATGAGCGTTGCTTTGGTCCAAAATAGCTTCACCATAAGCCATCAACATTGGGAATGCGTCCGCGCAATTAATTTTGTTTTTCATACAAAATTTGATACAGATTCTTTGATCCATTTTTTGAACTGGGCAAAAATCGAAAACGAGCCAAAACATGTGCTAGCAAAGCAGCTGTCAAAAATTAACTGAATATTCAAAATGGCCGAACTTTTCGGCATAACTGAGAGACATGAGTACCAATATAACGCCACAAAAAAATCGACAACTAAATATACTTAACCCGCGGAAATTCAAAATTCGCGATGTTTTTTGAACAGAATTCGTACAAATAGTACGACCATACATTTTGCTGTCTTCGATTTCTTTTAATTATGTTAACTTTCTTCAATCGAAATACAATTTCTACCTTCTAACTAAAAATTTTTATTCAAAATATTTCCTTATATTCCTCAAGAGATCATAAATTATTGATATATTATAATTAATAAGGATTTTCTTTTACTTCAATTCGAATGAACAGCACAGCTCTCAAAGTTTAAACTTTACGATAACAAAAATAATAAAGAAAACAGAAAATTCTCAACTAAAAGCAATCGAAACTTTTAATGATAAGAAATAGATTTTTTTTTCTGAAAAAAAAACGTTCGAAAAGAAAACAAAATTAAACAAACAGAAATGTAAATTTAAGAAATACTAAAGTTTCGAATAGGAAAAATAATACATTTTTGATTTGAAATAGCAATTTTATATAATTTAGAGTCCTTACGGTATAATCAGTAAAATATGGTATTCTGAAGCGTTCACTTTGTGGCGGAGTATCCTTTCTTTAAAAGGACTTCTGCACTCTTTCTATTTGAGAATACAATAATTTTTGAAAAACTACTACTAATTTTATACTGGTTAGTTGTCTCAAAAGTTTAATAGAAATAAATCCTTTCCAACAGATTCTTTTACCGTGCTAGTAACTTGTTTCTTAATCAGAAATAATTTATAGAAAAGAATCTTTTTAACAAAATAGAGTAACTACTTGAAGAAATAAAATAAAAATTTACAAAATACCAATCGGAATCCGAAACATCCTATTTTGTAGAAAATTTCATTCTCATTTTATTATTACAATTGTTGCTATTTGCCATTATCCTGTTTCTGTTTTTTTTTCGCATGCAGTTGTAGTTTTAATATTGTTTTGTTTTTATGAAAATAACATTTTTCTATAGCATCGAAGAGAGTTGTTTAAAATTAAATTAAAGTGCATCTAAACAAAGCAGAGTAAAACTATTATTATAATAAAAATAAGTTACAAGCTTGAATTATATTTTTTGCTAGAGTTTTTATTCTAGCCATCAAGGATTAAGGTCATTGTTGCTCCTACTGGGGATTATTTTCATTCGTTCTTATCCATTTGCCCATTGGCCCTTTTTGGTTTTTTTTTTGGTCTTTTTGATTGTTTCGATCTGTTGTACTGAAACTGGGGTGTGGGTTTGTTTAACCAGTATCTCATACCAGTTTATCTATGTTGAGCTTACTGAAAATTTATTATCGAATTTTTTTTTTTTATTTGGTCTTTGAATGGCTTTTCTTTTGTATGTTCATTAATGTCGAGACAGGATATAATTGTGCAGGACACTGAACAGAAGAGATAGTGTATTATATTTTGTGGGACAGTAATGCTTCTAGTGCAGTTGAGTGGAATGCATTTTATAAGAATCAACAGCTATGCTGAATATACTCACATACACATAGACTTGCATATAGTGAGAAAATAAAATTAAAATGAAAATTACTGATTCCTAAATTCCCTTGCATATACAAACACATGAAAATACAAATTTCATACTTACAATATCATATACACATGCAGGTATTCATTCGAAAATCTAAAGGCATAAAAGTGTAAGGACGATAAAAAATACTTTATCCTCACAAATGGGATATAAAAAGAGGCGATGGTAAAAAAAAACAGCCAAATCCAATACAACAATGAATAGATGAGAGCTGTAATCTCTTCCTCGAGTAATACTTTGGTACCAAATACACTACGTAATCTTCTCACTTAGATTATTATATTTTCCTGTAGGGATCCCCTTTTATCCGATATAGTATCTTTTTACAGCCATCTTCAATCTTTTGTTGAATTGAAATTAATCTGAGGTTTTGTGTGGCAAAAACAAACTCCTTCTAAGAGTGGCTGTGATTGTGCATTCAATTCGAAAATTTCCCCTTTTTAAGATCATAGCCTTAACCGCATTCAGGTTGTATAGCTTTTTTTTTATTAATACAACATAAATTTTATACGTGATTGAAAAACTTTTCTTTTGAGAAGAACAATACTTAACATTCGCAAACATTTCCAATTTCCTTTTGTCTTTTACTCCTTTCGACTAATTTGCAAATCGATTTTAACTCAATCAAAAAATCTCATATCCGAACAATTTTATATGAAAAATAAAATCATATAAAAATTATAAGAATTCAACTAGCAAAAAAAAAAAAAAAGAATGATTATACGTAGAAATTGTTACCACTTTTACATCGAATACTTTAAAAGAAGCAATCTCAAAATTTCCGATATCCGGAATTTTCCACATCCTTTAATGTAGAAGAATGTGATTATGGCCATCGGTACCAACGGGAAAGCACAAATCGATTCTATTTTGTGTCAATGTACGAACCATTAGATATAAGAAAACGAATACACTTCGTGGTCGGTGTCTGGTTGTAAGACGTTAAGTTGGAGCCATGACGAAGCCATCGATCTATTTGCAGCAAATTTAAAATTCCTTATCGTTTTTCTTAATTTATCAACTTTAGGATGTACCTTTATTGAGACTTTACAGTCCTGCACATTGCATGTGTTAAGCATTTAGAGTAAAAATTTATTCGTCCATCAATTATTTTTATGGTATTGCTTCAGGAATTTAACTTCCACTTTTTCCGACATTTTTCATTTCCTTTCGCGTTGAGATACACAACAAAATTGATATAAAATTACGTTTTTGATTTAAAAAAAAAAAAAACTAAAATTTACCTTTTCTCCACTTTGTGTTATGTACAATAAAATAAATTTCCAACTAATAATGGGTAGCTAGGATGTTTGTTAACTTGAATTCCTTTCAAAAAGTGAGACAATTTTCACTGATATACGTAGGCTACTATATATATTTCTGGCCTAGGCAACACTAAGTGTTGCCAGGTGCGATCTGACATTTCCATTGGAAAGTTTGAAATTTTTTAGCATAAACGTACTCAGAACGTTTCGACGTACGACTATCATTTGTGTTGTTTACAGTGACTTGAAAAAATCAATTTGGCAAAAAAATGGAATTAACTCGTGAACATTTTCGTGCGATCATTTTTCACAACTTTCGACGTGGATTATCACGACAAGAGTGCATCGATGAACTTAAATCTTTGTATGGCTATGAAGCACCATCCTATAGCACTGTGAAAAACTGGTACAACGAATTCAATCGTGGCCGACGCTCGCTCAAAGACGAATTCCGTGAAGGTCGTCCAAAAACAGCCGTTGTTCCAGAAAACATCGATGCCGTACGTGAACTGATAATGCAAGACCGTCATGTGACATACCGTGAGATAGAGGCATGCCTAGGCATTTCTCCCACCAGCATACATTCGATATTGCATGAACACCTGGCCGTAAAAAAGGTTTGTTCTCGTTGGATCCCGCACAATTTGACAATCGCTCAAAAAAAGGCTCGTGTGGATTGGTGTAAAGAAATGCTGAAAAAATACGATCGCGGTGCTTCAAAAGACGTTTATAAGATCGTCACAGGTGACGAATCATGGATCTATGCGTATGAGCCCGAAACAAAACAGCAATCGACCGTGTGGGTCTTCCAAGACGAGTCAAATCCAACGAAAGTTGTTCGTGGAAGAAGCACTTCGAAGCAAATGGTCGCTTGTTTCTTTGGCAAAACTGGTCATGTGGCGACTGTTCCGCTTGTGCAACGTAGGACGGTCAATTCTGAGTGGTACACCACCATTTGTTTGCCTGAAGTCTTCGGAGAAATTCGAAAAACGAACAAGAGAAGTCGAATCATTGTGCACCATGACAATGCGAGCTCTCACACATCGGCTCAAACCAGCGCCTTTTTGACCGGACAAAACGTCGAATTGATGGGTCATCCTCCGTACAGCCCTGACTTGGCACCCAATGACTTCTTTTTATTCCCACACATCAAGAAAAAAATGCGTGGTCAACGATTTTCGTCGCCAGAAGATGCTGTTGAAGCATTCAAAAACCATGTTTTGGAGGTGTCTCAATCGGAGTGGAAAAAGTGCTTCGAAAATTGGTTTGAGCGCATGCAAAAGTGTATAAATCTTGATGGAGAATATTTTGAAAAACAATAAAACCTTTTTCGTTGATAAATATTCGCATTTTCATTATTAGGCCAGAAATATATATAGTAGCCCACGTATCACTTCATAAAAACCTATCAGAGTGCAATGAAAATAACCGCAAAAGACAATTTTCAGATTCTCAGCTATACGAAAATCATAAAATTGAACGAAGCTCTTGATGTGATTTTTATTACCAATTACCTTAGAGGGAAGGTGTTGGTAGATCATTCCTTCAAATGTAACTAAAATCTAACTGAGTGATTGCTCATCGTTGGTTAAATTTGTAAATTATAGTCGTCGAGATGCCGTGATACGACGGCAAATATGCGAGGTGTCACTTACTGATAAGACGACGTTGCGGTATTTTTGTCTAAGTTTATTGTTGTCGTGTCAGCTTTTTGCAAAGCTAATTAAATCAGTTCTTGCCTAGTCATAATAATTCGGAAATGTGCGGAAATAATTTAACTCATCACAACTAATACTTATTATAAAAAGATGATGTGGTCCAGTTTTAGAGAATGTTCTTTAAGCTCTTCCATCAGCAAACGAGAAAAATAATCATCTGTCCGTAAAGAAGTGCTGTTACGGAAATTAAATTAAATCTGCTAAATGAATAAAATGATTAGGAGGCAAAATAAACGTTGCAAGTAACCAAATGAATGTGGACTTTGGGAACGTGTTCAAATTATTAATATGACGATTAGTTGTTGGTAAAATGGACAGACTAAAACCAACACGATTCCCACAACGCTGACCTTTTCCATTTCGAATTCATACGCTCTTAAATACGAATTTAAATGCAAATTTTCAACCGAAATTAATTTATCTTATTTTCTATTTCTATTTTATATATATATGTGTGTGTGTGTATGTATAGTCATCGCTCTTTTATCTAAACTAATTGAAAAGTTTATCGTACCAAAAACCAAAGCCACAAGAAAACAAGATTTTATTTTGATTTAATTTTAAGGAAAAACAACGCAAGATATTCTTTCTTTTTTGTACAACTTTTAATTATAATATTTCAACCTTTTAGAATCTTTTCATAAATAAATTCAAAAATATTTGTATAAATTAATATATTTGTGTAAATAATTTTTAAAAAAAAAGAAGAAAAACTAAAAAGCTCTTTTAGAAAAATTTGGTTTCCTTTTTTTTTTTTTTTGGTAATATTTTTGTTTATTATTTTTCTGATTTAATACTAAACTATTTAGTTTTCTATATAATATTCTCCAGTTAATTTTGATATTTTCAAAATATTTACACAATATCATTTTTCCTAAAAAATCAAGATTTTTTTTAAAAATTGAATTTGACTTTAAGCTTCAACTTGAAGCAAACAACTTTCAACAGCTTTTTGAAAACACAAGCTACAGGTTAGGAAGAGAGTCAACTTTCACGTATAAATGTTGGTGAATGAAGTTAATTTTCGAGTCTAAAAGTTGGTGAATGAAAACTAAATCAGCAACTTTGCGTCTTTTCTCCAGTGTTGAGAAGTTTAAGCACATTGAGCCGATATGTTTAAGGAAGAAGTCTAAGACGATCAAGAATTCTTCAATGCAAACCTTACAAAGTTACGTTATACTGGTTATATAGTATACGCTTAATGTGAGTACTGTAAAAGGACGACCAAACTACAACTAAATACTCCAAAAAAGGACTAACTTTGGGGACAATATATGTTAAGTCCACCGAGGTATTAACACAGGAAACTTCTCTCGACCAACGCCCAAGTTTAATTTTACATTCCAAAAAAGTTGTAAGAGAAAGTCCAAGGATTGAGGCATCTGGAAAATGTCATGACTTCACATTTATCCAAATTCAACACAAGGCAATTATTTGAAGCTCACCATTTATTAAATAAGTTTAAATCCTCCTTAATGAGGGTTTCATCACTGATATTTTCAATTTTTGAAAAAAAAATTTTATATCATTTGCAAATATTAAAATTTTGAAGTTCTTAAGTACTTTAATAATGTGATCAATTGTAAGAATAAAAAGTAATGGGCCAAGATGGCTACCATGCGGAACACCATTAGGTACTTCAAAATCTCTTGATAAACACGTGCGAAAAGAGACGTTATGGGTCCAATCAAGAAGAATTAGAGCAAATTCTTTTTTTTTAGTTTAAACAAAAACTGATCGAGTGGGGAATTTAATTCTTGTGAACCTTTAGAAAAATGTTAAGTCAGTTTGTGAACCTTTAAAAAAATTTTAAGATAGTAAATGTAAAAGTTGGTAGTAGTTTAGGTTAGTAGTTGTGGATTTGGAAGGTTTAAACCCGTTTATGCATTATAAATGCTTGATGAGCTGTGATATACTCGATAATTTTGCTATAGGTCCTCATTTTTAGGGCCTTTTTTAAAAACAAATATTATAAAGGACTTTTCCCAAACTTTAGGATATTTACTACTTTGGATTGATTTTTTTAAAAATAATTTCCAGAAGAGAAAATAAAGTGATGGAGCGTTGATTTAATAAAAATTGGAGGAACACAAAAATCAAATTTGAGAATATTAATACTATTCAAAATTATATCTTGAATTATTGCTAGCATTAATTCTAAAGAAATCGGTAGATCAGAAATATGGATAAATTCATTTACGTTAATTTGAAAATGATCAGAGGAAAATGCCTCCCCAAAATAATATGCGAAAAAATCAGCTATAGTAACAAGCAATCGTAAAGTATGGTCGATGGATAATCATCAATTTTTCTTTTTATGTTAATAAAGTTAAAGAAATATCGAGGATCCTTGTACATATTGATTCGAAAATAATTAAGAAATAATCGTTATATATAGAAGAGAACAAGATTTTAAATTCATTAAAATAGGTGATAAAATCAGAATAGGAGGAAAGGTTCTTAAGACGCAAATAGGCCTGCCATAATTTTTCTTGTTTCTATGGTGACATAGTTCCTTATTATATCAGGGCAGAGATTGAAAAGGAGATCTAAGGGTTCTCTCATAGAAATATATAAGAGTGTAATATAAATATCAGTATACAAAGTGAACTACTAAAATTAATGAATACAATTCCCATCGCATAGCTTTTATTCTTAAATATTCATAAATATTATAACTTAAAATGATTGAATATTTTGACTTCCTCTAAACATAAAATTGAATATATAAAAAATTATAATATAAAAAAACTGAGAAAAAAAACCAAACTAATATTTTCATATTCAAAATTTTGTATTTTGCCTCCTCAAAACTCATAATTAACCCCTAGTTCAATCCACTTCTTCTAATATTATAACAAAATTTAGTATCATAGAAAATTTATTTATTCATTTCAAATATTTTTTCTTTTTTTAATTGAAAATTCCACTAGTATTCATTTAAAATTCCTAGTTTGTTTAAGAATATTTCGTTCACTTAGTATGTTGGTACGCTTGACTTAAAATTTCAAATTAAAAATAATGCCCAATTTCAAATAGAAATTTGACTGACTACGTATATAATAACAGCATGGAATTTAGAAAGTACCATAATGAACAGCGCGAATATAATATAAACTTTTTAAGTGACAAAATTACTTTATGGACGAATATTTTCTTAGAGTAGAACATCGTCATAACTGCTGCCCCAAAATGACACTAATAAATATTATGTAAATAATTTGGCTCCACATAACAATGTTAAAGAAAAAGCCTAAATTACACTATAATTAACTTATATACCCAATATAAGTGTATCTTATTAAAGCCTATAATTTTTGTAGCCAAAAATTTTAAGCCCCTTAAAAGTTAAAACTGCTATGCTTCGTCAGTCCTATAAAAAAAAATGTTGCTGGCTACGATCTCATAACAGCTTCTATCCTGAAGCAAATTAAACAAAAAAACTTAATTTTTTTTACTATAAAAAAATTTATAAAATAATAAAAAAAATTACTTCTGATCAACAATTTTGCTTTCGATCTAAAGACTTTACAATCCAAAAATGCAACCGTGTTAATGATTGCTTGGGTCATCTCTTTAGAGAACAGATTATTGTACATGAGATTTTTTTTTTGATCGTTTGTGACACCCTTGGCTCCTCTGGACACTCAAGAGTTTCCTTTATTCTACATACTAACTTTTTAAAAATTCATTTCACTCCCAAAGGCATTTCCAAATACCCGTTAATACTGAATTCTCAGAAATATATCCTATTTTAGTAGCAGTTCCACAGAACAGATTCTTTGTCCCAAATTATATATACCCACGATATTCCATCTGAATCTAAAATACTTATTATCCATGCAAATTCCGATATAGCTTCTAATAATTTATCATCTCATATCAATAATTTTCAAAAGTCTTGGAGAGAGTTAAGGTAACTATTTTCAAAAACGTCCTACCCTCTTAAACCTTAATGGCAACACAATGCTTAGAGTGTGCTATACTAGATTGACAAGACCTGATACTAACAATCGTTATCGACAAATATACGAGGGTCGTTCAATAAGTCCTTAGAAAATCCGTAGTATTGGTAAAGATTTTTTTTGTAAGTAGCATTATCGACAGGAAAGCTGTCAAAATTTCAGCTCGATCCATAGCGTAGGTCAATTTCTATCGTCGATTAAAGTTAACGGTATTTATTTGTGCATAAAAATGAAATTGTGAAAAAAATTTCGGCAAGATGGGTGCCGCGTTTGCTGGCTAATCGTGTAGTGGACTCTGAGGCTATGTTGATACTCTTTCATCGCAATCTTGCCGAATTCCTTCGTCGATATGACACTGTGGACGAAACCTGGATACACAACTACACTCCAGAAACGAAGAGACAGTCATCACAGTGGATTTGCAAAGGTGAACGGGCTCCGAAGAAAGCAAAAACTGTGCCATTGGCCGGCAAGGTGATGGCCACGGTCTTTTGGGATTGGCAGGGCATCATTTTTATCGACTACTTGGAAAAAGGAAAAACAATAACAGGAGCGTATTACGCGTCGTTATTGCAACGGTTGAGCGAGGAAATCAAAGAGAAACGCCCCCATCTGAAGAAGAAAAAAATCCTCTTGCATCAGGACAACGCACACCTGCGCTGTTTCCATGGCCAAAATTGTGGAATTGAGAATGGAATTGTTGCAGCATTCCGCTTATTCACCAGATTTGGCCCTGAGTGACTATTTCCTTTTCCCCAATCTGAAGAAATGGCTTGGCGGACGACGGTTCACTTCCAACGATGACGTCATTACACAAACGGATGAGTATTTTGCAGAACTTCCGAAATCCTATTTTTTGGACGGAATAAAAATTTTGGAAAAAGGGTTGGAAAAGTGTATAGAGCTAAAAGGATTTTTTTTTTAAAAACAGTTTTTTTTCATCTTTTTCTAAGGACTTATTGAACCACCCTCGTATAATTAGACTATTGGACAACCGTTAGAAACTAGCAATAAATAGTAAAATTTTATTTTACAGCGCAATTATCAAACCCATTTGGACTTATGGAATTATCTTTCCAGCCATTAGCTTAACGATATTTTAATTAATTTGGTAGAAATTTTCCTCTTATAATACTCGAATATTTACCAGGGGTATATGCTTAAATCATAGATGGCATGAGTGAGCGTTTTAAGCTACCATGAGCACGCTATACTTTTTTTGTGAGTTTGACATCTGTCAACATTAATCAATGCACAACTCAGCAATTTCGTATAACAACATACATTTTTCCTTTGGTAATCATTTCTAGTTTTGTGCCAGAAAAAGAGCATATGCAGGAAGCTCTACTTTTCTACTTCAATTTGAAGAAATCGGCTGCCAAATCGCATCGAATGCTTAGTGAGGCCTATGGTGACAGTGCTTTATCGGAAACAACGTGCCGAGATTGATTTCGTCGGTTCAAAGACGGCAATTTTGACTTGTGGGACAAGTAGCATGAAAATTGGCCCAGGAAGGTTGAGAACCATCAATAGCAGGCTCTTTTGGGCGAAGCCGATACTCAATCTCAAAAACTGCTCGGGCAGCAATTGGGTGTCACTCATCCAGCCATTTTCATGAAAAGGTCGGAAAATGGGTGCCGTATGAATTGAAGAATAGGCAGATGGAGCGACGCCAAAACACATGCGAAATCTTGCTCGCTAGACAAAAAGAAAAGTCGTTCCTGCATCAAATTGTGACAGGCGATGAAAAGTGGATATATTTCGAGAATCCTAAATGTAAAAAATTATGGGTTGATCCCGGCCAACCATCAACATCTTCCCCAAGATCAAATCGCTTCGGACGGAAGACGATGCTGTGCATTTGGTGAGATCAGCAGGATATCAACAAAGACATGACAAGCTAATTTTTCTCCACGACAACGCCCCATCGCACACGTCAAAAATGGTTTGAAACTACTTGGAGACATTCAACAGGAAGGTCCTACCCTACCACGCTTATTCACCAGACCTGGCTTCTTCCGACTACCACCTGTTTTCGTCGATGGGCCACGCGCTCACTGAGCAGCACTTCGATTCTTACGAAGACATCCGAAAATGACTTGATGAGTGGTTCGCCTCGAAAGAGAAGGAATTTTTTTGACGTGGTATCCACAAATTGCCCGAAAGATGGGAAAAATACTTTGAATAAATTTATTTATGCTTTCTATGAAAAAAAAACATGTGTTTTTTTGACTAAAAAACAACGGATTTAAGCTTATACATCTGGTATAATTGTAGTTATAAATTAAAATAATAAAAGAAAAATTAGAAAAAAACCATTCAAAATTTTACAAAGCCATTTTCTTTCAATAGAAAAATCCAGAAAAAAATATTTCTTTTAATTATATTATTTCTTATAAATTTGTTTGTTCATGTCAGTATAAAGTATCGATTAACATAACGTCTTTCTTCTTACTACCCTCAATAGATTGGACTGGAATTATTTTTTGTTCTGCTTTAAAACTCTGTGACGAGGGTCCACTATAACTATTCGGGTAATTCTGCTAAATTTATGTCCTTCACATTTCATTAGTTGTGATGACATTTTCTGTGAAAGCAATTTGAGTACGAGCACTCCTTTAACGAGTTCATTGGTGAATATAATATTTTCCTTCACGCTGCTGCAGCTTCTCAAATAACACACATCACCTATAGAATTTTGAAAATAATCTAGAATAAATGTGTACATATGTATGTGCACTCATAATTATTGCTATAAGTTTAAGTAATGCTTATGTGTACATTGAAACTGTGCGAGATAATTACAATAGATTTTACTCGTTGTCAACACATGGCACTGGTTGAATGAGGTGCTTCTTTGTTACTAATTAGTTTTTGTAAGGCACCGATTTAATTTTAGGTTCTGTCGGTAGCTAACTCATTCGTAAAATTAAAGTTATTTGCACGACTATACGTGTTTTTGTGTACGTATTTGAGTGTGTGTATGACAATTTCTAAGTATCGTTAGAGTAAAAGTCATTGACTCATAAAAGCGTCGTCAACATGACGCCTGCCCATTTTCTGCGAGGACGATTATCCACCATGCCCCAAGGGATAAACCACTCAAAGATTACTCCTTCGCAGCAGAAATTCTGGTGCAATTTCGATATATCGTCTTGAATTTATCTTACGAGTATATACCTCTATGTGTCGTCGTTAGAATTCTTTAATGTTCGATTCCTTTTTTTACGAGCTAATCCATTTTCGCGGTCTCTTTTTGTCTACACAATCACGAAAAGTATAAATTTCAGTCCCTCTCTCTACCTTACTTTAGTTGTTGGTATTTGTTTTCATTCCATAAACTGTCTTCTTTAATTTAGCATCAGATGAATACTACTTAAGTTATTTTTTACTCTGTGTAAATAATGTATTTTTCTCTCCTTTTCAACATTTTTCTTTTGAATATTTCCACTGTTCTTTATTGCAACTAAACGAAAATTTATTCAGATGTGATAGTGTAATATGCATCATACTAATAGAGCAAAAAGCTAATAAAATGGTAAAAAAATAACATGCAATTTGATTGCAATTCATAATTTTTAGTTGAGAAATTTATAATATTTACTAAATAATATTGTAATATTACTAAAATTATGGAATGCTGTTTTATTATCATAAATTAAGTAGAAATTTCAAAGTATTATAGACCAAATTTTATGCCATATTTGGCAGTAAAAAAAAAAAAAGCAAATGAAAAGGATTTTTAAAGAAAGTTTTTCAATAATTTTTTATACAATTTTTTTTAGTTTTTGTTCGTTTTTTGTTTCTTTTTAATTCCAAAAGAATTTTTTTTTAAAAAGAAATCTTATTGCTCCTTTCATGTTTCTGCAAAACTTATTAATTATTTTCTTAAATATAAATTTTCAAGTAATTTGCTTAAATGTTCGCAAATATTTTATTTTTTTAAACTGGGTTGTCCGGAAAGTAATTTCGTTTTTTTTTATAAAAATGAAAGACGGTTTTCTTATAGTGAATTCATATTTTATTCAATTAATTATTATCCAGTCTGATCCAATATCTTTCTGGTAGTAGCATTATTCCACGCTCATAAAATTTTTGTTCTTTGCTGACAAAAAATTGATCCAATTGATTTTTGACCTCCTCATTTGAATTGAACGTTTTACAAATTAAAAAATTTTTTAGAGACCAGAACAAATGATAATCGGAAGATGCTAGGTCTGGAGAGTATGGTGAGTGTAGAAGTATATCCCATCCAAGCTCTAAAATCTTTTACCGAGTGGTAAAACTTGTATGTGATTTCGTATTATCCTGTTGGAACACTATACCTTCCCTATTGACCAATTCCGACCTTTTTTCTTAAAGTGAATCATTCAATTTGTCCAACTGATGACAGTACACTTCAGAATTGATCGTTGTGTTGCTCGGTAGATGCTCAAAAGAAACGATTCCTTTGAAATCCCACCAAACAGATGAATATTGGCTTTCGAAGTGCTTTGATCCGGTTCAGCTTTTTTACTCCAGGATATTTTGCACTTCACATTATTTTAGACAACCCATATCTCGTCCCCAGTGATAACACGTTTCAAAAATGGATCATTTTCTCGGCGTTTGAGAAGCAAATTACAAATGTCAATACGGCACAAATTTTGAACTTAGCCGTTTCAAATCATCATGAATGGTCGAATTCAATAAATTTAATCTCTAAGCGATCTCAGGACTTGTAATTCGTCAGTTTGCATCCTTTAATGCCTTTATTGTGTCTTCATCAGCTATAACTGGCCTTCCAGAATGTGGTGCATCTTCGAGATCAAAATTGCCGGATCGAAATTTTGCAAACCAGTTTTGGCACTGGCGCTCACTTAACACAACTTCTCCAAATAAATCGGATAATTTTTTCATGCTTGAGCAGCATTTCTACCTTTTCTATAGTAAAAAAGTAAAATATGCCGAAATATGCTCTTTTTTACTTTCCATATTTAAAAGGGTATCAACCAAAAAGTACTATGCAGAATCGATCGAATTTTTTCAAAAGCAAGCTTGGTTATGTCAGCTGTCAAAATATATCTGAGTATACGGCTTAAGTCTGAAGTTGGTTGTGAAAAAATACAATCAATTCCTCTGTTGCGAAAAAATGAAATTAATTTCCGAACAGCCCAATAGTAAATAAAAGAAAAATATACAAAAATGCTTATAAGGATTGTTGGTATCAATATTTTTGTTGTTGCAGTGAAAAAGACTATTCAATATTTTAAAAAAAAAATTGTTTATAAGATATTTTAATTAAAAAAATTCTTCAGAATATGATGATGAAAAAAATAATTAATTTATGCAATCATTTATTATTTTATCTTTGATAATTATACCAGGAATCTTCAATAGGAAAAAAATCGACTCTATTTTATAGCAACGAATATAATTTTATACTATAATACAATTTCAAGTGAAAAAAAAACTCTACTTTTATGAAAAGTAAGTTCCTTAATTGGCAGAGAAATCAAAAAGTCTGCTTGTTAAACATTCATAAAGACTGAAAAGAAAACCAGAACTTATATTATTACTATGAACAGTATTGCTATTTAAGAAATTTCAATGTACTACAACTATTATCAGATTCTTCTGGAAGATAGATGAAAAAAATTCCTCTCCCACATTATATCGAAACTGAATACTTTTGTAAAAGAATCCATCATCGTAACAGCAACAGCCAATTAAAACTCTAAATTATAAAAAGTTATATGAACAAAAATTTCAATGATCTACTCTTCGACAGAATTTATTCCTGAACATATCAAATTTCTTAATAAAATTGTTTCTAAGGAAACGGTATACTTTACTGCTCCAACTACAATAATCTTCTTACATTACTATAGTATGTATCTCCCCCCCCCCCCCCCCCCTAACCAGGAAATAAATAAACTTTTACATGAAATCTATAAAAATACTTTTTTTTTGTTGGAATTAATAAAATATATGCTAAACCAGAATAATTTTATTAGTTATTGATGACATATTATATTGTATATTTTTTTTATTTATTTTATTTAATGTTTACTAAAACAAGTGTATAAATTTAAATACAATCACAGAAGAAAATATGAACTATCAAACGCATACCAACCGGAACAAAGTAGAAATCAATGCGAATCGCAATGACTTAGTTGAGCAAAGTTTTTCAATCTAGACAATGATAATGCAGTGAAAGAATTTTCAAAAAAAAAAAAATTTTTTTCTTAGACAAGAGATGATGAGGTTAAATCTTCCATTTATTCAGGCAGTCGACTACAGGTTACCAAATGCTCGCAGGTCCTTATCGAACACAGCGACTTTCTCAAAACCGCCATTATTTCTCTCATGCAAATGATTCGTTACTTGAAAAGCCACGTATTCTTTTATATATTTTTGTATATATAGTAAAAAAGGATATAAAAGAAAATATTGTACATGTTCTTTTTCATTGAGAATTGCGCAACACAAAAGAAGGATTGACTTTCTCAAAGAAAAGCATTTAAATTCGAAAAATTCCAATTTTTCGGAATGTAATCGATGAGAGTTTTTTCTTCTTCTTCTCTTATTCGAATGCGTCGGCATTATTCAGAACCCATACTAC
Organism: Atherix ibis; assembly: GCA_958298945.1. Taxonomy (NCBI): domain Eukaryota; kingdom Metazoa; phylum Arthropoda; class Insecta; order Diptera; family Athericidae; genus Atherix; species Atherix ibis. The sequence continues at coordinate 33,321,995 of OY282606.1, forward strand.
TCTGTGGATCAAAATCCATATCCTATTCATTAAATCTAAATAAAAGTATTTATTTTTGTTTTTGTTGTTTTTTTTTTTTAGTACAAATATAGATATTGGTGGGTGTATGTATGTATGTATATGTATAGATTTTGTGGTTTTTTATTTAATTTTGTTTGTTTGTTTGTTAATTTTTTGTTGTCCTTAAGTTGTCTCTGTTTTTTGTCAATTTTTTTTTTTGGCACAAAGTACAACTAAAAGACTATACGAGTACATAAGTAGAAGCTATTAAATGTCGTTAAAAATGTAATGGTGGTTGGGTACTATAATATTATTATTAGTAGGGCAGCGAGGGTAGTAGTTATGGGAGACTATTTTCTTAGAAGACGGATATTGAATCGAAATAATTGGAAAAATTCCTCAAGGAGAAAGCTCAATGAGGCTTGAAAATAATTTTCGTTTTGCACGATCTGGAATTTGAACGTGGACTCTGTATAAACAGTAGAAGATTGTGTTATACTTTTTTTTTTTATACATATTATATTTCGTTTTTTCGTCCTTTTTATTCATTATTTCTTAAAGTTTGAGTTGTTGTTACCATTTTCGATATTATTATTATTATTATTATTATTATAGTATTTGTCTCATTGTTGGTATTATTGTTATTTTTTTACTGTGTTGCTATTATTTTTTTTTTGGAACAATATTGTATTTGTATATGTGCACAAATATTCGTTATTGTTGTTGTTGATGTTGTTACTAACGTTGTCATCATAGTCCGTTTTTTTTTTTTTTTTGTTATTATTACCGCGGTGTCCTGTCTCGTATTAGTTTCATTTGATATAATTTTCAATTATTTTCCTTTTTATTTTTATTTCATTCGATTTTATATCTGCTCGTATTTATGGTTTATTATTTTTTTTTAAATATTTTTCCCTCTCAGTTTTTTTGGGATATTTTCCTGTTTTATTTCTGTTCATCCATCCGAAATTCCATCTTGTTTTCCTGTTTTCTATTGCTGCTTCTTTTCTTTTTTTGTATGGAAATAGAGAATTTCTCTTAATTTTCAATATTTAAGGTTATTAATTTTTTATAATATTTTCGTTTGCACTGTACTTGCAGATGGCTTCTCAGATCTATCGTCTTTTCTTAACCATGGTTTGTCAGGTTAGTTTCCATGTTTGTGTCGTTATCAATGTGATTAGTATTAATATGAAAAAGAAGAAGAAAAAAAAACATTTTCTAAGCTTTATTATTATTTTTGTAATTTTTATTTAGTTCTAGATAAAAATTTGTAATTTTCATCCTTATCAGAGGGTGTTTGTTTTGAGTTGATTTTCTCTTTTGTAGTGTAGATTTACATTAAAACTAGGCAACATATACGAGTAGATATGTTTATAAATAACAAATAATTTTATATTAAGTCTATAAAAAAAAAATAAAAAAATCCAATTAAATTATTAAAGCATGGAGTACTAATTTTAATTACACTCATTTTTATTTTAAAAGAAAATAATTTATTCAATATAATTTGTTTTAGATTTTTCTTCTAAAATATTTATAAAAGTTCAAGTAAGGAAATTTATGACTTTTTTAAAACAGTTGTTTTATTAATAAACTATTGGAGTTTGTTTGATTGAACAATTTTTTTGTTGTTGAAAAATAGCAATTAGTTTTTAGCATTTTAATGTTTAATTATTTCATATTTATTTAGAGAATTTTTTTAATAGTATTATCCAATAATAAGTAGTTTTTTTTTAATTAATAACCATAAAATAAAAACTGATTAATTTTTTTATTTTTATATAAACAATTCCATTCGAGAGTATAGGTTATTTGATATCGGAAAATTTACAAAATGAATTATGTCACCAAAAGGTCCTATGGACTTGGTGCTGCATAATGGTTTCTGGCTTATGCGTTAGACGTCTTATATACGAGGTCTGTTCAAAAAGTATCATAAATTTTGAATTTCCGCGGGTTACGTACATTCGATTTTTGATTTTTGTGGCGTTATGTTGGTACTCATATCTCTCACTTATGCCGAAAAGTTCGGCCATTTTGAAAATGCAGTTAATTTTTGACAGGTGCTTTGCTTGCACGTGTTTAGGCTCGTCTTAGATTTTTGCTCCATTTTCAACCAAAAACAGCATCGCATTAACGTTGCTAAGGAGCAAATTTGCTCCAGAGGATCATAACTGGTGACGAATAATGGGTTTATGGTTGTAGCGTAGAAACCAAAGCTTAATCATCCCAATGGAAGCTGCCGCACGAGCCAAGATCGAAAAAAGTGCGCCAAGTTCGGTGGATATGAAGATTTTGCTTACAGTTTTCTTTGATTACAGGGATATGGTAGAACGGTCAAAAAGGAATATTACCTGTAAGTTAGGCGCAAGTTGCATGAAGCAATCCGCCAGAAACGCCCGGATTTGCGGAAGAACAAAAATTTGCTTTTGTACCATGATAACGCAACTGCTCACGCATCGTTGCTTGTGCGCTAATTTTTGGCCTAAAACAACATATTTATAATGTTGCAGCTACCGTATTCCTTAGATCTGGGCCCCTGTGACTTTTTCTTGTTTCCGAAACAGATTCTTTGATCCATTTTTTGAAATGGGCAAAAATGGAAGACGAGCCAAAACATGTGCAAGCAAAGCAGCTGTCAAAAATTAACTGAATTTTCAAAATGGCCGAACTTGTCGGCATAAGTGAGAGACATGAGTACCAACATGATGCCACAAAAAATCGACAACCGAATATACGTAACCCGCGGAAATTTAAAATTCATGATACTTTTTGAACAGACTAATACAGAAAATTGTGAAAACTATGGCATTCTGGAAACTATTTCGATTTCTGACAATAGTCACCTATTTAATAAGTAGAGAATATTGTAAAGCTATTCTAATTGCCATTCCAAAAAGAATATATCAACTTACAATACTAAGTAAGGTTTATTCATAAATGAGTTAAATTAAAACTAAAACTGGAAAAACAAAAAACAAAAAAATTATAAGCAGGAAGGTACCTATGAGTCTATAGGTGAAATACTAATAAGTTTAAAAGGACACCATACATAGAGGGAAGTACTATTAATATGAGATAATAAGGATAAGCTATTCTTATTTTGTATAAAGGATTTCCTATAACATAACGTATTCTAATAGATTTAAATCGTTGACTAGCCCCAATGTCTAAAAGATGACAATTTTTATTTGGTTAGAAATATTCTAATTTTATCATTAATGTCTAAAAGAATTTTTATTTTTTCTTACAATATATCTAAAGATATTGGAAATATACTAGTATAAAATTAAATTAATTTAGATATAACTAATTAATGAATGAAATATTTTCAGCCATGTTCTAATGCACAGTTTTATAAAATTTTTTTTGAAAAAATACCAACAAAATTCAAAAATATATTATTTTATATTTGAAAATATTGACCACAAGTTAGTATTTTTTATCTAATAATAAAAGCTAAAATATTGATTAGTAAAATAAAATATCTACTTGGTATTGTAAATTTTTCTAATATTCGTAAATATTTGTTTTGTAAATGTACATACACATAGTCATATTAGGACACAATTTTAGGATTTACTTTTTTACATCATTGCGCAAGATCATAATGGAATTAGGTCCATTCTAGTCAATGTACCAGATTTTTGTAATTATCACTTCTAATATAAATCTGAACGTAAAATTATTCCGAAAAGCAAATATTCGATTAACAAAAGGATAACATTTCCCTTTTGTAAAGAAAATAAAATGGTGTGAAATCTCTAAAGTCAACTTTACATTTCGAATAAATTCATTAGTCCAGGAAGGAATAAATCAGTTTTCTGGTCTAATTAAATCGAAAATGTCAAGTTAATTTATACTAAACCCAATAGGATAGTAGACCATTCATCAGAAACTTATCCAAGAACAGCCTCTAGTCCTTTCCATTATAATATTCATCGATTAGATTTCTGGGTTCAAAATTAACAAAGCTTCTCAATTTACTGGTTCTATAGTCATTCACAACCCTAGAATTGAACAGTCTTAATAAACCCGAGATTATTAAGAAAATTCTCTATTCCGGAGGATACTGAATGCGTTCGGGTCGGTAGAGGGTTTCGAAAGGCAAGGTGAATTGTGCAATTGGAGAACCCAAATAATACGAATGTCAATATTTGACATTGGCCATGGTTCATTTAGCAGCTCACTTTATCAACAACAAAAAAAAGGGAACTTTGGAAAATGTGTTAAGCCTTGAACGTATTATGAGTTCTGTTGTTTGACTTGCAGATCGACTTGAAGCCTGAACAAATCCTGTTTTGCACGGAACTTTCAGAAACGTGCCGATTAATATTTTCACAAAATTATTGTGGCAAACAATATAATCAATGACATTGGATGATTGAGTAAATGTGTACAATAATACGAAATATAGCAAAGGCAATATTATGGTTCAAGGACGAAATATTCGTAATATATTTAACTGAACCGAACTTTATTATATTGAAATCTGGCCTATTTTCTCTTCCTGGTAATTTCTTCGAAAGGGAAATTTTTATCAATATTTTGTGGTGATAATGTTTCAAACTTTTTCTCTCAACCAAAATCAATTTTATTTTTATTTCTTTTCTTTCTTTTTGGTTGATTTTTAAATATTAATAGCTTAAAGGAAAAAAGAAAATATTTTTTTTTGAAAAAACCCAAATAGATCCTTGAGCCTTGGATTTTTCCTGGTACCTTTCTATTGGCCCATCAATCTTGAATTTATTCTGACGATATTTCTAAAGCCATAAAGACAGAAGCTGAAACTCCTTTCCTACGTAATTCTTCTATTTTTCCCTTAAATCTTATTCAATTCTTGAATAATTTCTTTCGAATAGCTTAACTTGAATAGAAATTGGGTCCGGTACCGATTGAATCAATTCAATTCTTACCTAATTCCTTTTTGGATATTTTTTCCTTCAAATTTCAAAACACAAAAGAAAAGCTAACCTAACCGAGCTTTTACTTTATAATACACAATATATCTGTCATTATACAATATAAAAATGGTTTTATCTTATCAGTTCCTATATAGGCGATATTATTGAGTATTAGTTGGTGTCTGAATATCCTTCCTACTATGCTTATTGGGGAAATCCTATAAAAAATAAATGCTCAAATAGGTTTACCTTTTTGAAATTGCCATGCACGATTAGACATAATTGTTATAAAGTATTCATCCTCGAACTAAATAATATACCATATATTAAATTGAACATTGGATGATGTCGGTATAATTTTGCTAAGAAAAAGCTCAAACATATTTGGTTTTGGTTTGAAGTTTAATATTTTGGAAACATTTAATATTATCCAAAAACTATATTGTTTTATTTGTTTAAATGTAAATAATATTAAAAAAGTCACCGTTTAACTGTATTATGGGACTAGTAAGTCCATTATAAAAGTATATTTTTTTTTGGTCTAGTAGCTCTCGATTATTTTATTTTTACATTTGTACTGATTCAGCTTTCTTACTTTTAGAAGGAATAATAATTTTCTAGCATTATTTTCATATTGAAAAACCAACTAGACTCTCTTAGGAGGTGTGCCATAAAAGTAATGAGATGGTTTTCTTTTATTGTTATAATAATTTAATTTCATTATTTATACATTAATATTATTCCCTTCAAATTGGGTTCCTCGGATAGCTTTGCTCTACTCTTCATAGCAGTGCTGGAATGTTATAACTTGAGCCGTCTTCAGCTCCACGGTTACAATTTTTTGAATATTATTGACGGTATCCGTTCAGGATTTTCTTTACCCTGATAAACTAAAATAGTCACACAGGGGCTTAGATCAGGTGAACAATGGGGTCCTTTTTCTGACAAAAAATACCAAATTTCCGATCTGACGCAAGAAACCCAAATCAATATTAATCAATGATACAACCTTCTCAGAGCTCTTAATCGACCCATTTTTTATCAATTTTTGATATTGAAGGCCTCGCTGAGCCCCAGATACGTCCTCCACTACTTCTCGACCCTTATGGCGTTTTCATGGTAGAGAATGCAAGTATCTGCCATATCTGATCTGATATGAAAAACTTTTTTCTATCCCTATTAAGGACTTCTTCAATAGGTTTAATATTAATCAGTTAACTAACCTCACAAGAGTCTTCACGTATTCGAAATTTTCATTAGCTATTCATGTTAAAGGCATCCCTGATCTTGTTAAGCCTCAAAAATGCTTTATGGAATCAAAAAACTTGCGCCCCTGATAAAAAATACTCCCCACGGGCTTTTTGTAGCTTTTTGTAAGTCAAACTTGCGCATTCACTAAGCTTAACGTAGAGTTTTCTACTACAGCGTTACTCAAAATTTTTTTGCGACATATTTCCTAATGATCTGACCTCTTGAGAGCTTTTAACAATTCAATTTTTTATCAAGTTTTGATGTTGAAAGCCTCCCTGAGCCCCAGATACGTCTTCCACTACTTCTCGACCCTTATGGCGTTTTCTTGGTAGAGAATGCAAGTGTCTGCCATATCTGATCTGATATAAAAAACTATTTTCCCTGTCTATTAAGGACTTCTTCAATAGGTTTAATATTAATCAGTTAACTAACCTCGCAAGAGTATTCACGTGTTCGAAATTTTCATAAGCTTTTGATGTTAAAGACATCCCCGATCTTCTTAAGCCTCAAAAATGCTTTATATAATCCGCTGCTGATAAAAAAAATACTCCCCATGGGCTTTTCGTAAGTCAAACTTGCGCATTCACTAAGCTTAACCTAGAGTTTTCTGCTACAGCTTTAATCAAAGTTTCCCTGTACCATATTTCCTAATGCACTATAAAAAATACAGTAAAAAGAAATTACCAAATGAGACTGAAACTTATATTATATAACTTGGAGGGGGATTAACGAACAAACTTTATGAAGGAGCAATCGGCAGTGTTACCAGATCAGTTTCTACTTTCTGCTATATTCCTTATATTTTTAGTTATTCAATACACATCGTTTTAGAAGTCTACAAGTCTGCGATTCAATAAATATGTACTAGTGTTCAACAGGATTCTGTTTTTTAAACATCTTCTTTTCTTATCTTCATGGATGATCTCCTGTCTTTTATTTCTTATGCAATTCTCCATTTTGCTGATGGCATTCATCTCAGTTTGTCATATTCTTTTCCCAATTTACGTTTTTGATTTTTTGCATTGAAAATGAAAAGGAAATGTATGGTAAAATTAGTAAATTCTGAAATATACAGAATATTACTACAAAGCATGTCGAACAGTGTGAAATTTATATTTCCAAAACAAAGTTCTGTCTGCTGCTGTCTCTAAAGCAAAACCAAAATCTCCAGCCATAATGGATGAATGCTACTTGCCATAATTGCAAGTATAACTGATACTGAAAAACTTTGCATCTTTTATATGTGTATTAATGACAACATCCGTTGAAGTGATTATATATTTAATATAACCAAAAATATTGCAAAACGTTAAGGTTTCTTATTCGTCTTGATTTAGCCAATATATGCAAGGTTTATATTTACGTCAAGCTTGAAACGTCGCCATAATGTTTACTGTCTTTCCTTATTTGATAGTATTTTTTATAGACAGTATCCTTCATCAACTTTTCGAACGAACTCTGAAATAAAAAGGGTATTTTTTCTACCATTTAGTCATAATAATTGACATGTATAACATTTCTCAGTTGATCTTTTATGATACCTTCCACATGCACGATACACCAGAACGTTATCATGATGCTTGGATACTAATACGAGGTCTGTTCAAAAAATATACGTAACCCGCTAAAATTCAAAAAAGTAATTTTGAATTTGCGCAGGTTACGTATGTTCGATTTTCAATTTTTTATGCCGTTATGTTGGTACTCATGCTTTTCACTTATACCAGCAAGTTCGACCATTTTGAATGTTCAGTTAATTTTTGACAGCTGCTTTGCTTGCCCTTGTTTTAGCTCGTCTTCGATTTTTGCCCATTTTCGACCAAAAACAACGTCACATTAACATCGCTAAGGAGTTGTTGGACTCTGTCCGCGACAACCCAAATTTGCTCTAAAGGGTCATAACTGGTAACGAATCATGGGTTTATAGTTATGACATGGAAACCAAAGCTCAATCATCACAATGGAAGCTGTCACACGAGCCAAGACCGAAAAAAGCGCACCAATTTCGGTCGAATGTTAAGGTTTTGCTTACAGTTTTCCTCGATTACAGGGGTATGGTGCATCATGAGTTCTTGCCACAGGGTAGAACGGTCAATAAGGAATATTACCTGCAACTTATGCGCAAGTTGCGCGAAACAATCCGCCAGAAACGGTCGGATTTGTGGAAGCACAAAAATTGGTCGCAGCCACCGTATTCCCCAGATCTATCCCCTGTAATTTTTTCTTGTTCCCGAAACTGAAGAGCCCAATGAAAGGACGACGCTACGCTAAGATTGAGAAGATAAAGGCGGCATCGAAGGAGGGGCTGAACAAGATCACAAAAAATGATATTTTGAAGTGCTTCGAGGATTGGAAAAACGTTGGCACAAGTGTATAATATCTGGTGAGGATTACTTTGAAGGGGACAAAATAGATATTCATGAATAAATAAATAATTTTTGAAAAGAAAAAACACAAAATTCGCGATATTTTTTGAACAGACCTTTTATATTAATTTATACTTAATTGTGTGTAAACTATTTAAAATTTAATCAAACCTCACTTAAAACTTTTTTTTTGGGATAAGTATCAAAATGTCAACATTAAGCAATTATTTCGGTATGCTGCCACTTCATGCAGAATGGCGTGTTTCAAAATGGATATTTACAAATTAAATAACGAAAAAAATGTTGTCTCTAAATACTATTTTTGTTTGGAATACGTGAGCTAAAATGAATATCAATTCAAAAAATTTCTACAATGAAAACTAGATGTCAGTGGGTATCATGTCTACATAAAAAAATTTAGTCAAAAGTATGCAAGCAGTGCAATTTCTCGCCGCTCTTGCAATAATTGAGATATAAAATTGCGTATACATATTGGAAATCTTTCTAAGAGCCTTAGATTAAACAATACCTGGATAGACCCGTACTTCGCACTGCTGAATCCGTACTTCTAACTGCTGAATCCAACTAATATTATGACCCTTAGACATAAAATTTTGAGCAGACCTCGTACTTGGATACTTATATAGTTGCTTGAGAGTGTGTTTTATAAATAAATAATTATTTAGTTCTATCATATTTTATAATAGGAAAAACATTTTTATCCTCAAGATCATCTGTTAACATAGATATAATAAATAATGCAGCAATAAGTTTGTGAGATTCAATTAATAAATATTAAATTCTGATACAATGATTTCTATTACCTTAAAAAAAATTTTTCCATTTTTATTCATTATTTTATAAAATAAAACTTAAAAACTTTAGTTAGAAAAAATACTTTTTTATTGTATATTTCGAAAAACATAAGTCACATCCAATTTTGTTCAAAACTTTTCAAGAAAAAAAATGGGCATACTTAAAATTTTCCCATAATTTTCAATTAAACTTTAACTTATTATTAAACAAATTTTAAAAGAAAAAAAATTCAAATAACAAAGGATAATTTCATAACCAATTGTGAACTTTCTCATGCAATTAATATACGTAATAATGTTTTCTCTGTTATTAAATTAGAAAAGTTGATAAAAAACGAAAAAAATCAATAATAATAACTTAGCATATAATTTTGGAATAATTTTTTATAATAAAAATAATAATTTTACATAATTATTTGTGAGTATACAGTTCAATATTAGGAAAATAATTATAAGGATACCAATTTTTCACAATTTAAATATTTTATTTTCGTAACCAAATCAATATACTAAAAATATAAGAGAAACTTTTATTGTAAGTTATTTTTCTTTAGAAAAATTTAATCGAAATTTACATACTTTCAATAAGGGAGGATTTTTTTTTATATTTTCTCAAAAAAGAATATAATTTGAATGAACGCTTACATATGTTCTTGTAAGAGTAGACTTATTAGCTAAGACAGTAAATAATCTTTTTAATTTAGTCGATTATTATAACTTTCTAATAGATATGTTGAAATTTTACTATTTTATTTTTAAGTATACATTACATAAACTTATACTAAATTACTTATAATTTAAAAAAAAAACACTTTTGAAATAATAGTAAATTAAATTTCAATTTTTTATAATATTTATAAGATCAAATTTTTTTTCTTTTCAATATCCTTTTCAGATTCCGAGATGAGAGATTTAGGCGTCACATTCTATGGTAGCTCAGCGATAAGTACTATTTCTAAACATTCTTATAGTTTAATTAGTATTCTTGTTTTAATGATTACTTTCAATCTAGGATAAAAGATTTACAATCTGTAATTTTCTTAATCGTATATAATATTAATATAAATATAAATATTTAAAAGAAATGACAAAAAAAAAAAATATTGTAATAATATAAAAATTAAATGATGAAATTAAAAGGTAAATGCATAAATATAAATAAATAAATTTACTCTCACCAATTTACATTGTAAATAAATTAAGAGAAAAATTACTACAGAAGCAAAAGAAGAAAAAATTATTAAAAGAAAATTACTGAAATAAAAGTTTAGTAAACAAAATCAGAAAAGTATATTTGTAGGTCTTTTATACTAGTTTTATGCTATAATAATAATATTAATAATAATAATAAATATTAATTATAATAAATGTAAAGAAAAATAAGAAAAATTGATAATTTTCATATTGAATTGGATGGAAGGAAATATTACCAAATTTAAACTTATTTAAGAATTCTATAAATTAAATTAAAAGTTTATTACGGGGTGTAAATAAAGTATGGTAAAAGATTAGTCATTGAAGAAAGGGAATTATACAATAGTTGATTTCATAAGAAAATGATTAGAAATTTGATTAAAAATTTAATAAAATGCCATAAATTAATTTTTGACCGTACATACACGTATATGGATGGAATCAATCAATAAATATTTCTTAATATGAAAAAAGATTTCTTTTCATATTCAAATTAAGAAAAACTTAACATAAACAGAAGTCCGAAAAAAAAAATTATATTCTTACCAAAAAAAAAAAATAAATAAAGGAAAAAATCACCACATGGAATTGTACTAAAAAAAAAATATGAATATTTTTGAAAAAAAAAATTAAAATTACCTTAATATAAATACATAACTATAAAAAGCCAAGAATCAACTCTAACAAAATAGTGTATTTAATATTTAAAATTAAATATCAAAAAAGAAATTCATAATATAAATAAAAAAAGAAAAAAAATACATAATATAATAGATATTATAAAAATAAAATTAACTTTATTAAAAATTCTATTTTCAAAGTAAAAAATATAACAAAAAAAAAAAAAAAGAAATAAATCAAAAATATTATGTGTAATAAGAGAGCTTAATAATATGACAATTTTCATATTTCAAATATAAAAACCAAAACTGGTGTAAATCCCATAAAAATATAAACATTACCAAATTCAAATTATAGAATAATTTATCCACACTTAAATATCTAAAAAAAAGAATAATAATAATAATAATAATCACAAAAAATCTCCATAAAAGAAAAAATATTTAAAAAAAATAATTAAAAGTTTCACTTACATATAAAAAAAAACAATTACTTTTAAATTAAAAATGAAAATTATATAAAAAAAGAAAATACTTGAAGTTGTCCCAAATGATAAAACGATGATAAATTTAAAATTAAATTTAATATACACAAATATAATGCACAATTTGATGTTTGTTTATGTTTTTATATTTAATATAAAACAATTTAAAAAAAAAAAATTATTAAAAAAAACTTAACGTATAAAATAGCAAAATATTAATATTGATAATATAAAAATAAATTATTAATAATACAATATATTTGATTAAGGATTAGTATTCAATAAATATATAAAAATGAAAAATTTACATATATATAAAAAAATATATATTAATTAATCTGATTATTAATAAGAAATTTATGAGAAACAAATGTAAAACCACCAAAATAATTAAAATCAACAATCTATTCAAATTTTTCATAACCAAACAAAATTTTTTTATTTATAAAATTAAAAATATTAAGCAACAAATAGAGAGAGCTATTGAAATATAGAAATACTTGAGAAAGAGAAACTATTTAAAATAAACCAAAATTCTAGCAAATTATTATAAAATCCTATATTGAAAAATATTTATATTCAAAATATAGTCAAATTTACTCCATTAAATGTTATTAGATCCATTATAACCCAAATTTTATCCTGTATACAATTGTACCTTAAAATTTATTGCATAATATTTTTACACTACCAATAACAAAAAAAAACAGTTGAATAGATTTATGTACTTTGATTGCTGCAATTTTATTTTAAATTTTATTTAAAAAAATAATTTTTTTAATAAAAAAGTACAAAAAAATACGAAAAAGAAGAATTTTTTTTTACATCAAAGTTTTCAATTTGCTTGCTTGCAAGAACAACGTTTAAACAACTTTTGCATTGCCTTCAACTTAAAATATCTTTTTTTAAGAAATTTCATTAATTTTTTACTTTTATTTCTACATAAAAGTTACTATTTTGTTTTGTTTTTTTTTGGTATCAATTTAAATAAAATAAGAAATATATATTCTGCTATATTTGGCTCTAAAAGCATTGGCTACGTTTACACACTTACCGTAAACCTACACAAAATACCTGATACTCGTACCACAAGATACAAGTCTCTATTTTTAAAATATTGTATATATATTTTTTTTCATATAAATTATTTTTTCCCATAAATATACAATTAATAATCCGAAAACCTTACAAAAATCTCGTATTGAGAGCAATTTTCTAAAACCATGTACACTATTAAAAATGATCACTCAACCGATATTTCCGCCATACTCTTAAGTGCACTGCATTATCATCGCTACAGCATTTCTCATATCAAAGTAACTTCGAGAATTTTTTTTTTTTACAGTTTGCACCTTTTGCTCTTTATTTATGTACTAATTTACTATTCGTTTTTATTATTTTAATAAAAAAATGAATTCTTACTAATATTAAATTTTAATAAATGCTCATTTAATATAGAATATTAATAAAATATTTATAAAAAAAAAGGTTTTTTCTAGAAAATATAAAATATTATTTTTCCAAAATAAAAATATCCTTATTATATACAAAACCCTTTTCAAAATATTTTATTATAACAACTTTTTATTACTTTATGTTAAAATAAAATTATTGGTAGAAATTATTTTTATTTTGTTGAAAAAAAAATTCTCATAAATAATACTTGTAATCTACTTAATATAATATTCAATTCATATACTTTTGAATAAATGTATGCAAATGAATAATACCCAAAATTCATCTTCATTTTTATTGAACAATTTACTAATATTTATTTATAAATAGGAAAATAAAAAATCCACTTCAAATAGCTTTGAAAATTTATACTGTTCTTTAAAAAAAAGTCTCCATAACGTCTTTATTTACAAAAAGAACATTTGTTATTAAAATTATTAATTTGAAGATAAAAAAAACAATTCAAATAAAAATTATATGCAATCGAAACTTTATATGAGTAAATCAATTTTTTGGAAAATTATTAAAACACATTTAGTAATGAAAATGTAGATAGGATCCAATCATAAATATAAAATTTGTCTGCTTACTTTTGACTAGTATTTTCTAAAATATTTTTCCATCTTCAATGGTAAGGAAAAAAAAGGTCAAAAGTTCAAAATAAAAATACAATCTTATATGAAGCATATAAGAAATAAATGATAGCAAAAGCTACGCACGCATTAACTTTGTCCGGATATTGGGGAAAAATAAATAACGAAAATGTATGGAATTATCGACCGTACGTACTTTCACAGATTGGCTGCCAGTTCTGTATCGTAATTGCTTCGAGTGTATCCCAATAAATTTCCGGCTTCGGAACCTTTTTTGCTGAAGAAGGATAGAAAGCTAGTGTGTAACATATTTAATCCATAACTAACTAGAAATAAAACCAGTTTCTTATGTGCTAAAAGCTTTCCACTCGTCTATAAGTGGGGACATTCATATACCGCATACTCGTATCACCCGCATTCAATAAAGACGGATTTAAGTCCTTCTACAATCTACTATACGCAAATAATTTACCATCACTTTTACAAAACGTATATTTTCCAATTGGACTTGTACATATATTTGTATGTATATAGTACATGTCACAATATATTAAACTATTTTCCAAATAGTATATAGTTGTGTCCGTAATTTCTCTATCCATTCAAGTATCACTATATCAGTTGATACAGAAATTTATTAAAATAAATAAATAATTCCAGCAATATTCCTTCTATTGAACTAAATTAACATCTTTATCAAATATACAAAAATGAAACAGCAATAAAAAAAAATTGGTATATATGTGTATATAAGCACATATACGAATATAATAATAATAATGAGAATAATAAAAAATAATTCGTTTAATTAAATTTAAGAAGTTCAAATAAAAAGTAACGAAAATTTTTCATCCTTATTTCATTATCATATAATACAATAGTATACTAGTAACAACAACAATAATATATATTGAGAGAAAAAAAGGAAGAAAAAAACAATTCTGAAATAGAAGAAAAAAAATCTTAACTAAAGGAATACGTTAACTTTCACACTCTAATTTTCAAAAGAAACAATGGTGCTTAAAAATAGACGAAAAGCTTCATAGAACGGTCTGGCAATAAAAGCTTATTTCTCTCGATAGGACAATTTTAAATAACAACATCCTGGAAAAGTTTTCTTATGATTAACGTCTTAAGAGGTTCCATACTCTATAATATATAAATATTATGAATATAGCTGTATCTAGAGTACACAGATTCGTTTAGACTTAATGGAATATGACTGAATTGGGTAAACGCCATACCAATCTTAAGAACTTATTGTTCGACTTTTTGGTTATAAAATAAATGAGTAAGGATATTTTCAGTACCAACACAAAATGTATACAATAAATTTTCTATTTAAATTGAATGTTATAATATATAACATTAAACTTGATTGTCACAATCACGAGTCAAACTCTAAACGAGCAATAGAAATATTTTTTTTACTAAAATGGCAGTTTCTAAACAAGAATACTTTTTATTTTCATTCTTATTTCAATAAAATATCCTTTGAATAATTTCTTTTTTGAATTTTAAACTTATTTAATATTTTTTCATACATAGAGACAAAAAAATAAGTGGGAGAATTTTTTTTTTGTTGAAATTTCAATGAATTAATTATAACTTTTTAGTTTATCCAAAAATCTTCGAAAAACTATTTCTCCAAAAGTTTTCCTTTTTCTATTATTACAACCAATAACAAAAAATACGTGTAAGTTGAAGGCCTTGCAAAAAATCTATTAGAAAAATAATAAAATGATTGTTATATGAAATAATTGTTTGTGATAGAAAATATGCAAATATAATATGTAAAAATTAATTTTATACAGAGAATATTAGTAGAATTGTTGCTTTCAATTTAATTAAGCGAGAATCTCTTTAATACCTACAAAAATCTACCTCCTATATTCTAGAAAAAATTTTAACAAAATTCAAATCTATTTAATATATCCTCTAATTATAATCCATACAGAATATTTACGTTTTTTTCCAAATAAATTTTTCTTAAATACAAAAATTGATGTTATATACTAAAAATACCATATGAAATTTAATAAAAATAATATGGCCTTTTAATTATAATGGCTTTTAAATAATATTTTTTTTAAATTAAAATTTTTTCAAAAACTAATTTTAGATTATATTGTATTTAATTATATTTTTTATTAAATATTTCATTTTATTTGAAATTATTTAAATCAATAAAATTATTGATATTAACTTCATGCAATTTTTTTCACCCCCTACTTTAGAGAAACCCCATTTTTGTAGTTTATACTCAATTAATGAATAATGATTTCAATATGACCAAATAATATGATTGTTTTAGAAAATTATACGAAAAGAAATATAGTAAATTATTAACAAAAATTTACCAAAGAAAAGTATCTTTTTTTTTTAAATTTTCAATAATAAAAATAATCAATAAGCCAAATTGTAATACAAATGATTCAAAATGAAATGAAAATAGAGCAAATTAAATATTAAAAATTTAATATTTAAAAAAACTCATTTGAAAAAATATTAAAAAATTTAAAAAATGCAAAAATCTATATATAAAAATATTATTATAAAAATAATAGTAAAAAAAAAAAAAAATTATTTAATTAATTATTGTTAATAAGCTAAGGATCAAAATGAGTATTGATGTAATTGCATTGATATTGTATGGAATTTTAGTTTTTAAGTAATTATTAATTATATAAAAAAGTAAAAATTAATCAAATAAAATGAAAATAAAAATTATAAGCAAAAAAATAGAGAAAAATTTTTTTTTTTTAGAAACATGCCATAGAAGATTATATTTCGAAGAATTCATTTCAAAAATAAAAATTTTACAAAAATAATACCGATTAAATAATGAATAATGAATAAAATGGAATAATTGCTTAAAAATATAGGTTAGTAATTTAATTAAAATAATGTCTCTAAGTAATTTTAAACATAATTTTAGAGAATACATTTCATAAACAAACAAAAATATTGTAATATCAAAATAAAATTTCAACAATTTTCCATAAAAGCAAAAAAAATACAAAATAATAAATCCATTTGACAAGATATTGTTTTTTTTTTCTTCAAATAGTCTACCTAACAATTAAATAATCTTAAAAAAAATATATTTAATATATATAAAAATGTAAAAAAATACCAAAAATTATACAACAATCAATTTAAATAGAAGAATTTTTGAAATATAAAAAAATAAACTATAAATTCCATATAACAAATACACTATTTTCATAAAATATAAAAAAAAAATTATACATATATAAAAAAAAATGAACATAAAAAATATAATATATAATAAATAATTGTAACTTAGGCTAGTAATTGCTTTAAATATTTTCTTTCCGTTTAATAAAAGACATGTTTAAGATATGTAGTATGTAAATTAATATTAATCAGTAATTATTGCTTAATTAATATTGCCATAATAAGATTTTTTTTAAATGTTTTTAATTTTTATCAGTTTTTCTTCTTTTCTTTTTTTTTTTCAAATCGTATTTATTATGTTTTATTTTCAATTTTAATTTTTTTATTAAATAAGTAAATAATAGTGTCATATGTCATTTATATTATATTGTATTAATTAAATAGCAAAAAGGATCATTTCCAATAAACAAACAAAAATGAAATAATTAAAATCGTATAGGAAAAATCCATAAAAAAATGCTATATTAAAATTAATGTCTATATCTAGATACAAAAAGATATTATTTATAAAAAAAATAAAATACAAGAAAAGAAAAAATTCAAACCAAAAAAAAAATTATATATTTAAATATAAACATAAATATTAAATATAATATAAATTATACATATTTATAAATATATATTAAAATATATATATATATAAATGAAGAAGAAATATTAAAAAAAAATTTAAGTACTGATTATTTTATTATATTTTGTATACATGTCTTTAAGAAAGTGTAGTATTTAATGTCATGCAAAAAAAAAAAATGATAAATATTATACGGACTATTAAGAAATCAAACAGAAAATGAAAAGATTTAAATATAAATCAATCAAAAAGGAAAAAACCAAAAAAAAAACTGAGTAAATAAAACGTAATGTTGTTTTTAAATATTCTGTGTTTATATTAATTTTAATTTTTTAAATAAAATATTTCTTGACCCAAATCCACTGACCCTATCCCTTCACTCCTTCCGATTCATGTTTGGTACTTTCTTAACTGAAGAATCAGAATTTTTAATATTTCAAGTAGAAAATAATATCACACGGTCACACTTTTTACAGAATAAAGTTCCATAAAAGATATACTCGTATATCTACGAGGAGTGACAAAAAATAATGAGACTGATAAATCAATGTTATTCGCTTTAAAACAGTTTCCACTATTTATAGCAGTGCTGAAAGAATTCAACTAGGATTAGCTTCAGTTCATCGGTTATATTCCTTCGGATGTTATCGAAAGTTTTAAGATGACATATTTTCAAGTGATTTGTGTTCCTGAAATCAGATTAATAGCGATATGGAAAAGAACCATAGTCAGTCATTACCAGGTGTATAAGCTTAAATCCGCTGTTTTTTAGTTAAAAAAACACGTTTTTTTTATAGAAAGAAAAAACAAATTTATTCGAAGTACTTGCGCTCGCTAACTACACATTTTTCCACCTCTCGGGCAATTTGTGGATACCACGCCAAAAAAAATTCCTTCTCTTTCGAGGCAAACCACCATCAAGCGATTTTCGGATGTCTTCGTAAGAATCGAAGTGCTGCTCAGCGAGCGCGTGGCCCATCGACGAAAACAGGTCGTAGTCGGAAGAGGCCAGGTCTGGTGAATAAGCGGGGTGGGGAAGCGAGCATTTTTTGCGATTGGGTATCGTCTTCGTCCAAAATAGCCTGCAATTGAGGATCCTCAACCTTTTATCGCGCCACAATCCGATGCAGGAACGACTTTCTTTTTTGTCTGGCGAGCAAGATTTTGCAGGTTTATCGGCACCCATTTTTCGATCTTTGCAATCTTCCCCATGGCACGCAGACGCTTGGAAATGGCTGGTTGAGTAACACCCAATTGCTCCGCGGGCATTTTTTGCAATTGGGTATCGTCTTCGTCCAAAATAGCCTGCAATTGAGGATCCTCAACCTTCCTAAGATGATCTTCACGCTTCTTGTCCAACAAGTCAAAATTGCCGTCTTTGAACCGACGAAACCAATCTCAGCACGTTGTTTCCGATAAAGCACTGTCATCATAGGGCTTCGATACAATTCGGCATCCGATATAATTCAGCGGCCTCCATAAGTATTCAAAGCGATTCGGCAGCCGATTTCTTCAAATTGAAGCAGAAAAGCAGAGCTTCCCGCATATGCTCTTTTTCTGTGGCACAAAACTAGACATAATTACCAAAGGAAAAATGTATATTGTTGACCGAAAATACTGACAATGTGCACTGATTAATGTTAACAGATGTCAAACTCATAAAAAGAAAGTATGGCGTGCCCATGGTAGCTTAATACGCTCACTCACGCCATCTATGACCAAACAGCGGATTTAAGCTTATACCCCTGGTATCTACGAGGTGTGACAAATAAATAATGAGACTGATAAATCAATGCAAATAAGTATAAAAATACATCAATGTTATTTGCTACAAAATATTTTGGAGCAAAACCTTCACCTCAATATAAGATCGTTGATGAAGAATGGCCTACAGGGAGCGTTCTCATGGTGAACCATCCAAATAACTGCAACTTCCGATCTGGTGCGAAACAACCTTATTTCAGACCCTTTCAAGAATAACTTATTCGCTTCGATTTTGATAAATATTTTTAGGTCAAAAATACCCTCATTCGTTTCATATTTGCATCAGATTTTTATGTTGAAGGCCGGCCCGGGCGATGTTCGACTTCCACTGATTCTCGACCCTCATGGCGTTTTTATCGGTTACAATATTGGATCTGAAGCGAAGAACACTTGTTCTTTGCCTTTTAAAGACTTTCTTTTAAAAAAGTTTTAAATCAACGTGCAGACTCTACAAGAGCCCTCCTGACTCTTTCAATATTCTCTACTGAGAAGTTATCGATGTCAAAGCCCTCTCTGAGCAAGGCTCGTCTTCCAATATTTTACCATTCCAAATTTCGTTATTCCATTTTTCGTAATGCTCTCCAAAAACACAATTTCACTTATCGGATGAGATTAATACGTCTACTACATGTCAAAAGAGGACTAACGGTACATGGAGGGGAAGTTTGCAGTGTTGCCAAATTACTCTCACTAACGCCCTATTTAACAATTAAAAGATATTATATTTTAATACGAAATAGGCAACAAGGAATTTTTAAAATATTCAAAATTATATAAATAACATTAAATTTAAAACATTTTGTTGGTATATTAGGGTGTAGCCCATAGCTGGATGTGTCGAAGATCCATTTTTACTTGCACATGAGAACTTTATTCTTAAAAAAAAAAATTCTGTCCTTACTAGAATCAAATTCTATAATTTATCGGTAGTAGGTATTATTTCAAAATTTGAGGCTTTATTGGGGAAAAATGCTCACATATTCATGCTTTAAAGTATTGTGCAACGTGAGCTACAACTTTTTGCCATCATCTTCTAGCATACGGATTCCATGTCAGGAAAAATGCCCTTTTTTGAGGTTATCCACGAACCGACCCAATTTTTGATCACTTTGTAAGATCGGAAGTGCTGCTCAGCCAGCCCACGCGTCATCGATCGGAAGAGGTAGTAAACACATTGTCGTGTCTTTGCTCGTATTGTGGCTGTTTATCCATCAATGCTCCGGTCAAACGCATCAGTTGTGTTCGGTAGCGAACTGCTGTCATGGTTTCAACCGATTGTAAAAGCTCATAATATACCACGCCGAGACGGTCCCCGATAATTTTCTTCTCTTTGGATTATCGTAATGGATCCACTTTCCCTTTTTGCGGAGCAACTGTTTGCACATGAAAAAACGTCGTTCGACTTCTCTTTTCGAGGCATCAACACGTATAACACCAAGTTTCCTTGCTCATTCGCAAGGCTTTCCAGCGATGGAAAATGTCTTATTGAGTCACGTTCAATAAATCTGCAAGTTCTTGATGCGTTTGACATGGATCTTCATCTAGTAACGATTCCAATTCTGCGTCTTCAAACTTTCGGGATGCTCCTTGTCTTCAACGTTGAAATCACCGCTTTTGTAGCCTTGGAACCTACTTGTAATTAGTCTCTCACTAATAAAAGCCTCAACATAAGTTTTTAGAATCATTCGACGCACCTCAGCCACAGATTTATTCGAATTAAATAAAACGTAAAACTTCCCGCAAATGACGCTTACGAGGGTCATTCAACAAGTACTTAGCCTACAAAAGAAAAACGAAATTTTTGGAAAGGTGGCAATTTATTTTCCACATAATCTTCTTCAAGCTTTTTAGGTTAACTTTTTTAACCCGTCCAAAAAATACATTTTCTCGAGGGAAGCAAAATAGGCCTCCGTGGCGATGACCCTCATTCGACCCAAATATATTCCCGGCGAGTGATTTTTTCAGGTTTGGAAACAAAAAGTTCGACCAATTTGGCCATGGCGATGGCGGAGGTGTGAGCCGGCGCGTTGTCGTAGTGGAACAGCACTTTTTTCTTCGCAAAGCGGAGCCGCTTTTTCTTCAATTCGACGTCAAATCGGCCCAATAAGTCAGCATAGTAGCGCCCCGTGATTGTTTTACCCTTCTCGAGGTAATCGATGTTGATCACACCTTGTGAATCCCAGAAAACGGTGGCCATCACCTTTCCGGCCGATCGAACAGTCTTCGCCTTCTTCGGAGCACGTTCGCCGGGTGAAGTCCACTGTTTCGACTGTTCCTTGGTCTCTGGTGTGTACCAGTGAATCCATGTTTCGTCGACGGTCACGAAACGACGCAAGAACTCCGCTGGATTGCGCTGAAACAGCGCCAAACACGTCGCCGGTGTGGTCTCACGGTTGCGCTTGTTTTCCGGTGTGATCAAACGCGGCACCCATCGCGCCGACAGCTTTCTCATGCCCAGTTCTTCGTGTAGAATATGATGCACCGTTCCTACTGCGATGCCCACAGTCTCAGCTATCTCGTGAACCTTCAATCGACGGTCTGCCAACACGAGATCGTGGACTTTTTTAACGTTTTCCTCCGTAGCAGCCGTTTTTGGGGCACCTGGGCGTGGCTCATCAAAAACCGACGTGCGGCCACGAACAAACTCGTTGAACCAATTCTTGACGGTCGCCATCGAAGGAGAAGAGTCACCATACACAGCATCCAAGCGATCTTTGATTTCGCTGCGCGATTTCCCTTCCAAAAATAAGAATCTAATCACCGAACGATATTGTTATTTTTTCATTTTTGTGCAACCGACCGATACGCTTGCTTTCAAAGGCTCTCAAAACAAAACTAATGAAGGGAATCGACTGAAACTTTGACAGTAGGCTACAAAAATGTACGGCACGATGGTAAATTTCTTTTGTGACACCAGTTCCATCGGGTGGCGAGGCTAAGTACTTGTTGAATGACTCTCGTATTTGGCATAAATTCCAACATTTTCATGCACAAAAAAAATATATAACGCCGATAAAAAGTCACAAATGTAATGATAAGGAGTTGTTGACAGATGCCTAAGCTTATGGTTTCTGATCCGATATTTTGAACTTACATTTACTGATAGCGCCATCTATTGGAAAATTGCGGTTTTTCAATATAACTTTTTTAATTTTTGAAATGTATGGTAAAACAAAAGAAAGACGACTACCTTTTTTGAAATGCAAAACAAAAAAAGCCGACTACTTTTCCAAACAAATGATTTTCATTAAAAGCTCAATTTTTATTGTGCATTATTTTATAGAAAAACTGAATAATCAGACTTCTGAAATATCATCGGTTAGTGAATGCGGATTCAATCTTATGGCAATTTTTTTTTTTGTATAAAAAATTAAACAAACAAAAAAAGCACAACCAAATTTTCTGATTTTAATATTTTATTTAATGCTTAAATTTGTTTTGAAGCGCAAATATCACCAAATACACCACATTTTCCCTTTACATGTGTGATATAACCGATATAATAATTTAAAAATATCAATTATTCTAGGGAATAAGTTAAAAGATTAATGAATATATAAACGCACAGAATTAGTCCTTTCGATGGCGTTCCCCAATACTGGCAGTATACTCGTACAATACAATATTTAGCATGACTTCCGGGGAACAGTTTATTTATTTTCGATTTAACAATTTCCATCCATTCACAATGTATTCATTCGACTAACTTCATAATTCATAGCATATGAACTTATATAGATTATGCAAAGCTATAAAGTATAGCACAATATTTTTTTTTATTTATAATTCAGATAAATTTCCAAGAATAGAAGAAAACCCATACGATAAGGTGTGTCGGTTGTTTTCGCTTCCGAGAAAATTCGAATCCTTCTTATTTGCACGTTTATTGTTAAGAACGTTTTATATTGTACTGTGGCTGCGATACTATTAAATCGGAAGAACAAATAAGCCACGAGCACTTGTTAAAAATTCAGATTTTCAATTTTAGATTTTGTTTGTATGCGATTATGTTCCTGTTTGTTGGCTGGTTTTATTTTGTATTGAATTCCACGCGATCAACTTACTGTACGTTATACTCATCGACCCAGCACCAAAGGAGAGCGGCATTCCACAACAGAATGAATTAGTATTTTCATAATAAAATGTTTATCTAGCCAAGGGCATATAATTTAAACTTAACGAAAAAATTATTTTCTTTTTTTTAAGGACTGCCTCGCACACGGAAATGTTTTTCAACGAAGCTTTAAATTATTATTATTGTCTAGACTCTTGAGTATAAAATATTTTATTTAAAGGAAACTAATAATCTTAAATTTTCGTTTTCTTATTCCTATTTAATGTAATGGTTTAATACAAATCGCAAAATATACTTTTTTTGAAAAATCTTGTCATTTGTTAGTTGGATTCAGCAGTGAGAAGTACGGGTCTATCCAAGTATTGTTTTATCTAAGGTCCTTAGAAAGATTTTCGATATGTATACGCAATTTTATTTCTGAATTATTATAAGAGCGGCAAATAATCGTACTACATGCATACTTTTGCTTGGATTTTTTATGTAAACTGACATCAAGTTTTCATAGTAGAAATTTTTAGAATTCCAAAAGCATAATTGATATCCACTTTAACTGACGTATTCCAAACAAAAATATTATTTAGAGACGACAGATATTAATATAATATTAATGTTGACATTTTGATACTTATCGCGAAATGAAAGTTTAAGTGAGGTTTTATTAAATTTTAAATAGTTTACACACAATTAAGTATAAATTAATATATTGTACAAGGTCTGTTCAAATAGTATCAGGAATTTTGTGTTTTTTTCAAAAATTATTTATTTATTCATGAATATCTATTTTGTCTCCTTCAAAGTAATCCCCACCAGATATTATACTCTTGTGCCAACGTTTTTTCCAATCCTCGAAGCACTTCAAAAAATCATTTTTTGTGATCTTGTTCAGCTCCTCCTTCGATGCCGTCTTTATCTCCTCAATCGTAGCGTAGCGTCGTCCTTTCATTGGGCTCTTCAATTTCGGGAACAGGAAAATGTCATAAGGGGCCGGATATGGGGAATATGGTGGCTGCGGTATTATGAGTGTGTTGTTTTTGGCCGAAAATGGCAAAAGACAATTTTTGTTCTTCCACAAATCCGGGCGTTTCTGGCGGATTGCTTCGCGCAACTTATGCATAAGTTGCGGGTAATATTCCTAATTGGCCGTTCTACCCTGTGGCCAGAATTCATGGTGCACCACGTCCCTGCAATAGAAGAAAACTGTAATCAAAACCTTCACATTCGACCGAACTTGGCGTGCTTTTTTCCGTCTTGGCTCGTGCGGCAGCTTCCATTGGGATGATTCAGCTTTGGTTTTCACGTCATGAACATAAACCCATGATTCGTCACCAGCTATGACTCTTTGGAGCAAATTTGGGTCATCGCGGACAGAGTCCAACAGCTCCTTATCAATATTAATGCGATTCTGTTTTTGGTCGAAATTGAGCAAAACTTGAAGACGAGCCAAAACACGTGCAAGCAAAGCAGCTGTCAAAAATTAACTGAAAATTCAAAATGGCCGAACTTGTCGGCATAAGTGAGAGACATGAGTACCAATATAACGCCACAAAAAAATTGAAAGTCGAATATACGTAGCCCGCGATACTCTTAGAACAGACCTCCTATTTGCATAAATAGTTTTATTCTTCACGACAGTAAATAGGAAGTTTTTATTATTGCAAAATTGAAGTGTTTCGTGAAAGGTTATTTTGCAGGTACATGCGTTCTTACGAATATATTCTCAAAAAGGGATTATCCAGTTCTTCTATAATCTAAGCGAGTGTCCTATTTGTATTCTGAGTAGTTTCGGTGCCTACAATTTTGAGATTGGGGAGTAGACTGGTTGGACAATTATTGGCAACATTTTGTTACTTGTCCAATTTGTATATTCACAGCAGTTCAAGTTACTAACTCCTGTGAACATCGGCCGATGGAGAGCTTCCCGCGCCAGTTGATTGGCATGTTCATTATCCGGATTTT
The DNA here is from genome assembly GCA_958298945.1 of Atherix ibis. Lineage (NCBI taxonomy): Eukaryota > Metazoa > Arthropoda > Insecta > Diptera > Athericidae > Atherix > Atherix ibis. The sequence continues at coordinate 33,347,248 of OY282606.1, forward strand.
TCACTTGATTAAGAATCCTGTTTTTAACTAGACTACATCGAATATTAATAGAAAAGAGTCACTCGATGGGTTACGAATGTCATTACTGAAGATGATAGTTTTCAATAATTTATAGCCCAAACTATAATTTTTACTACCATCCTGATTGCTTATAACTCATCATTATGAATGGAGCTGATTTAAAGGAGCAGATTCACGGTTGTGTGGGTCATCAAACTCTCCGACTTCATAATATCCCAAAATTCTGTAAGACAGGAGCCATAAAGAATTACCAAAAAAATTGCCTAGTATTCTAAAAAATATCTGCTTATATTGAGACATTAAAAATATTCAAGAAAATTAATTTTTGGTTCTATTTATCACATGAAAACTGCTCAGATCTTTCTAGAAAAACTTATAAATATCAAATAGAGACGAAAGAATATATTCTCTAAGGATACTAACTAAGAAATTTTCAAGCTCTTATAAGGGTGGCTACGACTTACTTTTTTGTGTTTTTTTATAGTCATTTTTAGTAAACTTTAGATTTTAACATATTGTAGGACTAGTGCTGCCCTATTCGTCGACTGGTGTTTATTGTACGTAGGATTGGAAAAACTAGAACGAAATTGTTGATCTAGACAAATCGCACTACTGTGATCATAAAATATTCATGGACTGGATTCAACGAGAATTGGAAGCCATAATTGAGCTCAGATTTATGGTCTATAAGTTCTTATTGGCTTCAGTGCATGGTATAAAAGTAAAATGCTGTTGACATTAAGTTTAGATTGTTTGTCTAGAAATGGAAGTAGGTGGTGATATTCTATGTCAAATATTTTTCTAAGTTCTGTTCTAAGTACTGAAATTAAGGGTATTGTCATGAAGAGTAAAAGTTACGTAGACACATTTTTGTTCGTTATTTTTATTCTTTACTTGATAAATTAGTACTATAACATTTAAATTCAGGTTTGGTGAATTTCGAAAGCATCATCTCGCCTTTTTCAAATAATTTCAATAATTTCATTTAATTCAATTAAATAATAGAAAATAGAAAATTTTATTTAGTCCAGTTCTGGTATAATTTAAATATATTTCATCCTTGCAGTAACATCTTTGATAATATTTCCATAAATTTGGTTTGACGAATGAATCATTTATTTGAATTTAAGACATAGTAAAAAATTTCAATTTAACTAGATTACCTCTGAGAATTTTACATAATAAATCACTTAATCACCATTTGTAAATATTTATTTTAATGTATTTAAATTTCTATGCAATTTATATGAATACGAAAAGATAACATTTTAATTTAATTATAGCTTGAAAGGAGATTTTGAATATTCTAAGATTCATTATAATTGAAAATATTTTCATCCAATTTCATTAAGATTCAAAGAAAAATTATTTTAATCTTGTTGTGCATTTATTTCTTTATTTTTTTTAAAACTTTTTTACAAATTATTGTTTAAATTTTTTTAACACATACTAACAAACAGATTTATATAATAGTAATATAATAATCTTTGGTGGATATTTCTAGGAAAGGAAGTGGAGAAGAGTTCTTGAACAAGGGTATTACTATAATTGCAGACTCAGGAATAGGACTTTTTATAATGAGACACAGCCATATCAAAAATAAATGGGACCTCAAGATCACGATGAATAGCGGTATTGGGAACATAAAAAGGAGCGACGATAATTGTACGAGGTATTTTTAATTGAAGGGAATGGATTCAATGAGAATTGGGGACCCCGGACTTCTAGTCTGTAAGTCCAGATGGGTTTCACTAGGGCATTGTACAGAAGTACTTTGCTGTTTATAGTAAGTTTAGAATGTTTGTTTAGAAGTCAAGCTAATTGTAGGTATCATCTTCTTAATTATTGTATTTTGTCTTGTATGTGGGTTCCATGTCAAGCGTTTGTCTAAGTTCAGTTCTAGGTATCGAACTTCAGTGTGATTTACGTTTATTAACTTTTATTCACCACATAGTAAACAAGTGTAGAGTTTGAATTTGGGATTGGAGAGTTAGAATTTGGGATTGGATAATTTCGGAAGCATTATTTGGGATGTTCGCTAAATCGAAGGCCGTATCATCAGTGTATATAGCAAGGAAGAAGTATAGGATTTGTAAATATTGAAGAGAATGGGTCAAAGTAAATTTCCCTGTGGAACACCAACCAACATCGGAGAGATATTAGAAAATTCGTTGGATTCTCTTACTTAGAACTGTCGATTGGAAAGGAACGATTTTAGGACTAGGCAATAGTTAGTAGGTAGAATTCTTTTGAGTTTCTATTATATGCTCAGGTGCTAAACTCTAACAAAAGCTTGACTTGTATCAAGAAACACGCCGGGGCAGTACTCTTTTCTCTCTAAGGAGGATGCAATGAAATCAATGACTCGGCGACTCTGCTTAACAGTGTAGTATTAGGAGCGAAGACCAAATTGACGGTTGGGTATTAAATTAAAGGATTCAAGTAGAGGATGTAAGCGGTGATTTTTAAAAGGAATAGACGGAAAGTTCTTGGTCTGTATGAAGTGAGCTAATTTTTCAGTTTTAGGGATTATTTTTATAAAGGCAAATTTCCAGTCGATTGGGAAATATGTGTTCTTCGAGAGATGGAGCTATATAGTGTATCAAAGAAGACTATTGATCTTTAAGGAAGTTCTTGGAGTATATTGGAGATGATCAAACCATAGCCAGGAGCTTTGTTTTTGGGAATGAATTTGATAAAATGGGCAACTTAGGAAGAATTGATTGCCTTTGGGGGAAAATTTTTGGGTATGGGAATGGTTAGGTCTGTCTTGATTATCTTACAATGAGTTAATGTTCGTGCAAGATGTTCAGAAAATGCGTGTGCTTTTTGTTTGTCCGTTTTAGCTCAGGATCCGCCTTGTTCTGTTTTGAAGCTTTGTCGTAAGTCTACGTGCTTGTCAGTATATTGTTTGAAAAATTTCCAGATTTAATCATAACCATTAATGAGTCATGAAGTGTGGGCTTTCGTAGTTGGTTGGGAATTGAGTACTACTAGAACAGGGCTATGATTGAAGTTAACATCAAGAAGGGAATTATTATGTATATTGGAGGAATTCAAGAGACTAGTTATAAAACAATCTAGTATGTCAGAAAGCTTGGATCGGAAAGTTTCCTAGTATGTAGGAGTCGAAGGTGACATAGCTTTATAAGGAGAGCATGAAAGCATTGGTTAAGAATAATCCCGGTAGGATTGGAAACGCGATAGCCCTGATTGGAGTTAAAGTCACTACCAGCAATGAAATAATTTCCAAGACCTTGGAGAAAAAACCTAAATTTAAGGGACTTTATGGGTTTATTCGGGGAGCAATATGTGGAAGCAATAATTAAAAGCACAGGAGAAATATTTTGCAATAGATGAATGAAAAGTAAAAGATAAGAAATTTCTCTTACGGATGGTAGTACCACCGTGGGCAGTAATATCAGGATGCTCGTGTCTGGAAGAACACGTGTTGTGCGTCTTCGATCACATCGCGGCAATGATGACAGTTTGGGGAGTCAGTTCTCTTGAATCTGTGCAAGTATGCCCGAAAGCATCCATGCCCAGTCAAGAGTTGCGTGATGTAATACCCGACTTCCCCGTGCAGGCGAGTGACCCATTTGGTAACATCTGGGATCAGCCGATGAGTCCACCGACCCTTCGTCGAGTTGTCCCATCTCTCTTGCCAGAGGCGAAGACTCTCGGGTCTCTCCACTTCACAGAGGACCTTTCGCCGCTCTTCCTTCTTCCTACGATGTTGGCGTTCCCGCTCTCCTGCCAGGGTGTCGATGGGTGGGCATGATGCCACGATGTTGACCGCATCGTGTGATACCGTTCGGTATGCTGACGCCACTCGGATCGCTGAGAGCTGCTGGACTGATGACATTGTCTTGCGGTATGTTGTTAGCTCTAGCGATTTCGCCCACACTGGTGCTACGTAAAGCAAGATGGAGGTAACCACAGTTGCCAGTAGTCGCCTTCGGATTTGCCTGGGGCCTCCGATATTGGGCATTATCCGCGAAAGTACGCCCTGTACTGCTGATGCCTTCCTACTGACGCTGGAGATGTGCTCTTTGTAGTTAAGTCTGGCATCCAAGACCACTCCTAGATACCGGATGTAGGGTAGCGACCGGATGTTGTGGTCGCCTACTCTTATGGTGATGGTGTCCACAAGAAGTGCCTCGGTCTTATGTTCCCGTAAAGACAGGTCTGCCGATGTCATCCACTGTCTTATGCTCCGGATGGTGGTGGAGAATGCGGATTCCAGTTCCTCCAGGTGTTTGGCTACAAGGACAACCGCTACGTCGTCCGCGAAAGCCACGAGTGTTGTGTTCGTCGGTAATTCCAGATGGAGAAGGCCGTCGTACATGCCGTTCCACAAGAGTGGCCACAGGACAGAGCCCTGACGTACCCCTCCCGTGACCCCATACTCCGCTGGTCCATCCTCGGTCTCGTAGTGCAGTTGTCGATCACTGAAGTATGATCTGACCATCCTCCGTAGGTAGTAGGGCACCCCCATGTTCTCAAGAGCCTCCAAAATTCGATCCCAGCAGGCCGAGTTAAATGCATTCTTGATGTCCAAGGTGACAATGAGGCAATACTTTTTAGAACCGCCTTTCCATCTCTTTCCTGAGATGGCTTCCTTTGCGATGTTCGTGACGAGCTCCAACGCGTCGATGGTCGATCCCCCTTCCTGAATCCGAATTGGAATTCGGAAAGTTGATGATCGATTTATTGCTCCAATCTGTCGGCCACTATCCGCTCCAAGTTCTTCCCGTCCGAATCCAGCATTCAAAATGGAGTGACGTGTGATTCTATAGTGAGTAGTACGTCTAGGCGTCTGTCATGTATTATAGTCATAAATCCAGTTCTTGTCGTTACAATGAAGTAACGATAAGTGGTCAGAGCTGTAACTATGGTGGTTAATAGAGATGTAATTTATTCTAGTAGGTTTCTTGTTAGTGCTGTAAAAAGGGATGTTATACTTCCTGCCGAAGGAATAAGAGGTGGGCGTGTTTTTGTTGTTGTTGCTGTTGCTACTCTTGATGGTGTTGCTATTTTTGCTATTGTTGCTGTTGTTTGGGTTGATAATTTTCAGTTGTTATTAATGGGGCCTCTGTGATGCCGGAAGCTATAGCCGCATAAGATATTTCTGGAATGATTATAGGTGATGGCTGTTGACCACCCAGTCAAGATTTCCACTATGCTGGGATACCGTCTTTTATACCTCATTATATGAAATGCACCACTTATAGTTCGCGGAGTGACTACCTCAACAGAGTGCATATTTGACTAAAGCTACACTTACTTTAGAGTAGATTGCCATTGAATCAATCCTTAACGTGATATGGCTATTCTGTTTTGATTTTAGTATAGAACAGCATATTTACACTAACAATAAAACGGTGGAACGCTTTACGATTTTGAATTTATTGTCCTTACGCAGAAGCCATGCTTATCTTCTCTGTACCTTTCTATATTTAATATTTGTTAGCAGAATTAATTTAAATATTATAGTTAATATTATCGTATTAACATAGATAAAGTTTTTAAAATAAAATAATAAAATTTGTATACTTTAAAAAAATTTTAATATATTCTCACAATAATAAATTGAGAAGAAAAAAAGGATATACTGAATTATAAATGGAGTGAAATAAGATTTTACAATTTAACAAAAAAAGAAAAATAAAAATAAATACGATAACTTCAAGTGTACGAATAGCACTCCTTAAAAAATATTGTAATATAATGTCAAAATGTCATCCACGTCTTATAGCACAACTGAAGGCTGAATTGGATTTGTAAATATTTGTGTACATTTCTTTCATATTTTATATTATAAGGCCCTAAGGATATTGACATTTCGTTTTATTTCATTCCACATTGACTGATTGTTTTCATGCACAATGCTGGCAATGATTTGATATTCATCCACAGAAGGTATTATTTCAGTTATTTCGAGCAGCATCATTTCATAATTTTTTTTTTTGTTAGTTTTCTTTTTTAACAAATTATGCGAAATGTTTGTACAATCTTTCAAGAGTGAAATTTTCGATTCCTTTTTTTCCATATCGATTATTCTATATTATGCCAGTTACAATAAATATAAATTTAAATTAATTGAAGCATATTTTATATAGAAACCAATTTTCTTTTTAGGCATCATTTCTCCATTACAGTTTTATTAAAATATAATTGGTTACTTTATTGGTATAATATTTGGATGAGTAAATTTTAAAAAAAAAATTAAATATTGGTATTTTTGTTCAAATATAATAAAAAAAAATCAGGATGTAAATATGATGATAAACGGAATTTTTTTTTTAGTAGGCAATAATTAATTATTTATTCTATTTATTATATATGATTCCCTTTTCGCCATAATTAATAATAATATCAAAATTAGGAATTATAAAAATTACTAATAATTAACCTTTAAAAATATACTTTTTTATTTTTTTTTATTTTTTATTTTAAATGATATTTACAACTACTTATGCTAGTAACAAGCAGATTTTTTACGGGAATATACAAGGACATGAAGACATGTGGAGGAAAACACCCATCGATATTACCTCAGAACAGGGTAATTTTATAATTTTAAAGAATGTCTCGGCCATCGCCGTCTTAAACGTCGATGGGTGTATACTTGAAGAGTGGGAGTGAAAAGTTTCCTTCCTAAAGGATTAGGGTGGAAGGATAGGTGCGAATGGAATTTTTTATATCGGGAGATGCATAGTTCACCAACAAATGGAACATTTAGGTCAAGGTGGATAACAGTGTTTCGCACATAAAAGGGGGCATTGACAATTTTACGAAGGATTCGGGATTGAAGGGATTGGATTGGAAGGGAGTTGGAATGATTAGTCGAACCCCAAAACTCTAGACCATATGTTCATATTGGTTTCAGAACCGTATTGTATAGTAATAGTTTACTTGTTGTTGTAAGTTTTGATTTACTGTCTAGGAGACGTAATAATTGTTTGTATCGTCAGTTAAGTTCACGTCTTTAAGTTTTCGTATGAAGGTTCCAGGTTAACCGTTTGTCGAATATAAGTCCAAAGTAACATACGCTATTTTTTTGTGAAATAATACTGCCGTTTAAGGTTATGTCGGGAATTTGTTCTCGGCTGAGTGTGAAAGTTACATGAGCAGATTTTTGCACATTTACCTTCACTCTCCACCTTTTGAACCAAGTTTCTAAGGAGTGGATATGGTTCTGTAGGATACTAATGGCTGTGGAAGGATCTTTGTGATGTGTCAGGATGGCTGTATCGTCAGCATATGTTGTGGTTAGGATGTTGTTGTGGCAAGAAATGTCATGGGTATAAATGTTATATAGGATAGGACCTAGGATACTTCCTTGAGGGACACCGGCGCAAATTGGATAAATGTCAGAGTACTCCATATTTTCAGCTACCTGAAAATATCGGTCTGAGAGATAAGATTTAAGGATGTGGAAATAACCCGAGGGTAGGACTCGCTGCAACTTCCAAAGCAATCCAGGGGGCCATACACAGTCGAAAGCATGCGAAATGTCAAGAAACACGCCTGGGCAGTATTCCTTTCGCTCTAGCGAACACGCTATGTAGTCGACTACGCATTGACACTGCTGGATAGTGGAATGCTCAGGTCGAAATCCAAACTGATGCTGAAGAATGACACCCTCGGTTTCAAAAATGGCATAAAGGCGTTTTAGGATTAATTTTTCTAGGATTTTTGATAACATGGGAAGGAGGCTTATAGGTCTATGTGAGGTAGGAAGATTTTTGGGCTTATTGGGTTTTGGTATCATCTTAATTATGGAAAACTTCCACAGGGAAGGAAAAAATGATGTGCGGAGGATACTATTATAAATATAGGTTATAAGGACGAGGGTTTTTTTGGAAATTTGTTTCAGGATTTCTGAAGTTATTAGGTCATATCCTGGGGCTTTTTTATTGGAAAGGTGTTCTATTGTGAATTTAACTTCGGAAGGAGTGAAAAACTTAGGAGGTGGACTTATGGGCAACTGAGTTGATATTTGTTGGAATATTTGTTCATCATGCAGAATGTTTTGAAATTTAAAGATGTTTTCTAAGTGTTTGCCAAAGATGTCGGGTTTCTGTTTATCCGTTTTTGCCCAGGTTCCGTCGGTATTCCGGAGCGGGTGTGTAGCTGTTTTGTATTTGAGAATTCGTCGGGTAGCTGCCCAGAGTGACTTATTAGTTGTTAGTGATTCTGTGTATTCAGTAAATCGTTCGTTGTTATAATTAATTATTTCTTGTTTCAGTTCTCGTTGTAGTTGGTTCAGTTTTTTCTTCTCATTTGGCATTCTTGAACGTTGCCACTGTGCCCTGGCTCGACGTCTCTCGCTTATCAAGCTGCGAATTTTTTGCGGAAGATTATAGTCATGTTCTCGTATGGTTGGTTTGTTATGAGTTATGTGGGCGTTAGTGATTGAGTTCTGTATGCAAACGGTCAAGTAGTTTACGGCGTCGTCTATTTCTTGTACGTTCTTAAGGCTTTGTTGTAAATGAATCTGTTGGTCTAAGTTCTGTCTGAAAATGAATGGTCGGAATTCAGGTCAAGGAGTGTATCTATGGAAGTATTAATGGAATGGATAGGTGTGGTTATGAAATAGTCTAGAATATCGGGAAGGTTTCTGGCACTGGTCGGCCAATATGTGGGCGTGGGAGGAGATAGGACCTCAAGAGTGGTATGGGAGAGGAGTTCTTGGAGAATCTTTCCTCGGGGATTCGAAACATGGCAACCCCTTTTAGGGTGCTTGGCATTATAATCTCCTCCCGCGATGAAGGATTTTCCAATTGATTTGAAGAAGGAATCAAATTGTATGGGAGTTATTTTTTTATTTGGAGGACAATAAACTGATGCAACGTTAAAGGTAAAGGATTTACATTGAAGGGTAATAACTATTGACTGAAGGGATTCGGTGGCAGTTTGTGAGTGGAAGGAATGATTTAAGGAATTTCTAATAAGGATGTCAGTTCCACCGTGTGCTGTGTTGTCTGGATGGTCAGTTCTATATATTTTATAATCACGTATAGCAAAAAAACGACCTTGACGTAAAGTGAGTTTCTGTAATCAGTGCAACGTCTATGCGTTTGTTGTGTAAGAGTATGTCTAGTTCTTGTCGGTGTAAAGTCAGTCCGTAAGCATTCCAGAAAAGGATGGATAGGGATTTATCGGTTGACGAGAACAATTATTTATTCATATTGCTTGTTAGTGAGCAAATGGCGGTTGTTAAAGCAGTTAACAGAGGAGTGAGAAGAAGAGTAATTTCTTGAATTAATTTGTTAGTTATTGTAGAAAGAAGTGTTGTTAGGTCTGAGGAGGAGGATAATGGGGGAGGAATAGGAACATGACTACCATTTTTCTGCTGTTGTTGTTGTTGCTGCTGTTCCTGGTGTTGGTGATGTTGCTGGCGCTGTTGTTGGTGCTGCTGCTGATGTTTTGGTTGCTGTTGTTGTTGATGAGGAGGTTGATGTGGATGATTTTGTTGTTGAGGTTGTTGTTGCTGCTGTTGATGTTGTTTCTGCCCAGATGCAATCTCAGCAAATGTCAGGTTTCGTCGCACTGGCAATGATGTAAGTCCCGTCTTATTTGTGGATGTATTATTATTTGGGCGTATTTTTGTCTGCAGCATTTTATATGTGGAGCAGCCTTTGTAGTTTGCCGAGTGGCTTCCAGTACAAAGTACACACCTTGCTGGATTGTCTCACGTTTTAATACATTCTGTGGTCAGGTGTTCCCCTGCACATTTTACGCATTTTGGCTTGTGCCGACAGTATGATTTGGTGTGGCCTTACTGTTGACATCTGTGGCATTGAACTATGTCCTTAGTGGGATAAGGCTCCTCCACTTTGATTCTTGTATAAACAAGCGTTTCCAGATCAAAAATGGTTTTGTTGTTAGCCGCTTGTCTTAATGAGATGAAAAACAGAGGAAGCGCTGCGTTCCTCTGCTTAACATTTGAGATGCTAGGTACCTCGTGACCCAGCATCTCCAGTTCTTTTCTTATTTCATCTACGGGAGTGGTATGATGCAGATTCCGGACTACCACTTTAAAAGGTTTTTCATCCTTCGCCTGGTACGTGTGGAAGTCCGCCTTAATTTCGGTAGGCCATCCCACTATTCGCTTGAATTGCAAGGCCTTTAATATGAGCCTTGCAAAAAATATACTTAAAGAAAACTTATATTAAGTAAATCTCAATACGTAAATATATTTTCATAGATTATTTTTTAAATGAATTAAAAGTAATTGAAAATATTGTTTTTTATTTTTTAATCCTTGCACATATTTCATATTGAAAAACTAAATCCTAAATTACCTCGACAGCTCTCATAAAATTTCTAGACGAAATTTGAAATTTTAAACTCTGTTACTTTTTACAGAGATTATCGTACTAGTAATGAAAAATTTTTCAACTACATCCTTCAAAAGTCAATATTAGTAAAAGTTGCAAGAAAAAAAATTTCAAATCCCTTCCACACTTTTGATTCTAATCTGTACCAAAACACGAGTACAAAATAAATACATAATGCAACAATTAATCTTGGTCGAATGGATCTTCATACAGCAACAGTATAAACAGAATTTTGAAAGCCCAAAAAAAAAAAATTATAAAATTGAATATTTACAGAAAAGTTGGCAGGGTTTCTTTCTAATCTTATTTCAATGTAGATTCATCTGCATACAGTCATAATGTCTGTAAAAAAGTTTTACATAAAAAATCAAAAAAGAAAATGAAAAGAAACAAAACCTGATACACTAATTCTAACTAAAATGCAGCCATTATAAAATTAAAAGCATTTTAGGAAATAAATTCGTTGAATCCTTTCTATTCGGCGACCATGTCTGTTATCCCGTTTGTAATGCTCCCTTTTCCAAATGTATGCAATCGTTTCTATTCCAATTTTGTTAAATGCACTCAGCTGAGTACGTCTGATGACTGTTTACATATTTAGTGGAGACTTAAACTTGAGGGTAAATAAAACTTTTTTTCAACTCTCCTTTTTTTTGTAATTTAAAATTAAGTGGAAACCAAAATTTAACTTGTTTGATTTTTAGACATTTATGAGTAGAAATATTGTTGTTCTAGTTCAAAGGTGAGTTTTTAAGTAATTACGAGTATTATTCTCAGAAAGGATTTTATAAATTTAATTATTTTCGGAAAAATTTCACAAATATTTTAAAATAATTTATTAGCTTTCGATAAATTCATAGATCAATTCACCAGAAATACCAAAAATTACCTGTTTTCATATTTAGAATATAATGCATAAGTTATTAAAAAAAAAATCAATCTCGAGTAATACATAGAAAGAAATGAATAAATAAAAAAGACCTTTAAATGGTAATCGGAAGAACGCGGAAAGCTAACGTCCGGTGCGTTTGACTTTCGAATGAAACCACTTCCGTGAGGATAGATAATAAGAGCAGATGATGTGAAAATACCAATAAAAACAACAATAACACCAATGATAGCAGCAAAAACTTTCCTATTGAAAGGAATGAAGAAATTTCCTTTCAACTTTATTGACAATGACAGGAAATATAAAACATTCAACAGCTTCGGGAATGTGATAATAAATAGAACAGTACTGGAAGCTCCAGCTCTATTATATTTCCGTACGTGTATGTACAAAAGCTGGATTCAATTCATTTATCAAAGCACCTAAAAATATGTATCTCGAAACCAATGCATCATCAATTTAACACTGTGTAGATAGTTATGTAGGCTCATTTCATAGAGTTATAAGAGCTATAATATACGCGAGGATAATACGGATTGAGGACACCCAAATGGACTTTTACATGGTATTTTTGATTTTTTTCCCCCCCATATCGACTGAGCTAAACTCAGTGCCACAATGACGTTCAGCAATAAAGCAAACTCTTATGGATTTCAAATGAAACTTACAATTTGGAAAATAAATTTCCACTGGTGAGCATGCATATTTCTAAATAAAAGGTGAAATAGGTTAAAGAGATTTCTTCGTGCAAGTCCAGAGACTAAAAATAAAAAATGTATGAAAAAATCAACGTTCGGAAAATTCTCTTGTGGGCGATTTTTACAAACTTGAAATATTTTCAGATCGGTTTAGTTAGCTGCCACTACTGAAAAGTCCCAAGCCATATAGTATATTTAGGATTTCTTGTATTTCTGTCCATATGTGCATATGTAGACACGTTTTAAAGATGATTCTGCACAATCTATTCCATCCTATTGCGTTCGATTTGACCAGTGGCGATACTATCTGCTTTCTACATTTACACTCAAAATATGCCCCATAGAAAAGCAACATCGATTCACAAAGTGAACATATTTACGACAATGTGCACAAATGCAAAATAAACAGCTAAGCCCGTGCATCGGACTATGTACAGTATGTCCTTGGAGGATACATGCCAGGCTGTAGTGCGAAGCTCTAAAACCAGAATTGGCCAGCAGCCCATCTAAACTCACTTCTTTCATTTGTCCAGCTATTTTCCGATTCGTGTTAATACCATTGGAGCGCCATTTCTAAAACAAAAGCAGGATCTGAGCTCGAACTAACACTCGACTGCTACTAATATCAACCCTGTCACGGTACACTCTTCGTTCCCATAACAGCTGAACTTGGCGCTTATTTTGGAATCGAAAATCAGAAATCGGGAATCGGTGATGGCCAGCATACGGTTTCCTCTTATAAGTATTAGCAGATAGATGCCAACATTCATGCATAGTTAAGGATAATAAATCTTCACACAATCTGGACATTTTTGGACAAATGGGAAAGATTTATTTTGATGATTTATGATGACTTTTTTGCCAACAATCAACAAAACTGATTCGATTATCTTGTTATTTACCTGAAGACCATCAAATAACAAATTAGGCTAAAGGTGTTAGTCCAATTAATAAGAGAGCCAATCATAACTCATTATTAATATTTATGATGACTATGAAAATGGTGTTGAATATATTTCCAGATACACACTTCGAAAAAAGTTTATTTTTTGGATAGTTTTCTTAACGTTTTTATTAAAATTTGTGAAGAGATTTCTAGGTACAATCTTATCAGCTGAGACTGGAATTAAGATCTTCAAAAAATGCAAAAAAAAATTATTATGATTTTTTTAGATTTTGAAAAGTTTTCTATCTTTGAAAGTAATTTGACTCCATTATTAACTGCATTTGACATTATTTACATTGTTTCCTCAACAATTAAAATGTTGAATTTTATTCGATTCAAGATTATACTAGTGTGCCCTCTATTTACAAGCTTGCCGCATCCACTTACAAAAAGGGCATTTATAATAATATCTTTGATCTAGACAAATATACTGGACCAACCGTAGGAGATTTTCTTCCATACTTTGATCTAACACTGGCAAACCTGTCTTCTCAAAATTTTTTGAAATGGAATCCTCTAAGAATTCTTATTGTACTTCCTCATGATTTCATCTTCGGTAACCAATCTTGTCCGATATGCCATTCCTGTTGCGTTCACCTCACTATCCCCCTTCCTCACATTCTGAATGGAAGTCACTCTAATCAGAATTTCTTTCCAATGAAGGACTTCTTCCACTGTAAACGTTCTAAGACATTTAAATATGCTCTACAGAATTTTACTACCACCGCCTTTTTGCTCCTAATAATCTGTCAACTAACTTCATTAGGAAACCTATCAATGCAAATCCACTGAAAGGGGTTCTACTCCAACATCTCCATATAACTTCATAGTTGGGGCCGCTGAAATAATAGACCCTTACAAAAAGAAAAAAACGCCAAAAAAAATTTCCCCGAAAATAACTTATTCAAAATGTTTATAAATATTCATAACAAATTGTTTATAAACAATTGTAATAAATGTTTCGAAACAAAAAAAGCACGTTCGAAATTGCCTAACTTTTTGAATTGAGAAAAAATTTCAATTTCATTAAAGATACAAGATTCATTTTATTGGAAAATGAAAATAATTCAGGCACGAATCCTTTTTATAAAAACGTTTACTTTGTTATTTTTTGAAAGTTATTTTTTGTCTCTACGAATGATGTTGGTCAGAAATTATTGTATTGGTTTGTCCGGGAAGTAATTTCGTTTTTTTTTTTATAAATTCATATTTAAATTAGTCAATTTATATTTTATTCAATTAAATATTGTCTAGTGTGATCCAATATCCTCTGCTATCTTTCTGGCAGTAGCATAATTCCAGGCTCATAAAATTTTTGTTCTTTGCTGTAAAAAAACTGATACAAGTGATTTTTGACCTCCTCGTTTGAATTAAACGTTTTACCATCTAAAAAATTTTGTAGAGACCGGAACAAAAGATAATCGGCTAGATCTGGAGAGTCCAAATCCCCCTAGAAACCAGAACTTCCCGACTACCACCCGGAGGATGAAGAAGTGGAAATTACTGGAGTGACCATGGAAGACCTCATGAGGGCCTGCAATAGACTGCAGAATGGCAAGGCACCAAGACCAAGCGGCATATCAAACATTGCACTGAAGCGTGCAATTGCCTGCCTGTGGTAAGGTGTATTTCCGACTCGATGGAAGCAACAAAGATTGGTTCTTATCCCAAAAGGGAAGAAACCACCGGACGAACCAGCATCCTATCGTCCACTTTGCATGCTAGATTCGGACCGGAAGAACTTGGAGCGGATAGTGGCCGACAGATTGGAGCAATACATTGATTCTCAATTTTCTGAATTCCAATTCGGATTCAGGAAGGGGAGATCGACCATCGATGCATTGGAACTCGTCACGAACATCGCAAAGGAAGCCATCTCAGGAAAGAGATGGACAGGCGGTTCCAAAAAGCATTGTCTCATTGTCACCCTGGACATGAAGAATGCTTTTAACTCGGCCCGCTAGGATCGAGTCCTGGAGGCTCTTAAGAACATGGGGGTGCCCTACTACCTACGAAGGATGGTCAGATCATACTTCAGTGATCGACTTCTACACTACGAAACGGAGGATGGACCAGCGGAGTATGGGGTCACGGGTGGGCTACCTCAGGGCTCTGTCCTAGCGCCACTCTTGTGGAACGTCATGTACGACGGCCTACTCCATCTGGAATTACCGACGAACACAACGCTTGTTGCTTTCGAGGACGACGTAGCGGTTGTCCTTGTATCCAAACACCTGGAGAATCTGGAAGCCGCATTCTCCACCACCATCCGGAGGATAAGACAGTGGATGACATCGGCAGACCTGTCATTGGCGGAACATAAGGCTGAAGTACTCCTTGTGAGTAGCCGGAAGAAAATGGAAGCCATTACCATAAGAGTGGGCGACCACGACATCCAGTCGCTACCCTACATAAGGTATCTAGGAGTGGTTTTTGGATGCCAAACTCAACTACAAGAAGCACATCTCCAGCACCAGGAAGAAGGCATCAGCAGTACAGGGCGCGCTTTCGCGGATAATGCCCAATATCGGAGGCCCCAGGCAAATTCGAAGACGACTACTGGCAACTGTAGTTACCTCCGTCCTGCTATACGGAGCACCAGTGTGGGCGAAATCGCTAGAGCTAACAACATACCGCAAGACAATGTCATCAGTCCAGCAGCTCTCAGCGATGCAGGACGGAGGTAACTGGCAACTGTAGTTACCTCCGTCCTGCTATACGGAGCACCAGTGTGGGCGAAATCGCTAGAGCTAACAACATACCGCAAGACAATGTCATCAGTCCAGCGGAGATCACACGATGCGGTCAACATTGTGGCATCATGCCCACCCATCGACATCCTGTCAGAAGAGCGAGAACGCCAATATCGTAGGAAGAAGGAAGAGCGGCGAAAGGTCCTCTGTGTAGAGGAGAGACCCGAGAGTCTTCGCCTCTGGCAAGAAAGATGGGACAGCTCGACGAAGGGTCGGTGGACCCATCAACTGATCCCAGATGTCACCAAATGGGTCACTCGCCTGCACGGGGATGTCGAGTATTACATCACACAACTCTTGACTGGACATGGATGCTTTCGGGCATACTTGCACAGATTCAAGAAAACAGACTCCCCAAACTGTCATCGTTGCTACGATGTGGTGGAAGATGCAGAGCACGTGTTCTTCCAATACCCCTTTTAGGAGGGGACACGGGCAGAATTGGAGAAAAATGTAAACCGTTCCATCAGTCCAGATAACATAGTGGCGTGCATGCTGAAGAACCAATCGGCTTGGAACAAAGTTGTAGAGTACGCGGAATCAATCATCAAGGATCTTCACACCACGTACGAAGAATAGGCCGCGAGGCGTCATAACATCGGGACAGCAGTAAAATATAATAAATAGTAAAATATTATAAGAACGCCCCGGCGAAGAAGTATTTACAAAGAGTACCGCCGGGGAAGCATCGTTGCGGGAGCAAGAATATAGGGGTACAGGTTAGGTTTTAGCGAGGTAAAAATACCGCATAACTCTTCAGACAGGTAGAAGGCCTCCCAGTCGAGTACCTTTTAAAGGTTTCCCCCTGTACCTCAATAATATAAAAATAAAAATAAAATTAAAAAAAAAATATAAAAAAAGATCTGGAGAGTATGGTGGGTGTGCCAGTATATTCCATCATCCAAGCTCTAACAGCTTTTGCCTAGTGGTCAAACTTCTGTTGCAACACTATATATTTCCTATTGACCAATTCGGGCCTTTTTCCTTTAAGTGAATCATTCAATTTCTCCAACTGATGACAGTACACTTCAGAATTGATCGTTGTGTTTCTCGATAGAAGCTCAAAATAAACGATTCCTTTGAAATCACACCAAACAGATGAATATTCGCTTTCGAAGTGCTTTGATCCGGTTCATCTTTTCTACTCCAGGATCTTTTGCACTTAACATTATTGTAGAAACTTATTTCTCGTTCCCAGAAACGTCAATATGAATCACAAACGTCAATGTGACGGCACAAATTTTTTCCGTAAGGAAATCAGGAACCCATATGCCGAGCTTTGAGAATAAACCTAGCCGTTTTAAAAGATCATAAAACGTCGAATTCGTAAAATTTAATCTCTCAGCGATCTCATGAGTTGTTATTCCCCGGTTTGCATCAATTAATGCCTTTATAGTGTCTTCATCAGCTTCCACTGGCCTTCCGGAACGTAGTGCATCTTCAACATCAAAATTGCCGAATCAAAATTTTACAAACCAGTTTTGGCACTAGCGCTCACTTAACACATCTTCTCCATACACATTGGATAATTTTTTTCTTTCTTGAACAGCATTTTAATCTTTTATATGGTAAAAAAGCAAAATAAGCCGAAAATGCTGTTTTTCACTTTCCATATTTAAAAGCGATTTTTTTTACAAGCAAGCTTTTGTTATGTCAGCTGACAAAATACTTATGATTATACGGCATAAGTGTGAAATAGGTTGTGAAAAATACAATTAAATCCTCTGTTGGGAAGCAACGAAATTACCTTGCGGACAACCCAATAATTTAAATTTATAATAGATTCCAGAAAAGATTTTAAAAAATTACAATTCCAAGAAAAATTAAATTCAAGGTTGTATCCATTTTATAATTTTTTTTTTGGATTTATTTTTTAAGAAATAATTTTTTTTTTATTAAAATGATTTACAATCTTCTATAACCTGATTAAATTCAAATTCAAAACAAGGACTATGAAAAAATATACATAAAAATCAAATTTTATTAAGAATATAAAAAATAATAAATTTTGATAAGAAAATTGAAATGTTATTTTTTATATTAAGATTATTTATAAATGCAGAAAGGAAATTGTTTCTTGAACAAGTCAGATAAGGCAGACATTCTTTTTTGAACAATTTTCTGATAATAATTCCATTTTCTTATACGATCATCATATTTTGAATAAATATTACATATTCTTAGTATTTGTAGAGAAATATTTATACATATGTGTATGTATTTATAGAATGTTTTGTTCTTACAAATAGGCTTAGCAGGGAATAGTCAGATCGAATAAAGTCGGTTTAGATAAATTTTTCATACTCCTATAAGCACAAAAATGTCCGATTATTAAATAATAAAAAAAATCTTTTTTGTGCATACTGTAAAATGGATAGAAATAAAATTATAAAATAATATTATTTGGAGCAAAATTTTGCTGATAAATACGATTTGATTCTACAAAAAAAAATATACCAATATCAGAAGGATTTTTTTAATATTTTCATCTGAAAAAATACACGTGTAAATATATTTTACTTTAAGGGATATCAATTTTATACTAAAAATAATATAATAAAAATATCCAATAATAAACTTAGTAGGAAGAATAATTGTTTATATTTATTATATTGTAAGTTAAAATATTTTTTCTTTAATCTTAATTCAAATAATTTTTTTTGTTTTAAATACCATATATGGTATAAAAAAAAATTAGATTGAAATAAAATAATCAGTGATTTAGCCGAATCAAATAATTTATTTAGATCTAGGAAAATAATATCGACTAAATAGCCACCGAAATCATGGTAGCGAATGGCTGACCATTTGATGGTATATTTTTCAATACACGGCATTTTTCACAATTTCCTGGCTAATTTCTTTGAATTGTTTTTAAGCTCGTCAATTATCTCCGGTTAATAAACATAAACCTTAATGTTTCAGTAACCTTGTAGTATAACGTGTTTAGTGGATTAATCTGTGGAGCAATAGGAGCAATTGACATTATCACTTTTTGACATGATTCAGTCAGAAAACATCACTTGCTATTGTAGATTCCCTAATGTCCTGGAGCCTGGTTGAATCCACTTATCGTAATATCCCAATTCGTACAATTCAAATATGGAAAAGTTCTAAAACATCGCTTTTTATCGCTCAATAGTCACTGTTTACGTCAGAATGCGCTTCATCCATCACTCATTAATAATTTTCTGTAAAAATCAATGTATTGCTTGTCATTATTAATATCTGGGCTGAGGCTAGTTTATTCTTATCTGAATTTTATACGAATGTAAATGCAAATTTTTAAATAATAGCTCAAGAAAGATTCAGTTTTTATGTGCGATACCTTGTGGGGAATCTCGGAGTTTCAAGTGACTTTCAGAGGTACCATGTTTTTAAAAATTATTCACTTATAAATGGAGTAATTTGAAAGTTCGAAATATCCTGAGTGTCACAATAATTGATGAATTAATTTCGTAAAATTTATTTACAATAATTGCTCATTATTAAAGATTATAAAGCTATAGATGGTGTATAACTTAAAAATGCGGGATTGACAACAGATGGCATAACTTTTACACATGGTTTGTGTTATTAATAACTCATATGGCATTTTGGAGGTTAAACATCTGTCATTCATTCTCGATTAGTCATTGAACGAAATAGTGTAAACAAGAAAGTTTTTTTTTGCTTCAAAAATGTCGAATTTCGTACCAAAAAAGTCCCATTTGCGGGAAGTGTTGATTTACTTCTTCAATTTGAAAAAAAGTGCAGCTGAAGCACATCGATTGTTCACCGAAGCTTATCCTGAATATGTTCCATCGATTTCAACGTGCGAGAGATGGTTTGTGCGGTTCAGAAGTGGTGATTTTGACACGGAAGACAAAGAACGACCAGGTCAGCCAAAAAAGTTTGAAGATGAAGATTTGGAGGCATTACTCGACGAAGACTGTTGTCGAACTCAAGAAGAAATTGCAAAATTATTGGGAGTCACTCAATCAGCCATTTCAAAACATTTGAAAGCAGCAGGATTCATCCAAAAGCAAGGAAATTGGGTCCCATATGAATTGAAGCCGAGAGACGTTGAAAGGCGATTTTGCATGTCCGAAATGCTGCTTGGACGGCTGAAAAAGAAGTTGTTTTTGAATTGAATCATTACTGACGATGAAAAATGAATTCATTACGACAACCCAAAGCACAAAAAATCGTATGTAAAGCCCGGCCAACCAGCCAAATCAACGCCAAAGCCAAATATCCATGGCGCCAAGGTAATGCTCTGTATTTGGTGGGATCAGAAGGGTGTGATCTATTATGAGCTATTGAAATCGGGGCGAACGAACACAGGCGACCTCTACCAAACACAATTAATCCGTTTGAAGCGAGCATTGGCCGAAAAACGCCCGGAATATGCGACCAGACACGAAGCCATAATTTTCCATCATGACAACGCTCGGCCTCATGTTGCAAGACCGGTTAAAAATTATTTAGAAAACAGTGGCTGGGAAGTTTTGCCTCACCCACCTTATAGCCCAGACCTTTCTCCGTCCGACTACCATTTGTTTAGATCCATGCAAAACGCCCTCACCGGAATACGCTTCACTTCAGAACAGGGCATCAAAAATTAGCTCGATTCATTCTTGGCCTCAAAACCGGAGCAGTTTTTTTGGCTCGGAATCCATATGT
This sequence comes from Atherix ibis, assembly GCA_958298945.1. Lineage (NCBI taxonomy): Eukaryota > Metazoa > Arthropoda > Insecta > Diptera > Athericidae > Atherix > Atherix ibis. Next base: position 33,367,569 of record OY282606.1, read on the forward strand.
TGCCAGAAAGATGGGAAAAATTAGTGGCTTCCGATGGACATTACTTTGAATAAAATATATTGTCACAATTTTTTAAAATAAACACTCAAAGTTTGCCAAAAACCCCGCATTTTTAAGTTATACACCCAAGAATAATTTTGCTGTATCTACTTTCCATGACTATTAACATAAATATCAACTGACAAAATAATAGTTAAACGACATGACATCAAATTAAAATATTATGCATACTTTTAGAGCATTTTGAATGAAGATATTCTCTTAGAACATTTTTAAATTTAATATATTTCAAATTTTTAAGTGATCATAGAATTCAAAGAATTTCTTAATTAGCTGAGATTTCTTTGATAAAATAGATTGGAATATCTTTGCCACTTATTTATATGAATTCACATAATTCATACAATTTTCTTAGAAATTTCGCAGAGTATTCTCCATCTTTTAAGAACAGGAAAATTTTGTTATTAAATTAAAATCAAAATATAATCAAGAATATATTTTCCTATTAATTTTGATTATATACATTTTTCTTCTTCTTTACTTACATCGCGAGTGTGGAAAGTATTGGGTCTATGCAAAAGTTGTAACAGTTTTTTATGATCCTAGGTAAAAAAATTTTTTCTTCAGAAATGATGAATAGTATCTTCTTTTAAATGATTCCATTGTATAAAGGATGCTTTCCCTCTACTTTCTATTCAGTTTTGGCCTGGCCAGAGTACAGTGAAGAGCCCTTGTATTTTTTCAAAATGTCGGTCGATAAAGTGCATTTACGTCATTGTTTACTTTATGAATTCCATAAAGACAATACCGCGAGTATGGCAACCAAAAACATTTGCGAAGTGTATGGAACAGATGTCATCAAAGTTCGACAGGTACGAAAATGGTTTACAAAATTCCGATCTGGGGATTTTTCACTAATTGATAAACCACGTACCGGGCGGCCACTGAAGTCTGATGACAACAAGTTAAAAGTCATAATTGACACCAATCCACGTCTAACCACCACGGAGATCTCGTCGATGATGGGAGTCAACCAAACAACCGTTTCAAGACATTTGAAGCGTATGGGGATGGTTTCGCGGTACGACGTTTGGATACCTCATCAATTGTCGGCTGCCAATTTATTGGATCGTGTTTCAACGTGCGTTGCTTTGAGTGCGAGACAAAAGCATGAACCTTTTTTGCATCTTTTGGTAACGAGAAATGAGAAATGGATCGTGTACAACAACGTGACAAGAAAAAGACATTGGGCTAGGAGGGATAAAGAGGGAGATGTCGGTGCACTTTGCTATTAAAAAGTTGTTGATTGTAATGATTTGGGATTAAACGGTTAAAAAAAAATTCTATATACTGCAGTACGTCCAAAAATAGGATTCTGGGTAAACTGATTTGTATTGTTGGCAAAACGGGTACTACGGTGAAATAATTATTGGGTCGGAATGTAACTAGCTACGAGGTCTGTTCAAAAAGTATCGCAAATTTTGAATTTCCACGGGTAACGTATATTCGATTTTCGATTTTTTGTTGCGTTATGTTGGTACACATGTTTCTCACTTATGCTGACAAGTTCCGCCATTTTGAATGTTCAGTTAATTTTTGACAGCTGCTTTGCTTGCACGTGTTTTGGCTCGTACCTGATTTTTGCCCATTTCAAAAAATGGATCAAAGAATCTGTATCAAATTTTGTGTGAAAAATAAAATTAATTGCGTGGACGCATTTCGAATGTTGACTGTGGCATATGGTGAAGCAACCTTGAACCGAAGCAACGTTTATCGGGGGTACAAAATGTTCTCAGAGGGCCGAGAAGATATGAACAACGAAAATGTCGAATGTGAAGGTTTTGCTTACAGTACATCATGAGTTCTTTCCACAGGGTAGAACGATCAATAAGGAATATTACCTGCAAGTTATGCGCAAGTTGCAACAAGCAATCCGACAGAAACACCTGGATTTGTAAAAGAACAAGAATTGTCTTTTGCATCATGATAACGCCCCCGCCCACGCATCGTTGCTTCTGCGCGAATTTTTGGCCAAAAACAAACACACTAATAATGCCGCAGCCATCGTATTCTCCAGATCTGGCCCCCTGTAACTTTTTCTTGTTCCCGAAACTGAAGAGCCTCATGAAAGGACTACGCTACGCTACGATTGAGGAGATAAAGACGGCATCGAAGGAGCATCTGAGCAAGATCCCAAAAAATTATTTTTTGAAGTGCTTCGAGGATTGGAAAAAACGTTGGCACAAGTGTATAATATCTGGTTGGGATTATTTTGAAGGGGACAACACAGATATTCATGCATAAATAAATAATTTTTGAAAAAACACAAAATTCGCGATACTTTTTCAACAGACTTCGTATATTATTAAAACTGGACCAAGACAATGTCTCCTGTCCTTCTATATTTTATCGTATTTCACTGCTTATGGAAAACACGATAAAATATAGAAGGACAAGAGATATTGCCTTGGTGTTCCAGTGAGTTTTTTTTTGGCTGTTATTAATTTTATTGCTTGATCTTGAATAGTAAGTGCAATAACGTTTTAGAAGCACCTGCCCATATATGGGAATCTTATTCAAGCTTGTAGCGAATATATGCCTTGTATACATTGGCTAGATTAGATGGAATAAAAACGTTACTGACATTGCTTAAGAAAACCTAAATATTTAGCTTAAGAAAATCTAAATTCTCTCCGAGCACGTCAACCATTCAGCGTCATATGCCGAGCACGTCAACCATTCAGCGTACGTGTATGGTGAATAATTTTAAAGTGAAGACTGGATGATAATTAAGCCAATATACACCTGAAAAGATTGATGGAGTGTAGCAGAATGTTGCTTCTTATAGAGCAGATTTTTTTTGAGAATAAAATTCAATTGACGCAACAGCTACAGGCAAATGACCGTGAACGGTGGCGAGACTGGAGTGCTCAAGTTTTACATCTCGGTTTTGACGAACACCATTTTTTGGCAAAAAATCATTATGAACGACGAAACACACTTCGATTTGGCTGGCTTTGTTAACAAATAAAAAAGCCACTTTTGGGGTACTAAAAACTCTCAACTGATATACTGAAGACCACTACACACTCGTAGAGTAATTGTATGGTGCGGCATTTGGGCCGGCGGCATTATGCGGCCATATTTCTTTGAGGATGCTGGAGGCAATGCTGTAACAGTTACTGGTGACCACTATTGCGGCATGTTGAAAGACTTTCTTCTACCCAAATTGGATCAATTAGGCCTATAAAACATGTGGTTCCAACAAGACGGTGCCACATCACACACAGCTCGTGCTACGTTGCAAATTTTGATATTAGTTTTTCCCGCCCGACTGATGTCAAAAACTGGTAACATCAACTGGCCTCACAATCTCATGATTTGAGTCCTCCCAATTTTCTCGTATACGGATACTTAAAGAAAAAACAACATACTCAAAACTCATTACTCTCAATATTTTAGAATATTTCCAGTTGTTATAAATAAAACTTTTAAATGAAATTAACAAATTATTTACAATGGTCATTAGTATTGAAATTTATCTGAAAACAGCATTACTATAAACATGAAGTAGCTGCAACAAAAGATATTGTTTAATAAAATGTTGTTGAATAATTTGTTGCATAATTTTCTTATTTAGCAGTAAATTAATTTAAAATTTTATCTATTTAGATATTGTGATAAAATTGTGCAGAGTTTTTTATACAAATTTTTTATTGTTCAACTTTCTAATAGAAATAATATAAGTTGTAGTAAAAAGAAATCCATTATTTTTGCATTAAATTGAAGGTTTTATTTAGCATAGATAGAATGATACGATTTAGGTCATATATGCACCGTTTTATTCGATAATTTGGTGCCATTTTGGAGGTAATTTCATAATGCCTCTCTCATAGAAACCCTCGTTTGTATTGGCAAAAAACTGGGACAGTCGATTTTCACAATCTTCTCTTGAGGCGAATTTTTCACCTGCAAAATCATTCGTCATAGACTGGAAGAGGTGGTAATCACTTGGTGCCAGGTCCGGACTATTAGGTGGATGCATAAGAACATCCCAACCAAGGTCCCGGAACTTCTGGCGGATCACTATCGATATATGCGGCCTAGCGTTGTCCTGATAGAATACAATTCCTCTCCTATTGGCCAAAGCTGGCCACTTCTGGGCGATTGCTTCTTTCAGACGGTCCAATTGTTGACAGTATAGGTCCGAATTAAGAGTTCGGCCGTAGGGGAGCAGCTCATAGTAGATGATTCCCTGCCAGTCCCACCAAACACACAGCAAAACCTTCCTGGCTGTCAATCCTGGCTTGACCACCGAATGCGCCGGGTAACCGCGATTCGACAACGTCCG